>JAAKBF010000203.1:0-724251 GCA_012656075.1 Phytophthora hibernalis
ATTATATTTTAATATAATAAAATAAAAGCTTCGGCGTATACCATATTGGGTTCCAGCGGTTTCACTTGCAATTTATATCCGATGGTGTTGTTTAGTAAAGTGGCGCTAGCATCTTGCTTGAGAAGTTCTCAATGAAAACCATTAGATGCTTGTCGCGAACTCAGCCACTATTTCTATGGAAGTCTAGTGGACTGCGGAAGCGGGCTCCACGACGCTTTCAGTCTCTCATTACCAAAGTTGATCTCCAGGCCAAAAGCAAACTCAATCATGGGCAAGTCCACAGACTACAACGATGCGACGAAGTCGGAGTTTTCCAAGCTGGGGCAGTTGTTGGTCCAAACGGCGGACGAAGCGGCCTCCTGCCTCAAGATTATGAAGAGCAACCTCGCCGAGTACGACTCACGGCACGGCCTACTCTTCCTCAACACTGCAAAGTCGTACATGAGGAGCGATATTCGAGCCACGAAGGACATAGCCTCGGAGTTGCACCACGTGGCCGACGAGATCGCCAAAGCGAGACGCCATCTGAGAGCGAGATCACTGCTGCCCGCGGCAAGATACACGCTGTGTCCGACGCTATGGTCGGCCTGAAGAAGAAGGCTCGTGCCTACGACCGGAAGAACAACTTGGACGACACCTCAGAAACCAGCAGATTATCCGTCAGCAGTGTCAAGACGGAGTCTGAAGGGAGTTTCATCGGCGACGACAGCAGCAGTGAAAGCATCAAGACTGTTGATACGGTGGAATCCGTGGTGAGGTTGACTGTGCGCCACAACTTCAGCGGGTTTTCTGCTGTAAAGCACCAAATTGGACTTGCAGAAGAGTCTTTGTCGCCCTCGTTTGCGGAGAGTGTCATGGAAACAATGGCTTCCCTTACAAGTAGTCTGAAGGGAGAAGAGAACTTTGCGCCAGAAGGCAAGCAGACGAAAAGCATGAGCGTCTGAGGTAGCCCCCACAGTCTCTCAATTTCCAACATAGCCCGTGCATGTTCATTCACACAACAAAATTAAAAAAATAAAATATTACTGGGTTTGGATCCTCTTGCTTTACTACGGTATGGACCGCGTCCTCTCGAGCATGTTTGTTTGCTCTAACGTTGGTCTCTCAAGAGAAGCTCAGGAAACGACGTCCAAGTATTTTCACATCAAAGTGGAGAATGGGTATTTCAGATTGGACGCCACGCGCCAACACAGATTATTGAAGCACACGCGGGTAGAAGCAAGTGATTCCACGAGCCAACAGGGTGAAGAGAGACCAAAAGAACTTCTTTCCCACAAAGAAAGTTTGGGATTGAGGTAGGGAAACCTCGCAGGTGACAACCCTCCTCTGGTTATACATGCAGTATACTCCTAACTGTCGTATAGTAGATTGTCCTACCGTACAGAGCGACCAGGCGCAGAACAATCAGCCACTACGAAGCAAGCCGAGTTGAAGCTGGCTGAGCTCGAAAAGCCACCTCTCAACACTCCCACTTCGAGTTTGTCATGCTAACTGCATTCATCCTTCGCTAGCGCCTTCCTTGTCATCTTCAATAGTCAAAGGTATTGGCATCACGTTCAGTTGCTGGCGAGACTTCCGGAAAAGCGTAGGACCCAGTGGCTTCGTAAAAATGTCCGCCAACATGTCTGTGGAAGGACAGTATTCCACCTTGATCACTCCACGCTCGTTGAAGTCTCGCACCTTGTGATATTTGAGATCTACGCTCTTAGTCTTGTAGTTTCCTTTCATTTCAGTGAGCACAACAATGGCAGCTTGATTATCCTGGTAGTGCACGGTCGGACGATGACGCTTGAGTTTCAACTCTTTACACAAGTTGTGCGTCCATATAATCATGGTTGAGCATTCGCTCGCCGCGACAAACTCAGCACAACACGTGTCATTGGTGACGATCCGCTGCCTGCGGGACTTGTACGCATACGTGTTCCCGTTCATCTGTAAGACGTAACCAGTAATAGAGAAGCGACCATCCTTCTCGTTTCCATGGTCGGCATCAGCATATGCCACGAAATGCATGTCCGGCGACTCCATTTTGTGCCACACAAGACCATAGTCTATGGTTCCTCGCAGGTATCGCAACACCCGTTTCGCCATAACAAAGTTTTCATGTGTGTACTTACTCAGATATTTCCCGAGTGTACGCACTGAATTTGCAAGCTCAGGTCGTGAACCCTGCACAAGGTATTGCAGGCATCCGACTATCTCACGGTAAGGTAGGCTAGGATCGTTCACATCCTCTCGATCCGATGTAGCAGGGATTGGTATGTGTCCAACAGCTTGTGGCGTTGCTACAACACGGCTTTGGCTCATGCCGAACCGTTCTAGTATCTTTTCAATCTGACCACGCTGTGAAATCCATGTCGCTTGACCTGGATGTACGTTATCTCCATCCCTAGTAAGTGGTGAACAGGACCCAAGTCCTTAATTTTAAACTTCTGCTCCAGTTCACGAATTACCAACTGAACATTTTCTTCAGTGGCAACAATCACTACATCATCCACATATACAGTCAGGAAGATTGGGCTTCCTCCCACTGTTCGCCAATACACACCGTTATCCATTTTCGATCTCTTGAAACCAATCTTCCGCAAGTACTTGTCAAGCGTCTGATACCAAATCAGTGGTGCTTGTTTTAGTCCATACATACTCCATAATAACTTACAGACGCGGCCACTTCCATCATCAAAGTACTCAGGCATCTCTCTCTATATCTCAACATCATCATTGTTCGGGCCATTCAAAAAGGCCGTCACGAAATCAATGTGATGACACACTAGTCCATTATGAAGTGCTAGTAGTAGGATCAGTTTCACAGCTTCAAATGAAACAACAGGAGCATAAATCTCCCAGAACTCCACCCCATATCGTTGTTGACATCCTTTTATCGTGATACGTGTGCGATGACGCCCTTGTGGATCACGTTTGCGAACAAATATCCACTTGCTTGTCAAGATTTTCTTCCTTTTGGGTCGCTCAACTAGCTTCCACGTGTTGTTTCGCATGAGATCTTCATATTCCTTCTCCAAAGGCTCTTTCCATTTATCAGCATCAGGAGAGCTGAGAGCTTCTTTTATACTTTGTGGCTCCATCAACACATTCACAGCCTGAATAACTAGGCTTGCAGGAATATCTACTTCGTAATCTTGAAGACGGATGTTTGGTCATCGCACGCGTGTCGAACGTCGAAACGATGCAGTAGATTCCTCACCGCTCCACCCATCGTTTTCGTCCTCAACATCATCTTCAAGATGTTCCGTCATCAAGTTCGGTCATGTGAGCCGTCAAATCCGCAGGATCAGGATCACCAAACGCAATGGCACCATTTCGTCTTCATTCTGGCACACCCTTGTGTAACCAGCAACGGCATCATTACTTGTATCATCGGCACTAGTCCGACCTCCCACTGAAGGCAAGTCTTCGTGATTTGGCAGATCCTCTGCGATGTTCACGCGACTGCTGTTAGGCAAGCCGGTAACACCACGTTCACTACCATCTCCCCGAAAGACTGTACACCCAGGAGGGTTATCTCCTGGCTGGGGATACCCGCAGGCATCCTCTGAGCCCATGCCGCAGCATCACTCAGCGGAACCTCATTCTCACTCAGCAAACAACGTCCGGGCGCACCTGCACATGCTGGAGAAGGTTCTCCACCTACATCAATAGGAAAATCAAGAAAGTTTGATCATCACAGCGTGGATGCATAGACTTATTCTCATCAGAGTCCTGCAGATTTCGTTTGTATCCATATGTCACCGGGCTCAATACCGGAAGCCGAATGTACGGGACAACCGTAGGCAATACGTGTCGCCCATTCGCGTAGCGATTCTGTTAGACTTTCTCCACGTAATCACGTTCCACGGTCCACCCCTCCTGAAATTTCACTGAACGCAATTCATCTAGATTGCCCGTCGGTAGACGCAACACTCGAACACTATCAGAATGTTTGGCATATCCCATGAAAAGTCCGGGTTTCCCAGGGTTCTCAAGCTTATTCGCACGAAGCACTTTCGGCGTGAATACAAACACAACAGATCCCCACGTACGCAACGTAGATACGTCCGGCTTTTCACCAAACCGACGAAAATAAGGCGTCTCACCTCCAAGCGCTCTTGTCGCACTGATGTTCACCACCTCAAGAGCAAATCTACAAGCTTCACCCCAGAGTAGAATCGGCATATTCGCAGTTACCAATAAACATCTCACACGAGCCATGATAACACCGTTCATCTTTTCTACTAACCCGTTTTCTTCCGGGCTGTAGGCATTTGTCCAGGTGAACTCGATCCCATGAGATTGAAGAAACTCTTTCAACTCTTTCATGGTCTTATTTAACAATTCGCGTCCTTGGTCAGAATAGAACACTTCCACTCGATGTTCTTGCGCAATAAGCCACTTCAGATGTTTCATCACAACCTCTCTTGCTTCTTGTTTACGCCGCAACAGGAATCCCCACAAGTATCGACTAGCTTCATCTTGCACTAACTGAAAATGTGCATAGTCGTCATACGTTTTCACTCCAATATAACACATATCACTCATGAGTTTCTGAAGAGGACGGGTTGCACGACGTGTCACCGTCTGCTTGTATGACATTCGAGTCATCTTAGATGCCGTGCATGACCAACAGGGTATAAATTCAACCGTCTCACTTAACTCAGACTCCATTCCAATCGAAACCTTACTCCTCGCCATTTGCTGCAAGGTTGCAAAGTTCAAATGCGCGTAGCGCAAGTGCCAACGCACAAGCGACTTCACATCATTGCATTGCCATCACTCCACTCTGCAAGGATGGGACACTGTACGCTGTCACTGCAGTTGTCTTAAGGCGATACCGACAGCGAGTCTTCATGAGTAGCAACTCAATGTGATCCTTGCGAATTCAGCACACTCGCTGTGAATTTTGCCACCCGAACTTCACATTCCATCCGTCACGTTTGAGTTTATCCATACTCAACAAATTATCAGGAGCAGTAGACGTGAACAGCATGTTTGTCAATTGCAATGTCACTTCAGCATGGGGTCGATTGTTTTTGCACCCGCAAGTGTACATCACCAACTTGCTGATTCTCTTTCATTTGACCATCATACGCCTCGAAGCTATGAGCTGTGTCCACTCGTAAATGACTGAATATTTCTCGCCGATTGCAAACATGCATATCACTAGCAGAGTCAAGTACCCATTCCAGCTCCGTTCCAGCTGGAGATGTACAGTGACAGTACTCCCACGAATATGACAGCACAACGCACTCTGGTTTTTGCGGCCAGAATTACTCTTGTTTCCTCCACCTTGCTTATTCTGCCATCTCTTGAACTCCGATCCACAGGCTTATCACCCGAGCTATCCTTCTTTAGCGTCGGGCAATGCACGCGGATGTGTCCCACTTCACCACATTCGAAACACTCACGCGTCTCTTTCTTTTTGCCTTGTTGCTGTTTCCCCCTGATTATCCTGCTTGGCTGTGTAGCGTCCCTTGTTCCGTTGTTTCTTGCCTTTACCAGAGCCTTGGTTCAGCTTCAGCTTCGGCTGCGGACCGGCATTTGGCTGCTTGCCACAGGAACAAATGTTGGAAGATCGCACACCTTCATCTTTTGCCACCTTTTCATCCAGAACTGACTCAGCCCGCAGTGCATTCATCACTTGGGCAGCAGTAGGCACGGGATGTTGAGCTCCACCATCTCCACGGACCACGTAATGCTTTGAAAACTGTCGAACAACATCACGATGTGTCCGAGATACGTGACCAAGGAGGGTCTCCGCATAGTCTTCATCACTCACACGCTTACCATAGTGCAGAAGTTGTCGACGTAGTGTCTTCATCTCCCGCAACCATACGTCAACGTTTTTGTCAGGAGTGTAGCGGCTCGTCGCAAATTCATCTCGGGCGAAAATGTAGTTAGAATACTCTCGTTTGGTTTGCTTATCAACGAAGCGATTCCCCATACCCTCGGCTGACTCTTCTTGACAAATCATCTCAGCATCTTCAGCAGGAACACCGTACAAAATTGCTTCACGAGCTGCATTGTCCTTCGCGGTAAAAGTCAAATGCTGCTGAGGGTCATTGGGTCGGCTACCATCCACCAAACTCCAATAACCCAGCCGAGTCAAGAAGGTCCTCAATTGCACTGAATACAAATCGAAACTACCCTTCATCACCGGCGGCTTATGCGAAATATCAAACTTCAACCGCACCCAATCCAGTTTGAGTTGTACATGTAGCTATGCTCGGGAAGTTAAACCCACCAGCATGTACACCAGCAGTATTTGTAAATCCACCAGTACCAACTGTTGTACCAGCACCAGCAGTACCCGCACCAGCACCAGCTTCATTACTAGTACCAGCACCAGTCGCACGAGCACCACCTGAATTGCCCATAGTACTCACTCCTCCAGCTCCACTAGAAGGTTGGACAACTCCACCAGATTGATTAGCTCCATCGGACTGGACATCTCCGTCAGATTGTCCTCCACTGGCTTGATCAGCTCCAGTATTCGACGAACTCATCCTAGCTCTGATTGCTCGCGGCAACCACGACAGGCTTCACACGTAAGGTTGGGCTCATAACCTATTGAAGCACACGCAGGTAGAAGCGAGTGATTCCACGAGCCAACAGAGAAGAGAGATCAAAAGAACTTGTTTCCCACAAAGAAAGTTTGGGATTGAGGTAGGGAAACCTCGCAGGTGACAACCCTCCTCTGGTTATACATGCAGTATACTCCTAACTGTCGTATAGTAGACTGTCCTACCGTACAGAGCGACCAGGCGCAGAACAATCAGCCACTACGAAGCCGAGTTGAAGCTGGCTGAGCTCGAAAAGCCACCTCTCAACACAGATGACAAGTGAACGCATCAATAAAAGTTGTTCCACCATATCCTCTTAAGCTTACTTAACCTTACCGGTATTTCGCTTTTCCTCCACGCATCGAAAACCCAAAGCACACTAAAAACTCCCAGTTTAACTATTGGAATCTATTATAATACTGTACTTCTGTTCGCAATGGATAATATCCATCATTTTTTCTATTTCAAAAAATATTTTGCTAAACTGTTCTTTTTGCAAGGGAAACGTCAAAAGGTGTGTACCGGTACATCCGAAACCTTGTGTCAAAAACGTTTACGGAACGCTGTGGAGTATTGGTCGCTCTCACATTTCAACCTACTGACACTGGTTTCAGTGGTAGCCAGTGCATTCGGGCCGAAACCCGGTGTTCACCGAGGGAGACCCGGACCAGACGAATACTACAGTACCTGAGGCAGAAACTCTTGCCGTGACTGGTGAAAATCAATGGGCTCCCACAGCTTGTGCACACGACATTATCTGTTTGCTCGACTCTAGCGATGATGACATCAGTAGCGAAGCTTTGCCTAGCGAGAAGAACGCAGCGACCGAGCCAAACCTCAGACATTGGCGGCGAGTACGTGCCTAGAAGACCTGACATAATTTACTATCATCGATGTCGTCAACGTCGACATTCATTGCTGTCCCTCAGTCGGAGTATCCGCCTGAAATTGCGTGTATCGGCGGCATAACGAAATCCACCCAACTCGGGTTTAGGCGGGTACCCGCTGGAATCAATGCATATCCATTCATCTCAATGTACCGGTACACACATTGTGGCATCATTAAACTCGGATTCATACACGTTGTGACGCACGTTATCTCCCAACACATACTGTCGATACTGGCAGCCCTATACACACCTACTGACGCACGTTAACCGCTTTTGACACAAGGTTTCGGATGTACACACCTTTTGATGTTTTCCCTTTTTGCAATGTGAAAGTACATAGTAGTAGCATTGGTATAAATCATATTGTAGTCATATATAAATCATATCATATCATCTTCATATCATATTTTGACATGATAAAATCCTTGTCATATCGAGGCATTTCCTCATATCATATCTTCTTTTGATATTATCATTGTCATATCGCTAAATCAAAAGTGTAGCCCTCCGTATCAGCCAATCAGGGGCGATGCTTCTTGCATTCCCATTTTTGCGCAGCGAGCATGAGCACGACGTGGTTCCAGAAAGAGATCTGCCTCACGGCGCCCAGCCGCGGCTTTCATTGTGCGTAAAGGCGTCTATCAATTCGTTTCTACTCCCTAACGTTCCCTTTTTCATTATCTGGCGCGTATACAGTGGTGACGCGCGAGATCGAAGCAGGTTCGACCCTTTTCAACTTAAAAGGAAGCAAACGGTCCCCATTTTGTTCTAACCATTGTTGCAATGTACCCAATTGAAGTTGCCGGAGCTTACGCGCGTGAAGGTCGGCATGGCCAATTTGTTTATCAAGCACACGTCTGCGTCGCTCAGTATCAACGAGAACTGCGACCCGGACGTCCGGTAAGTCAAATATCAGTATTTGATACGATTCTGGAATAATTCACACTGTAATGCTGCTCGTCAGGACGGACATGGAGGGCGCATTCAACCGTATCGTCCCGGAATCCTGGAATAAGTAAGGCGCTCTGCTTCATTTAAATTCAGACGCACCAGCATTTTTTATGTTTTCGGTTTCTTGTAGGGAGTTTTTCCGTCACACGGACGAGGGCGACGGTGAGTGTGTCTACAGTAGAGTGGGGTCATTTGGGTGAGAATGACTGACAATCCGGGTATGCTGTTATAGACGACATGCCGGGACACATTAAGTCGACGCTGATCGGTGCCTCGGTGAACATCCCGATCACTAACGGAAAGCTAAACCTCGGCACGTGGCAGGGTAAGATGATATCTTGCATCCTGTGGCCACGTCTTGATCTTACATGTGCTCGTTGCTGCGGTGGTTTTACTATTGAGGCATCTACTTGTGCGAGCACCGCAATGTCGGGGATGGGGATCCGGACACCAGCGCAAGGTTGTTGTTACCATCCAGGGAGCTACTGCTTAATTAAAGGCATTCATGTGCAGCGAGTGAGCTATGACGACTAAGGTATATACCCATATGCTGCGATCAAAATTGATCTAACGAAGCTGTAACATGTAAGGCTTATTGCTTTGTCCTAAACACATGCGTTGGACTGTAAAATCTTTTGCGTGACAACGCGTATTGATCTGAGGCCAACATGGAATAAATAGTTTCAAAACGTTGATTTTTTGTGCGGGGGGCAGAAACAAGCAACTGTGTATCATCAACACACTCATCGACACGCGATAAATAAATGAGTTTGACCGCCACAATCTTGGACTGGTATTACGGATACATACTGTATATTTTACACAGAAAATGCCGTTAGGGTCAACCAAGTCGAACAACACCTCGCCACGACGTATTATCTCACAGAAACGAGAGTGCAGCGGTCGCAGCCGAACAATCTCCCAGTGCCATGAAACGCACGAGACTGCCCGTGTGACCCGCACGCGAGTATCTAGAAAGTGGAGACGGAGCCCCAAGCTTGATGTTGCGATAGCCATCCAAACCTTCACAGCCTACGCCCATTCGGCAACTCCTATCTCCACCGAGTTCGTCGGCCCAGCCACCGTCATCGGTTTCTTGGTATCCACACTTCCATCAAAGCTGTAGACGCAATGCCACGGTGGCGAAGCATGGGGGAGTAGCTGTAAGTTGTAGCATGCACAGGCACTGAACACCGGCAGGTACTTCTTCGCACGATCGATGGAGATTCGCATGCCCTGTGGTTCTCCGTTTCTCACAAAAGAAGAAACCCAGCGAGAAGATCAACCATGACACCGATTCGATCTTCTTCCTTGAACGGGTCCGCATCCAAAAAGTTCACCTGAGCGGGAAGTGGTGGCTTTGGTCCTCGGAACGAGCCCGTCGTAATGAACCCTCCTTCGCAGTACATCACCGCGGGCATGTGATCACATGCGGGCGTTGGAAGCGACAGCGTCCGCTTCAAGTGCTGTGCGTCCACCCCATAATATCGAAACCCCGCTTGGCCCTGAGTGACCACTTCCGTAACACCAATGTAGCTTCCTTCACTGAGCCCCACACACTCCCAGTAGCTCACCGCTCCCGGGGCACAAGAGCAATCACCAAACATGGAGCCCCATTAGGCCCCCAATGCGACACATAGTGATCTCCATTCTCCGCCAAGTAGACGTCGCCCCCGTGCCTAACAGCATCAAAGTGCAGGTCAAAGTTGTCTGCAATGAAACACAAACAACGTATCAGAATTATAAGTAGCAAACACTTTAAAAACACGAAAACGCACACGTCGCGACCGCCTGCAATTGTCTCAATATCGGCAGCACAATTGCAATCGGGAGAGTGTCAGAGTGTGGAGGTTGCTGCGGCAGCTTGACGCTCGGCAGCAGTGCACTCGTGCGACTGTAGAGCCAGAACCAAATGGCTGCACAGCCCTCGCGCCCAACCGTTTTGTGTGTGCACGCAAGCGTTGCAACCTCTTTGGTGTCTAAGAACTCGAGTAGCGGGGGCAGCGCAGCCAGCGCGAAGGTCGTTGGCGCGGGTCGGAGCTGCTTGCCGGGCGACATTCCAAACGGATAGAATAAGCAGTTTGATTCGCTGAAAAGACGCCCATTCCTCAGTTGCAAACATGCGGGATGCGCAGCTATTGGCGTTGGTGCCACTGAGTCTGCTGCTGGGCGTGCCGTTGGGGCTGCTCAAGAGAAGCTGCAGAAACATTCGCTTAGGCGCTGGCTGCTTGCGCTGGCTCCATTGGCGCTTGCTCCGTTGGTAGGTAAAATATACTAAACGGATACTTTGCAGGATGTGGGGATGTAGAGAGCTCACTTCAACTGGTGATTGTGTTCGTGTCGATGCATTCAGCTCTCGATTCGTGAAGGTATTGTCCTGGGTGGGAGTTACTTGATTGGGAGGCTGCTGGGCGCGTCGCTGGTCGGCGTGGGACTCACCGGAGGCATCGCCACGGGCAAGAGCACAGTCTCCAAAGCTTTGCGCGAAGCTGGGGCGGTGATTGTGGACGCTGACGTGGTGGCTAGAGAGGTGGTGATGCCAGGGCGCGGCGCGTACAAGGAAATTGTGCACTTCTTTGGCACTGGAGTGCTCAACGAAGAAGACGCGACCATCAACCGCGCGAAACTAGGAGCTATCATCTTCAGTGACCCGGCGCAGCGGAAGAAACTCAACTCTGCTACGCACAAGTACATCATCTGGGAGATGTTCAAGCAGCTCGTGTACCAGCGTCTGATCTGCCGCAAGCGACTGGTGGTGCTCGACGCGCCGCTGCTGTTCGAAACGAAGCTGCTGGAGTACTTTTGCTACCCGACGATTGTCGTGGCATGTTCCGAGACGAATGAGCTTGCACGGCTCGTGAAGCGCGACAATGTCACACTGGAGAACGCCGAGAAGCGGATTAAATCGCAGATGAAGCTACACGTACGTTGCCTCGCCATTTAACGAGAAGTGTTTTAAAAAGTGGAGCTGACTGTTGTTTTGTGATCCTTAATTGCGAGCAGGACAAGGTGTCGAAGGCTGACCTAGTGATCCATAACGACGGCACACTCGATGACTTGCTGCTTCATACCCGCGAGTCGCTTGAGCGCACAGTCGCTCTGGTTGGAGGTTCACGTGAGCTGCAATTTGCCTAAACTATGCAATAAAGTGGTCGCCACGTTAAAGGGTTACAATAAAGTTTTTACACAACCGTTTTCACCCAAAGGCCGTCATTCTAAGTACCAAGTGACTATGCCGCGCAAGGGTGTCTCCTTGCAGGAGAAGCGCGAGCGCATCCTGCGTATTTACCACGATTCCAAGGAGGTGTTCAATCTCAAGGAGGTGGAGAAGCTTGGCTCCAAAGCTGGCGTCGGTGCGGGCTCCACGACAGCTTCATTAACAATAATAATGTTCTAACGTAAATATCATACCGGTATTGTGAAAATGTAGTCCTGCAAACAGTCAAGGATGTGAATCAAGCGCTGGTTGACGATGTGTTGGTGGACTGTGACAAGGTGCCGATAAAAATGAGATTGCTCTGTTGATGAATGTTTGACTGATTAGTTGTTGTTGTATGTAGATTGGATCGGGTAACTACTTTTGGTCGTTCCCGTCGAAGCTGTCGCAGTCGAGGAAGCGCAAGCTCAGCGAGTTGGAACAGTGTCGCCAAACGGTGCAGGAGAAGCTGGTTCAAGTGAAGCAATCAATTGAGAAGCAGAAGGGCCTACGTCCGGAATCGGTGCGGGGAATGTTGCAGTTGGAGATTTTGGTGATGTGAATCATTTTATTGATGAAGAGGTGAATTTGGTTTGATTTTGGTGCAGAAGGATCGTGTGCAAAAGCTGCGTCGACTGGAGGAACAGAAAACCAAAGTGCAGGAGTTGCGCACCAAGGTGCAACACTTGACGGAGAACGACCCGGAGATTCTGGAGCAACTCGAGCGCAAAGTGCGCATGGCGAAGGAAGGTTCCGACCGATGGACGGGTACAGTAATTTGTTTGGCATTATCTCTGCAGCTCTGTTTCTTATTGTCTGGAGTGTACTGATGGTATGTGCTGCACCTGATGCACTTCGGCAGACAATGTGTACACGCTCAAGTCGTGGGTGGTCAAGAAGCGTGGTGTTGAGGGCAAAGAGGTAGGGGGGACAACGTATATTGTGTGTGGCGTAATTGCTGACATTTCGTTTGTGCTGCACTGTGGTGTGGTTGCTTTTAGGTGGACAAGTGGCTCGGCATCAAGGACGATTTCGACTATATCGAGTGAAGATCGGATGCAACAGCACGCTATTATAGTGAAAGTTACCGTACGAGATAAAGAAGGAATACTATTGTGACGCCTTCGACCGGCGATTAACTAAACGGACTTGTTGCCTGACCCAATGATGCCATGTTGTGGACCATCTTAACTCACTGCTACTGAAAAACGGAAGCTGTGCTTCGCTTACCAGTTGAAGACCTCCTTGTGGAAGTCAAAGCTGCAGTTGCGAGCGAGGGCCTGGGCCTCCACGGTCATGGTAGGCGGCCCGCAGGCCACCACAGTCACCTTGCGGCCGTTGAAGCGACTTGTGTTGATCAGCTCGTCGAGAATGGGCTGGCCACCGCGGTAGGACAGTGTCTCGCCGTTGGCGCGGGTAACCACGCCATCACTACGAGCATTCGAGACGTGGAACATCCAGTTGATGTTGACAGGTGCCGGCGCGTTGTTGCCAAGAATGGCCATGTTGGGGTCCTGGATGCTGGCGCGAGCGGCGTAGTCGAGCTGAGCGTGTGTTGGCAGGAACTCCTCCATCATCAGGATGTCTTCCGGCTCGCGAACAGACCACATCACGTACCAATCCGCTGCCTTAGGGGTCTTGTCCGAGTCGCTGGTGGCATTCGGGAACAAGCGCGTCTGGTTAATGAGACTCATCATCGGGGTGATGCCCACACCACCGGCGACAAGCACCACAGCATCATAGCGATCCACGTTGAGCGACATCTTACCGAAGGGGCCACACAAATTAGCCGTGAGCTCGTACTGTGTGCCGGCCTTTTCCATCAGTTTGCGCGTGAAGGAACCGTTGCCCATAGCCTTGATGCAGAACCCAAGCGACTTGCCATCCGGGGTCACGATGGACGAGAATGGGTGCCACTGGGTAGCAGAGATAGCCGGCAGACGTACCAGGAAGTACGATCCAGGGTTCACATTCATCGCCATCTTGCCGGTCTTCGGGGTCGATTCTAGGACAAGCGTGGTGGAGTTCGAGCCGGAGTGCACCGAAGCAGCAACCTTGTACGAACCCGTGAAGGCGCTAGACCACCTGTACAGCAGGCCAAGAGCGTACAGGCCGAGCGGGACACACAGCGCTAGGCCGATGAACTTGGGGGCGTGCAGGATGCTGAACACGAAGCCAACAATCGATAGCACGCGGTGCGTGAAGTAGAAGACCTCGAAGAACATGCGGCGGATGTACTCGATCGACATGAAGAGCATCACTATGAAGCAGACGAAGGCGATGAAACCATACAGCGGCGTCACGTCCCCATACTTCTCGTTGAGTGTGAGGTCGACAACCTCGCTGGCCTGTACGACGTGGACGATCACCGCGATGGTCATGATGACACCCAGCCAGCGGTGGAACTTGACGATGCGCTCGAAGGAGCTGCCGAAGAGCACCGACCAAACGGGCAACCGGGACACGGGCAGGATGAGGAACATGAGGATTAGCAGACTCACCTGGCCCGACACCACATAGTTGTCCTCGTCGCTCAGCAGCGCGATGAGCACGACCACCGCCGCGACAAAGATGAGCATGACCAGCAGTTCGCCGAGGTGGAGGTCGGCCAGCGTCTGCATGAACATCGTATGAGGCTTGGCTACAGGTGCGTTGGTCGTGAACTTAACCGGGGTGGAGCCATCGTGCGGTGCAGAAGCAGCTTGCCGACGGGCGACGTCTTGAGAGCTGCCGTGAGCAGCAGGCCGCACGCGGCCATGATAGAGAAGGCGATGCCGCCCACGATGCCCGGGCAGTTCTTGTCGTCGCACCAGGGCGTGTCTGTGCTGGAGCCGACGGTGGTGCTGGTTGCTCCGGCCGACGAACCGGCGGACGCGGCAGCGAGGTTGAAGGTGGCGGCGCCGTTGGTGCCGCTCCGGTGCGTGGAAATGGGCCACGAGGTGCCGTAGGCCCAGATGAAGTCGGTCGCGACCGAGGCCGAAAGCGCCACCTCCGAGGTGGTGGCGGCCGCCAGTGTGCGCTGGTAGCTGAAGCTCATGCTGGTGGTGCTGGTCTCGCCCACCACGAAGGCGGACTGGTCGCTCTCGGCGGTCACGTCGTCGTTGACGTAGCCACCCAGTAGGTAGGACGTCGGCACGCCCGCGTCCTTGAAGAACATCATGACGTTGGAGGCCGGACTGCTCACCATGTTGGAGTCGCGCGACGGACCCACGCCGAACCACGTGGCGTCGCTGGCCACGGATGCGTCAAGCTGGTACTCGATGCACACCTCGTCGCCCTGCACGAGCGCGCGCATGAAGATGGGGCTGTCGCCCAGACGCGTGCCAGAGCGCCTGGAACGCGGCGCTGGAGCAAATGTCCGAGCTGGTGACGACGGCGCTGGCCATGTTGGAGCTGGCTGCGAGGGCCAGCAGAGGCAGGAACAGTGCGGTCATTGGTAGATCTGCCAATTCGACAATTGCGTTCACGAGTGGGAGGCCCCTGTGAAGATGGATGTAGGTGCGCTCGGGACTGCGGAATGCAAAGTGAGACAGAGAGGAGGAGACCCATGCAGCCAGCGATGGACAATTCGCGCTACGAGGTTCGCAGCCGGTTTTGCTTCTACCGATCGAAAGGAGTTGCTTGCGTCCGTAAACCGCGGTAAGTAGCTGGTTGCGTTTCGAATCCCCAATAGTAGAATGCTGCAGTATACTAATTCATAGAGGCCGTCTACTGATATGATGTAATTTGATGTTGAATCCACGGAATATAGAGTGTAGAAGGGTAAATAGTGTCAGTGGTTTTGGTGGTCCATTTTGTATTGGTCCATTTGCTGCCGCAGGACTTGTCTTTTTGGTTCGTGGTTATTAATAGTAGTGCTGCGTGACTCGCTGAGCCATCGAGGAGGTTGTCGCTGGCGGATCACGGCCTCGACGAGGTTCGCTCGGTAGGACACGTTAGCACATTGCTGTTCGAGCGAAACCAAAGCCACAGCTGTGGCAAATCCTCAGCCCTTGTCAAACGAGTGGTGTGCGACTCTGAATGTTCTCGTCGAGTTGCACCGTTCGCGAGTCACACCCGCCAAGTTCAGAATGTCGATGGGCTGCGTGAAACTGGCCCCGTGTTTGACACTTGACCGAGTTGCCGCTGCTGTGACAGTGTGGACACGGCCACGTTTTATTAATAGGACGGATGGTGCGCGAAGTCGAAGTAAGTTCCGTTCCCCACTTGGCGCTTATTATTATTAATAATACATGTACCGTATTGCTGTTCGAACTTCGAACGGCAACTCGGAGAAAGGATAATAATAAGACGAAAGCACGATCTGTTGTCGCCCTCGACTGGCCACACGAGCCCTCGCCGAGCAGGCGGAGTTGTGCTCCAGCGTTGGACACTACAGCAGCGCTCGCCTCGATTTTTTGTGGTACCGCGCGCACCCAAGACACCCCGGTTCACATTGAAGAGTCTTCAATGAAGACACCCCAATGTCGCCGCGCCCAATCAGGATCGCAAAACCTGTTCACGATCCGCGTCGCTGCACGAACAGCACCACACAATCTCAAATCGCCGCGCACATTGTTGCCTATCGCCGCTGTCGCAGTTTGACTCGATACGTAAGCTCAATTGCTCGATTACGAATCGAACTCGATGATGGCGATGTCCGAGCACTTCCTATACTAACGATACAGGTAACGATACCATCGATCTGGACAGCCTTCAGCCTTGGTGGTCTTTCGCACGCTTCACTGTGAGCAGTGCTAACGCGGTTACACGTTTGCAGCTCGCACTGCTGATCACAGGCGCTGTACATGTGCGATGGAGTGAAGAAAATTTTCAACAAAAAATGGTACCGGTAATGTTACCGGTACGTGGCTTAAACTTACCGGTACACGTTTCGGACGAACTCACTTGAATTATTTTAATAATATATTAAAATAAATACAGTGGTGAGTAGTGCTCACCATAGAACGAGTGGTAAAAATGCTCACCACCAAGCCTCCCGCCTCTTTTGAGAGAGCTACAGTACATGTATTTCTATACGGTAAGTCAGTAATTTCTACTGAGATTACGCGAATAGATGTGAAAATAGTATTTCCGATTCATACCGGTAGTTTTGAAACTTTAAAAAATAACCATATTTACTGTTCGTGTCCTGGATAATAATAGTAGGGCTCGAAGATCTGCCTGAGCCTTAACCTTCGCCGTATTGCCGTATTGTGGAGACGTCGTGCGCGTCATCGGGGTTGATTGTCATCTGCTTGACGGTCGCTTCGAAGTGTCGGTGCCATTGCAGTGATTGCAGTGGTGCTGCACTTCGTAGGACAGTAGATTAGAGATAATCAATAAAAGAAAGTAAACACGTAAGTGCCGGGCAAAGCCTCGACAGGAACACTGTGCTTCCGGCGGGCTGCTTCTCGCTCCTGCAGTGTGTGCAACACGCTGCAGATTCTGTAGTGAGGAGCAGGAGCAGCCACGCCAGGAAACGCCGCGTTCCACAGTGATGTATTTAGCAGATACAAACGCTAAGTAGTTCAATACAGCAACATAGTCATAGGGATAGCTCATCATCGCGGCCGTCTGTGGCCAACAGTGTTAGTCTGCATGTCTTGCATAGTCTGATTGTCTTGCGCTCATCAGCATGTTGAGCGGCACACGATCGAGCACGCAGTGCAATGACGTCGTGTGTCTGCAGCAGCATGCGCAGGATAGTCCGTAGGATAGGCAGCAGCCTTGAAGTCAGCATCAGCATCTTGGGCTCAGGCAGCTTGTCAGGCTCAGGATGCTGGCACTACAGTGGCGCTGCACTGCAATGCATGTCCGCAGCATCAGCATCTTGGGCTCATACAGGTTGTTGTGCTCAGGATGCTGGCACTGCAGTCCATATCTCACGTTCCAACTCGATCTCGCCAGTGAGGGCCGCAGCGACGCGATGACACACGCGCGATCACACACACACGCATGCAACCAGGACTTCACCGCAGCTCCCAACAAAGTCCGTATTAGCACCGTGCCGCAGATACAGTACTCGTAGCAGTAGCAATAGCACTCGGCGTAGATTCCGTAGGTACCGCAGTAGTACTCGTAGGGTATTCGCCAAGCACGATTTATAGCTCTTTCATCGCTTTGCGAAAGCGATTGAACTTGATCACTGCAAGCGCCTTAGTCATGATGTCCCCCATCATGTCCTCGGTGTCAATGTGTTTCGTTGTCAGCAGTTTCAACTCCACGTTGCGTCGCACCATGTGGTGCTTGTTGTCAATGTGTTTTGACCTGGAATGTTTCCCAGGTTTCGCCGTGAGCGCAATTGCTCCTTGGTTGTCACCTAGTAGCAGTGGTACATGATGTTTCCACGCTAGCTCTTTGCAAAGGCCAGCAAGCCATAGCAAGTCCTTGGTTGCTTCGGCCATCGCCACGTACTCAGCTTCGCAGATACTGAGTGCATTGATAGCTTGCTTCCGAGAGGCGTACGCAATCACGTTGCCGTCTAGCATAGTCACGTAGCCACTGATGCTGCGCCGGTCCTCAGATTCATTAGCATAGTCTGCATCTGAGTAGCTCACAATAGTCACTTCAGGTTTGTCTTGCACGTCCATCACCAAGCCGTAGTCGCTCGTCGACTTCAGGTAGCGAAGCACTCGCTTGCCTTCAGCGTAGTGAGTGTGGTCGTAGCAGGCCAGATACTTTCCTAAGCGTCACGTGGCATGCGCAATGTCTGGTCTTGACGCACTGACCAGGTACTGGAGGGCTCCAACCAGCTCTCGGTAGGGTATATACTCTGTAGTTGCAGGTTCAGTAGCTTTTGCCAGGGTAGTTGCTTCAGGCGTAGCACAGCCGTTGCAGTTTTTCATGTAAAACCTCTTGAGCACCTCCAGCACGTACTGTCGCTGACTGTACACAATTTGTCGACGCAGTTGATCAATGAGGATCTCAACTCCAAGTAGATACCTCACAGTGCCCATCGTAGTGAGTTCGAATGTCTCCTCCAGGGAAGTTGCAACTTCCACACATAGTTCACGCGGCCCCATGAACAGTAGGTCGTCCACGCAAACCGTTAATAACAGCCTCAATTTACCGTTCTTCTTCAATGCATATAAGCCGTAGTCTGAGTCCATGCGCTCGAAACCCATAGCCACCAACTTCGCATGAAGTGTGCGATTCCAGATATTCGGTGCTTGTTTCAGCCCGTACAGACTTTTCAGTAGTCTGCAAATCATTCCGGGTCCATCGACTTGGAAGCCGGGCGGCTGCTCCATAAAATTGAGTTCGTCCAGATCTCCATTGAGAAACGCCGTCTTCACGTCATATTTCAGCACTTCCCAGCCTCGTTGCACTGCATAACAGATAGCTGCACGTATCGTTTCGAATCTGATCACAGGAGCATAGATCTCAGAGTAATTGATCCCAAGCTGCTGCTTGAAACCATGGATCACGTGTCGAGCCTTGAATTGCTTGATTCGTCCCCTCTCATCTCGTTTTACCGCAAAGACCCACCTGCAAGTGATGACCTTGATACTCTTGGCCACCTTGCGCGGTACAAGTTTCCAGGTATTGTCTCCTTTCAGGGGCTGAAGTTCCGCCAGCATGGCAGCTCTCCATTGTGGCCAGCACTTACTTGCTCGCGCTTGATTATAAGTGTTGAGAAATCTCGATGTTCGTGGTAGTCTGCACATGGGTAACCACATAGACGAGTAGTCGAACGTTGGTTTTCTGTGTCCTCCGTGGGCGCTTCAAACAGGGTTGAACAGGAGGACGCTGGGGTTCAAATCCAGTTACTTCCTTCTCAATCACCTTCTTGCGCGACTTCCGCTTTCGTCGATTCGTTTTTGGACACCGCAGTCGGTTCCACAAGTGAGTTGGTAGATTTTGGTAGAGCGGATGGTAATGCAGTACCAGCTGACTCAGCTCCGGCAGCAATTCCAGAGGTAGCAGATAATGCACTCCCACTGGACCCTGTTTGGTGTCCCAGCGGTGCATCGTTCAGCAGTGTAGATTCACAGGTGCAGGATTCGCAGAGTCCCACTCCGGCAGGTACGTTTCCATGCTTGTCTTGATTCTCGTAACCGGTACTGTATCAGGCAGTACATGCTCAGCATAGTTGTAGGCATTTTCTAGCAATGCTTCACATATTTCCCATCTGCAGTGAAGTCCTCGTGAAAGCGTGCATTGCTTGCACGGGCGGTCACCACTTGAGCCGTCTTCAGATCAATGAACTTGTAGCCAGGAGTGTCTTCACTGTAACCCAACTATAGAGCTAATCTTGCCCTTGGTTCCAACTTCTCCTTCTTTTGTCTTGACGCAGGGGCACGCACGTGTTCCAGGCATCCCTAGGTCCTCAAGGCTTCCAGATCTGGATCAGTCTTGAACAGTCGTTGCTTGGACGACACGGTGCCGCTCGCATTTGTCGGCATCCAGTTGAGTGTCGTCACCACGTGACACAGAGCCTCTCCCCACAGCGTGTTTGGCAGGTGCGTAGCCGTCAGCATGGCCCGCACTCGTGGCATCACAATGCCATGTTCCTGTGGTGAGTACGCGTTGGTGAACTGTTGCGTGATTCCATATTCGCACAGTAGTCCCTCAATTCGTTGCTCATGAATTCGCAACCTTGGTCTGAGTGCAGCCTCGAAACCGATAGTTTGGGTAGCTGTACACGCAGTCGTCTTAACAGCACCATAATATACCACGTTGCTTGGCTCTTCTTTTCGAGCAGATACACCCACTTGTATCTCGTTGCTTCGTCAATGATCAACAAGAACATGGTAAAATCTCCCGGCGTGGTTTCGTTCACCGTGCAGATGTCCATCATCAGGATTTCGAGTGTTTAGGACTTCCGCTCTGGAATCCTTGCGTACTTCATTCGTTACATTTTGCTCACAGCACACGCAACACACTCGTAGGAGTTAAGGCCTTTTGCATTCATCTTAGCTCCAACATCCAACTTGCCTCCCAGCTTCTTGACTGTGTCCATGCTAACATGGCCAAAGCGTTGGTGCAGCAGCTCCATCTTTTCTTACTGTCAATGTCTTCCTTGATGGCTGCCATCGCCATGACACCAGGTACACGTTCAGCATGTAGGCGGTAGATGTTGTCACGCATAATAAACTTCAAAACTGTCTTCGGCTTCGACAGCCAGGCGAACTTCTGATCGGGCGAGCAAGACAGCTTGTGCTTGCCCGTCGTCTGCAGGTAACCCAGACTAATGATGTTCACTTTTGCATTTTCAGTGTACACCACGTCGTTCAGGAGACGATCCCCCAGCAGTCCAGTTGCCTGATTAACAACACGCAATAAAACAGAACCACAGATTTTAGCATGTTCAGTTGTCCCGTTCGCAAAGTCCAATCGGCTTGTCTTGTCCTCCCGTATGGTAGTTAATAGAGATAGGTCGCCACAGACATTGGCTGGGGATCCCGAATCGAGAATCCACTCCACAGAGGTCGGACGTGAGCTCGCCGTAGATTGCATGTGCATACCTTGATTGCGATTTACTGCATTCACTTGCCAACGAGGGTTCAGCATTGCCTCGTTGGTCGCCTCCAATTCGGTGAGGTGCAGTGTCACGACGGCGTATCGACTGCCCGCTCACAGGCGAGCGTCCACGTCCTTGCACTTGAAGCTGAGCAGGGGGTCCATAGTGACTTGGAGCTCCACGCGCAGGTGAGTTCGAACGCCGACCATAAGTGCGAGGTGGCGGCGAGTTACGTCGCTGCATCGGTGGTTCTCGTGGTGGAGATCTAAAGTGTCCTCGCGGAGGCGATCGCTCACGCCAGCGTGGCGGCGATCGGTAGCGGTCTCCTTCAAAGGTCTTGCCAGCACCCGTTCAAAGTCCCGCGGCGGTGAGCGTTCACGCGGTGGCAATTGTCCCCGAGGCGGTGAGCGTCCACGCAGTGGCGCATCAAACGGGTTTACATACGGTAGTCCACGTAGAGCACTCACGTAGGGCCCCAATGCATGTTGTCCTTGTTGGTAGCTTGGCATAGGCATTGATTGATGACTTGATCCAGCGATGGCACCCCAGTAGCTCTCCCCTGGCACTGATGGTCCCGCACGTGGTCCACCATTGTTGTGCCTTGGCTCAAGCGTGGGTCCCCGCGAACCTTGTATCAGTGCTTGGCCCAGGTAGTACAGTGCAGCTGCCCCGGTTCATTCACCTCCCACGGGTTCTGCACGCTTCTTGATGCAGCACTTTGCGTTGCAGATTGGACGCTCTGTCCTTGAAGTCCTTGTCCTCCATCTTGTGCATGTTGAACAGGAACTTGCGATTGCAGCTGCAGTTGATGCGGCGTTGCAGGTATGTTGGCAACTTTGCGGACTGGTTGCTCATCATCACCTTCAACACCTTGACCTTCATCTCCATTGCTGCTTTCAGGAGTAGGTGGCGAGTAGACCAGAGACATCGGTGCTGCAGGAGTCGAGTCACCTTCTGTGAGATCGACTGTATCGACATCGTCCGGCGTAGCACATAGTGATAATCCAGCAAATAGACCACCTTCTTGTACTTGATCACCTTGTTGCACTTGAACACATCTCACAGAGTTCACCAAAGACGTCGGCGCTCGCTTGTTCTGCCTCACTTTCAGCTTCTTCTGCAAGTCATCACGCAGTGGCTGGCCGGTGTGTTGCGTGCACTCCGCATGCCAGTGTCCACCACCATGGCAATTGGTGCAGTTAGTTCACTGCTTCTTGTCCGATGCGCCCTTAACACGCTTGTGCTGCTGCTTGCTGCGCTTGCGTTACTTGCCATTGTCGTGGCCGGTGGACACTAGGTTGACTTGGTTGAGTTGTGCGAGTCTGCTGACGCAGCTGAGTCTGCTGGTGTTCGGCCGACCGTAGGCGTTGCAGTGCCTCTGCCAGCTTCAGGGTCTTGCAATCATTTGCGTTGATCCAGTCTCCATGTTCACGCGCCAGGTCGCGGAACACCATCACGGTGTTGGAAAGTAGTAGACTTGCATGTTTCCATTCTTTGAACTCTCCATTCGCTTGTCTTAGTGTCGTCACCTTGCGCTGGATGTCCTCGATGTACGAATCAACGGGCTCGTTCTCGCGCAGGCGACGCGACATCAAATCCCGCAGCAGGTAGTCGGAATTGATGCCGTCGCCAGCCTCGAAGTGCTGCGTCATGACTTCGTACAGCATCGACGGGGCGTCCATGTCTTCCGTGACCTCGCCAACCTTGAAGGTCGTGCGCAGATCCACGGACAGCGACAGCGCGAGTGCGGAGAAAGCTTTGGTCTTGCGCACGCGATACCACTCCATTTACTTGGGCCGGCGCTGTCCTTCTTCCGCATCGTAGCGCTCGGCGCCGTATGTGATGGCACCAAGCGTGCAGGTTTCGAAGTGCAGCGGCACTTCACTCTTCCAGGCCTTGTAGCCGCCTTTGGAAAACAGCTTGGGCAACTTGAGCGACAGGCTGTTGCGCAGGGCCTTGGTGTGCTCCGCCAGCTCCTTGTCATTGTAGCGGCTGCCTGGGTTCATGTTGTCCAGATTGTACTGGTCTCGAGATCCGTCGTCGCTTGGTCTTGAGGACGGTGGATTTCCAACTGAATGGTAATCCTGGTTTGTCGGCTGGCGGGTCTGCAGACCCACCAGTAGAACCCCAATCAACGGGCGACCCCCGGTATTCCGGCCAATGAGCGAATGAGACGCTCTGCGTCAACGTGCGACAGTGTGGCGCTAGTGCGTCCAGACACCCGGAGACCATTTTCCGCCAATAGGCGCGCGAATTGGACGCTTTCCGCCAATCGGCGCGCTTCGTCGTCGGAGTTTGGCGTGACTTCGTCGGGATTGGGCGAGGTTGCAGTTCCTCCGGCTGGAGCGCTTGTCATTGGCTGCGCCCTCGTTGGGCTCATAACCTGTGGTGACGTCGTGCGCGTCATCGGGGTTGATTGTCATCTGCTTGACGGTCGCTCCGAAGTGTTGGTGCCATTGCAGTGATTGCAGTGGTGCTGCACTTCGTAGGACAGTAGATTAGAGATAATCAATAAAAGAAAGTAAACACGTAAGTGCCGGGCAAAGCCTCGACAGGAACACTGTGCTTCCGGCGGGCTGCTTCTCGCTCCTGCAGTGTGTGCAACACGCTGCAGATTCTGTAGTGAGGAGCAGGAGCAGCCACGCCAGGAAACGCCGCGTTCCACAGTGATGTATTTAGCAGATACAAACGCTAAGTAGTTCATACAGCAACATAGTCATAGGGATAGCTCATCATCGCGGCCGTCTGTGGCCAACAGTGTTAGTCTGCATGTCTTGCATAGTCTGATTGTCTTGCGCTCATCAGCATGTTGAGCGGCACACGATCGAGCACGCAGTGCAATGACGTCGTGTGTCTGCAGCAGCATGCGCAGGATAGCCCGTAGGATAGGCAGCAGCCTTGAAGTCAGCATCAGCATCTTGGGCTCAGGCAGCTTGTCAGGCTCAGGATGCTGGCACTACAGTGGCGCTGCACTGCAATGCATGTCCGCAGCATCAGCACCTTGGGCTCAGGCAGGTTGTCGGGTTCAGGATACTGGCACTGCAGTCCATATCTCACACGTATTTCTACCAAAAACAGGAACCCATTTGAGCTCATGCATGCTCGCGTTATCCATGCTACCATCACCAGAATCGTCGTCGTCCAAATCCCACATGTCCACCTTGTCTAACTCGCGCTTGATAGAGTTGGCCCAGCTGCAGTAGAATCCGTTTGCCTCCTTGCGCTTCACCTTTTGAAGAGCGACATCTTTTGGGCCACACCCTCTCATATGAGGTGGCTCTTCAGCTTGGTTGGCGGAAGGTGGTCTTGCACGACGTGCAAGTGCGGGGCGGACGCTTTTTAGGGCGACCGAGCTTCTTCTTCGGAGTACTGTGGGTATTTCGAGATGATAATGAAAAGCAAAAGTGAGTATGTAGCAAACACAAACGCATTTGGCGGCTAGGATCTGCCCCGCTAAGGAGTTGGTTACAACGAAGAATAACACAACGCGGGACTAATAGTACTACATGTATTAATACAGTAACATTTGAGACAACTACCGAGTACTCTACATATACATGTATTCTTGTACCTAATCTCAGACTGAGGTCCGCCAATTCAGTATGATATTGTATTGAACAGCCGTCATACTCAATAATAAAAATGCAATTCCTGGCGAAGCAATAATAAATATTGCCGCAAATTATTTGGAATCGACGAACCCCAATAATAAATATTTTTATTGGAAAACACAATTAATTATGGCTCGTGCTAGTGGTATAAAACGAGTCTACTGAAACTTAATATTTGTGGAGGTTATGTATGATTTAGAGTCTTTTTCTACATAGTATAAACTTTGAAGTCGCCTGTAGGACGGATGTCATCTTGCTTCAAATCATGAAAGTCGGAGATGCCGACAGGAAAACTACACCCGAGCCTCACCCTTAAAAACCCTGAAAGCGGTGACACAACCCTAAGCCGAGCTAGGTGTGACCCTGCTTGGTCCTGGTTTAAGCCCGCATGCTGCGCACACGGATCTTTAAACCGCAGGCGTTGTTTCGGCCTGCCGAGCGAGTTGGTTTCACCATCCTTTATCCCGGGGATGTGTTGTTTTGTACCACTAGTCAGTTCCATTAATTATTGTGTCGCCCGATTTAATTCCGACCTCTGATCTCAATAGAAATTACTGAGTTATCAGTCACGGTTTGATGGTGACACAACCTGTTCGTGACTAAACTGTCAATACATACACAGTACACAAGCTAAAAATCCACTCGGACAGACATCACCGCTGCGTCTTCAGTTTCGCGGGGCCCTACGCATCTCGTAGATGGCCAGGGTGGCCATGGTTACAATGACACAAAGGGTTGCAGCAGCCACGGGGATCGCAAGACTCGAAGCTGCCAGCGACAGGAAACTCGGAGTTGCGGGCTTCGCCTTGATTTTGTCTTGTGGGGTCGGTGGATGTCGTCTTGCACCGATTGTTCTGCGGAGTGAGGAGATGACCTGCGACGACGACCCGGTGCAGTCTTGCTCCTTTTAACGCGCTTGCTGGCGTTTCGGTGCAACATAGAGCGAGACGGAGGCGGAGGTGATCGTGACTCGCTGCTCGCTGTGTCTTGCCAGTGATTTTCGTGTCTCTGCCGATCGATTCTGTTGTTGCCGTTCATCGACGATGAACTGCGCTGCTTGGCCCGCAACTTCAGATTCCGAGATGAAGACCTGGTGCTGGAGCTTGCTTGGCTTATTGCACTGTATGTGGGTGAATCGGGGAGGCTGAGAGTGATCGCTGCGAGTGACAACGCCCACTAGGGACTCGCTCAATTGGTTTGGGTGTCAATGCCAGGGATTCCGCTCGGTTTGGCGGCGGAATGCCTTCGCTGCTTGACGGGACCATAGGCACTGGAACCAATGGACCTGCCCCTCCTGACATGGGAGATGCCATCGTGTGTGATCGCAACATCTTTCGACCATGGCGGTGCCGATGGTTGAAGCGTGTTGGCGACGGGATAGACCATCCACCTTCTTCATCTTTGCCGTTGTAAGATTCGCCATCTTGGTGCTCCTCCACACTCGGCACAGACGAAGACGCCCGGATTGAAGCGTCAGTGACTCCAACACAGCAGCCTGGGCCCACGTCGTCCCGACGGCTAGGTCATCGTGAAGCACTTGATTTTCATCGCTGCTAATGTTGCTGCTAACGTCGCCATCGCTGGAGAATCCATCATCTTCTTCTTCCGATAGAGCAGCGGGATCCGATTCGGGCGGCCAAGCTCTTATCTGAGCATCTTCGATAAGCTTCGAGCTAATCTGCATTTCCTGTCTGACTAGAATGAACTGTGGAGTCACATACAAGCAATAGTGCGTGAGTCGCTTTCAGCACGAGGTTTACTTCGAATGTAAAGCACCATCGGACCTCGATGTCACTGAAGAGAATGTCACGGTAGAGCACCATGATCTGCAAAAGGTCGATCGCGACAGTGTCCTGTCGTTCACTTTTCCGAGCAGTCTACATTGCGTGAAGCAGCAATGGGAGGTTGTTAGCATTGCTACAGATATTGAGGTACGAGCCCAATCAACTCACCATGCTTTCAAACTCGGAGGACTCGCTGAACACGTGGTGGTGCTTGTCCGCAATCGTTTTCAGCAGCGGTTGCACGTCACCATTGACAAGTGCAATGAGGTCCCATAGCGCCAGCAAACGCAGTAGGCAATGCCGCACTTCCCGCTCCAGGCGATCCAATACGCTGCGGATGGCAAGTAGCGTTGTGAGCGCCGGCGGTACAGCCATACTCTCACGCAGCAGCACCTTCTTGTGACGTGTGTACAGCTCCAACGGCACCAAGGGGCCCATGAGGTTGCGAAAGCTCACTTCTAGCAGCTCGTCGAGAACGCCCAGTTGGCCAACGATGGAGTTTGCTTCAATGCTCGAAGTGAGAAGATCCCGAGGACTCGAAACCTCCGTGTCTTCCGGTCCATTGTTGTTGTTCAGGTCCGACGAGGAGGGGGACGAGAAGCCCTGCCACTCTCCCCGTTCCTTCTGCACACTCTCGAGTAGCGAGACATACAGGATCTTGGCCTGGCGAGTGACTGTGCTGTCTCGAGCCGACTCGTCGTAGTGACCGCTGCGGTTGATCACTGCGAAGAGCACAGAGGCCACGGTGCCCACGGACTGCGCACAGGAACCGAACACGGCGCTGCGCTGCATCAGTCTCTCGCTCTCTAGTTGTTGCGAAGGTGAAGACGCAGCCTTCTTCTGGTCAGCTCGGGGCTTGATCGAGCGGTTCGGAGGTGGCGTTCGCCGGAAATACTTGCCAAGGCCCGATGACGACGACGGAGCCGAAGACGCTTTCGGGCTGGCAACGAGGCGCTGCCATTCAATTGTGGTAACTTACGCCAACAAGACCCGCGATCGAGCAGGGCACGCTTTCTCAACTCCAACTATTAATACTAGTAGTACCTACGTTTCGCAGCGGGGGCGCGATCTTGAAAAATAGAAAGAGGCACCAACGCCGGGCGTGCATGGTCCCAAGCTCATTTACTCGACTAGGGGAGTTCTAAACGCTGGCAACATAGTTTTTGCACACAGTTCCGGACCACCGGCAGCGCCAACAGTCGCCCATACAAAGTTGAGGCTAAACTGACGCACTTTTTTCATCATTTTGCAGCGTTGTCCTCCTTTTGCAGGAGATCCAGAGCTTCCAAAGGCTTACGATTTTTCCTTGTATGGACCGGACCGACTTGGCTTTCTACGCTAATCAACGTTGCATGCAGGTGGCTACTGCCCCGAATGAGCAAGTTTTTGTGTGTTGTGTGCTCCTGGCCTCGATACTCTTTACCCGACGAGTGAGCAGCCGAGTCGACGACATTGATGGGAAACCTCCGTGGAAGTTGAGGACACACAAGGAGCTGCTGAAAACAAGTAGGAAATGACGCCACGAGGGCGCAGAAACTAACTCGACGGCAGGGGTCGGAAAATACAGTATAGTATTGCATTGCAAAACATTAAAAGCCGTAATAATCATTTCAATACTCCAGCCGACAATAATATAAATTTATTGCAATTATTGATTCTTTGGGAAACCCTATATAACTTGCTGTTTGTATGGACCGGTGGAAATTCAGTCAAATAGCTTCAATAGAGGATGTTAGCAAACTCGTAAATTACCGATACGACTTCCGACACGCGTGTTTATGTTTTCGGTATTTACGACATTTCCAACTATGTTAGCAATCTCGTAAAAAGTTATCTTATTTACGAAATCACACTGACTCCCTCAACCATGGAGCTCGCTTTCCTGACCCGAGACCCGCGCACCCGTCTTGCGCTTCTACTTCGCGCGTTACCCAGTGAGCCCGAGCGGCCTATCATCCCAGACATCCGCTTTCGGCTCGACGAGCGCAGTAATGCATACTGCAAGGTGTATTATCGCTTCACGAAGGAGGAAATTCGTCAGCTCACGACCACGCTGCAATTTCCAGACGTCATTATCACGCGAGAGCGAACGAAATGCCACAGTGGCGAGGCCCAATGCATCTTTTAGAGCGGCTGACATATCCAAACCGCTGGAGCGATCAGGAAACCAAGTACGGACGTCGCTACCCTAGGCTCAGCAACATATTCTACTTTGTGCTTCGATTTGTTCTTATACCACGCTTTGAGCGCTTTGAAGCGATCCGCACATGCACAACCGGAGAAAGGCATCCGCAATGATGCGGATGCAGAGTTAGCGACATCCTCCCATGCTTTTTCCACGTCGCCGTGCTCAGCAGCGTATGGAGCGTACCTAGGGATAGCATACAAAAGTACTAGGTCTTGCTCCTCGGTGAATTTCCCACGTGTGCTTCGCTTTGACTTGGCGGCTTTGGCAGACACTGTAGCAGGAGACTGTTCGCCAGAAGAGGGGGATCGCTTGGAACGGGCGGGTTGACGGTGGTAGAAGAAGGAGGAGGGAGCTCGGCGACGTCTTCAGGTGGCATGAGCCTTGGTGCCTCTGGTGCTGAGGGGGAAATTGGGAGTAGTAGAAATACCCAATCAAAAGCCGAGTCATGTCGTCAGAGCTCTTACGACTTTCTTGGAGAATTCCGTACGTACACGACTGCCATTCTACGAGATCGAGCACATAGACAGTACACTGCGCGTTTCTTTGTCTCCATCTCGTAAAATACGATTTTGCTAACATCCCCTAATAATAATATATTCAATTTCGTGTCCTCCCGTAATAAATATTTCCGTACAAAAATACAGTAATTGCAAAACCGCAATTATTTTTCCGAGCCCTGCTCGACGGTCCGAGTCTCACCTTCAGGAATCGCGGACACTTCCGGGAACTTCTCGGCTAGCCAGCAAAGACGAGCGTTAACCAGAAAATCAGCGAAGCAAACCCCGGAGCTGCAAACCCAGCAGCAGCAGCAATAGCCATGTGTGGATCATGCATCGGGATGAATCCTTGATGCTGAATCACTCGCCTGTGACGAAGGATGACGGCGCGCTGGTCGGCGATTACCACCCGAGCAAAACGGAGAGGCTGGGTATTACCATCACATAATGCCCGAGCCGACTCTTGGAGCTGCTTGGAAGAAATTCCCTGGAGAAGGGAGAAAGCTGCGTCCTTCTCGGCGATAGCCTTTTGAAGCAACTCGATTTGATTATCGCGATCTGCGACTTGTTACTTGAAATCGACCACGTGAGAAAAGGCCGAGTCGACTTCAGCTTGTTGAGATTGCCTCACTTGGTTAAGAGCAGCAATCGACTCGGCTAGTGTCTTGCGGAGTGACGCCAGCAGATATGTCGACTTGGACGCTGCAACTTTCCAAATGTCACGTTTATTCTGCGCTACCTTAAGCTGAAATTCTAACTCAACCTTCGAGACTACAGCCGAGTCTAGACGACGGTTCAAGGCAGCATTCATGGTACTAGCAGCATGAAGATCAGCCTGAAGCTCAGCTACCGTCGCCGACTGATCGGCGAGCTGATAATCGTCACGAAGTGCGTCCAATATTTTCTCGGTGCTTCGGGAGTTCAGCACGGCGTGACGCTGGATACGATTCCACAGCCTAGGAGGGCGAGTTAGCTCATTTCCAATCATTCAAGCTAACTCAGCGTTCTCATCCTCATCTCCTCGTGCATGGTAGTCTCGAGAGAGGTGAGGCTCACTCGTTCCACCAAGTCCGACTGATATTTGGCGTCCGAAGTGGTGTCGCCTGGTGGACTCGGAAACGAGGAGGAAGCGTGCGAGAAGATGGCTCAGAATCAGGAACTGTCTCCTGAGAAGTTGTCAGATCAATGGTCGAGTTCTCCCGACCACTTCTGACCCCAGAAACGCTTTTCCCACTAACCACCAACTCAGCGAACGGATACGCATCTCTGTGAGAAGACAACACGGTCGGAGGAAGAGAGGTTTGACTTTCTCGAAGACACAACAAGTCAGTACACACTCCATACCGCAAAAACACCAAGAAGAAAACGAACTGAAGACGACGGCGATGCTGTAGGAGACATCGTGTAGCTTGACGACTGCCAACGGCGCAGGGTGAAGCTGGAAGGAATGCGACTGAAGAAGGTTTTAACGCTCACCAGCCCGGCTCGCATCATAACCGGCGCAGTTGTGCAGTAATTTCGAGTTTCGGCGTACACCTCAACTAGTACCAGCCTGAACAAGGAGTAGTGGACACTTAGCACTGGTGATGCACGGTAGTGACTCGGCTGGGCAAACGGAGACACGGTCTTAGGACCTAAGGAGTATGGTACAAGGGTACTAGTCGATTCTAAGGAGTGGTGATCGACAGTACACCCTGTAAGAGCCTTAGGAGCTGTGGCTACCAGTACCGACTCGGCGGATCTTCCGGATACAATTATCCGGACAATAGCCGAGCTCAACGGTCGGCACTAGACTGGAGGGACGGAGCGGGCGCTAGAGAGACGCGGACGAGATCCATAACGACCGCACCAAACTGAAATATTGTATGAGCGCGTGTCAACGGACAGCGATCCAGCTCAAGGGGCATCCACGGGATATCAGAGCCGGCGAACTCGGTTGAAGAGTCCGCTGAACTCAAAACGGCCCCATTTCATTTGATATTTGTAAAGGATATTTAGGAACCAAAGAAAAGTACCATTCAGGCCCCATAATATAACAGAACTAACAGAGCAGAATTTCTAAGTCCAAGACAAGTGTAGACCTCTCCGGTAAGCCACTGCACGGGCTGGGTTAAACCTGCCGTTGACACTCGAGAGGCATAGCTTGTAGGATGTTGACTGGTAGCGCCAAGAGAATACGGGGAAGGGCGTGTCTCGCTACGCGCGAAGAAGAAATCTTGCCGAACTCGGCGAGTCGGTACCCAGGTGCCCATAACAATTTCAGCAGAGTAGCTTTTGCCTCGGCGACCCGTAAACGCGCTCGCGCGCCGTCGTCCATCTTTTGGTGGAGGGCACAGGGATAAGTACAGTGGTTAGCGGAACTCGGCTGTACCCCTGGATTGGTTTCCTGGTATTCAACGAGAGTGAGACACTACCTATCCCGGAAGGGCCGGATCGCTAGGGGACAACCCGGCGCAGACCAACAACGCCGACCTAACTCAGCGATTATTTTGATTGTAAGGTAGAAATTGTGTGTTTTTGCAACACCACATCACAAACATGGTCTCGAGTTGAATTGTAGGGCACCGCTTAGCTAGGATTAGCAGAAAGGCACCGGCAGAAGGACTTGGGGTATCAATGTAATGGTCGTCCAGTACTCATCGTGTAGCGGGGCTACTAGAAGAGTGACCGAGTCACTCTTCCGAGATGGATACACATCGACTCCGCGTCACAAATGGGGTGGGACACACCATGGGCACGTCACCGACGTGCCACAGCCAACAGTTCATATTAAATATAGGATAAACAATACGTTACTTAGAAATTGTATTACAGGCCAATTTAAGGTACACCTTTAAATACACTCAGTCTTTAAACTACGCTATTCTAGCCACTCAGCTCCCGCAGACCAGGACCTCGTGAACTGCCGTTCACTAAGAGTTTGTATACTCTTGAAGCTACGCTTCCTCAAGCAAAGGTGCTTGTGTGACCCCGTCACACTTGGTAGCACTTGTAGTGAATCCTACAGCTACGGGGGTAGATTGAACTACCTGATCCTCTGTGGTCTCAAGAATTGAGTCAACATGGATCGCAGTGAGTTTCCTCACTTGACCGACTCGCAGTTCGAGTCTGTCCGGAAGATGGCAGGCATCTTCGGAAGAGATGCCTTGCAGAACTTGGTAATGTCAACACATGCCGAGCAGGTCGAACGCGTGAGTGACGCTTATGAACAAGGGCTCATCGCCCATGTGCAGGGCAAACTGCAGGCCCGGCCTTCGGAGCCAAGGCCGATGCAGCCCAAGCCGTTGAGGGTGAAGGTTCAGTCATATGACGGGGAGGAAGGTGAAAACCTTCACTTCTGGACGCGAGAAGTCGAGCTGGCCATGGACGCAGCCCTTCTCTCGTCCGAGCAACTTCGAGTCGCTTTCGCGCTCTTCAATATCGGTGGTCGAGCCAAGACTTGGGCGTATACGCGCGAAGCGACAACCCCTGGATGTTTCACATCATGGGCCCAGCTGTGTGAACAACTTAGAGCCGCATTTCTACCGGCGAACTATGAGTATCGCCAGCGCTCTCGCTTTCTCGCTTGTAAGCAAGGGAAGCATAAGCTGCACGAGTATATCCAGGAGATGTGAGTACTCGCGGCGTCTCTGGTGGAGAACCCCAACCTGAACACATCACGGTGACCGTGTACATGGACGGCCTGAGCGTTGGTCCAACTGTTCCGCGTGCAGGCCAACACCATGGAGGCGGCCGTCCAGTTCGCTATCCAAGAGAAGTACAGCCACAAACAGGCTCGTACTCCTGTGGCTGCTTGGCACTATTCATATACGGGCACTGCCGTAGGCGGTGCCGGCCAAGATGTGGCGGAGGTCCAGTCCCTATGGACTTGGGCCTGGCCGAGCAGAACGACATCCGCCGCTTCGACTGCGGCAAGGTCGGGCACATGAAACGTGCCTGCCCTGCGGGCGGACAAAGGACGCGTTTCCTCCTCGCCCTTCTGGTCTTAACGGACGTTGGCAGAAGCCGCGATCCCAAGGCCAGGGAACGCAGGCAACCAGGGGCGGGGCGACATGCTGGGGAAAGACTAAGATTTCATGAGAGGTGCGTGGATGGCACGCTCCATGGAGGCTTAGCCCCTGAGAGTCTCTGTACTCTCGAAGCGCAGAAGGGCAGCGGAGGGCTGATTTTAGTACACGCAAGTGTACGGGGATTCAATCATCCTTTAAGAATTCAGATTGATTCTGGGGCGTCCAAAAACTTTACACGCCGCCAGCGGTCGCCCAAAATGCGGACAGGTACGCCGATGCTCTGCGAGAAAGCAAAGGCAACGGGCAAGTCTCAGTCAGACTTGCCAACGGATCTGTGGTAGAAGTACCTAAGGTCCTTATGGATCTTGCAGTCAAGTCCGAAGACTTCGACTCGACTGAACGATTCATCGTTCTTGATATGGACAAGTTTGATTTGATCCTGGGCATGACATGGTTCGAAAAGCATGAGCCCTAGATCGACTGGCGCGGGAAAGCTAAAGGGAAAGCCGGCCTGCGGCTTCTGACAGAGCCTTGGTGAGTAATGTTCCCACATATGTCCGACTCCGAGGATCCCATGGACGCCGGTGAAATACCGCGGAGGCCTCTGCTGCTAACGAATCCGCAGCAAGCTCAAGGGTCTTGGATACATCCAGACCCGCGAGGGAAGATGCAACGCCAGCATCCTCTAGCGCACCAAGTCGTTGCGCCGTATGGGCATCGACGAAGTCCGCGAAGGACGAAGCCCGTCTACAAGAGGGCACAGACCCACGTGAGACCGGAGAGGTCAAGACCGTGGCCAGCGCGGAGGTCACTAGCAGCACCTCTAGTGTGAGTAAAACAGTTGCACACGGGCCAGTACAGGCCTTAGGAGCAGTACCGAGACCAGATAATGCAGTGGGTAACGAAGAACCACGCCAGAAGACGGATGTGGGTAACAGAGTGCCACGCCAAATGTCTCGACAAGATGTCAGGACCGATGCTTTGGGACGAATCTCAGAGTCGGTAAAGACTCCTCGGCGCCGCCACCAGAGCAATGATAACTTAACTTGCCACTTTAGTGCGCGGTTTTGGGTCTGTTCCTAAAATGGACGCCGCAGATTTAATTTTGCTCAGATCGTTCATTTGAGACGTTGGGTAAAGCGCAGGCACCGCCCTTTCAAACGCATATTTTTGATAAAAAAATGAGAATTGGGTGTAATGCTATGGACATTCAAAATTGAGAGCTAAAATTAGGGTGACCCGTTTCGTGCACGGTTTGATTTCCTATCTAAAACACACCTTGTTGTCGCATTTTCAATGTACTAAGGAGACATTCGACATGAACGTTAACGCAGAGCCCTGTGCTCTTCTCACGGCAGTAGAGGCGGCTAAAAATGTTGCTGTTGACCGCAGTTTGGATATATCGCTTTTACACGCCACGTACCGCCTTACATTTGTTCCTGCAGGCTTCACGACTTTTAAAAGAGCGGTACCAGGCATGAACGACTGCATGTGATAGTAGGCAAAGCCACCTGATGCGTCAGACGTTCACCACATCCTATATGCGCAGCACAATAGAAATTAACCAGTCATACCGATAGAATTGCTTTTTAAGACCCTACAACTCGAACTGACACGAGTTGAGGATACAACGTCATAATCACCATTTGTCCTGAACATTCTGGAACCTGCAACACACACAAACACGTATAGATGAGTTGCATTTGGCGGGGATCCTACCAGCACATCGCCCTGTTCTAAGCATGTCAATATTCCATCTAAAACAAGATACCCCGTCAAAATAGATGGACACACAATTCAAATGAGAGGGTTCGTCCTGGATGGCAGTCTAGTTCGCATGGGGACGCACGCAATCCGCACATGAGCATACAGGTCTCACCAATGCAGTATCGTTCTAGCGTTGTAAATAGGTCCACGAAGCTGACGTCCATCCACATCGCAGCTTGATTCCTGGGGGCGCGCGGCCTTCTTCGACTTCCTCCTTGGTCTTTTGTTCGCTGGCTCACAAAAAGAATAGCTCCCTAAAACGATACTGTTTGATCAGATCGGTTTTTGATGTAAAAAGTAAGCACTAAAGTGGTGCTGAAGAACACATCCAATCAGAAGGCTGAAAATCTAATTTGAGAGAGACGATTGGATCAAAGTCTACATCGTGCAAACAACTGGCACCGCGCACTAAAGTGGCAAATTAAATTATCATATATTCGACGGCGAGACTGGCCGCAAGGTCAAGTCCGGGTCGGTCCAACTAGAGGCCCTGCCAGAGATGTCATAGCTTCTGAAGCTCGAAGAAATGTCGATGAGCAACTTTCTGGCCGATCTGAATGCCGGCGGGATCTCGGATGGTACTCCTACAACCGGAGTTGACTCCTGAAGAAGCGAACCATTTCTCTGAAATGGACGAGTACGTCCTGGAGGAGTTCAGGAAGCAGCGCGCAACGCGCTTGGGTTCTGAGATTATCAAGATCCCGAATAACCCGGCTTACACCTTGGTCCAGGATTTCTCGGATGTGGTGTCTAAGGACCCACCGCCCCAACTCCCTCCCGATCGAGGGGTTCGGCACGAGATTGACCTCGTGTCTGTCACGAAGTACTGCGTCACGAGGTCATTGATGCCTTCTTTGCCGCCAATGCGAAGGCAGGCATGGTCGCACTCGACGCCCACGTTCTGCGTTCGCAAGCTGAACGGGAGGTGGCGTCTGGTTCACGCTTATAACAAGCTGAACAGCGCGACGGTGCCGGCCCAGACACCCATCCCTTGAAAGGATGTGTTGTTAAACAACATGGCCGGTTCGAGCTATATAGCGCACTGGATCCGGTAGATGATACTACCAGATCCTGATGCGTCAAAGCGATATACCGCTCACCGCGGTAAGCACCCTTAGCGGGATTCTTTGGAAATGGCTGGTGATGCCGCAGGTCCTGTCCAATTCCCCAGCGACTTTCTATCGCTTGGTCACGCAGCTGTTCCGACCCTTACTCGTCTTCGCGCTGATGTACTTCGATGCCATCTTCGTCCATAGCCGTGCCGAGGAGGGCAAGACGGTTATTTAGGTGCATCTTGAGCACCTCCGTCGAGTGTTCGAGGTCATGAGAGCCAACAAGCTCTATACCAACATCGACAAGTGCGTCTTTGCCACCGGAGAAATCAAGGTTCTCGGCTGTTTTGTCAGCAGCGTCGGCGTTCGGGCTGAACCCGAGAAGGGCCGAGCCATCTCAGTCTGATCGACGCCAAGATCCGAAAAGGATCTGCGTAGGTGACTGGGTTTGGCCAACTACTTGCGCAAGTACAGTACAGGCTACGCCGGATTGGCAAAGCCCTTGTCCGAAGGACATTGAGTGGCACTGGGAAAGCCACCACCAGGACGCGTTTGACAGCATCAAGGCGTGCCTTCAGTGCGCGCCGGTCCTGACTCTGCCGAACGAGACGAATTCGTTCAGTGTCGTCTGCGACGCATCCGACTATGCAATCGGCTGCGCGCTGCTGAAACACGACGAGAACGGACACGAGCGAGCTATCTCGTTCCAGTCCAGGCAGCTTAAGGCAATCGAGAGGAACTGTCCTGTACACGACAAGGAGCTCCTCGCAATGAAGTACGCCCTGGTGAAGTTCCGGGTGCATAGTCTGGGCTCAACGCCCTATCTGATCTACACCGATCACGCGTCATTGCGGACGGCGACCAACTCGCCGCACCTGTCGCTGTGAATGACCCGGTGGCTGCCGTTCTTCGCGGAATACAACTTCCGCGTTGAATACAAGCCTGACAAGCTGAACGTACTTGCCGACGCGCTGTCACGTCGTCCAGACTACGAACTGGTTCACATTACGAGAGCCACGAGTGATCTTTATGATCGGATACGCATGGCGTATCGGGACGATGAGACGCTCGCGCCTATCGTCCGCTACTTCTCTGCAGGAAAAGAGGACAAGCTAACATGGCTCTCGCCGAGGCAGTGTTCGCGCCTACACCGCTATGAGTAGTTTAGACGGGCTGCTCTACTTCCGGGTAGACCCAGCCGACCCTCCCCGGGTAGTCGTTGCGAGCGATGAAGATCTGAAGTATGACATACTTCTTAATGCACACGACAAGCTCTCAGGAGGCCACCTTGGCCGGGAGAAGACGTTCCTCTCCGTTTCGACGCACTTCGGGTGGACCACATGTACACGTGGGTCGCCTCGTACGTCAAGACATGTCAGCGAGTGAAGCCCGCGGGCCACGCTTCGGCTCCTCTTCAGAGTCTTCCTGTCCCGGCTGACTGCTGGAAGTCAATGCGCCTTGACTTCGTCTTCGGACTACCGGCTAACGCCCAAGGCAACACCGGCATCCTGGTGTTTGTCTGCCGTCTGAGCAAGATGGTACATCTCGCTCCAGTCCCCGATACGGTGACAAAGGAGCAGACTGCAAAGCTGTTCCTCGATGGCGTGTTCCGCTATCACGGCCTCCCAGAGTCCATTTTCTCCGATCGAGACCCGCGCTTCATGGCCGCGTTCTATAAGACCCTGTTCCAATTACTCGGAACGAGACTTCTGATGTCCACCGCGGACCATCCCCAGACGGATGGCCAGACGGATCGCGTTAACCGCGTCCTCGAAGACACGCTTCGGAGTGTCTGTGCGGATTCTCCGGGCACTTGCTCGGACCGCCTGTCTATAGTTAAGTTTGCGCTCAATAACGCGGTCCACGGTTTGACCGGGTTGAATCTGTTCTACCTGAACGGGCTGGGGCAGCCCCAAGTGCCTGTGACACTTCGGGGAAGCTCTGGCTCGGAAAGCTCTTTCCTCCTAAATGTCGGACGTGGCACCGGTCTCATTGCGAAAGCAATTGAAGACCTTTGTCGATGATAGGCGTAATATCATAAGCCGTGTTAGGGATGATATGACTACCGCCCAAGATAAACTGAGTACTCTGACAAACAGGGAAGAGGAAACATTAACGTGTTTAATGTGGGCGACTTAGACCTACTTGACACTAGGAACTTGCCACTACATCTGGTAAGCTTCGTTGGTAGCATCAAACTGAAGCACCACTTCATTGGACCTTTCACGGTCCTGGTCAGGCATGGTGCGGCCTACACGATGGACTTGCCAAAGTCGATGACGACGCACCCGACGTTCTATGTGGGTCGTCTGAAGAGGTATCACGATTCTCAAGGCGACGGCCCTCATACGGAAGAGGAGGCGGTCCTCGTAGAGGTGACGTCACCTCCACGAAGCGAGACATGGTATCAGTTGGTGGGCCAACGATGAAGAATACGGCTGCTGAAACGAGGCCTGGTCGTACATCGGCTGCGGGTACTACGGGCTCCCACCAAACGAAGGGCCGTACGCGTACGGGCCGTATTGTTAAGGCTGTGCGTAAGCCTGCGGTTGAGGCTGGGACTGAGTCGGAGCTCAAGAATGAGTCTCCCGAGGAAAACGCGAGTTCAACTCGCGTCGGAGCTCGGCAATCTCCCCCGGAGATTGTCACGATCAAGCTCGGTCATCCGGCGATCCACACTCTCGTGGATGTCGCCCACTTCGCGGTGCATGTCCGCCAAGGAAACTTGCAGGGCCTCAAGAGCCCCGCGCTTCCCGCACTGCGCAACAGCCTGTCCCCTGGACCAAGACCCAAAGCGATCTCAAGGGCGTACACCCGGTCCCGACGTTATCTGATCTCATCCACTCAAATGCGTGCGAGGCCTCCACCGACTCTCCTTGATCGTAATGGGGAGAGCCACTACAACGTTGAGCGAACCCTCCGCGAGAGGCACCGCCAAGGGAAGCGCCAACTCTTGGTAAAGTGGAGGGGTTACCCCTCGTCACAGAACTCATGGGAGCCGATTGAATGGCTTCAGGTTGACTGCCCAAAGGCTGTCGAGATCTGGGAACAGACCCGACGGCAGCTTCGTAAGTAGTACTGGCCTTCTTGGCCGAATGCGGTTGTATAGCGACAACAGCCGCAACGCTATACCCGCGCTCGTCATGAGCGCTGATCATGGCTTTACGCCGGAGCTCCTCCATTTGACGTGTAAGCTGACGCTTACTGATCAGATGAGCGAACTCAATGCGAAAATCACGCTGATCGAGAATGGCGGACATACTCTGTTCGCATATGAGGCGGTCGATCTCCTGAGGGTGTAACCCCGAAGAAAGACCCACTTCCAGAAGATGTCCTTCGCCGATTAGCCCGCGCGGTGCCACGAGCTGCTCCAAGAACAACGGAGACCCAGTGTTCTCGTCGGGCGGGAAAATACCCCTTCAAATACGGAGACTCGGCACGCAAGGTGCACCGCAGGCGAGCTGCCGCAAGGCGCTTCTGTTGTTCATCAAGAGCGTTGACAACAAATTTAGGTACGTGAACCTGCCCGTCCTCTTCGTCGGAATTGGACGAAGAATCGAACAACGGCGGTTCTTTCTCCGCCGTGGTCACCTCTTGGAGAGGTGACTGAGAAGCAGCTCGCTTCTTGGTCGCGGCGCGCTCGTACAGAATGGCACGCGCGCTCATGACCCTCCCTGTTGGGAGGCAAAGGCTCTTCGACATCGCCATCACCAGCGTCGTCCGCGGCATATCGGCGGAGATAGGTTTCAGAGGGACCTTCACGGGCATAACCACGCCAACGGTGTTCACAAACCCCGTAAACCAGTTGACCATTTGGTTCTCATCAATTGCAGCAGCGTTGGTCTTCTCGATGTTGCCATGTCGCTTTGTAGATATGTATCCGTCACGTACTCTTGTTCTAAACAGATACATAGTCCGGTGGCTAACACCAAACAGGCCACCTTGCACAACTGTCCTACGAATGGAGCATAGATACGAAGCGCTCGCGTTGAGTAGTTTTATTGTCGAAGAATACAGAGCACATTCCAATGGCTGGGAGGGTCGCTGTGTGGCGTTCAGTCTTGGTGATCTGTTCGAGAGACTCAGCGAGCTTTGTCGTTTGCACACGTTTCCTAAGAAAACAGAGGTTCTTACAGCATATCGCCGCCTCTAGACGCAACACCGTCGACGAAACAGGCTCATTTCCATCCAGTACAGCAGACAATTCCCCACCTGGCACTTGATGTGGACCCGCAGCGGGCGAGTCGTCCACGAGCAGCAGGTTCTACGGCTTGAGGTCCCTATGGATGAGGTTGTGCTGCCAGAGAGACTGCATTCCTCTGACCAGCTCCTTCAGGAAGTGCCTGGCCACGGCCTCCTGCATTAAGCGGCTCCCGTCGGCGTTTTCCTGCTGGCGGCGACACATAAACTTCTGCAGGTCCCCGCCTGCGCAGTACTCGAGCATGATGTACATGTGCTTGTCCGTCTTCTTGATTTCGTACAGCTTGACGACGTTCGGGGGTCGATCTGGAGCATGATGAAGATCTCCAGCTCGAGGTTCTGCTGCAGCTTGCGATTCATCTTGTGCAGCGAAAGCGCCTTGATGGCCACGGGCGTCTTGTGGTAGCCCTTGTTCACACGGCAAAGCAGACGCTGCCCAGCTTGCTGGTCACCACATAGTCAACGATGGACGCGCGCGAAATGGCGTCACTAGAAGGAGGAATGCGGAATGAGGAGGTGGATGAAGATGCGGAAGGCGCGGCAGAGTGAAGGTCCTGGGTGCGCGCAAATGCGGAATCGGAAATGCCGACGTCCGACGTTTTACGGGGTCCTCACCCGATACCCTCCCACCGCCGTCAGAGCAGCTAGCGGCCTCAGTCCACTCTAAACGTTCCTTGTCTGACATGCAACTTATCGTCTGGAGGGGAGATTTTTTCAATCGCTGTTATCTCGAATCAACCGTGATCGGCGCTCTGGGTTTCTTGCCGAAGTCAAACAACTTGAATTTGGACAGCAGATCAGCTGCCGAATCGTATATTGGCTGGTTATCTATAGCTATGCAAGACTCAGACTAGAAGCATACATGTCCGGGTCGTCTTTCTGGCGGCTTTCTTGGCTCTGCTTCGGTCGACCACGCGATTTTTGTGGGTTGTCACTTCAAAAACACTATCGTGTGCCATTTTCAAGGTTGCGGGAACTCCCTGCGACTCACCCGACGACTCCCCGCGTGATTGATGACCGACTCGCCCGGCCCGATCCCCGATTGTATGCCCGACTCGCCCGTCTGTCTTTGGTCAGCTTCTTCTGTATCATCCTGTGGAATATTCACTGGCCTGCTAGCTCCTCTGTCTCGCCACCTGAAACCAGGGAGGGGGAACTCTCATTTCTCCGATCCGCCTCAGTGCTTAAAAGTTCAAGTGCTACATGGCTGTTGAAGTCCCGCTTCTTGACACAGAGAGCCACGTCCTCCAGGAACGTCATCGCCTTGCGGTATTGAACCATACGTAGGCTTGCCATCGAAACAGATATCGCGTTTGCAATCGGAAATGCCTCGCGATATTCGCGATTAGAATCCCACGGAGGATCTACCGTAGTCATGTCTCGACGAATAGCGAACGCTTCGAGGGGAGAAGATTACCACTTGTGCTCTCGAACTCGATTGCCGACCGAACAGAAGAAATTAACCACCGTCGATTTAGAAGTGGTGTGGGTATGACAGTTTCCTTTCCCAAAGATCTTCTCGGAAAGAAGACGTGATAACATTGCAGTAGACGCGTGCTCATGAACAATCACGAGCACGTCAAATCGCGTTTGATGACAGAGTACTTTGCATGAAGCTCGTCAAGCGCATCGTCGGCTGAACATACGCTCGTAACGAAATATACCCTTCGTTGAAATCGTAGGCTGCAGAACCAAGTACGTACCAGTACTGACCATGAGTCAACTCACATGCGTGCTGGCTGACGAGATTCGCCACCAAGTTCATCTCATTATCGTAGCCGACGTACTGAACGTTCACGTTCTTGTAAAAATCATTAATAAAGCGCCTCTCTTGTAAACTTTGGTAGTACGTGATAGAAGGATACATTCATCAACTGCCATGAACGAATCCACCTATTCTTTCAGTTGTTTTCACGAGGCCTCCAACCTATTGTTCGTGTTGTTACCGAGGGTCGCAGTATTTTGACGCTTGTGAGCACACCAAAGATCTCGGCAATTGTCCCAGTTTTAACAAATAGGCGCCAAACGGGTGCATGACACGTCTCTCATCTTCTACTTCCGAAGTAGAAGGCAAATCTTGCCCGACTGGCTCCGTTTGATACCCGACTGGGCGATTATCATGCCCTACAAAAGCCAATTTATGGACGACCGGTTCTGACGCTTGTCTTGGTGTAATCTCCACTGGTGCAGCGTATCCCATCGACACAAGGTGCTGCATGTACTTATAATGTATCATGTATTCCATCTCTGTCTTTGCATACACAAGCAGGGTTACCACACCTCGCAGCTGATCTTTCTACCACGAAGTGAACCCATAATCACGAAGTGAACCCATAATCGCACGACGCAATCTCCTCTCGCAAGTATTTCAGTTCGTGGAACTACCATAGCAGGATCGTGATCTCGGAGAAAGTTTGCTTCAGCACTGACATTTCAGTGAAGCCCTTGTCATCAGCATACACTGCAATTTCGTCCAAGCGGGGTTGTTTGCCTGAATTCCTCCAACGCTGTCAACAATGTCGACCAACGCTCATTATGTAGAAGTGCATGCTGCACAAATTGCCCTATGTCAAACGTATCATGGGCTATTAAGAGTGGACCTTATACTTCGAGCGATTGGTTCCGTGCGTATCATCTATCAGAAGAACCTCCGGTAATTGATTGAAGAGGTTTCGCATGTGCTTAGTCTGGATAGTGATGCAAGTGGCAACCCCTATCACAAATCAGAAAAATGATTAGTTCAGTCATTCATTCATTAAATATACGTTAAACAAGGTGCCGTTCGCACCTTTCCTTCCACAGCATCAACGAAAATGCGCCTAACGTTCCCAGGGTTCTCACCGAAATCGGTCATCTACCTTTTCAAGCGTTTTACACTCGAACTGCGGCCATGTTCATTCTCACCAGCTTTCAATCTCCAGATCAGGTTGTGGACATCCTGGGCCTTCGGGTTGCTGTTTGAATTGTCCTTGATAAACTTCAGAATACTGATGTTTTTGGCTCCAGCTTTCTAATCTCGTCAACCGTCTGTAAGCCGCTCTCGTCAAGACCCATGCGGTTTGCAGGGTGGCTCTTAAATGCATACTCTGTCAGGGTATGATTGTGCTCCAGCCTGCTCGTGATTCTGACGGCAAAAGCCTTGTTCAGTTTGTCGACGACCTGGACGCAGGTATTGATCTGTATATACAGCACAACACAAAAATAGGGATGTCGTCAGTGGGTATTTAACATGGCGGGAGGTGGTAATACCCGAACGGGCCCAGTGACTTTTTCTGTTCGCGACTTTTTATTAGGGCAGGTATTTTGTCTAAAAATATCTGATGGCTTTTGGGAGGTTTCTGAAATCTTTGGGCTGTGCACTAGTTTATAGAAGTAACGGGGACACCCCCGATTGGGTGGCTCACAGCCACACCACCTTTACCGCCTTTTTCCAAACTTTCGTCATTCGAGAATTTCGCGCGCCAGAGCACAAGTCGCAGACAAGGATGGTGCGGCCTCAAGGCAAAGTGTTGCGGGACAGGAGGTTACGTCGCGCGACTTATCCTTCAAGTCCATCTGGAGGGAGCTGAAGCAGGACGGGTGGACGTTGCAAACCATCGCCAAGAGGAAGCCTGGACGACCCTTACTTTTACATCCGGCCTGGTGGGGATGCAAAGGGTGCAGAAGGCGTCGACTACTTCCGTGGCTAGGAAGCCGTGCTCGAATACTACGCGAACAGTTCGTTTGTATTGAATTATTACATGCTACATCATTATCTAACATCTCTGTGTGTGCTATATGTAGTTCTTCGAAGTCGTGCTCCAGCTCAAACCGGCGCTCCAGGAGATGCACAGCTAGCTGCAGCTGCCCCGATTGTTCGCGAAAACTACGCTGCAGATATTGATGCTGCTGAAGCTCGAGCTCAAGCTGCCGCGATACCCCAACCGGTTGCTACTGCCGTACCTGAACGCCCGCTGCCCGGGCAAGTGGAAGCAGCGCCGCGTGGGGCCCATACGAAGGTGGCAACATCACAACGATCTCCAGTATCACCACCCGCCCCAAGGCCTGCACAACGAAGACCTTGCGCTTCACGACCGACTCGTCGTTCATTGATGAGTACGGCGAGTCCGGCGTATTCATGGATTACGTGATTCTGCCAAGCCAAGGCATTTGTTGGCCCTGACTGTCACAATGAATTTTGTCTCCAACAAGAACAGTAAGGAAAGCAGCGCTCTCTATCCGCCGAACGTAGCGACGGGGTAATCGGCAAAGTGATCCCATTGTCTCTTTGGCCAAACCCATGAGTCAGTCACGCCGGAGATGACCGGGTTTAAGATGCAAAATATCATGCAGATGGGTCTGTAGAGCGATTTAAAGCGCGACTAGTGGTAATGCGAATACATAGTGATTTGGCGTAGCTCGCCGCCCCGTCGTACTCGTCGCGCCAGCCCAATCGCTTCCCTGATTCCCACATCTCCACACGTTCAAGATGGAACACCGCTTTCTTCCGAGCATGATTCTCCCTCGATGAACGATGAAGTCTCCATATATTCGGCGGAATCACGAAGTGATCGAGGAAACGGTAAGCTGAATGCTACACTGCATATTATACTGCATGGTGTGTTATTATGTAGCATAATATGCTGAATACTGCCGCATCGTATGCTGAATCTTATGGTGTATGTTATCCTGAATACTGACTTTAGTGTGCTGGTTCGTTTGTTGATGATGGCGACGATGACGTGAAGCTAGTACGTTTACCAACGAACTGCTAACCGACAACGATGACGATTTGAATCTCGTGGAAGATGGAGATGGCGCGCCTCAATTTGGCGCAATGAATTCGGGTGACGAAGTGGAGAAGGACGGCATCGAGACTGTCGAGTACGGCTCGGACGGAGACCTCGAGATTTACTGTGTTCCAGAAGATGTCGTTGACGATCCTGAAGAGACTGATCAGGAGATCGCAGCAAAGTTCTCTTTGCGGAGAACTTTCTGGGTAGCTTTGGCGGTGAAGATCAAGTCCTCGCTGGCAATCTCAAGAACGCGGTCTTGCGTAAAATGTCGGCGTCCGGTTGGGAAGACGTCATTGAGCCAGATACTTATGCTTGCATGATGCCCCGTACGAGCCGGTGGACAACACCTCCAGCTACCCAGGTCTTCGCCAAGGCTACTCGGGATCTACCGTCGATGTGTTGCGAAATTGAGACTCGACGATTACGCTGTTTTTCTACTTTATGCTTGTCGCGCTGTGACAACATATCGCTTCTTGTTCGAAGGAATATCACCGGGAGATGCTGCCACTGCGAATCGATGAATCATATCGAAGGTATCGAAGAATGCAGCGGTTGAATTCGGAGCTTCCAAGGAAGACGAGGCGCGACACCCAGCAAGAAATGGAAGGAATGAAACCGGTCCTACCACGCGAGCTGTGTTAATTTGTTGGGTTGCTGATTGCACGGACAATCGCCCCCAATCGTGAAAAACTTTCTAATCACTGGAAGACTACTGACAAGGGTGCGATCTCGCGCGGGTGCTTTGGCTCAGTGCTCACACGGGATCGATTTATGGAGATATCACACAACCTTCCCTTCAACCCAAACACCGACCCTCGAGCACGGACCGACCGCGCCTGGAATATCCGTAAGTTGGTAGAGGTGATTCAACGCGTGGGTACGTTGCACCAGCACATCTGGCTTTTGATGAAGCTGTCTTACCGAGCCGCTCGTCCTTCAACAAAATGCGCGTGTACATGAAGGACAAGCCCCACAAATGGGGCACCACGCTCTTCATGTTGTGCAGTGCAGTAACCGCGTACTGCATCCGGTAAGATTGTTTTTGAGCTTGACTTTGAATTATGCAGTTTTTGCTGACGTTTTTTTCTTATCGACAGGTTTGAGGTATATTGTGGCAAAAAGCAACACGCCAGTGATACACATAACCCCGATATGACATCGGGGCCCGCTGCCGTTGTCCAAACCTACTCGCTGCCTTTGGGCCAGACGCTAAGAGGGAGGGCATGAGACTGGTCGTCATTGACCGCTTCTACACATCGGTGGCTTTAGCTATCCAACTACTGCTCGTGGGCTTTTGCTGATCGTGACAAACCGGTTGGGATATTGCAAGCGCGTAATTGAGAAGAAGAAAACTCATCCAGCTGAAATCGCGCGTGGTTCATTCAAGGTGGCTACATCCAAGATTGTAGGCTAAGAGCTGGTGGGATTCGAGCCCTGTTCATTTCCTCTTCACTGGAGGTAGCCTGGTTATGATTGAGTGACACGACAAGATGGTGCGACACAAGCGGAGGTCCCATGTCATCGAGTCATGAAAGACTATCACACGTTCATGGGGGCGTGGGCGTCCGAGATCAGCTGCGGGTCCACAGATACTCACTCCAGCGCGCGCTGAGGTCCAAAAGTACTACAAGTCGCTGGCGCTGGGTCTGATTGACTCGGCGATAGTGAATGGATACATAGTTCACGGCATACCACAAGAACAAGGAATCTCGCCCTTTGACTCACGTGAAGTTCATGAAGAAGTTACATTTACAGCTCTGTCGGCTGCAGGCGACGGACATGTATGAGGCCAACACATTTGGCACGCAGCGACCCCTGTTACACCCGCCTACGAACCTATCCAGACCGGAGCCAGTCCGACAACCGCACACGCCGCACGTCAGGTGGATGAATGGCGCAATGAAGGCACGCAAGCCAAGCGATGGCAGCGCACGTGCAATGTGTGCTCCGTGCTTCGTACAGACACTCAGCGCGCCTCGACAACGACCAATTTCTGTGGCGACTGCAACGAAAAGGGGCCGGTCTTTCTTTGCATGAGAGCTTGTCGCCAAGTGCGCGGGGTTGCCATGACCTGATGGAATGCGTGGCACAAGGAATGGGTGAATGGAAAGCTGATCCTGGTCGACAATGAAAGGTCATTCGAATGCATCGCAAGGCGGCAGACGTGCCTGGTACTCCATCGACGCCTGGTACGCCAGCGACGCCGGCGTCTAGCAAGAGACACCGCACGATATCGTAGTCACTAAGATGCATATTATCCTATCTTTAAGCTGCATACACTCTGGATTGGTCGATTGCATGTTGTTGCTTCTTTGAATGCGTCATCTGCTGTTGTACCGTACACTGTACGGTGAACTTCTGCATCAGTGCCTGTCTTCGCCCATATCTGATCCTGAAAGGGATCATCGGCGCATGTATTCTGCCCCATTTACCTGTTTCAGATGATTACACCGCCGGCTGTAAACACACTACTTGACTTTTGTAAAGAACATAGAAGTCTGCCAATGTGGGCACACTGCTTGTGCTACAATGTAAAGGTGACAACCCATCTTGGGTATTTGGAATTTGTATGGGGAGTTTTGATTTTCGAATTTTGAAATTGGGAAACAGCTAAGGTGATGTTTCTGTTCGGGGGTTGGAGACTGTCTCGTCCTTTTCTGTGCAGTATGCAGCATATTGCTGAGAGAATCGTCTTCATCATGCAGGTTAAGGCAGTTTTAGCACCGCTCTGCACCACTGAGCAAATCTTCGAACCGTACACGTGTTTTTACTCTATCCCGTTAAATACAAACGTCAAGTCAAATTCAGCTGCAAATGCAGTTTAAATTTTTAGTTTTGGCTCCCGGTTTGGAGGGGTTAGAGCTGTGTCCGTGCACAACATGCACTGTCTATCGAGAAGGAGAGATCGACATTTTAGCGATGCGTCTACCGCCGGCTAGTAGTAAAGAATGGCATTGCGACATATCGAGATTAGTTCAATGTGTCCAGCAGGCTGCTGGACACTGGCAGTAGCACATCTGTAACGCAGACTCGTCTTACCGCAATAAGAGTTCCGAATGTCATTTTGAGGAGCTACAGCCATGTACAACAATCGATACGAGCACTTCATCGGATGGCACACCAACACTGAAGGTGCATTTAAAGCGAGACGTGTCCTCCATTAACAATTACTCGCCGCGTCTGCTATCTAACTGGCGAGTTAACATGGATCTACAGCTCATTGGAAACTCATTCGGAGCTGCTGAGTACGCGGGCGCCTACGTTAGCAAAGCAGAGCCGGAAACGCTGCGATTCAGACGACTCATATCGAAGGAAGTACGTTGCGATCCGAACCTTTAGTATTACTCTATATTGAAGCGAGTAGCAAATGCAACGCTGTCGGTCCGAGTTGTTGGCGCTCCGAAAGCAATCTATACATTACTGCGCAGTTTACCGATGCACGGTAAGTCTCGAACGGTAGAAAAGTTATGGTACTGCGTCACGATAAACGCTTTTTCCGCGTCGACCCTCAAGGATTGCAGGAAATTGCAGGATTAGCTTCAGCGTTTACTAAAGAAACTATTAGAATAGAGCACATTGAGCGAGCTTACATGAACCGCCCTAGAACGCCTTCATTTGAATCGATGCCCCTGGAAACATTTGTGGAATGGGTCGTTTTCCAGAATCTGGGTTTGACCCGGATAAGGAAAATGGGTTTTCCAGGATGCGGGCAAGGAATGGTCACAAACAGCTCGCCAGTCTAGTCATTCGCAGTTTAGCTTTGTAAAAACTTCACCCCTCCTCGTTACGAAGAATCGATCATGTCTATCAGTTGTACTCGTGGCGACCATCTCCTTCTCCTCCCAGAAGATGTCCCAGGCATTGTGTACGCTAAGGTCACGAGGGTTTTCGGCACGTTGGCGGACGTTGTCGACGTTGATAACGCCGCACACAAGTGGAAAGTGTCGACTGCCGTCGCAGTGGCTCGACAAGTCACAGCAGCGGTGGCCACAGGCCCCCAGCCTGGTCTGTGGTTGCACCAAGGCGTCGCAGTCCAGTTGGAACATGCGTGGGTGTACGGTCAGGTCGTGCGCGTGGCCGACGAGCAACTTATCGTTCGTCATGGCACCGGTGGGGAAGTGACGATGCGGATCCCGGACGTAATTCAAGTCGACCCCATCATCGCGCTGCTGCTGTGGGACCTCGAGGCTGCCAGTGACGAGGCGGCCGGTGAGATTGAAGGCCGCCACAGCACGCTCCTCGATCGTCTGCTGGGCAGCACGACCAAGCGCAGCCCGCGTCCGTCGCGGGACACCAGCGTCCTCCTGCACAACGTCGTACCGATGGTCGCCATCCCGGAGGGTTCCATCAAACGTTCGTGGATCGACCCACAAGATGGCACAGAGCGCGTGTTCCCGTTGCAACACGCAATCGATTTCGTCCACGTCACTGACAGCACGGCCCGGAGGGTGACCAAATCCGTGCGTGACGCCGTTGGTGAATCGTTCTGTCGGCCACCAGTCAGTACCCTTATAGAAGCAGCCGCGGAATCCCCTGTCATGACCGGAAGGTTGCGCACGAAACGCTCGCCCCCATCGGAAGACTCGTTTTTTAAGTCTCGAGCACTGCTCCACAGCAGGATGCCGACCCAGACCTCAACGCGCGCATCATGGGGAAATTGAGTGCGGACCCTGTACGGCTCGCCCACTTCTTGCAAGTCGTCGCGCCGGCAGCTCAACCGTCGCACGTCGACAGCACCGCTGAGCCAGCAGTTCCACAGTCTAAGCGCCACCGCCCGAACTCGTATGAAGGTATCCCGGAGAAGTCCAAGCCCTCGAAGTTCACGTTCCAGCCAGACCGTCAGCGCATCCGTGTACGCCGCTCGATGACGCCGCCGTCACTGGCAGGTACGTCGCCCGTTGATTTCGTTGATAGCTTGATCTCGCACCACGCAGTCCAGTTCGCACCGCACCCAGGAACACTCATGCGGCTGTTCGATCTCCAGTTTGGTACGCGTGGCCTGTCGATCATGCACCTCGCGTGGCTCAGCTCAATCCAAAAGATGGAGTGGATCATGAAGTCAGGCGTAAACATGCAGAATTTTTCATTGGCCGTCGCTCTCCCTCCGGCGCCAACGCCTAGATCGCTGGAGGAGATCAGCATGGCGTTGTCGACTTTACATACGTACTGCGTCGCATTCTGCACAGTCGACGTGGTCGCTGTCGCACAGGAACTGTTCACCTTCGTTCAGCAGCTCCTCGGCCACGACACGTGGGCAGCGGACGACCTCCCTCATCTCGTCTACTGGTTGAACAGCCGCCTGGAGCAGTTCCGCACGAAGGCCGTCCACGATCTCAATGGCGGAAACACCAGACGTACGGTGTGTGCGTCCATCGCAATCACAGACCCAGACTACCACGCCATCGTCCAGCAGTTGAACCAGAGAACTCTGGCGCGGCTGCGACCCAGTGTAAGCGCAGCTCCAGCACTGCATGCCCCCGCGCGGAAGTATCTAAACGCCGGCTCCAGTCGCCCGCTCAAGCAAGAGCGGCGCCAGCTCGAGCAACCCCGGCGGGGCGTCTCACAGTCGGACTTTGCAGCAATCAGACAGCACATCCCACACCGCGACAACCGCGAGCTGTGCCTCCGCTTCTTGTCGGCCAAGGGTTGTCCCGGTTCCCATGGTGACCCAACGCAATGTGATCAGCAACACCGTATCCACGACACTCCCGAGACGCTGCACCCGATCTCCGCGCCTACATTCGGCGCTTCGGTGGTCTACGCGCCGATCTCCAGCACGTGTGATACGCGGCGCCGAGTGGGTATGCCTCCTAGTCCCGCACTGTCCAAGCGGCTCTCACAGCCGAGCTCCAGGTCGCCGAAGCAGCATCAGCAATTCGAACGTCCCAGAAGCTCGCAAAGTATGGTCTGCGCTATGTTGATAATAGAGCCGATTGGCAGTCGGTATGGTCGCAACTTGCCCGTCGGTCCCAGCTCTCCTTACCAGATCTCGTGCGAATTGTGCGAGGCGAGTCTACCAGCGACAGTCGTCCGAACAAGGCGCTGGACCCAACCACGTATGCGCGCGTGCTCCACGGCTACCCCCATCGCAAGGTCATGATGCGTATTGCCACTGAAGGGTTCCACGTGCGGTGACTACGGCAGCACCCGAATCAGGTTCAGCGACCACGAAACCATCGATCGGCTGTGGCATGTAGCGACCGCGTCGTCTCTCGGATCGTGGAAGGAGAAGCCTCAGGCACATACCTCGTAGTGGACGCCGAGTTGTTCGAACGCTGGGCGGTTCACGTGAGTCCGTTCGGCGCAGTTCCAAAGGGGAGGACGCGGAGGCCGCCATCCGCCTGATCCACGATCTATCACACCCGTGTCGAGATTGTCCCAATGAGTTCACATACAAGTCGTCGCTGCCTCCAGTCCAGTACGTGCATGTGGCGGCGTTAGCTAGGCGAATTGATCTCCTGCGGGCGCGTTTCCCGACGGTGGAGATCCTCATGCTCAAGGGCGATGTGAGCGGCGCGTTCCGGCATCTGCGCCAACACGCTGACGATGTGGAATGGATGTGTGGTCTGCTTCCGCAACGTCAAGCCGGTGTCGTCGATTTATCTGCACCATTCGGCTGGACAGGGTCGCCGTCGATCTACGGCATCTTCGGTCGCGCTGTCTCCTTCTTGGTCGGCAGAGAGAGTCCAGCCAGCATGGACGCCCGCAAACCCATTCTTTGCCTACGAATGGGTGGACGATCACGTCCTGATCGAGCCAAACTTGGGTGTTCGGTGTCCTGCCACCGAAGACACACTCCGACTCGCAATTCTGGCAGTCCTCGGACCAACGCAATCAACGAGTCCAAGTTCACGTCGTGCTCGACGACCGTCACTGGGCTGGGCTTGGAATGGGACACAGTCGCGTTGACCGTGTCAACGCCCGTCGTCAAGATCGAGAAGGCGGTCGGGCGCGTAACAGCCATGTTATCGTCGCCCAGCACGCACCGCCAACAGCTTCAGTCTCTGCTCGGAAGCCTACGCCATGTTTCATCGTGTCTCCGGGCCGCGCGTCCATTTTACCAGCGTCTTCACGCATTGTACTGTCGTTCGTCGCGTCATGCTTCGATCAAGCTGACCGACGACGCACTGTACGATCTCCAGTGGTTCAGCAGCATTCTTCGGTATGGATCTCTGCGTGGCATCTCCACGCGACTATTTGGTCAGCTTCCGGCCCCTGATGTCCACTTGTACATGGATGCCAGCGACTACGGGTTGTGTGTGCTCGATCCGGCTCGCCGCCTGTACCTGACCGTGGTGTTTGACGAGCACGAACGTCAACTCATCCGCTCCACCACCACGAAGGTCGCGTTCGATATCAACGTGCGAGAGCAGCTCTGTATCGCGTACGCGAGTGTGCTGTTTGGGGCATCGTGGAATAACCAGGTGCTGACATCGTGGCCACACAACCGTGGCTGGACGGACAATCGCACAGCTCTAGCACGAACTAACACGCTGGCATCAAATAACACGCTGGCTCAAGAACTCAATCGGTGTATTGGCTTGGCCGAAGCCACACACAGGTTCCGAGTTTCCGCTGCGCATCTACCTGGAGCGGCGAACACAATCGCAGATGCGGGATCACGGCTCAATGTCGCCTCCAATCGACGTAAGTTTACTAACTGTGTTCGTGAATGGACGTAGGTTGTGGTGCCAGCGACACTACGCAAGGGGTACAGGACATTCTCCACCAACTTCAAGCCGCATCACTGGCCGACAGCTCTCGGACGGCGTACGACCGAACGTGGCGGCAGTGGTGCGAATGGCGGTCCATCGACGACAGATCAGTTCAGCTACCACGCGAGCAGGAACCCCAGTCACTTGAGCTCGTCGAGTTCGTCATCGCCTGCTGGACGGGAGCAGCCGGAACCGGACCCAACTCGCCAGCGACCGTGCTGTCCAAGGTCAGCCACTTGGTGTGGCATCATCTGCAGCGCTACGGATACGGTGTCCAGCTCCACGCCGCCCACCTCCTTGCTATGCGCGGGATGCGTCGGTTGTCACCACCTTCCAGCCGCAAGTCTCCCGTTACAACCGAGGTCCTCCGTCAGCTTCGCCGCTCCCTCGACTTTCGTCAAACCCACCACCGTGTATTATGGGGGCTACAGTCATGGGCTTTTACTTTCTCCTCAGGCGCTCCGAGTACCTAGCCGTTTGTGGCAAGACGTCGACATTCATTATCCAGAGAAGTGACATCTTCTTCATCGATGACAGCGGTGCCCGGGCATTCAAGCGGGACACAGCGACCAGCGTGACGGTCACCTTCAAGGGCAGCAAGACGGACCAGTTCGGCGAGTCGACAAACAGAACGCTATCCCGATCGGGAAGCTCATGGCTGTGCCCAGCACGTGCAACGTGGGCTCTTGTCGTGGAAGGAACCAACGCCGGGCGACCTGAATCCTCTCCGCTGTGTGCACTCCCAGACGGCTCGACTCTCACGGCTGGCGAAGTGACTCGATGGATCAAGATCGCGGCACGACAGTGTGGACAAGACGAGACGCGCTACAGTACTCACTCACTGCGGAGTGGCGGCGCGACAGCTCTCTTCGCAGCCGGGAGCACCGACACACTGATCAAGCTCCACGGTCGGTGGAGAAGCGACTGCTTCCAGCGGTACGTCCGCATCGACTGCTCCTCGACGGCCAAAATCGCCAGAACGATGAAACAGGAGAAGCAGACCACGATACTCGAGAAACAACGAGAACCGACGCTTCGCTATGCTCACCAGGGGCTGCCTCTACTCCATGCAGGCCGTCGGTAATCGATCTTCCCCGCTCGTGCTCGAGCGTGGCCCCCAACGCGGATGGAAAGAGGATCTTCTAGATAGATTTGTAAGTGAGAATGCATCGTCAAGAGAAGTTTGGAAGCGCTTAGACGGCAAGGGTTTATTAAGCGTCGTTCTAAAGCCGTTGTTGTGCAAAAATCTCCCTGGATGAAACCGAATCCTACGGATGCAGATTTTTGCTTTTCCGAAGTTTTTCCCTACACTTCGTGGTGATCACTGAAAGACTTGCCATTAACCGATGATGAGTGCATTGAGATATTCTTCTGCGAGCAGGAAGTGCGTCTAGACAGTGAGTTGAACGAGGAAGCAAACGCGAAAATTGCTCGACAGCAGAAATTGGACTTGCTGAAAATCTCACGCGAATCAACTGTCCTGTCGGCACTACCACCTTCACAATACGTACTTGTTAGTCGTGCTAGCAACGACGACTCATAAACGACTTCGAAACAAATACACGTGAGGCTTCTCAGCCGAATACAGAGTCGGAATGGCATTCTAAACATGCTTATTCACCCGAGGTAGTCATGGAAGTTACAGATTTTCACAACTTGTGTATAAAGCCGTGGATTAAAGAAAATCGTGACGCCCATAAGCACGGCGGGCTGTTTCGAGACAATGCGACTGCTAGTTCGCAGTATCGGTATCCCATTGACGACAGTGATGACCTTGGCGGCGTACAAGAAGTGATCACCGACTCGCAGTGGATTTCTTTCTCGCTTGCAATGAAACATTCGTGCAAGCGAGTCAAAAGCTCGCTAGAGCTGACCCAATGCAAACCACTCCGTATGATCATAAACGAAGAGGGTGGGTCCGGAAAAAGTTGGTTGATAATACACACAACGTTTTCGGATAGCACAAAGCAGCTCGCAGAACCTCAAAACGTATATAATTGATGGCGCATCAAGGTGCAGCTTTTAACATAAAAGGAGTGACTATATGTTCGGCTCTTACTTTCGCTTCGTTCTCTCGTTCGGCGTTCTCAGTCCCTTATAAACCTCTAACTTCGACGAAATCTGGTCCAGCAAAACCCAGCAGCAGTTTAAGGACGTACAGATCGTGATAATTGAGAACTGTAGTTTCTGGGGCTATTCGAGGATTTGGACTTAAATTCCGTACTTAATCTGACACAAACAGTAAATCGTAACCTTTGTGTAACCCTGTAAACGGTGTGGTGGATATGAGCTGCCGTACAAGAATTTTTTTACAGGCGGCCCCACTGCATTGATATTTACTTTTGACCACTAATATGGGGGCATTTCCCGTAGGATTTCACAGCGACGAAACAGGCACCATTAATCGACCATAGACCGTGCATATAAAACCTCAGTCATTTAACTATGCTTCATTTTGTATTATTGGCCATAAAATCCTACGAACCCATACAAACAAGTACGAAACAGCGACAATCAAAAATGGTAGCTGGACGATCATCTTGGAGCAAAATCAAAAATAGTTCTAGAGTTTGAAAAACTCCAGAAACTACAGTTTAATACTTTCTCCGTCCGAAAATATAAGCAGGTCGCCTGTTTAAGTGCTGTCCGGTAATATAAGCATTAGGTACGATTACTGCCTTAATGTCCTCGAGGGGCACTCTGGAATGACTCCTATCGGGGGCTGAACTCGATGATCACGCACTTGTAGAAGGCCACGACCTTAGCACGTTGTGCGGAGTAAGGTTCATTCGTGTACGCGTGGTGGTGGCGGTATTAGAGGTCATTTGAGGTGCTGGCGAAAGGCTAAAGCTGGAATGAGGTGGCCGCGCTGTGCTTAGTGGGCTGTAACGTTTGCTAGACTTCGCCGATTCGCACGAGAAGACCGCGGTTCAAACCGTATAACATTGTTTTTTTTTTAAGCCAATCAAAACGAGTTAAATATGCATATTGAGCTTAATATTGAATTTTGAGTGCGGACCTGCTTATATTTTCGGACAGAGGAGGTAGAGAACTGTTCTCTAATAGAGACCTGTAGTTTCTGGAGCTATTCAAACTCTAATGTGCTTCTCTTCGCCTTACCTGTGCATGTATACCGTGCATAATACAATACCGGTTTGTGATTAAGGTCATCGACTATGCGGCTTGTGTATTCTTTCACAGAGGACGTGCAAGCACACCCTTCTATGATGCACGATGGCCTACGGGTTTCTGTATGTGACTCGGGAGCCCACGTGAATATCGGATACGATAGCCATGCCGATAACAGACCCTCTTTTGCGTTTCTGGCAGGAGTAGCGTGTGGGGGAACTTAAGCAGTGATGTAGCCTCCTCCACCGCGTCGCGAGCAGCACTCTAGTTCTTCATCGAGACAACAGCAAATTGTGAAGAGTCACAACTTGTGACCTACAAAAATAGTCAGCGGCGGCGGGCCGCACGCAACCCTGCGGGTTGCGGCGACCCGGCCCGGGAATGCCGGTAAACAGGGTTTTCCTAACAAAATATATAGCAATATCAATAATTGCCCTATTTTACCATACAATAATGTATTTCTTGTGTTTCTAGATGTCAGCGAAACCCGCTCAATAACTTATTTCAATGGTGCCGGTGTGTGAAATACTTCCATACTTTAAGAATAGAACTATAAAGTACTTCGAAATACAACGTAGTACTACAGTATGCATTATGTATTTCAGGACTCTGATGTATGCAATTGTGTATTTCCTTTTCGTTTGAGCGCCTCACAATTATTTATTTTATCGACTGCCTCCCATATTATTGCAATAGTATTTTAGGAAACCCTGCCGGTAAAGCCAATAAATTTCAGAGAATAATAAGGCTAAAAACGGCGTGACACCGGAATGGCGCGGTAGCATTTTTCGCTGGGACAGCGGACTGGGTATGGCGTGCGGCGTTGCTGTGGTTCTTGAAAGAGAGAGAACAGGTACGAACGGGGAAACTTACAATTTCATCTGTACACACTTTGCTTATCAAACTCAACGTGCTCAACAACTTCGCCTATACGTAGCAAAAAGCGCGATCGAAACCATGGCCTATTCGTCCGTGAGGAGCGTCACGAGGTCGCACGACGCGTTGAGGTCAATGCGCCGCGTGCTGTCCTCGTAGATGATGCTCATGTTCATGACCGCGAGCGCGTCCTTGAACAGCGTGTAGTCGGTCGCGTAGCTGCTCTCGCCCGTGATGAAGTACTGCACGTGGTTGTCGATGAGTGCCGTGACCATCTCGACCATGTTCGAGCGGTTGTCAATGTCCACGAACAGCCTGAACGTCTGCTGACTCAAGCCCCGAGGGACTCCGACGTCGGGGTCATCCCACTCAGGTAGCCCAGGTAATCATGGTTGACGTACAGCGTCAAGTTGAGGTACCCGATGCCGTTCAAGCCCATCTGCGAGATGTTGGTCACATTGACGTCAATGTCCATGGTCCAGCCTGCGTCTGTGCAGCCCCAGAAGTCAATGTGGTCGATGACCGTGAGCGGGTCCCGGAAGTTGTTGAAGCCCTCGATCGTGAGCTCGCGCTGGAAGTCCAATCCGCCGTAGCTGACGCCCAGGGCGTGTGCCTTGACTTCGGCGCTCGTGTCGAAGACGACCGACACGTCGTCCATGACGGCCGTCGACATGGCGGAGAAGGCGTCGGGGTCCGTGACCGTCAAGTCCGCGGTGATGTTGAGGTCGTACGCCTGCTCGCCCTTGTCAATGGTCAGCGCCGGGAACTCGAACGTGGCGAACGTGGAGCCGTCGTACAGCAGCTTGGCAGTGGTGGCGTCGGACCGTGCGTTCATGCTCAGGTCGTGCGTTAGGTGTAGACTGAGCTCGCTGGAGAGCACCTTCTGGTCCGAGATCTCATTGATGTCCAGGTAGTTGACACTCATCTTGATCTTGTTGACGTTGTGCTGGAACACGGCCTTGACGATCACGAACCACGCGATGAGCACGAGCACGACCAGCAGCAGCAGCACGAGGCCCAGGATGGCCAGGACCCGCTGTCTCTTGGTGATGCGCCACCACAGGAACTTCTTGAGCGGCTTACCGCCCTTCTCGGCGTCTTCCTTCAGCACGTCCTGGCTGTTGGCACCCACGTCCACCTTGAAGGCCGAGTCTGGCTGCGTCTGGTATTGATAGTGGTCCAGGTCCACGTTAGCGTGAGCGGGACTCTGCAACGAGTCGACTACGGGCGTCTTGATCTCCTGTTGCTGGTGGGTCGCCATGGTGAGAGAAGAGAGACTTGGTGCAGGCAAGGCGGCAAGTTGGCGAATGAGGTGAAGCGGTCTCACTGATCGGCCGCTCACTGATCGGCCGCTCACTGACACCCGCCAAGTACAGTACCGGTACGGGAAGCGAGGTGCACTTCGGTGTGCGCTTCTTCACGACGGGTTCCGCGACTTATTTGACTGGCACTGAGTAAGGCGACCTGCCATCAACAGAGTTGTCAGCAAGCGGGATGGGCAACCAACTTCAATTTGAAAATCTTTCTGACGGCGTAATTTTTTTGACAGCGTTATTATTGCCGGTACTGGCTGCGCGTTTACTGGGCTGCAGCGCAGGTGCCCAGGCCACTGCTCGCGCTTATTTGCTGTAGCACCTGAAATCTTCTTGCCATGGTCTGCTTCGGGAGAGCGTAAGCAATGGCGCTGTGCTTCCCGACGGTAATTGAGTGGGATCACCTACAGTTGTGCTGGCACACACAGTTATAGAGCGCTGGTCTCCGGTGCAGTTGGCATCTACGGCACGCGCGGACTGTACATTGAATTCTGTGGTGAAGACACCTTGTCGCGCAACTCGCTATGCATGATGCCGAAAACGCTGCGGTACAGAATCCTAGAAGCAGTGTTGCGATGGTTGACAGCGCGCTCGATTAGTGCGGCGAGCTGTTACAGTACCTGTATGTCGGATAACTCATGCACGCTCCAGCATTGCCACTATACGGCAGCCCATGTCTAGCGTGAATTGGCTCGGGCTCGTGACGCACTCGGATCACTCTGACATTTTAACATCCATTTGATCGCTGTTGCCTGATATACGCCTTGGTCGGCTTGTTTGTCTGAAGTGCCCAGCTCCAGTTTGCAGCAGCACGCCTTCCTGCTGCTGGTGCAATCCCAACTAGGCCCCCAAAGACTAATTGCCATGGCTAAACCAAGTCGATCATGAATCTCTTTAACTGTGTATACGGGCCGTATAACGTCAGATGATACCCTGCCGGCCGCTGATCCTTGAGATCGACCCCGCCGCATGTCAATGGTGTCGCTTCCACCTTTTTCGGTGGCCGCTTCGAATCAAACGGATGACAGCAACTTTCTCAGCGGGCTTGAGGAGCGCTTTGAGGCCGTTGCGCTCCACGGCAACGCATCGGACTCCGATACCCCTCCGAGACTCGTAAGTCTCTTCATTGAGTACTTGGACTCCAAGTTGGAGAACCAGCTGATTCAGCTGCACATGTAGCTGATCTTTGCTTGACTGCCGTGGGCCGCCCACTGGGCGCGCATCCCGCCTCTATTGAAGTCGCCTGAGATGGATGCTATCCTCTTCGACGTGAATGTTGCCGTGCAAGGTCCAGGGTAAAAGTGCATGATTGCGGGCGTAGGTACCCCTTGCATCACCAATATGCGTACGGAAGATCAAATGAGCATTGGCGACAGCATTGACATGCGGCGGGGTCGATCTCGAGGAAAGGATCACGGCAGCCGGCCAGCAGGATATCATCGAGGGTCCACACACGGCTTAAAAGTCCTGTCCGGCTACATGTGGTTGATTCATGACAGCGGAATAACACCAAGCACTGCTTGAAGCAGGTCGTGGGGCCACCCTATTTACAAGTTTAGGATGAGCAGTACAGGCTTCCTCACTTTTAAATATTTCCTTGAACATGAGTAGCAAAACCACAGTTCATCAACTTGATTAACATTCTTGTCACGGCATGGACGGCGAAAGTGCTGGTGCTGCGTGTGTAGCAGCAACCAGCTTGTCGGCCTGTTTTTTCTTCTTGGTGTGCTCGGCGACGCGCTCCTTGAGCTCTTTGATCTCCACGTCGGCACTCAGCAGCAGGTTCTTGGTGTCCTGAACCTCCTTCTTCACGAAAGTCTCTCCGCGAGCCAGCGTCTTGAGCAGTTCAACGTCCGAGTAGGTGGGCAGGTGGTCTTGCATGGCCAACGGCGGTGCCTGCCGGTCTGGTCCAGCCATCAGCTTCTTGTAGAAGAACTCGGTCGGCTCGTTGAACACGAGCTCATCATAGAACTCACTCACCACAGGCTACAATAGCAAAGGGAATGTTAGTTAAAAAGTGCTGGGCAGCAACATGAAGCAAGTTGAAGTTGCAGGGGATACCTTCTTAGTGCTCGCGGGTTGGCTGCTAGGCGGATACAGCACCAGCAAGTGGATGATGCTGATCGGCCGCTCGTTCGGGTCGTGGAAGTAGATCTGGATGCGCGTCTCAAACTCGCCCCAACCCAGCTCCGTCACCTCGTATGGCGGCTCCGTCAGTACTACAGGAACCAGAATCCGTTATTTATCTGTTAAAAGTTAAGCAAATTTAACCTTAACGTACCTCGGACTGGGTTGGTGAAACTCACGTGGAGGCTGATGACGACCTTGCTGATCATGTAAGACAGGTCTTCGTTGTCCACACCGCGCAGGTAAATGGACCAGCGGTGCGTCTTGGTCTCCTCGGCCTTGCGTCCGAGGTACGTGGCCACCGACCCATAGAGAATAGGCTTGCTCACCACTAGGTTCTTCTGGCGGGCGTCCGACATTTCAGCTGTTAGAATTGTTCCTAACTGTCAGCTAAAAATCGGCATATGATCCGTCCAAAATTGGCCAGCAACCCATTGGACGATATTAGCGTTGCCGTACTTTTTCAAATTCCAGTTCGACTTCTGGAAGATGAAGAGGAAGCACGCGACCGCAGCCGAAGCAGCCGAGGAGCAGGAGGCCCCACCCGCCAAGAAGAGAGGTACGACTACTGGATGATCAATGGAACAGCCAGATTGACCAAGTTGCAGCTTAATATCCGACGCAGTTTTAGAAAATTGACATTTGAAATGGCGCATTGTTCTGTGGCTCTAGCGAGGGCTCCCGGTGCGCAGGAAGAGGACAACAATGATGCCTCGCAGCCGCAGATGGGTGATACGATCGACGTGCAAGGATTTCTACTGCGGGACTGTCAGGCGTCGTCCAAAGTATATCCACAGACTGCTGAACTGCCCGGAGGAGGCCTTGTTGACCATTGTGAATGGATTGGTGTCTGCAGAGACTGGTGGAGCAAGCGAAGATGCGGGCGGAAGAGCTTCGACGAGATCTGGAGGCAGGCAAGAAAGCACTTCTGGATGCTGTCGAGGCGGAGAAGGAGAATCTCGACAAAGGTGCGGACGTGTTTTTAGTCGATCGGAATGGCAGTGGACACCGTCATAAACAAATCTGCATTGTACTGCGTGTTTTGTACCAGACGGCAATGTCATTCCACAGGCGTTTGCAATTGCGGTGAAGTGTGTCACTGGGCCCTATCGAGGGCAGAAATTCTCCATGGACATTGACGTGGTACATCTAGTGCTGACGCAATGGCGAGTGATCTTCTAGAGGACTAACGGAGGTGTTGTATTTATGCAGAAACGACATTCATCCTGCTTTTTGGGCCGTTCTACTGGTCGAAAGTTTCGCTCGCCTCGTGGATTGAGCATGCCGAAGGACGCGGAACTTTCAACGTCACACGGAGAGGTAAAACTGACACATCGATGGAATATCACCTGCAGCTTTTACGCGTGATCCACTAACACTGTTGCTTGTTGTATCTACAGATCAAAATGGAGGCAACGGGAAAAATATTTTTCATCGATTTGGACAGTACAAACGGCACACTGATCGACGGCGTGAGGCTAGAAGCCCACCAGCCGTACGAGCTTACTCTCGGTAAGCAGATCAAGGTGGAGATCGGCGCGGGCGAGTTCGTGTTCACGTTCGAGCAGAAGTCGTAAGTCACTTTATGGTACTGTATTCCCGGTCACTGTTTATTGCATGTGTACAGTATGTGTTTGCTATGCTATCACACTGATAGCCTCGGCGGATGGGAAGCCTGTAAGAAAGCAAGTCGATCCGCTTGCCATCACGGAGGTTGCTGTCCTCGATCGTTGCAGCAGTGTTGGGCCAGCACTGCTGGCTGGGCACTTGAGCGAACCTCTGCATTCAACTCGAATGATTCAAGGCGTCAACCTTACAACAGGGCCTGTTTCCTTGGTGTCAAGCGCGTGCCGACCACCACGATCTCGCTTGGGTGCGAGCCTGCTCGCTATCTCAAATCAGGCGAGCCACGCATTCCAGCCGTCTGGGGGATGGAGGTAAGTGCTTCAGTCAACGGAGGATGGAATAACACGAACACGCCGTTCGTAACGCTGCAGAGCCGTGAGCTTGGGCTTGTTGTGATCTCCGATACGTTAAGCCACTCAATTCCAAAGAGATGAATGCAGGCGAAGCGACTTTTATTACAAGTGGAGCTCACCGTTGCTATCGCTACCACGATCTAATGGATTGCTTTCCTAACTCAGCAGCGAGAGAACGTTGCACGACGTGTTGAGGCCGAGGCTGGAGAGACCGTCCGTGTAGACGACGCTCATGTTGACCTTGCTGATGGCCTCTGCGAACTGCGTGTACTCGGTGGAGTATGGGTTGTCGCCCGTGATGTAGAACTGCGCGCTGCCGCTGATGACGCCCATGGCCATGGAGAGCAGAGCCGACGAGTCCTGCGGCACGGTGGCGCGGAAGAGCTGCACGCTCTCACCACGCGGCAGGCCCAACTCGGGCTTGAGCGACTCGGCGTATCCCAGGTAGCTGTTGGAGTAGTACAGACTCAGATTGAGCGCACCGATACCGTCGAGGCCCATGGCGGACGGGTTATACAGCGTCACGTTGATGTCCATCTGGTACACGTCGTTGGTGCAGCCAAACCAGTCGATGTAGTCGATCTCCGGGGCCGGGTCGCTGAACTGGTTGAAGCCCTCAATCGGCAGTGTGCGCTCCAGGTCCAGGCCGCCGTAGGTCAGGCCGAGGGCGTGCGCCTTGATCGAAGCAGTGGCCTCGAGCGAGACCTCGGCGTCCTCCACCAGGCCCTCGGCCATGAGGTTGAACGTCTCGACGTCGGTCAGCGTCAGCGTGCCGTCCACCGTGAGATTGTAGTTCTGCTCGCCCGTTTCAATGTCAAGACCAGGGATCACCACCGAGCCGAACGCCACGCCGCCATACAGCAGCGAGGCCGTGATGTCGTCCGTGGTGGCAGCGATGGCGATGTCGTGCTGCACGCTTAGGCTGAGCTCAACGTTGAGCTCCGAGTCGCTCGGGATGGACTTGACGTCCAGGTAGTTGATGGTCAGGTCCACCGAGTTGACGTAGTGCTGGATCACGGCCGGGATGATGGCCAGGAACACGATGAGCAGGATCACAGCCAGGAGGATGACCACCAGGCCGCTGATGAGCAGGATGCGCTGCGTGCGGGTCATGTGCCACTTGAAAAACTTGACGAGCGGGCGGCCGTTCTTGTCGGTGTTCTCGCCATCGTCCTTCTTGGACTCCGCGCCAGGCGCCGACACGTCGAGGCGCAGCGCGGGCTCGTCGTTGTAGTGGGCGCCCTCGGCCACGGGCGTCTGCACCGCTTGGGCCACGGGAGTCTGCACCGTTTCAGCGTGGTTTGTGCTCATGCTGCTGTCACTAGTCGTGCGTCTCAGAGGGAGTAGGCAAATTGCAAAGTGACCTGCCGACGACTGAAAGAACGGCACGCAGTGCCCGCGCCACGCCTGTCAACTTGACAGTGTCAAGGTGTCCGGCCAGTGTCAGTGCTCAAGCGTTACGAAGTGGGAGCATGGTTGGGATGGGCAATCACCACTCCCTCCCCAACTACATCTTCTTAAAATGAATGTACTCGATATTGAAGGAAGCACTTTAATAAGAGGGCATTTCTGGGAGCGCTTTTCATTCGATCCTGTAGAGAAAGTGACACCTTGGTGCCTATTTACATTGCTACTATAATAGTATCTCTTTCAACTATTCCGCCAGCTTGCTGCAGGATACGCTCTTTTGGCGAAGATATGCCTGCCTAAGCAAATCGACTATTTTCCCATCAAAGTCGTTGGATGGATATTGGCAGGGTATGCGAATGTAGCAGTACCAAATCTGATGTATCGCGTCCCACCGAGAGGGATGACACCATTGCCGTTTCATAGAAAAATATGTCGACGCAGCGTTCACTTACAACTAATAACCTGCATCAGATGTTTGGATTGCAACAAACATTTAAGCTCTTTCGAGACCTTTAAATGTTATGAACTTGCCACATTGCATGCGTACCTCCCGGTCAAAAGAAGGTGCCCCGCCTCAAGGGTAACGGATATCCCCGAGTTTAAGGCTCCCTCAACTGTCCATCTGCGGTGTAGAGTCTACACCGCTACACTGAAGACTACATTGTGCATGTAGTAACGCTTGAAATTGGACTCGCTATTTGACACCTCAGATGTCCGAATTACTACAGTCATTAAACCGAAGGCCAACATCCGTCGTCTGAACACGGTGTTGGCCACACCAGTCTGATCGGAGTCTGAGCCATCGCTTGTTCATTTGCTGGGCTTTGGCTGGTTGCGCTGCCCCACTCGAGTCCCTGAGAACCTACAGCAGACTAACGCGACCGATCGAAAATGGAGGACGAGAAGCTCATCCGGCTCCATGACATGCTCTCAAGCTGCGTCCGGGCGGCAAGAAGGTAAGCGAACATTCTCTAATGTCTGATTGCGTCCGATGACCGTCGACGTCTTTACGGCGTGATAATCCGCTGAGAATGGAGCGCGGCTCATCAGCAATGGCTGTGCATGTATAGGGTGGCCTGGGCTTCGCCTCGACGGGTGGCAGGAAGAGCACCAAACGAACGGATGGACTACCCAACAATGGACTGTACTCCATGTTTGTGCGCCAGGGAGAGGGCGGCTACCAGCACAAACACTGGGAGGAGGACAAGGAGGCGGGAGGCAAGGGGCCTCTGGAGAGCTCTCGAAGAAGGCGAAGAAGCGTCTGAAGAAAGAGAAGGTGGACGAAAGTGACAGCGGCGACGAGTCGGAGGAGCTCTCAAAGAAGGAAAAGAAGCGCCTGAAGAAGAGAAGAAGGCCAAGAAAAAGCCAAGCGCGCTGCGAAGGCCGAGGAGGTGGCTCCCAAAAAGAAGAACAAGAAGCGGAAACTAGAGCAGGTCGCCGATGAAGCTGCTGCTGTGGAGGACGAGGAGGAGGCCGCCGTCGTCAGCGCTGAAGAGGAGCCCAAGCCCAAGAAGGACAAGAAAAGGCACAAAAAGAACAAGAAGGCGGCCACAGCGGACGAGCCTGCAGTGGAAGAGAAGTCTGCTAAAAAGGACAAGAAGGACAAGAAGCACAAGAAAAAGAACAAGCACTCCGAGTAAAGCGGACATTTGGGTACTTGCAGGTTGGCTTGCGCGCCTAGAGGAGACCGCGCATTCCGTCGAGCACAAATTCATGATCTTTGTTTGCATTGAGATAGCAACCTCGACTACTCGTGCTGCACGAACGTGTTTCTCTATCTAGCGCTAGCCTTTATTTGCTGCCTCGTTTCGAGAGCCGCGGCAGGCCTACTTGTTAGCCTTTGAATACTTCTGCTCGCGGCAAGTGGCGATCTCTAACAACATGCTAAGGTGCATGGCGCGGTCCTCAAGTGTCTCGAGTTGCTGGAATCGGTCGGCATGGAGCTGGATGACGGTCCATCCCAAAGGTCCAGGTGCCGTGCCTTCAGGTCCACAAAGGCAAAGTTTTAGGGTCGTGGTCCTCGTTGCCTGGCTCCAGCGCTTGATAACAATCCGAAGGGTTGAGTTCGATCGCAATCTTCCGCCCCGACGCCACCACGTCGAGATGGTAGCCCGTCTTCGTGGCATACGCAGTCTCATTTTTGATGCCGATCTCGTCCAGCGCGGTGGAGACAAGATGGTGCAGGCGAAACGACGAGCTCTTGCCCTTCTTCTGATGGGCATCGAACACGCGCTTGCATTCATCTTTCAGCGCTGGGGACAGTCGAAACTCTCTGGGTCGGTTATGGAGCGCGCAGTCCAGGTGGACCTGGTGCATTTTGGACTTAAGTACCCTCAGCTTGAATGGCGGCAAGTTCAGCTTATCCAACGTCCCCGAGTTGACCTCCTGAAAAGCTCGGCGGAACAGGTCTTCGTCGAAGCATTCCACGAACAGAAATGATCGTGCGAGCGGAACAAGCACTTCTGCAGCTCGCTGCTTCTTCTCAGCGCTTGTATTTTCGTCATCTAGCTCAGCTAGAGCCATTTCACTCGCGGTTTGTAGCACCTCAAAAACCCACTCATTTCTGCGGTTTTCTCTCGGCAGCAAGTGAGCTATCGCAGTGACCACCATACAGGCTTCATGTGCATTGATTTTTGCTTTTTCCGATTTCATCATGTACACAGTCTGAGCCGCTACAGGTCTAAAGGAAAACATGCATAACATTAGCTCACACTCTTTTCACGGCGAAATATCGGCTTGAGGCTCACATACTGCAAAATTGTAGGACGACCCACACCGAGGCGCATCAGAGCAGTCGTGAGATTGGATAGCGCACTGCCGGTTTTGAAGGCAGCAATGCCAAAGTTCACGAGCTTTTCAGTTTCACCAATCAACTTCCAAAACCTGCACTCCATAGTGACAACACAGTGAAAACGGCGTAATGAGAAAGCAGTTCAGCTAACATGAACAGCTCAGCGCATACAGTGACTTACCGCTTTGTATCAATGGCGTCGGGCTTAGCCGACCACTTTGGGAATAAAGCTGGTGACGGAAGTGCAAGCAACTCATCTTCAGGCGCCTCGGATTTGTTAGAACCATCGACATGGTTAACTGTCTGTTTACAGTACAACATTATCAAATTGTTGCCAAACCAGCCAAGTAGTTTACAAGCACTATAACGTGGCCTCACCAGCAAGTTAGCTCTGGTTGTCCTAGTGGACACGAGTCGACCCGCGCGATCAATCGCTGTTCTGATGTTGTAGTGATTTAAGTCGAAAGCCTGTTGCACAACCACAGACCTTCAGCATTCTCCAGTACAACGTTCAACTCGCACACAAACTTGACTCACATTCTCCTCCACCACACGAAGCATCCCCTGCAAGTCCTTGGCCATGAGCAGCTTGCGGTTGAGCTTTGCATTGTCCGTCGAGTACTCATGAATATTGTCCACTCTGCGGATCTGCAGCAGGTCCTTGAGTTTCGGCTGCGTTTCGGCCATCAGAATCAACTCGGACCACATCGTAAAGCTCAGTTGTGACGACGGATATCCCGACAACGACAGCAGCGGCGACTGATCCTCGGGCATCTGCACCGCCACGCTAGACGCACGGAACAGGACCTTATCCGACGAAAAGATCCGCGCGAGCGTGCCGACCTGGTAGTTGCACTTGATGCACAACATCTTGTGCTTCTTCCAACTCGAGTCAGCTTCATCCACCGATTCTTCGGGAAGCAGATTCTTCAGAGACTCATCCGTCGCGCTCGACACGTGAATCCCATTCCGCCTAACAGCAAAGTGGGTCAATTGCTAGATATCCAACAAGGTAAAATGACGCAACAATGATAAACCTACCATTTAAAGAAGACGAGGTCTTTTGTGGGGCTCAGCATCGTGTTGCATTTGCCGCAGACCAGTCGAGGCGAAGATTTGTCGTCCGTGTCATCCATGGCGGCGGACTCGGTGGGCGTGGGGTACGTGGCGCTGAACGAGAAATTGCGACGACTTGGTAGTGCGTTTATAGACACAAGGGGCAGCGACTGCAATGGTTTCAGGGTGCCGCGGCGACCAGAGACGCCGGCGCGCGACAGGAGACGTGCGCGCATCGACCGCATAGCAGTGTGAGCGGCTGAGATTCGTGCACGTCAACTTAAACAAGGTTTCAATATGGAGTGGCGAACACAAATAAGGGAGGGATGATACTTAAACGAGATGTGGTGATGGGGTCATTATACTGGCGGTTTTAGGATGTCGGAGACGGCACGACGTGGACGAACTCCTCGTGGCTATGATCACAGCTCGCAGAGCAGCTATACACGAGAAGACTGAGCCAATCCATGCCGCCAGGAGGAGCCGCCGCTTTGGGGGAATCGGTCGAGCCTTCAGTGGAACCCAAATTTTGCTGAGGCGTTGAGTCAGCTGCTGCGTATTCGTCCACCTTGAGGAAATAGTTAATAGTCGGCGTCAGTTGCATCTCGAAAGAGCGTTGTTTGCCGCAACCAGGGCAGACCGGGATCTTGAGGTTCTGCGGGATCACCACGGGCCACAACGGCTCGCCGCCGTAGTCGTAGCGAAGGCACTGCAGAGGGCAGCGACTGATACGCTTCTGGAACCGCAAGAGATGCCGCTGCCCCGCTGGAGTTTTCTCGTAAGCCTCTCCTGTGGATGATACACCACTGCCCGACTGCGCAGCGGCTCCCTTTTTTGAATTCGTGATGACAGTGCGCAGGTCTCCGATGCCGGTTGCCTTCTCCTCTTCCTCTTGCTTCATGTATTGTTCGAGCAATTTGTTCTCGTGTTCGAAGTCGTGCTCAGACGTGTAGTCCTCGTACGGCTCGTCGACAACTTCAATGGGTAGAGCTGGGAATGCATTTCGACTGCCTGACATGCCGATTTTCTTTGCGGTTTCCACCTTCTTAGACGCTGGAGCTGCCTTTGTCATCTTCGCAGTTGTTAGCATGGCGTTGTCACGCTGCTGCAGTAGAGCTTCCAGATCCACAAGGTCAGCAGTCTGACTCTGCGTCTTGCTGTCATCCTCATCGTCGCTCCAGTCGCTGTCATCACTATCGGACCCCCACGCGAGCTTCACCTTATCGATCTGCTCCGTCACCTCTTCAACTTCCTTTGACACTGGAGTTTCCTTCACCGGGTCCACTTGGTCTCTCAGCACTCTCCAACTGCCAGGGGTTTCAGTGCACGCCACCGAGTTGCACCCAAAAACGTAGAGCGTCCGGTGCGTCTCCACTGGAGCGTACACTTGTGCAACCAGGAACAACCCCTTGCTGCACTTGGTGCATATCAAATTTGTAGCCTCCGACGGCGGCTCTGAGTACCAAGCCTAGCAACAGTCGAATGTGTCAATGCATCAACGTTGGGTTTTGCAGCCAAACGCAATACAATTTTCGTTACAGTACGTACCGGCGTTCCGCCAGCCTTGCACACGTAAGGAGAGCCATCGTCCACGCTCTGGCGCTCCTGGATCGTTCCCAGCAGCACGACGCCCACTCCGTCCATTGCTCTCAACAGCGACAATATCACTGATGTTTCTCGTACTTAGATGAATTCCAATATGTTGATTGGCTGAAAGTGAGGTATCTCGCCGTCCTCACGTCCGAACCGAACGCAGGATCAAAAAGCAGGAAGCCCAGGACGACCAGCAGCATGAGCGAGAACAACGAGATCCCGTCCGAGTACCGTATCTCCGAGAAGTGGGACAAGTGCCTCGAGAACTTCACGCTGTACTTCGGCGCCGGCCTCGTGGCTGGCGGCCTCTCGTCCCTCGTCCTGGCGCGTACGTCGACTGATCTTCTGTACAGTTGTTCATATATATGACGTTTTGTATGATACGCAGGTTCTGGTGCGGGTCGTGGGCTGGTGACGGGTCTGGGCGCGGGTTCGGGCGCTGGATCGAGCTGGACGACATGCCAACTGGCGTTCGCGGGCGACGCCAACGCACAGGCGGCGCTGGACAAGACGGACAAGGCGGTGGGCGACTTCAAGGACAAGATCTCGGGCGCCAACTAGATGGTTGTTTCCGCTTGGAATAAGCGAGACAAGCGCCGTCTCTGGCAAACTGGAGTCGAGCAACAGCAGAGCAGCTGAACATACAAGAATCTTTTGAAGCAGTGGATTCTGCGGTTAAACTCGCGTCGGAAGGGTTCGTGAATGGTAGCTGAGTTCTGCTCGAGGCGAAGAGGGAAACTGGAAAAGAGAACACGGAATATAATACTATAGGGTGGTGGTCAGCAACCGCTAGCAATTCGGTGCTGCTCTTTTGCTTCTTGAAACTCGAGGAGCTACCGTGGGGAATATTCGCACTAAACTGAGCTTGGACGAGATTGATAACGCTTCGGATAGAGCTCCTGTTCAGATTCGAGTCATGTTCATAGCGCAGCCTACCCCAGCAAAGACACTAGGTTGCAGGACGAGCCTATGTTCATGTTCGAGAGGGAGTCGCTGCTGGACAGCACGCTCATGTTGACGTTGTTCAGCGCCATGATGAATTGACCATGCGTCGTGACGTACGGATTGTCTCCAACAATGTAGAACTGCGTCGTGCCAGCCAAGGCGGACGCTACCATGCTGGCGATGGAGACAGCGTTTCCGTCGACGGTGATGAGGAAGCTCTGGTCGCTCACGCCCCGAGGAATGCCCAGCTCGGGCTCCTGCGACAGCGCGTAGCCCAGGTACTGGTCTCCGTTGTACAGACTCATGTTGAGCGCACCGATGCCGTCCAAACCCACACGCGCCGTGTTATCCAGCGTCACGTTGACATTGATAAGGTACTCTTCCGATGTGCAGGTGGTGAGCTCGATGTTCTCGATCACGGGTTCTGGGTCGCTGAAGTCGGCGAAACCCTCAAGTGGTAGCTCGCGCTCGAAGCTGATCCCGCTGAAGGACATACCCAGTGCGTGGGCTTCGAGAGATGCGGTGGCTGTTAGCGTGATTTCAGCCTCGTTCATGAGGGCGTCCGACATGGCGTTGAATGCACTTCGGTCCGTAATAGGCATGTCAGCGTCGATGGAAATGTTGTAGTTTTGCGAGCCTGTCTTGAGGCTGAGCCCTGGAAAAGGAAGAGTAGCGAAGACAGCACCGCCGAAGAGCAGCGAGACGGTTGTGTTGTCTGTGGTGGCACCGATGCCCACATCGTGCTGAATATTCAGGCTGAGATCCACAGTGAGCGTAGCATTGTCCGGGATGTTCACGATATCCATGTAGCCGAGCGTCATTTGGACGCTTCTGGCGTAGTGTCGAATCACGGCGGGGATTATGGCAAACCACGCGATAAGACAGAGCACGAGCAACACGAGCAACACTAGCCCGACGATGACAAGGATACGCTGCTTCTTGGTCATGTGCCACCAAAGGAACTTCTTGGCGGTTTGTTGTCTGGGTCAAGCAAGAGCTCTTGGATCTCGCCTTCCTTCCCCACCTTCGTGTCTGTGGTGTCGGCATTATGTCGCACGGAGGACAGGTCGTGATATGCCACTTGTGTGCTGGGTGACGTGGCCTCCATGATATCGAGTAAGGACGATCGATCCCGTGATGACCACAGCAAACTTTGAGATGACCACTCGGTTGCTTCAAATGTCACGTCCGTTTGGAACTGTCCACTTTTATTAAAGCGTGCAGATTAACGAAATGTCTTCAGCAAGATTACGTCGAGTCCAACGAGCTGTCGGTTGTTTCCCACGGCTGATGGATTTCGCTACCGGTACTATAATAACATTTTAATAATGTTATAGTACCGGTTGCGAAATCCATACTATAATAATATTAAAATAATATTATATATACCGGTACTATAATAATATTTTACTAATATTATAGTACCAGTTGCGAAATCCATACTATAATAATATTATAATAATATTATAGTACCGGTAGCGAAATCCATCAGCCGTGGAAACAACAGCTCGTTGGACTCGTTTATTAATAATATTATTAATATTATTAATAAACGAGCGCACCATTGAAATGGATAGAAACTGAACCACAATACATAGACTTACGGTTCGTCGCACATACAGCTGACAAATCACACAGAATGGCATCTTGTTGGACAACACAAACAAAGAACAAACAAGGCTCATAATATTGGACACCACCCCAGTCTGTTTTAGCACCGAACCTCCATTTTAAGGGACATGACTAAAATTTAGCGTTCTTGAAATGACTGCCAGTGCAAAATTTCAGACAGCGACCCCATCCGCCATGACCCATTCCTCTGGACTGGTGTTGCCAGCAAACTCGACACTTTAGAGTTCGACCGCTGGCTTGACCGCAGCAAACTTTCCGGACGACAACAAGTCACCCTGTGCGGTTACAGCTTTGCGAAATCAACTACAATAACCACAGCATGATATACAGGATTCTCGAGTGCGCCTCAACGACTTGCGATTCATTCGTCGGGGAAACATGTCAGTGGCGCCAGAAGATTTTGACATGCGAGATGTCTAAGCAGAGCAGCATCTTCCAACACGGGCGGCACCTCACTGAAATTTCCTCACCTCGCAACCCGAAGCTTACCCGAGAGATGAAAACGTATGCCGAATCTCTGATCTCGATGAGAATGAAGCCCAACCGAATTTTCAACAATGTGCGGAACCACTTTGGGTTTACGGAAGGTGAGTCTCCGGTGCTACGCCAAGCTCAAACCTTGTCGGACACTTCAAACGAGCAGCACTGATTACGTGGAGGACATGGTTAAGCTAGTCAAGAAGACGCAGTTTACGATTGACATGCAGGATGGAGAAGCTTTTACTTTTGGCTATGGATTCAAAGATAATGGTGATCCTGATATTGGCGAAGGGGTGGACGAGGACCCGACTCTTGTGGGTATCAGGACCCCGTACATGGTGAAGATGCTACGCTATGCTGCTGACATGTATTGCACATCGACACAACGTTTAAACTTGACCAATCTGGGTATCCAGTCCTTGTCATTGGAGTTTCAGACATGGCACGTTCCTTCCACCCAATCGCAATGTTTTTGGTGTCCCAGCAGACTGGTGAACTCATCGATGGCGCTTTGAATCGTTTGCTGGACATGTACAAGATGATTGTTGGGGCGTACCCAAATATCGGATATTGCATGGGCGACGCTGACAAAGCTCAATACAACGCCGTCACGGAAGTAGCATCAACTAAGCGCAGCGACGACGGGTCCGTATTGTACCTGATGTGTTTCTTTCACGTTGTGAAGAATGTGGCCGATCGAGTCTCGCGCTTTTCAATGGAGAATGTGACACTGGTGTTCTCTCATCTTTACCAAATTCATTACTCCCGAAATGATGTGGAGTTTGCACTTGAGGCAGATCGTGCACTTACAACATGGAAGGCGGTTTACGAGTTGAAAACGTTCGCTGTCTACTTCAAGAAACAGTGGATTGACTCACGGTTCCAGCACTGGGGATGTGGACACTCTCCACTTGGGTTCGCGAAGACAAATAACCCGATTGAGCAGTTTAACAACGCAATCAAACGAGACAATTTGCTCGAACACTTCTCAAGTTGGTAGCAGCTAACATTAATGTGTCGCCACCGCTCGAGAGGTACATTTGGCTTTGCGCTGGATCCTACTCCGAGTCGAGAGCTACAATACGAGGTCGGCTCAACGTCATTCAGTCTCAAAACACGGTTTGTCCTTTCTCCTTGATGGGCTCAGTGATACACACATTGCGTACGTGTATCAACGAGGTCCCCCGCGGTCTCCCCGAACTGACGGAGACAAAGTGAAGAAAAACTGGGTAAGCGGAACAAGCATCGGATGGAAACAAAGGAGCAGCCGGTCGGGGGTTGGAGGGTTGATATGGAGGAAAAGAGATGCGCATGTCGCTCGTGGTTCAAGTACTGAGTATATGTGCATGTCCTAGCAGCACTGCGTGCTACCGGAAGAGCTGTTTCTGGGAGAATACGAAGAAAAACGATTTGCAAACAGACGCCGAAAGCACAAGGGGAGAAATGCTGAGGTTGGCCACGCACTGTCATTAGTATAGATCACGTACAATGTAAATTGGCATATAGCTCACACTGGCTTATTGCTTAGCTAACCTGCTCGAACGTTCTTTTGTACTATGGGGTCTGGATCGCCACCTAGCCTGCTCTTTACAGGGGTCTGGAAGAATCTGGAAGGCTATCCCGTTGATCCTTACGCCGTTTTCGCATATGCCATACGTGACGTCGCTTTAATCATACTTTGTAGGCGCTCCGACATAAGACTGTTCAACATCGCGTTGTGCTCGTTGCGCTTGTTAACCCGCCGCAATTCCCTGCTAGCAGCTCAACCTCATCACGTGGATCCTCGTCTTCGTCGCTATCATCAACAGTGAAACCACGCTACCAGAACCTTGCTCTCATGAGTTTTCCTCGTGGAGTCCGAAGAAACTTCTTGTCGAGTTTTCGCTGGTCTGCCGAGACGTCTTGCCTTGACCACACGTATTCTTTTAACTTGGCTCTTCCGTTCTTCCAACAGAATACCCAGAACGCCGAGTACATGATAGAAGGCAAAACCCAGTGTGATGAAAAGACCTGGCGCTCGCAGTGCAGTTACTTTGTATACTAAACGACTGGTTGCGACTGATACAGTACTAATTGGTCGGCAACGGTACGAATTTTCAGTCACGGTACTTAAGGAAGTACCGTGCTTTGCAAAATAGTACCATGTTAATTGTTTTCGTACCGTGGTTAACTAAACTTACTCATTATATACAAATTTATCAGGATGCAATGATTGTATTGCTCAAGTGTGCTCAAAACTACCGTATGATAGCTACTCTTGCAACTTTCCTACCCCTTCCGCTGCACCTTTTCCACTCGCTCAACACGCCGAATAAAGTTGCAGCGACGTATCCACGTCAAGTTGGACAGCGGCTCTTGGTAAAATTCACTGTCCAAACCGCCTTCATACCAGTTGTCGAAAACTGACCGCTCGCACTTGTCTTCGTAAACGCGCAACACAAAACAGTGCTTTATGTTTCGAGCACACGAAGTCCCGACGACATACACTACTGCACGAAGATCGAAGGCAGCCAGATCGCCCACGCTGTTCAACGAAATCTTCGCATGATTAACTCGAAACACGTTGCACGCCAATCCCGCAGGCTTCGCCCGTAGAAACTCAAGAAACCGGTTGATGTCCTTGTTCGAAACACCATCATCAGTATTTGCCAACACGCCTTATTCAAACTCGCTCGCATGCTTGAGAGTGACAAGTTCGGTGTCACCAATCACGTGGCACGCAATCCGAACTGCCCGGAAGAAGCATTTCCCTTGGACAGACGCTGTGTAGGTTGACGGGAACTTTTTGTTGAACTGTGCGTAGCTGAGAGCTGGGTAGTTGTACTTCCACGAGTCGATGCGACGCATCTCCTTTCCGAAACCGTCTTGGAAAAGGGAATGGGCCGCCACTCATGACGCCAGAAAGCGGCGACCCTCGTCGCACCACTGAACAAGGTAAGCCTCACGTGGCGTCTCGTAGTTTGCACGGTCCAAAATAGCGCACACGTCCCAGCACGTTTCGGTGTCGTACACCGCGGTAGGATCGATCACGTTAGGGGCGTTCGTAGAAGGGTGGAATCTTGGTGGAGGCCGCAACAGCTTGACACCGGGGTGGGCGTCGCGTCGCACAGCTCCATATCGTCATCACTGTCGACCGCGATACGACTTGGCCGGAAACGACGGCGAGGTTTGCACGGCAGATCATCGTCAGATCCGCTTGATGAGTCGATTTCGATAATCTCGACGTCATCAGTCTCTTCTATAGGTCTCGCGATATGCCCTGTCGTAGGTTCTCCCTATCCGCTCCTTCATCGGGTGGCGCGGTGCGCGGTTGCGCCAACAGCATCTCTCGCTCCCATCGCTTCTGCAGTAGTTTCAGCTACGTCCGCGTCCGGGGGCAGCAACACGAGCTCGGCAGATGCCGGGCCGTCCTCATCCAGGAACGGGTTGTGGACTTCTAAGCCCCAGCTGTCCTCACTGGGCCACATTATGGCCTTTGGGGCCGGCAGCACGAGGCATGCAACCTCATCACCCAACTGCCTGTTATTCATGTCCAGGATTAGCTCCAGCCACTTCGCCTCTTCATCGGCCGCGTCCGGGGCGCATTCGAACCGCCGGACTGAGGGGCCTTGAAGAGACGATATCGGGCTGCTCAAACGATGCTAATCCGGGAATGAGCAAAGTTTTACCGGTCGACACTTGATCCGCGATTGTTAAGCTAAACATTGTGTGTCTAATTTGATTATGCTTGTCCAGTCGTTTACATTTTGTGTCTGTTTGTGTGATTTCCTCTTAATAAACGCAAGATAAAACTTAACGTACTAGGGTAAAGATCATGCGAAGCCCTACCCCTCGATATAGTCGCCGTTGTTATCGTGTCATGAGAGCTTGCCATGTCCACAATATATGGCAATCAGACACGATAAGTAGCCATAATATGGCCATGATATTATCATGTCTATGCCAGATAGAGAAAATCCATATTGACAAAAAGACGACACGCAAACGTGGAAGGAGAGTGGCTAGATAGTCTTAGAAATGGCAACTTCGGTGTCAAATCCCATTTTTTCATGAGGGGTTTCAGCACTCGGACCCTTGTAGCGTTTTTAGGGGTATAGCTGACGGAGACCTCCTCCACAGCAAAATAGAGATCGTGGCGCACCCGTAGGTATCATTCTAGCGTGCGTAGGGTGCTTAAAGATTCTGGAAAGCCATTATTCTGGAGGCCAATTAAGGAACATCTGGACATCCCATTCTATGCACGTCCCATCCCAAGACACATCCCTTACAAAAGCAAGTAAATCGAAAAGCCCGATAAGTGAAAACACAGCAATTTCTGTAATTAAATGTCTCACGACGGTGCAAGGAGACTCTGCCAATGTGGAAGAGACATTGATTTCAAAGCAGCTGGGTTATCTGCACAAATATCTAATACTAAAACGAAGACAAAAATGAGTGCACACCGCAATCAAGGATTGCGTGGCCTCCTTCTCTCAAGCAGTCAACTGGAAGGCTCGCTGACACCCGACGGCGCAGCGGCCTCGTCGTCTGCCGCAGACTCCTCTCCAGCTTCTGTCACGCGGACTCGAAGATTGTGCTTGCCCCGACTTGATTTGGGGTCCCGTTGCGCCAGCTCGGGTTCCAAAATCTCGAAACAGGTAGCGGCCTACCCGCCAAACAAAAGCTTCACCTTGTAACACATGTAAACGGGGGGCTCCTTGACTTCACCTGTCTTCTGGCCGATAGTTTTCAGCTTACACGAATTTCCCCACGTGTCGGACGAGGATAGCCAGCATTCTTCTTCAGCTCAAGTCCACTTTATCTTTTGTACTGCTCATTTAAGCGTTCATCGATCTTCTCTATGAAGTAGCCTTCACTAGCTCTCGCATCGCATCCCACAAATGGGGGAGTCATAACGTAGAACAACTCACATGCCGCCATGTACGGATACGGCTCTGGATATATAGGCTCAAGCCATCCTGAAGTCACCATATCTTCCATTATATTAGAGATTCGCTTACAAATTAGATTCTCGACCGCAAGACCCTCCATTCCACCAACTGTAGCCCTACCAATGGACCAGAACACACAGCAAGAAACACCCGAGCCACAGACACCGCCACCCGTCCCACGCGCGGCCAAAAACACGAGCGCGACAGCGCCAAGAAGCGCGTCCTTGACGCATTCTGGTCCGGCCGAAACTGGTTGAGCGTCGCCGCGTGTAATGACGTGCCCGTCACTACTGCCCGTCGCATCGTTGCGAAGGGTAGTATTGAGGCGCAACCGCGCGGGGGCGTGAGACCGTCGTGCATCAAGATGACGGTTGATGTCATGGCGAAGCTCGAGGAATATCTGGACGAGCAGGCGGACATGAGGATGACCGTCATGAAAGACCGACATGTCGGTGGACGTGAGCGTTACGTCCATCCACCGCGCTCTACACGGGATTCTATACACTGTCAAAGGGCTCCGGATAGATAAGTCTACCATGAGCAACACGGTGAACAAGGAGAAGAGGATGGCGTTCGCCAAGGCGCTGAACGAGCACGTATCCACTGGGGACATGATTGTGTACCACGACGAGACCAATTTCAACATCTATCTAGCCCGCAATCAGGGCTGGTCACGCGTTGGCGAGCAAGCGGTCATCACGCTGCCACCGTCCAAGGGCAAGAATCTTAACGTGCAGTGCTGCGTGTCCCCGGGCAACGGTCTCGTGCTACTGCGCACACGTGACGGTTCTGTGCGCATGGAGGAGAACGCAAGGTTTGTCGCCGACTTGTTTGTTGCGGCCTTGAACACTGACGAGTACAAGGGGTCCTGCGTGGGCAAGAAAATTGTCAACATCAGACAATGCCCCTGTCCATAGCCAAGGTGAAACACTGGCGCGCGAACAGCTTGTTGCTGATGGCATCATCAACAGCAACAAGCTGGTAATTTTGCGTCTGACCCCGTACAGCCCTATGAGCAACGCAATCGAGGGCTGTTTCAACGTCCTGAAGGCGCGCATGAAGAATCACCTCGCGACCAAGCACCGTGAGTTTTATTTGTGCGGAGACTACGCTTCGCTCGCTGCGCACCGAATGTCGCTGATGAAGGAGGCTGTTGAGTTGAACAAGGAGGTTCTTACGCAGCGCTTGGTCTGGCGCATGGAGCGTTACTGCTTTAAGAGCATCTTCCTCGCGGAGCGCGGTGAAGACATGGAGCTAGGAAAGTAGAATTAAACGAAACCACTTTGCTTGGTAAAAATATATCAAAAACCGTTTTGCATGAAAATTGTTTCTTTTTATGTTGGAATATTAAGTTGCACAAGTGCAGCAACTCAACATTGCTTAAAAATCATTTTGTCTGGAAAAAGGTGAACATGAATGGTTCTTTTCCCAACCAAAGTGGTGCGGGAAGGGTTTCCCCCATCCCTCAATAGTGATTACGCGGGTATTTTCAACCAAAGTGTAAATCGTTACCAAGCAAAGTGGTTGTCGTCCAACCGACGATTTAGAGGCATTCTCTCTGATCCAAAACGAATGCTTTAAGAACGATATAAGGGCATCTGAGGGATCTATCATGATCCCCAGCAGTTGGCCACACTAATAAACCTGTTTTGGGTCAAAATGAGTACCTTTTTCTCTGTCTGGCAACCCCGCGGCCGACCGCGAGGTCCATTTAGTCACACAGGGATAGGCGATTGGTAAAAATAATCAGCAAACCACTTTGGCTGAAAATCGCCTCTTTTCCCCCAATATTAAGTTGCGCGAGGTCTTTCCACACCACTTTGGTCGGAAGAAGAACCATTCAGCTTGGAAAAAGGTGTAATTTTTGGCCATGCAGCCCTGCTCAATACTACGTGGGGGCATTCATTATCCGCCACCACCCCCAATCTTGCGCGCCACCACCCCTCTCCAGAAACTGGGCGATTGAGTGGACTAAATATCCTGATGCTGAGAGCAGTGACCAAATAATCGAGAAGACCATCGTGCAGCACGCGCCGGCCGTAGGCCATCATCGCAGTCGCGTGACGAGTTTAACGAACGGCGTTACAAACCTATGGTGCCTAGTGACGTCCTGAGCTCAGGACCCGAGGTAAAGTTGAATTCTTTCATTAGATTATCGAGCGATTTATTCTTGTCATAGCAATGATGGCATATCACACTTGATCTGATAACAGTTCGTCCTTGCACGGGGCTCTTTACGCGGACAACAGGCATACCCTGTTCGCACAAGCTAGCTAAGTTAGAGCGCTCGCATACGCCACTACAGCCGTCCGACTTCCATGCACACTGGTGGGTAGACAGAAATGGCGCTCCTGTGCCTTCGCCGCCGATGGTCTTGGAGCCGCTGACGATCCGCGAGCTTCGAGCTGCGCGAATACAAAAGCACAAGGAGAACAAAGCACGCAAGAAAGGAGTGGTGTGCATGAAACAAGGAGGCGTCCATCACGTTTTGAACGAGAAGACAGTCCGAACACTGCCCGTCCGACTAGAACTGTTGGGCAGCCCGCACAAACGCTCCCAGTTTTAGCGCTCACGCTAGCGTCTGCTGCTAGGCCGATTTCGAGGCTTCCACCTTTGCGACTCCACCCGTACTAAACGGATCAATTACAGAGAATAGAACCCCAGCAGAGAAGAGTGATCGTTTTAGCCGCAACATAGATTAATCACATTATGCATCTACCGGCATTTCCTTGTCATAAGGGCCTACCCAAATGCGTTTGTGATTAGGGTTAATGTATTAATCCGACAAAACGAAATGCGTCGTACCTAAGCGAAACTTTACTGTAGACAACAAGTCTCCCGCGGTGTGGTGACAGGATGCAACGTACTGGTGTCGGTCTTCCACCACTCTAAATCAGCTCTACCTGGTCTTGCGAGACGGACTGATCAATAACCTTCTAGGGCTTTGCATACTACACTCTCTTTGGCCATGGATTTCATGTGTGCTGCGACGCTAAGCGCAAGCGGTGTCGCCAGCCTCCTGCCATCCACTTGGATGTAGCAATTTGAAAAATGAAGTTGAGCCAATCATAACACGTCGTACTTTAAAATACATTGAACGGTGGGCCCTTATGACAAAACAAATAACGCCGCTACATATTACGTCTTGTGATTAGTAGAAACTGCTTTGCCCTTATGACAAAGCGACCCCTTATGACAAGGAAATGTCGGTACTACGTACCGGTAGTTCATTCACTAGCTTCTCCGGTCTTCTCGATTATTTGATCACTGCTCGATATTTAGTCCACTCAATCGCCCAGTTTCTGGAGAGGTGTGGTGGCGCGCAAGATTGGGGGTGGTGGCGGATAATGAATGCCTACGTGGGGTACTATCCGTGCGCGCACAGTTCCGGACCACGCACAGTTCCGGACCACCTCGATTCCATACAAGTTCTATTTAAAGCTCGTTTTTCAATCAATCGCTGAGGCTTCATTTTAACGCATATCGAGTTATTGAAACCACCATTAGACAGCCACCGACGAGACGAATCGAATGATATTATTTACAGTCGATTGACACTTGATTTGGCGGTCAAAATTGGTGCGAAAGCGTCGTTTCCCAACTAAGTTCAATTAATCTGCATAAAACGTGCACAAGAATGGTGCCAATTGCACACATAACACACCAAAATTTGCTCATTCGGTGCGGTAGCGACCTGCATGCAACGCTGATTAGCGTAGAAAGCCTAGCCGATCCATACAGGGCAATATCGTAAGTATTTGGGAGCTCGGGGTCTCCTGCAAGACGAAAGCAAGGCTGCAAAATGGTAAAAAAATGCGTCAAAACGCCTGTAACTTCAAGTTTGTACTGACGACTGTTGGCGCTGTTGGTGGTCCGGAACCGTGCGCAAAAAATAGTTGCTTGATTCAAGTGCATTTTTCATGCTGTAGTGCTGCCGCAGTGGTGGCAACAACAGCGTATACGGACTAAGCTAATGCTCCTCACTATTTTTACGAAATTATAGGCACCTCAAAAGTGATCCGGAACTGTGCGCGAACGGATAGTAGTTCCCAAGATTCGAAGTTGTTAATGAATACTACGTAGTACATGCTAGGATTGTGACTTGTAAATAGGGTGGGGTATATTATGTTCCGAGAAGGTAGACCGGGTAGCTCAGATCTACACGACCTGCGCAGCAACGTCATAATTTCCAGGTACAATGTCGTCACTTGACGAGGCTTCGGCTTCACGAGTTGTCTGGCGGTGCCAGGCATTGACGAGCTCCAGCTTCCGCGCTGTCTCCGCCGACATTTGCTCGTCTTCGGGATCGTCGTGTGCCGAGACCATCCCGTCCTGGTCGTCAGATTCCGAGTCGGCGGTATCGTCGCTACTGCTCTCCAGCAGACTCTCCTTGGACAGGTCGTCCGTCTCAAGGGGTTCCGCCGCGGTAGTCGGAGACGGAGAAGACTTGGCGAAGCAGTTCTTGATATTCACCCAGTTCAGGCCAATGCCAGCGAATGACAAACCGAGACCCACCGACTGTTCCATCGACAGAACGTGGCCGAACAGGATCACAGACAGCACGATGCTGAGCACCTTCCGGCACGTGCCGATGATGGCCGTGGTCAGAGCACCGAACTTGCTGATGGTGAAGAAGATGAAGGCCTGCCCGAAGGCGCCCGTGAGGCTGAGCATCATGAGGTTCGGCAGAGACGGCACCACGTACTCAAGAAAAACAGGCACCTCTCCATTGACCACCATGCCGGCGGCGGAGAACAGAGCCTTGTAGACGTTGACGTAGTACATGAGGTCGAAGGCGCCGATGTGGTACGCCTCCATAAACTTGTCCTCGAGGGCCCCGTCGCGCCGTCGAAGAGGAGCGACAACACGAGCAGCGAGAAGCCCAGTACCATGTTGGGTGTGCGTTCCTGCTCCGGAAGGCTGTCGCTGCTCTCGTGATGCTTTGCAGCGCGATGTAGCTTCTCATGAGCTGTGCCCAGCAGGAACACAGCCACGCCCACGGAAAGCACCAGGACAGACACGTACTTCTTGAATGCGTATTTCTTGCCTAGCAGCACGCCCATGATCATGACGGGGATGGACTTGCACGACTTGCCCAGAATACGCGTGATGTACGTCACATAGCGCAGCGCCACCATGGAGCAGATGGTGGAGCTGAAGGCCAGCGCGCCCACGATGACGAGGAAGCTTTGCGGCATCGTGGACGGCTTCTCCTTGCGCGCGCGACTGAGTCCCACGGCCACAGCCGAGTTGAAGACGCAGAAGACGAACGTCATGGACAGTTCGCCAAGCACGCGATGCGTCGTAATCTTCTCCAGCACCACGCCGTTGAGCGTGAAGGACACCATGATGCCGATGCAGCAGTAGGCCAGCAGCCAGACGCTGCTCTTGTTCGAGGCCTGCTCGCTTACCTCGAGAAATCCGCTGTTGCGCATGTCCACGACCGTCACATCTAGTCGCTTGGTCTCCTGCAGGGACGGCGCTGTGACGGCGTCGTCCAGCACCACCTCGGCGTAGTGCACGCGCTGCGAGTCCTCGATGCTGCACACCATTGCTGGAGATTCCACTTGTGTAGAGCGTGGTCGATGACAGAATGAGACTTTATGTAATAGTGCTGCGCTGGTCCTGGATGAGCGTTGTGATTGGTGGTTGCGATTGGCCAATGGTTGGTGCGAAGGGGTACGCTGTCATCATTGATGATACGCGTACCCGGTCCCAATTGTGCGTAACCCTGTGTACCCCGATGCAACTGCCATAGTGCAACGGAGTCAGCTCCGAAATGGGCGCTGACGAGAGGCCCATTTGGCGTACCCCGGGATCCATTCCGCGCCGCTTTGGCCCTTTTCCTCGCCACCAATGAGGGGCGACAACTTGTCCAGCGCGGAACATCATGGTGAAATTCATGCAATTTTGTTTTTCAGGAGTCTATTTAATCCGATGCTGCTGGGCAAAGCCCAATCTTTCGCCACCGCCAAAACCCGGCGAATTGCAGATTGACGTGTTGCCTGCATCAACCAACGTAGCAACGCTGCTCCACAACGAGACGGACAAGGCAGTAACGGAGACAGGCAAAGTGTTGGAAGTTCAGTAGTCGAAATGGAAATGGCTACATTGAAGATGACGTACTAGTACATGAATCCTTGGCGCGTGCCGACGATACGAACTGAAGAGCATTGCGTGTAGGTGGTACCGTGCAGACTCGCTGCTTTCGATGGCAGCGTCGACGACTTCCATTTGCACCGGCACCCCTGCTTCGCAAGGGGTTTGCGCCATTTATAGTGTTCCCCTGGCAGTTGAAATGATCGCGTACAATCCCATTGCAGTCGTTGCAGAGCTATTCGTGGTTCCGCGCTTGCTTTTGCAAGCTCTTGCTGCTCAAACAAAGAAAACAATAGAATCAATCGACGCGAGCGTAAGAGCGCAGCACGCGGAACTGAAAAAGCAAAGTATGGCGTCCACATCCGTGCTCCAGCACTTCGAGGTGTATCAGAAGGCCCGTGTCACGTTCGTGCAAGCCGTAGCGGAAGCAGCCACACGGCCGCAGAACATCGAGGTCATGCAGAACGCAGGCGTGATGCAGTTGCTGCGCCCACTGCTGCTGGACAACGTGCCGAGCATTCAGCAGTCCGCAGCGCTGGCGCTGGGACGCCTCGCTAACTACAGCGACGACCTCGCCGAGGCTGTTGTGGGCAACGAAATCCTTCCCCAGCTTGTCTACTCGCTCTCGGAGCAAAACCGCTTTTACAAAAAGGCGGCGGCGTTCGTGTTGCGCGCAGTGGCCAAGCACTCGCCGGAACTCGCACAAGCCGTCGTGGATTCCGGAGCCCTCGAGTCGCTAGTGCCATGCTTGGAAGAGTTCGACCCGACAGTGAAAGAAGCAGCTGCATGGGCGATCGGCTACATTGCGCAGCACACTGGGGAGCTCGCACAGCATGTGGTGGACGCTGGTGCCGTGCCGTTGCTCGTGCTCTGCATCCAGGAACCAGAAGTGGCGCTAAAGCGCGTGGCAGCGTCTGCCCTCAGTGACATCGCGAAGCACTCGCCCGAGCTAGCGCAGGCAGTTGTGGACCCAGGCACTGTGGCCTACTTGGCGCCTCTGATCCAGCACCCCGACGCCAAACTAAAGCGGCAGGTGTGCAGTTGTTTGGCGCAGATTTCCAAACATTCTGTGGATTTGGCTGAGATTGTGGTCGAGGCAGAGATCTTCCCCAACATCCTGTACAACCTCAAGGACATCGACCACACTGTCCGTAAGAACGCCGCCACTTGTATCCGTGAAATCGCCAAGCACACCCCGGAGCTTTCAAAGTTGATTGTGAATGCTGGCGGTGCATCTGCACTCGTTGACTATGTAGCGGAGGCGACCGGCAACAACAAACTTCCTGGCATCATGGCGATCGGGTATATTTCGGCCTTCTCGGAAACGCTGGCGCTCGCGGTGATCACATCGAAGGGTATCACCCCGTCAAAAGCGCGCTAATTTCTGACCCAGAAGACCACATCAAGGCCGCCAGTGCGTGGACACTGGGTCAGATTGGTCGCCACACGCCGGATCACTCGCGTGCTGTGGCCGAGGCTGATGTGCTCCGCCACTTGCTAGCTTGTATGATCCATCCGAATAGCTCCGACGACCTCAAGATTAAGTCCAAACGCGCTGAAAAGTATCCTAGCGAAGTGCACTCATCTACAAGCATTACAACCGCTCCTACGTGATGCACCCCTGAAGGTGCAAAAGTACATCCTCAAGCAGTTCGCTCAGATGTTACCGCATGACCTCGAAGCTCGGCGGTCTTTTGTGCAGAATGGAGGCTTAGAGTTGCTGCAGCAGCTCAGCGAAGCTGCAGGTGGCAAGCTCACGGAATACATCCTCGAAATCAACAACTGCTACCCTCCCGAAATCGTCGAGTACTACTCGCCTCACTACTCAAAAACACTTCTCGAAAAGCTCGACGACTTCCAGCCCCAAGTGCGGTAAGCTAGCGAAGATCACGACAAACACCTGTAGTGCAGACCTTGTGTTTTCGGATCGATATGCTCAGCTTAGCCAAGACTCTGACAGTATATTTCCCTTCATGAACCAAACGGAGCTGTCCCCATGTATTGTTGTTGGTCTCTTCGACAGCCAGGTTACATACAGCAAGATCGATATTGTAAGGTGTCTCTCCCAGCCCAATACAGTACACATGTTCTGGAGGATAAAATATTGAATCTCACCTCAAGGCAGTCCTGTGTGGGTCAAATTCGGTTCTGTGCTCCTCTTTTGGCAGTCACGGTTTAGTGCTTTTCCAACCGAGGTTCGCGCACAGGTAGCCACAGCAAACATGCGCGGGATTTACGGAGGAGGGGGTAATCGAACTCACCTGCGAAAGCCTTGTAGCCGGTAGGAGGTTCTATCTCCATGAGCGAAGCGAGAAATGGGTGCGTAAAGTATATATAATACCTTTCCGTGTGTTTTCATTGCATTATTCACTCACTGGTTGCAGCAGGTCTCTCGTTGTCTTGTGGATTTTCGAGCAGCTCCGAAACGTTCTTGGGGATTCCGACCCCGCGCTTGCTCAGCAATTCGGACTGAACTCGCAGCCTCTGCTGCATCTCGTCAATCTTGGCGTCCGCTTCGCGAATGTCCATGAGCAGCGATAGGTTCGTCTCCATGAGCTTAGCGTTGTTCCTGCGCCTCGCCCGCAGCGCCGCCTCGATCATCTTTCCTGTCTTTTCGAAGTTTATGGCCCAATCAGAGAGCTGCGCTGCAGTTTTTGTCATGATTGGCTGAAATGGATTTTTGTTTTGTGGCCCTGATGGGCCATTTCGTCCCGAGCTCTGCAAGATGCTGGCGCGTTCGACGACGAAGTTGGTTTCGATGCTGCGGCGGCCGCAGGGCGTCAAGTCCCTGCTGGTGCGCTCATTCGCGTACGTGGTCGTCTCACATGCAGATCAGCCTCGAAATTCCCGCTAGAATTGCCCTAGAAACTAATTTTTAATGTATCAATCTGTGGCTGGCAGACACCGCGTGAACATGGTGCTCAAGGAGGACGTGAACAACCTAGGCCATCGCGGAGACGAGGTGTCTGTGAAGGCAGGTTACGCGCGTAACTTCCTGTACCCCGAGAAGCTTGCGGTGTACGCCACGGACGCCAACCGCGAGAAGTTCAAAGTGGACCAGGAGTCGGTGGACGAGTCGCTGCTGGAGAAGGAGCACGAGCTCGAGTACATTATCCACCGTCTCAGTAACGTGGACGTGGTGTTCAAGCGCCACACGGCCAGCAAGGCCGACGTCAAGCTGCACAGCGAGGTGAACGCGCAGAACATTTCGGACATGCTGGAGAAGCAGCACGGTCTCATTGTGGGCGTGGCCCGCATCGACCTTCCTACACCCATCAAGACGCTGGGCGAGCACACGGTCAAGGTCCGCGTGGACGACGCAATCGAGGAGGAGTTCGCTGCTGGTGCCGTGGTGTCGGCTGCGGAGGGCGAGGCCGGTGTGGAGGCTGAGGCTGAGGCCGAGGGCGACGCCGACAAGAAGCAGAAGACGGGCCCGTCCAAGAAGAAGTGGGTGAGTCTCGCCATCGAGGTCGAGAGACGGTAGATTGATTTAGGCTCTCTCGTCCAGGCTAGAGAAGGGCGGTGAGTGCAGCTCAGAGGCTGGTCAAGTGATTAGCGCACCCTGGTTATAGAGACCCCCGCCACTCGGATGGTATTCGAAGGAAAACCAGCTTGCCTATGTCTTGTTGGCTGTTCCTACACTTGCGTTAGATTCGGAAATTCCGCCGATTTTGGTCTTCGCGCTAAGTCTGGCGTGACTTTCACCACTTGGCGCCAAACGCTGACGGAAAAATTTCTCACAACACAAATCAATTCCGCCGCTGTAAGATGGCGATTTGTAGCACCAAGGCGAAGAAGACGACGCAGCGGCAGCGCAAGCCTGGCATCACGACGAAGCCCAAGGCCAAGTCCACGCAGTACATTATGTGGCGCGGCAAACAGATCACCGAATTTGGTTAGAAACCGCGATATTTTTATCCTTGCGCTATTATTATAAGCTTACAAGCTAACGCATATGTGCTTGCGAGATAGAGTCCCGCGTGTACGAGCTCATTTCGACGGTACGGAATCCATGCTGCCAGATTGTGATCAAAACACCGGAATCTAACGACAGGGACTGTGGAAATGTGGGCTTACAGATTCCGTCTGGAAAAGTGTGCACCTACGGTGGCGTAGCCCAAGCACTCCACTCCGGCCCGCGTTGCGTTGGTCAAGCTTTACGCGTGCGTGAAATCTGCTGCTTTCTGAAGTCAATATGCTGACTATTGGGTTGCTGTGTGAATCGCTTCAGAAGAATCCATTTGCCCCCGAGGTGCCGTGCCACCGCGTCGTTGCGGCTACGTTGGGTATCGGTGGTTTCCAAGGTGCGGGGTTGACAGGAAATGAATGCTGCTGGGCGTAGATGAATTAGTATGGTGTACTTGCATCTTTCCAGGTGCCACCGGCGAAGAATCGCCTTGCATTCAGAAGAAGCGCACACTGCTGGCGAAGGAAGGTGTTCTCTTCACACAGGAGCACAAGGTGCTGTCTTGTACTACAGTAGTACATGAAACAGCTCTGACTTCGCTACAGCATCCAGGTTAACACCAGATTTACTGCTGTTTCTATTGCGTAGATCGATGCTTCCTGCGTCCATGAGTTCGAGTAAGATGGTCCACAATTGAAGCGGCCCGCTAATTTCAGCACACGCAAAATCTATTTCACTATTGTCCAATGAGTCCGTTTGTTTGTCTTTGCCCTACAGCTTATCAGTTGGCTGCAAGTATCTCCACTGACCAACAGGTAGGTTGCCGAGTTTGACACCACCAATACGTACCCGCTTCAGAGCCATCACGCGCAGTCCCACATGTTCGCACATGCGTCGAATGTGTCGGTTCTTGCCTTCCGTGAGGATCACCCGAAGCTGGTTCGCGTTCAGCACCTCCACCGACTTGGCACGATACGTGATGCCTTCCTCCGAAGTCACACCTGCACGCAGCGTCTCGATCATCTGGAGAATATCGTCCGTCATCGGATCCAGATTGAGGTCTACGCGGACAAGATACTCCTTCTCAATGCCGCCCTTGGGGTCCAGCAGCTTCTTGGCAACCTTCCCGTCCTGCGTGAAGAGCAGCACCCCTGTGGAGTTGACGTCCAGACGGCCACAAACCGCCATCTTCCAAAGATTCACCGGCTCTATCTCTTGCCGCGGCTTGACACGGCTGAGCTCCTGACACTCGTTCTCGAAGGTGAGCAGTCGAACGGCCGGCGTCTTGTTGGCTTCCGGCTGGGAGGACACGAACCCCAACGGCTTGTTCAGCACCAGCGTCACCTTCTTGTTTTGGTGTCTCTGGGCTCGAAAGTCCAAACGGACGTCACTGTCTGCGGGCACTTTAAGCCATTCAGCCTGCACTCGTTCCCCATTGACTAAGACGTCTCCTGCTTGAATGTATGCTTCCGCTTCACGTCGAGAGCAAAGCCCCTGCTGGGCCATCAGCTTTGCCAATCGAACTAGAACTTTGCCATTATCTTGAGAAGAGCTGGGCGGATTCCCAGCTTGGTCGGGCAACTGCAGCAGCGACGGCGAGCCGTGCGCACGACGCGTCAACGCAGGTCGAAGAATCTTGATGGCACGCAGCATGGCCACACAATACCGAGTCGTTATTAACGACGAGATCCGATATTTGATTGGACAGTTCTCTAGGTAAAGCTGATATATTCTCTGAAATTTATTCTGAGATAGGAACGAAACAGGATTAATTCCGTGGTCCGGTACACACCAGTATGTGTCGGTGCCGATCTGCCTCCCCAGGAGGCTTATTTGTGTGGTCCGGTATACACCGGTACACACCGGTATGTGTCGGTGCCGATCTGCCTCTCCCAGGAGGCTTATTCGTGGGGTCCGGTACACACCGGTACACACCGGTATATGTCGGTGCCGATCTGCCTCTTATTCGTGTGGTCCGGTATACCAGAAGTCGCTGGATCCGAACGCCATCTCCCTCGTGTACGACTCGGCCGAGCCAATCAAGGGCTCGCTGAACCTGCGCGCCTCGCCAAGGCCTTCATGGGCACGTACAAGAGCGGCGCCTCCCCAGGAGGCTTATTTGTGTGGTCCGGTATACCAGAAGTCGCTGGATCCGAACGCCATCTCCCTCGTGTACGACTCGGCCGAGCCGATCAAGGGCTCGCTGAATCTACGACAGCGAACTTCCGTCGTGCCAGTGGCATTCACTGCAGGGACGTCCATCCGAGTGCTACCGCTGTCGGATATAGGTCCGAGTTGCGGATCTCAATGGGGATCTCCTCTACGACCGTAGCCGAGCGGATGTCGGTTTTAGCGAAGCTCCCCTTGGAGAAGACGCCGCTCTTGTACGTGCCCATGAAGGCCTTGGCGAGGCGCGCGGCGCGCAGGTTCAGTGAGCCCTTGTTACTTCCTATCTCAGCCTTCGCGGAGCCCTCGTTTCAGCTCAAAAAGCATGCTTGTCAAAAACCAAGGAGGGAGAACTACCATATTCCCCTGTTACAAGCGTCACTCACTCTTAGCCAATGAAACAATAGGTAAAATACCGGTATATTCGATATGATCGTCGTATCTCCCTGGTCATACGGCAGACCAAGGCAAGTAAATCGATCGCCGTTTGCGCTTCCGCTACAAATATTCGTGAGCAACGTCCTACAGGTATGGTGAACAGGTATATGTCGTTGATTGGTACTTTATTTGTATTAGCGAGCTATTAAACTAGCGTAGCAGAGATATGACCAAATACGTTGGGTTAAGTACGAGCCCTACCCCTGCCTGCAGACTGGTGACGCCTGTAACAGGGGAATACGGTACCATGCCATACACGTTCGGACATCTGAACCCATGTTCGGACAATTCTTAAATCTATTTATTAGTTTTCAATAGAATGGGTGGGTGTGCACACATCAAAAAGCCATTTGCAAACGAATACTCGAAAGAGGTTAGCGAGCGGGATGGCATCGTCGGCGGCGGCGGCAGGGGAATGTGAAAGCTTACGGGGAACGGACAGCAACACAATAATGTCGGCATCGGTGTCGGTGGTTGGGTATCCGGGGACATGGCGGGAGGTGGCGGCCCTCAGGGCCAGCAGCAGATTGGGCTGGTAAGACTGCTGTCCCTTTCTATCTCGCCGCAGGTGCGATGCAACAGCTAACGTTGGATTCGTTTTTGGCTCGGGATGAAGACGATGTATTGAGCGACGTCAAGATGGCGTACGTCTCGACAACGTATAACGTTTGAGTATGAGCTAATTTGCTACAGTTGGGAGTGCATCGTTCCGTGCTGCTGGCATTTGCAGAGTACGAATATGTCGTGCAGAATGTGTATGTGTACAGGTCGCGGCATCGACTGGAGCCCGTACGTTTAACTCGAGGAGCGATCATTAGATGTATGCGCTGATTTTTACTAACAATGAAAATGTGTAGGAGGAAGTTCCGTTCTGCAGCTGTGAGTCCCTTGCTGGACTGAGCGAGACCTGTGGCAATAACTGCGAAAACCGCATCGTACGTATAATTAACGGTGTGTTTCCTTTTGAGCTGTAGTTGTTGGGACTAACGTACAGCAGACTCAGACAGAATGTGTTCGAGGTCACTGCTTCATGGGGATGAATTGCGGAAATCAACGGATGCAAAATGGTGTTCAAGCGCGACTTGACCATAGAAGCGTCGAAGGAAAAGGCGTTGGTTTGTTCTCGGACGGCGCAATCGATGAAGGTGCTCTCGTTGCACAGTATGTAGGGGAGTTGATCACACGGGAAATGTATGTGGAACGCGAGCGGAAGGTATGCACTTCTATTTGCTGTCATGCTTATCGGAACACACTGACAGCTCTGCGGTTCGAACGCTTAAAAGCTTGTGAATTCCACCAGGATTTACGGTCTGGCCGTGACGGTTGCTGTAGTTATTGACGCTCGTTGTTTTGGAGAGATGGCACCCTTTGCGAACCATTCATGCAACCCAAATTGCGAAGTTCAGCGGGGAAATCTGCTGCGGGTTGTTCGCAACGTGTGATATTGAAGGCGGCCATGAGATCACAATAAATTATCGTAGTAGTCTGTCTCGGGAGCGTCAGGTGGGCAATGATATTTTTTTGGTTCTGCAATATCAGCAAATTGCTAAGTGCTCATGTTTTCTGCTACCAGACTCGAGAACGATGTCTATGCGGTGAAACAAACTGCCGAGGGTTCGTCTAGCTGCACCAACATGACATCAGAGTTGATAAACTCCTCCGTTGAATACGTCGTGGTAGCTGTTTAAATTGCTCATTGGACGCACAAAAAGTCGATCAGGTGAAATACAAAAATTAACAGCGAAGACATGAAATGCGGCAGGATTTTTCCGTAACCGAATCAGCACACAGCAGCTGCGAATTGGTGACAACATGGTATCCAAGGTTTTATTCAGCCACCATCGCGAAGTGTAGCATTAATAGATACGTTCCACAAACTCACATATTTATTGTGAGGTGGTGGCTTCTGTGAACTGAAGAGTAGCTTATGATTCGCCCGACAGAGTGGGTCGCTGTGTAGGTTCAATGATGATGGATCATTAGTAGGATCAATAGAATTGGAGCATTATTGTGCATGCTCGAGAAGCTAGAGCTTTGGAAGATAATGGTGCTGTGGCAACTAGTGGTGTGAAGCGAGAATCAAATCTGTGTAGGCGCTGCAATTTGCTTCAACTGCACAATGAGTAGCGAAATGTCCGTTCAAGTGTTGTCGACGCAGGAAAGCCTAGTCTGTCGACGCTAAAGGTACTTGGTTAACCCATCACGCGGGCCATTTCATTCGAATCTTTGATTTTCTACTTCAACCGCTCACGCAGTGAGCCACCATACGTGGACATGAATGATTCACACCGACGGATCTGTCGAGATGGATACAATAATTGAGCGTCGAAGGATAGCAGTCGAGGGAGTGCAGTACTGAAAAGTTCACTCTAGCATTTGTGCATTGATCTCACCATGGGTTCGAGCCGAAAACCTATGACTCAGCGAGGCAAGCCAGCTCGAAGAGCGCTTAAAGTGGCTGCTGGTGTTAGTGTAGATAAGTCCACACCACGGCGCTCATTACATCATCAACTGCAGCCATCAATTGAAGATACAGAACTGGCCAAGCAGGACGCCAGGATAGCGCGTTTCAACGAAACTAGGAAGCGAATGTAGCGGCCCAGCTCCTACCTCCGGCCAAAAACGACGAAAGAGAGGAGCTGGGGCAGGTGCAAGCGAAGCCGAGAACCTGGAGTCTGATAAAAATGGTTCGTAATGTGTTGTTAAATTTGCAATAGTTCGTGAGAGAGTTTAACTGTCCTAACACCGCTCACTTGATTGTAGATTTCTTCGCATCTATTGACAAACCCTTGAATCGTGAGTGCGGTAGCTGTGGGAAATTGCAAACTCCGATCAAGCTGTACGTAAGCTGTATGACCCTGAAGCAGACTTCTTTAGTCCTCTTCGAAATGAGGCGGGTGTTGTGGAGATCATCGATGAAGGACTCGTGCAAAATTCGTCGGATGGGATTGATTCGATGTGGCTATGCAGTAGGTGTTACCCATCACTACGAACACACAACCCCCAGATTTTGCCGGTGTAGCGGGTTTCGCATTGCAGCAGTGCCAGATCAACTCGCTGCTCTTAGCAGGATGGAGGCTAGACTCATCGGACTGGGGATACCATTCATTACATGCGTGGATTATTACCGTGACGGGCAAGAATTCACGCGGAGGAACGCAATCAACTACTGGACTTATCTGTTCAGGTGGATCGAGAGCTACCCAGACCGCTACAGGAGTGCGGAGTCATCTTTCCGTCGTCAACCTCGGACAGGACAACTTAATACTTTCGTGTTCGACCGGATTTGATACGACGAGCATTGAAATGGCTCATCGCGAACAATTCACTCTACAAGGACGTCGTGATCTCGGAAGAGAACCTCCTGGCTCATCGCGAACAATTCACTCTACAAGGACGTCGTGATCTCGGAAGAGAAGCTCACAGAAGTGGATGCAGATCGCGAGATACACACTATACCTGTTTCAGAAGGTGAAGTACAAGAGCTGCGAGATAAGGCCTGCCAAGCCAACGAGCTGCGTCAGCAAGTCACCGTGCCGGTTGGTCCCGAACACGACGGTGACGACCGACTACAACGCGTCGGACACGGGAATTCAAAGCATCAGCAGCACTGCCCGCACAACTGGCGCCAAGACCTTCAGTTAGAAACGATGACGACGGATGCAGCCGGCGATCTCAAGCCTCAAAGTGTTCATCATGAACGCGACGAGCGAGAGCGGGGTCCATCCGTTGAAAAACACCCGTTCGCCCCGACGATAATGTTGGCAATGGAAGCAATTTAAATCTCACCAACACACATTCGGAAGATAATATACCGCTCACTTGCTCTACAGTTTCATGTTATGCATGTACGTGCGAGTTTGCTCATCTACTCTTACCGCGAATAGCGCTATCTGTGTACAACCGGGTGATTAAATCGCGAGCCGCAAATTAGCAATTTTGGCAGGCGACAATGTCAGCTTTTCAAGTGTTAGACGGTGTGTTATGATACTCGAGTTCCAATGCCTAATTCTTGACAAAGCAACGTACGCGAAATCAATGTTTGGGGTCGAGTTAGAATGAAATACAGCGTAGCAGCATGTTACCCTTGCACTTTGTGCACTGTCATAGCATATGCCAGTCGAAGAAAAATTCCCTTCGGGCAACGCGAAGGTCGCTTGAGGATTTACTCCATGATACATCTTTCGGTGCAATAGGCACAATGTTAGGAACATCATCCAGTAGCGAAGGCCTTAAGTAGTCATCGACGATCTGTACAAGACCGATTGGTAATTCTCTGCCGGTCACAAATATGAAGTCGTAAACTATAGCGTTTGTTTCATTGCATAAGCCAGCCCCTTGAGCCATATTAAAAGTCAAAGTTACCGGGGCTCCTATGCAAAGGTTTAGCTTGCTAGCAACAACACGATAGCGATCTGAACTGGCTACGTTTGCATCACTTATGAGCGCTCGGACAATTCCGGTAGGAATGTCCCGTTTGGTTGTCAATCTTTTTCTTGCACGAAGTGCTGCGATGTAATATGCACAATCGCCTTGTTCGCGACCTTTATTCTGTCCTCGTTAGCTGAATTTACATCTACATTTGTGTGGGCGAGGTGCTTCGCCTGCGAAACCCAATCTGGTTACTGAATTGAAGCCAAACATCGTGTATTGAAAAGATCAATATCTGCAGGGGTGGGAGACTTTTCCCGCAATCTACGTCAGGCTGCAAACCATTCTGGGTCTAATTTTCCTCTGTTTTGGCTTGTCAGCATACATACATGTTCAATATTAGTCCAGATCTCTTTCCCTCGGCGCTGTACTTCATTTGTGATCTTTGACAGAGGTGAAGAGAGAGCGTGGGGAACTACGGGCTCTAACTGTAAAATATACATCTCTTGCTCCGAATAGCTCATCCCAATGGTTAGGTCAAATTTCCCTCATCCGCTAATCTATCCAACAGAGCATTCTGCAGGAGATCATGCTGAACTCGTCTATAATTACGAGGTGGATATCCTTAAAGCGCTGTTGTAGCTTCTTTAATTTTGCGGGCCCGGTTTTAGACTCCGCCAGTGGAGTGTACTTGACGGAAAATGCGGATCGAGTAAAGGATGCAAACGAAAAGGCGAAACAGAGCATTATACCTTTATATTGAACACTGCGGATCCCTGATGAGCAGATAATAACACCCGTTTTGACGTCCTTCGCGTGGCAGCATCCTCGCCGAACACATTGTGCATATCCTTAACAATATGTTTTATGAGCCAGCTTTTTCCACACCCTCCTTCGCCATTAATAATCATTTGCAGCGGTTTGCAACGCGACCTCTCCAGCGAGCTTTTAAATCGCTTTCTAGACTGATCCATCGCTAGCGCAAAAGGTGTCCATTGGGACTCGGCCATCGTTTCCACGGTGTCACACAGATCATCGTTATCTTCAATAGGATATCGGTAGTGCGAGTTAGTTTCATTTTGACGAAACAAATGACCAAGTTGGTGCGATTATTTTTCTCTTGAACCCATGGCTTTAAGCATTCTTTTCCGAAATCACTAGTCTTCTGGACAGTTTCCTCCGAATAGTTGTGTCTAGTCTGCCATTCCTGCATACTATTCTCACTCTCCTCCTACTCGGGAGCACTACTATCATGTCGTTCGGAGGATTCATTGCCTCCATCACTAATAAAAACGTACTCCGAAGGTGGTAATGCTGACACACTGCAAGACCCGGGAGAATTTTCCTTCAATAAATCCAGCTTGAACCAAGACTCGATCGCAGCACACCGACGACCGCGTGAAGAATACCCGCGTGGCCGTCACCCACCCAGACCCCGCAAGGAGCAACCAAGCTCCAAGTTTTTCCTGCCTTACTAGCTTTGCATTAGACTCCTCTCTCAACTCGCTATCAAGTCGGACGCCTTGCTCTTTGAAAAAGCGCTCGATGCACTCTTCGTCTGTTTCAGGGAGGTCATCAAGAGAGCGCCATGGAACATAGAGAAAGATCTCCGAAAAACAGAAATTCGAGTCGGCGCTATTTGGACGTACCCACGGTGAATTTTGAACGACAACTACCTTTGGCCTTCTTTTTAATCCAGCCTTCACCGTCGATTTGCTCCCAGGACTCAAACGTGACCTTCTTCACATCAACGGAATCGACATTTTGAAACTCTTCTATAAATGTGGCTAATGGCATCGACCCAAAGAGTTCGTTCGAGCGTCTGTTCATGTATACCCTCTCAACCTGCTCAATCCGAATACGGTTCGTATCATTCTGTTCTGCTAATGCAGCAAGGCCCTCGAAGTCCCGCGGCTCTACTCGATAGTAACGCTGTTTTTGTCGAAATGCTTCGGCTTTTTTTATTTTAAATGGTCCGTGACTTGCTGTGCATAGGTAAACTACGAAGAAGAGTGTAGATTGCTTATGGTGCTCCCACTTCACGCACTGAAAACGTTGCGTTCGCAACCTTTTCAGAATAGAATGGTAAGGTAGGTTAGGATCACAACGCTGAACTGCTTTGGCGATGACTCGCCTGAATCGAAGAGTGTCGGGTTCAGCCTTGCTCACATACGCTCCGGCATATTCAGCAGCCCCGTAGGAGTGTCCAATTAGCTGTAAATCCATGTTTGCGCACCAGCACGACAGAATATGAGGGAAGTAATTGTTAATCGTGGACACCTCTCGTTTCAAATGGACTTTCATGGAGGGGGTTCCATCCGATGCTACACTTGTTTCAATTCTAGTACACGCTTCTAACGCATTTGGGAAACCAAAGTGTCACTGAGAGCTTTTCTTTCTACACGATGAGTTAGCGTAACATTCGTGCTGTTGTACGCGCTGAACCAATCTAGACAAATCACAGTACCATTCATCCGTTTCCACTTCAGGCGGTCTCATCGCAATAATATCTTTTTCACCTGCACGTTGCGCATGGGCATGCCTCGAGGTCGCTGAGAGTCTTTGAAAACCCAGAAATACTCTTGAAAAACTTATGCAGCAAGTTCAACACGTCCTTTTTCCGTTTCTGATAACTTCACAACATCAGGAGCATCTTTAATCCACAGCCGGTGAATTTGTCGACAGTACATCTTTCTCTTGGGTTGTCTTGGTACTGCGAGATCGCCCGGCCAATTCTTGATCCCGAAGTAGCCTTAGACGCTTGGAAGTAGTCCGTCCATCCCCAGTCTTCGTCCTTGAAGCTCGTTTTCTCTTCGCCTTTTCATTCTCGGTCGTCAAGGAGCTCACCTCACTCTGTGGTGCCTTGTTGTTGCACTCGTCGACAGGTGCGACATCCAGTGTGGCGTCTTCAACCGAGCGAGCTCGGCAACCTTCGGTCACCTTTTTCTTTGCGAGAACCAGCTTGTAACGCGCGCGCACCAGCGTGTTCTGTCGTATACGATGCTTTTTCGCACAGCGTATGCCTCTCGCCATTGGGCTTGAAAGATCTCTCCAGTCTGCAGCCACCTCTGTACATGCATTCCAAAGAATTCGGCTGACACGCGTGCAGCTTAGCACCATGTTCGCGCTCTTCCTCCTCTTCGTGTGCTGTGCCAACTCCGCCACGTGTCACGATGAGCGGAGTCTCGGCGCAGTCCGACGAGTCCAAGCAATCTTGACGCGAGTCAAAGCGGGGTCCTCTAGCACGCAAGCGCGTCGCGAAGGCGCGCAACACAACACAGACACAGCGTAAGCAAAGCAATTGGAGCTTGTCACGAGCCACCTAGCGCGCCAGCAGCTCGCACACAGCGACGTACCTCCCTCCATCTCTCCCTGGGGAATTTGAAGCAGGTGCGTGACTAGGATAAACGAGAATTTCGAAAGATCATCAGTATCGCGTTAAGGGGGCGGTGCTGAAAACTACAATATTGCATACTTCTATCAGCAACTCCCCCTTAGCAACCGGGGCGTACCTGCGTGAGGATGCCGGCAGTTTGCTGCCATACTAGTAGTAGGAGGATACTATAGACTGCAAGGGTTTTGTGGAACGTGTCGAAGAGAGAGAGTAGTAGGTGACACGATGCGGAACGAAATTTTGATTAATCATTCCAATGCATTTATAGTAGTTTCACTATACTCGAAACGTTCCCTCACCTTACCATTTTTAAGAGTGCCTTTCATATCACGATTAGCTTAATAGTGGTAGAATGAGGGATTTCCCTATCAAAGTGGCCTACTCATGCAGCTTGATTAGAACTTGGTTTAGGACGCTGGTGATCAGTGCATGCGGCCATTTCTCGGTCGCCATCAACGCATCCTGCCTGTATGTCCGCGTTGCGCGGCCACCGGTCGGCGTCACCTTGGCCTTTGTCTACTTGGTTTAACTGTTTTTCGGTATCATAGAAACATCGCTTATTCGCCGCTACCTCTTTTCTATTGCATTCGCGTTTTCTAACAATAGCGAGAGCAAGTCTGCAAGGAACACCATATTTAGACAATTCAATCACGACCTCTCATTGGCTCAAACCACACGTTTAAGTATCGCATTAATCCCGCTATGTATACAAAAACATACACTTAAACGAGACAAGGCGACTCTTCAGGGTCCTTCCAGAACAGTATCGTTACGAATAAGTTTCGATGTTTCACGTTCAGCTTCTGTTACCGAGTTAACTTAAACGCGAAACTACCGTGACTCACCACTCCTAGAGCACGTATAATTAGGATACCTAAACGATGAAGTTGGGACCGACGTTTGAGCACATTCACAAATTTGAAAGTGTCCCATGCGAGATCGAGGACATAGTAAAGTCAAGTGTAGACGCTGCACCGGCTGCGCCACATGCCGTTTCACGCAATAAAATCTGCATGAACCCATCTTTTTTCACAAATATGCCCGGTAACCAGTTCTAAATTCGGTACTTCAACGTCAGAGGCCGTTAGCTATCAGCCTCTAGGGCTGAGAGACTTCACTCTGTTGACCACGCAAAATATGTGCTGACCACATACTCATGTTGCACGAACGTTGAACCAGTTGACGTCAAATAATCTGTTGGGCTTCCCAATAGCTAGCTTCGTTACCTATCTCCCAGTAAAAAGTGGGATAACACCCACGTTGTCTCTTGGGGGCCTTGAAAAGGGCTCCACTGATTTGGCGCTCCGAGCTCTCTACAAAATTGGGCTCGCCAACAATTAGGGCCAGGGATCTCTGGGGGTGTTTATCACCAGGGTACCACAACGAAAGACAAGTTTATTAGGAGGGCCACAAGCAGTTTGACTATGTTTGATTGGACATTTTTAGCTTATTGCCCCATGAAGTTGAAACGTTTATTCATTAGAAGAAAACGCAGCTCGAGATGAGTGCAATGCAAGGCGCACTCGCAAAGATTGACCTAACGTATCGCTTCGGATGTAATGAGCCTAAACTATACATTCATTTTGCAGACTTGAAACTTGCTGGTGTGTTTATTCCCACGCATGCGTTCAGCGGAGCAAGGGCGGTGGGAATCACAAGAAGTGGTTGTGCTCCGGCGCGGAAGGGGGCTGCAAGTGTTTTTGCTCTTTCTCGAAAAAGGACAACATAGGTTAGCACAGCTCCGCACAATAAGACTCCAAAGAAGCCAAAAACAAAACTTTCACAAGTCCCTGATAAATCGTGGTACATTTCGGCTATGCACCTTCAACATGTTCAATTTTGCAGCAGCATCACGGAGATGAAGAGGGAATTTTGGTGGAGCAACCTTGCTTTAACGCTGCAATCGTTGACGGTCACAGCACGTCAAAGGCCCGAGTGGTAAACAAGATAAAGGCGATATATGGGATGGATCTCCACAAGCAATCTGCTCTGCTTTACCGCAATATTCAGAACTCAAAGTCTTCGCGGAAAGTCGACCGCATCGCTGAATATGGGCGTCTTCCGAGTTTCTTGAGGCAGTTTGCGGTACTAAACGCAGGTTCACGCGTGTGCTGTCAGTTGGACTCGCGTGGTAGATTCTTTCGTGCTTTCCTATCGCTAGGAAACGTTATGTGTGTGCAATATTCGCTTTTGCCGGTGTGGGAATGCGACGGGACTCACATTAAGGACGCTCTCTACAACGGAATCTGCCTAGCTCAAATCGGCAGGGACGGAGAGAAGAAAACGGTTCCGGTTGCAGTGGTTTACGTTCACAAAGAGAGCATTGATAATTTAGCATGGTTCTTCTGCAATTGCATCGTGGCTGGCGTGAATTTTCTCGGTAAACCAACCCTCTGTGATCGCGGAAAACAACTAGGAGTCCAGGCGGTCATGCCAAGATTGGGATTGCAAGTTCATTTGACGTTCTGCTGCGTCCATATTCGATTTAACACGATGGACAAGTTTAAGTCGGTGAAGCCATTTTGGCTCTGCAGGGGCTTCATCAACCCAAACATCTGACAAAGCGGCGACTGCGATCATCACACGCTACCCTCATGCCATCTCAAATGTCGTAGCAGAGGAGACCGTGGAGGAGACGGTTGGTAGCTATTTTCAGGGCATCCACCCTACGGATTGGTGTGTAGTCGGTAACATGACCCCAACGATAGAAGAATCCGCTTGGCTTCCCAAGTCGTGTGTCAAAGTGCTAAAGCATGGAGACCCACTACCACGGTTCGGAGTGCTGTTGAACGCGACAACAACGGTCTCCTCGGGACGGGGTAAGAAACAAATTAGTGCTCGGGTCGTTGATGGCTTACTACTGCAAGTACTTAAGAAGCGGAAGAAGCTCGTCCGTGAGTGGGCTAAGGCTGAATTCGACGTATCCCCTCATGCCAAGAAACTTTTCGATGATGAACAGCTGCGTGTGTCCACGCAGACAGTGATCCGGGGGCCACATCCAATTTTTTATGCGTTCGATGCCTTTGATCCCCGCAATGCCTCGGAAGTGCTCATCTTTACGAAGTCAATATGGAGTTAGGGACATGCTCACGCTACACGGTGGCGGAAGGGCTCAAGGTACCATGTCGACGTATTCAAGCCGTCTTGTGTACGACTTTGGCAAAAACACCGGCCTCTTTGGAACGTGAAGAAGTTTTCACGATACGTACGCGGCACCGAAGATGGCTGAAACGTTCGAATCGGTATCAATTCGGCTGCCACTTTATGACCAACTTGAGTGGACAGATACCGTGAAACCCCCTCCCCTGTACAGACAAACCGGGCGAGCACAATTACGACCAAAAGACAGAGCTGATATCGTCAGAGGTGGCAAAACGAAACACAATCGGGGTGAGTGTCCGAACTCAACAACCGGTTTCATCCATTGCCAGTTCTCGGCTTCTTATTCGGCAAACGACGATGACGTGAGTACCGAAGTTGCTACCTTTTTTGAAAGTCAGGTCACCGCTGATCAGACGCAAAATAGAAAGAACTACCTTTGCAGTCAATGCGGACTTCCAGGCCACAATATTCAGAGCTGCACCAATACATTAGGTGAGGTAGAAGAAGCAGGTGTAGGAATTATCCCTGGAGAATATGTTGTTGGCGAATGCCCCTTCAAGGTGCGAGGTCTTCATGCTGCTTACGAAACAGAAAGGAGGAACGCTTAGTAAAGGAAACCAAAGTGTTTGCAGCATAAATGCCGAGTTACCTTCGACATTCCTGCAAGCTACAAGAGAAGGAATAATTAATCTTGGTTATTGCCATCAATGTATGGATGTCATCTGCAACATCATTTTAAGGAACGTTTAACAACACGGAGTATGGTCAGGTTATGGCAACCAGTGTGAACTAAGGCATGATGTACCTGATGGGCGGCTCATAGTCTACCTAAAGCTTTCTGGAGGCTCGCAACATTGCAATGAAAGTTAGAATCCCTACAGAAAATATCCTGCACGAACGACACCCACCTGGCCTGAGTGATATGTAAACTTCATCCCCAGTTCCCACTCTAATCGAACTTCTCCCTTGACTTCACAGCACTGGGCCTTGTTACCACACCGCACACTACTACTGCCTCGGTATTAGCGAAGCTGATCAGAGCGCTTGCCAGGGAATCTTTAACGGAAAGATGAAAGAAGAGATCGGAACCTGCAAAACGAAATCGGAAGAACCTTTCTCATATTCTCTTGAAGAAACTTCGTCAAAGCACTTGGCTCTCTATTTTGTCATTATCCGCCTCTGCGATCGAGCGATACGGTAGCGTGGGCTGCTGCACGAGGTATGGGAGGATGAAAATGTACTTGCGGACTGATACGCAGGAGCAGCTATGAATCTGGTAAGCAGCGAGTCCGATGACGCAGTGGCAGCGGAGGTCCTGAATGAAGAGAGGTGCATTGCCTTTCTTCTGTTTCGCCCTATCAAACTGCTTGTGGCCCATCCTGATAAACTTGTTCTTCGTTGTGGTACCCTGGTGATAAAAATCCGTCTCTGGGCCCTTGACCGTATTTTTTTCCGCAGAGATCTATCACTACGAGTCAATAGCAATTCCTCCCCGTTACTTCTGTCGTGAAAGAAGCAATTACGAGCTACAGCACAGACACCGGCTTCGTGCTGCGACCTCCATCGGCGAGAGAAAAGTCGGTTATCTACAGGCGGGGAGGAGTGCGCGTCGGTAACGAAACTGACACCGATCAAGTGGGTGTGCCTTTCTGTTCAAGCATGCAGAGAGCAGCGTCTATCTTTCACGCTGTATGGGGCAAGACATTGAAGGCTGTCAATATGACGCAGTCGCCGCCAGCAGCAGACATAGCCACCGACGGCAACTACGTAATGTTAGACATGAAAATTTGTTTTGCACGTCTACCAATAAACCGTGGCTCAAAAACATACAAGATAAAATCAAGGATCTGAAACGCCACATAATCAGCATGTCTACAAATAGGGTTGTCGATCAAGACATTCTAGGATAATATCAAGGATCTAGACCGTCCCATAATCATTAACGTGATTGGTCGAACATCATGTAGATTTGTTAGTATCCAGTACGGGATCTGGATTTTGAATGAATTACAACTACGCGGATATTTTAGACAAGCTTATTGGTAGATAGCATAGACATATAAGTTAAGATAATTGATAGGCCACTTGATTCAATAGGCTTCTCGAAGAAGGCCTTAGTGCGCGCTAGCTAAGTTAACTCTCTCATCCAATATCACTTTTCAATTTACCAAGCAACCGACAGGCCCACTCCAAGGGGCTCGCAACTCACTCCTCCGCCGCCGTCTATCGCCAAGTTTCCCGCCACCAACGCACACGCTCCTCGCCGCTACCGTTACATGGTAACACTTGTTGGTCAAGTTCTTCGGCTCAAGGTTCAAGACTGTGGCCATATATTGTGGGAAGCGAGCCGTCCTGTGATTATTTTCGCCAGCCACATAGTGGGGAAACGTTAGGTCACAAAGGGGTGTCTTTTGGGAGTTTAGTGTGCAACACGGACAAGCTATCTTTGCTAAGACTCGATTTGAAAGTCGGGGTATCTTTGTCTAGCGCACTATAACGCTTGGTTGCTATTAGAAGCCGATTAAGTGAACAAAGGGTCGCTCTTTGAGTGTCTAAAAGCTAAATCCCTGTTCTACCCGGTGGCATCCAATTTCCCAGTATTTTTTGGTGCATGTGTCGTTACAAACTCAACTACACTAAGCAACGGGATCGAAAAAGATGTGAGATTAAAGTAAAGGACGGAAATCAACCTACTGTCAAGGACAAGCTCCGCTCCCAGACCCGGCAATTTTTGAATTGCCTTGGGACCGAAACCGTTTTGTCAAATTTGAGGAGGACCTCCTGGCTGAGCTTAAAAGTATCGCCGGATTGTTCGTCGCTTCTCGAAGTTTGCAAGGGCCATCGACGACGAAGAGGCCAATAACAAGGTCTCTGGACTGCTGAATCAGCTTTTCATCGAGCTGACGTATCTTGAAGACACAGCTTCGACCAAGCTAGATCGTGCGATTAGGTTTTCAGATCAACAGTAACCGTTAAGGTCGTTTTTCTTTCTTTCGTCTCTTTCTGGCTTTAACTCGGTAGGAGCTTCATTGCTAAGAAAAGTCCATCCAAAATGGCACCTACACGTGGTAGATCGGGTGAGCGTGAGTCTCCGGACCCTCGGCGTCGTCAGTCAAACACCGCGTAGAACAGCGCGCTCGGCTACACAAGAGCCACCGCAAGCTGAGGATGCAACTACGAGTACGCTGAGTCAAGAAACGGACACTATGTCCATGCAGCAATTGCTAGTATCTGACACAGCAGCATCAACAATATCAACCCCAGGTGCAAGCCCAAATGCAAGCTCAAATGCAACAGGCGAACGAGCGTTTGAATTTCTCGTGGCATCAAGAAGCGATCATAAGAAGAAGGACTCTCCTGTGTATGAAGGAAATATGGCAAAGACATTGAACTACGGATCTTCGCTACTGAGCAGTATTACGCCAACAAACGTCACATAATGAGAGCTGAATCGTCAGACTTTGTGATGTTAATCTCCAGTAATTGGGTAAGTCTGTTTTGAATTGGTATCGCGTTTATTGCAGATTGCGAGCGCACGAGTGTGCACCAAACATGGTCTCTGTTCAATCGTCAATTGCGTACGCGTTTTCGGCCCAAGGACGTCGAGTATGATCTTCGCGAACGGATGTTTTAGTTGAAACAAAAGGAACCTATCTATGAATACGTCTCTAAGTTCCAAGACTTGTTGTCTCAAACTCAGTTAGAGATAAGTGAACTAGAGAAGCGTTTCTTTTTCCAGAATAGGTTACGGGAAGAGACCGCGAAGAATATCAAAGAAGAGAGTCCGAGTACGCTTCAAGACGCCATGGAGATTGCCTATAACTTCGAGTTTGCACATTACTCGGGTAAACCACCTCGCGTTCCGGCCAAGTCATCTCAGCTACCGGCCGAATCCCGAAAGCATTCAAACAAGCAGACATCGCAGAAACCAAAGCGATTCGAGAAGAAGAAGGGCAAGAGTGAGGACTGGACGAAAACAGCTACATGCAATAACTGTGACAAAATCGGCCACATTTCCCCGCAATGTACTGCTCCGAAACGTAAGAAAGCAAATAGGTACATCAGCGGCGCACTGTATGCTATCTTGGAAGCCGCCGAGGCTCATGCGTTCAAAGAAGCGGGTCAAGAGAGACCCGTCACCATTTTCATTGATAATGGATGCAGCCTAAATGGTGTATCTGAGGAATTGGTGAAGACGCTTGGGCTCGAGGTAACCGAAGACGAGATTATGCAGGTCGACCTTGGTTATGACCAAGTGGTACATCGTCCGCGTCGAACCGTAGAAATGAATCGGCAGCTACCTGGTTTCCCATTGATATCGGGAACCTTCCGAGTCATGCCCGTTCCAGAAAACAATGATGTTATTCTTGGTATGATGTGGCTGCGAGAGCAAAATCCGGATATCGACTGGAGTACAGGACATGTTACCCCACGCATCAAGATGGAGCAAGAACAAGATGTTCAACTAAGACTGCCAAAGCAACGTCCAGCTAGAGGAGTCGCTGGACAACGCAGATCTCTCGTCGACCAAAGTCGTGAGATTTTCAACCACTATCGGCTGAAACACTGCGCAAGTATGCGGATACTTTTTCGCACGGAACTCCCATGCGAGACGCCTCTTGTACGAGAAGGATCGAGCACGAAATTCTACTCCAGCATGGGACCACACCTATTTCGGTGAAACAATGGCGCCAGAGCCCTGATCAGCGGATGACGATCCACGACTGGACCAAAGAGATGGTTCAAGCGGGCATTATTCGACTAAGCACGTCTGCTTTTTCCGCGCCGACGTTCTGTGTCAAGAAGCCTGTTGAATGGCGCATTGTGCACGACTATCGTCAGCTAAACCTAACGACAATTTTGCCGGATATGCCAATGCCGCGCAAGGAAGACACATTTGATGCCATGTCGGGCAGTCATTGGTTTTCGCGCATGGACCTACTACCAAGTTAAGCTACGTGAATCGGATATACCGTTTACTGCTTTTTCGACCCCAGATGGTCCGTTTGAATACCTCGTTACTCTTACGGGACTCAGTGGTAGTCCAGGGACATTTAATCGTTATTTGCAGAAAGTCTTTAAGGACTTACGAGACGTAATGAGGATCTATTTTGACGACATGTACGTATTCACCCAGAGTGAAGATGTCGCAGAGCACATTGAATCTTTAGATCGAGTGCTCAAGCGGTTTGAACAACAGCAACTTTACGTCAAATTGTCCAAGTGTCAGTTCTGCGTGGACGATATTCCATGCCTAGGAGATTTCGTCGGTCGCAAAGGAGTCCGAATGGATCCCGACATTGGCCGCATCATCGCAGAATGGCCTGTTTCCAATACCAAGAAACAAATAGAAAGCTTTTTAGGAACTACGGTCTATGTGTTCAGGTTCTGCAAGGACTTTGCGCAATTTGCGGGACCACTTCACGACAGCATCAAGGGAAGCGTCCTCGAGAGACTATTGAACTCTCGGACGATCAAATGAAGTGCTTCGAAGAGGTAAAACGCCGTTTAGCTTCGCCACCAGTTCTCGGCCTTCCTGACTTTTCGAAACCTTTTGGTATTCGTATGGACGCCACGAACTTCGCAATCGGGGAGTCTTGTTTCAAAAGGAGGGAGAGCTAGATCATCCGATCGCATATACTGGTCGGAAGATGAAGCCAGCGGAACTGAACTATCCTGTTTGAGAACAAGAGTTGCTCGCGATCATGCATACTTATCGAGTATGGTGTGTATCTTCTTGATCGACCATTTACGGTTGAAACGGATCACAAAGAATTGAGATGATCCTAACGCAGAAGACTACAAACCGACGCGTTGCACGATGGTCCAATGAACTTGCTGAATTCCAGCCATTGTTCAAGTGGATTCCCGGAGAAACGAATACCGTGGCTGATGCACTCTCGCGAAGCCCGGATTTCGAACGGAAAGCTGCCCAAGTAACTTTACAAGATCTACTAGAAGCAGCCAAGAATCACGAAATTGTGGTAAAGATCGTACCGAACAGGGTTACTGTGCTCCAAACGGCGAAGTCGATGTATTCGTGGAACAAGGACCTACAGTGGATCATCAAGAAGCTCAAGCAAGGAGACGAATTTCCTAAGTACTCCTTACACGATGATATTCTGTACTACCAAACTGTGGAAGACCAGACTCCACGCTTGTTCATCCCGGATGACGAAGATCTGAGGAATCGAGTCATTTGTGAGAACCATGATGCAGTCGCCGCAGGACACCCAGGGTTTACAAGGCCTATTTGGCAGTTCGTGAAAAATACTACTGGCCGAAGATGATGAAGTATATCCAGCGCTATGTCAACACATGTGAGATGTGTCAGCATAAAAAGGCAAAGCAAACCAAGCCGCCGGGACTACTTCAACCTCTGAACATACCTACGGGTAGATGGACAGACATATCAATGGATTTCGTTGTGTCGCTACCTGTCAGCACTGGAGGTTACGATGCAATAATGGTGATCGTCGACCGACTAACAAAGCGAGCGAAGTTCGTTGCGACGAAGACAACGGACAGCACCCTGGACATTGCCAACGTGTTCATGAAGAACTACGTTAAGGATCATGGTCTACCCAAACCATTGTATCCGACCGAGACTCCAAGTTTACGTCCAAACTTTAGTAGGGTATTGTAAGTGCTCTTGGTACGCAGAACAACATGTCATTGGCATTCCGACCCCAAACAGATGGACAAACTGAACGGACAAATCGATTTATCAGAGACTATCTTCGAGGTGTCGTCAACCCGGCTGAAGATGACTGAGATAAATATCTCCACTTGGCAGAAATTGCCTAAAACCGATGTGTACACTCCGCCATTCGAATGTCGCCGTTCGAAGCGGATCTAGGATGTGTTCCCTACAATACCAGATGATGTGGCATCAGATCCGGAGTTCAAGAAGTTGGAGAAATCAGCGCAAGTGTTTTTGCTTCAGCAAGAGACGCTACTCAAGGCCGCAGAGGACCGTATGAGCGAGGCGCAGGAGCGTACTACGACAAGAATAGACTTGTTCAGAACGTCGAAGTTAACGACATGGTGCTGTTAGATGGAAAGAATTTGGATATGCATCACAAAGGTTACGCCCAGTCGAAGAAACTTGCTCCACGATACATTGGGCCGTTTGCAGTGTTGAAGAAGATCTCAAAAGATTCCTATGAGTTGGGATTTTCGAAAGGATTGAAGTTGCATCCAGTGCTCCACACTTCGTTGCTGAATCCGTATCGCAAGGCCCAAAGCGAAGGCAGCAAGTGAACAAGGTCGTGTTAGCCGATGTAACGGAAGGACAACTCGTTGAAGCTGTGATTAATCACATAATATACAAGAGAAAACCACAGTAAAAGATTTGGTGGCTAGGCGAATTCAAAGCTGATGCTACCTGGGAGCCCATTGAAAATCTAAAGCATATTCTGGGCCTCATCGACCTCTATTGTAAATCCAAGAAACGACCGAAGCCATTTTCAAAGTAGGCGTCTTCTTGAAGGGGGTCATGTGACGCAGTCGCCGTCAGCAGCAGACATAGCTGCCGACGGCAACTACGTAATGTTGAACATGAAAATTTGTTGTGCATGTCTACCAATAAACCGTGGCTCAAAACATACAATATAAAATCAAGGATCTGAAACGCCACATAATCGGCATGTTCTCTGGATTTTAGTATCCAGAGTCTACCAGGGATTACAACGAGGTCTGAATCCTTGTATTTCTAATACCTTTCCTAATACGATTTGAATACTTAATCAAATGAGCTTTAACCTTTATCCCCCACCCGTACCACGCGCGGTACAATTGTACCAGGTTTCAAAATCCATAAAGTTAGTTGTGAGCAGGATTTTCTGTACCAGGCTTGCTCTAGATCCTTCTCAAAATCAAGAGGTTTTGTGGTACAATTGTACCACGCATGGTACAGGTTTCAAAATCCATAAAGTTAGTTGTGAGCAGGATTTTCTGTACCAGGCTTGCTCTAGATCCTTCTCAAAATCAAGAGGTTTCTTACGCCACTAAAACCATTTAATTCAAGCTCGAAACCATGCCAGGAGGCCGTTCTGAAGATAGAGATGAGCGTAGGGCCTACAAAATGGCCTTAAATGCGTGAAAGCCTGCCATATCCCTGTAAGTGATGCTGTAATAACGTTCTAAGAGTTTAAGGATGCCTAAATGCCTCTGTAGCTCGAACCTCACGACTCTCGGGCTCTTGAAAGTTTGTATCGGGCTCCCAAACCACCACAAGAGATAGCATGTCATATCTAGCTACCTGAATTCGTGCAAACCACTTGAATTTGACCTCCTCTAAGTATCTAATATCGATCCGATTTAATTGGGGGCGCAGGGCGTGGTGCAAGTGCTCGCAATCGCGAAGAAGCATATTGACCTTTGTCTTTGGGTGAACTTTGTGAGCACCACGAGTCGACATAGAGCCTGATCGTTTATAGTCACCTTCCTGGGTACTCTAACAATCGTGTGAAATGATTGGATGCGGCTCTATACTCGTCGGTTCATCGGCAAGGCAGCGCGAGCCTGCGCAACTAGTGTATTCACTGTGTTCTTTTTCCATTCTCCCGACCCGCTCATACGTAATCAGATTTAGCCTTAGTTTTTGTATGGAAAATTAAAATTTGATTTGTACCACGGTGGGACAAATGCGTGGTACGACTAGTGTGGGGGATAAAGACTTTAAATGCATGGTATATTTATTATCCTGGAAGATTATTATTATATTTGTGATGGTTGAGCCATCCGCAGAAGATTTGGACAAAACACCTTTATGGTTCCAAATTATTTATAATCGTTTTTACCTGCAGCAGATGATTTCTCCAGACCGTTCCAGCCACATTTTGGATTTTTATTTTGTTCGAGCAAAATACTACTGTAAAACAGTGCACGTATTATAATATTGTGTTTGGCTAATTCCCTTACTACGGCAGTAAAAAGAAAAATGAAGACGCCACCATATCCATTCGGTTATTGTCCGGCATTTATAGGTGTATCAAGAATATACTGCCGCCGTATTATCTCATTTTCATGAAAGTCATATCATGAAGCGAAGTGAAGCTTGAACGACGAGCTTGGTGGTTGGAGTGTTTCATAGGATTTCTTCCATATAGACTGCATCTTGACTCGCACGTTGCGACTTCGCCAGAGCGCGTGCTTGGTTGAGGCTAGCCTCCTGAAGCGACGACAGTAAGCGCTGAATGCGATCGTCGACACGACATTCAAGGGTTCCAAGGGCCCCGGACGCCTGATTAATAGCGTTCACAAGCGCTTGTGTACGCGCCTCGGCTTCGCAGCGAAATCCCGCTACACGTTCCAAGAAGAACTGCTTCAGCTGCGCTTCTTGCTATGTCTGGCGATCCGTTAGAACAGCGTGAACTTCAGCAAGACGGCATGTTTGAGCGGGAGCTTGGCGAGCGCCATCCCAAGGCGCTCGTTGTTGACGAAGTAGTGTTCAGGGAGCCCGATGATAGGCAGCTCATCCATGATCAATGACCACTTGCTCTCCATTTCCTATGTACCGTATATTCAGCGTTCAGGTTTAATCAAATCAGCCAATAGCAGCAAGAGCTCGGTCGGGCTCGTGCTATGTAGAGAAGTCCTGATTTTGGTAAATCTGGGATCCCCGGTTTGAAACGGAGACTAAATATACAGGGATCCCGGTTCCCTTGCAATTTGGGCTCCCTTTGGAGAGGGAGTCCGAGTTTGGGTCCTCTCCGTGCAAAAATCACAAAAACAGCAGCACCAGATCAACAACTCATCTCCAAATTTAATAAACCCTCAAGAACTGACAAAATTACATGTCCAGTTTTGACCCGCAGGCGAGAGCCGACGCGTGAGTGTTCGCCCCCCGTGTCCCCCTTTTCGTTAGATGCATCTTTGATTGTAAAATTTGTTGAAGTTAAGTGTAAGTACCAATTTTTGGTAAAAATATCCATTTTTATCCTAATTACAAGCAGATGCAATTGATTAGAACTTGGTATTAGTATACTGGACTTAAACGATGCAATTGAGTGGCAACCAATGCCAACAAACGCCAACAAAGGAAAAGAGAACCAACCGAATGAAGAGTTGTGGGCGGCACTCACTTTGTATTAGCTGCCCCGTCTGAAGGTTAAATACACACACAACGGCCAAGCCAACAACACAAGTATATGCTCGCGTACGTTTACAAGACTGTAACCATGCCATGAGCATACACACTAGAGTTGGCGTAGTCTGAAGGGCCAAGTACTGTGCCGCGTGTTTACGGAGTAAGCACTTGTGTGACGTTGGGTTTTGGCCCTACTTGCCAGTTGCTGATAACCGAAGTTTCCTTTGGTGTAAGGATGTGACGTCGCCTAGTCTCATTTCCCGCGCAGTAGTGACACCAGAATTATAGTGACCGAGGTTAAACCCTCGTTTTGTACCCATCCGAGTATCGTACCCTCGGTCATTTAGAGCCGGCTCCAAGATCTCCTACTGAAATCCGTTCACACTTGATATTTGTGTTTAGATATAGGATTAGCTATAGGATGACCTAAAGAGGTTCTCAGAGCCGCACAAAAGCAGACATAAATCAGCTGTCCTCCCACAAGTCACCAATGGTCAAGTCCGTCTTCGGGAAGTCTAATTAGCTTATCTTAGAGTTTGGATACGATAGACTACGTGGGTGCCTGTCAGCGAACTCAAGTTACATTGAACCGAGGGGTTGTTGCTGGTCAATCCAAGGGATTAGAGTGGACGAGTGTTGGGAGAGACGAGGAGCGTCGTCTCCCATATATTATAGTGGAACCGAGTGTTCCAGATATATTTTACAACCCGCCGAGGTTTTACTTCGGCAAACCCGTATTAGGCTTGACAACCGGTACCCTTCCTTCAGATGGACTGTGGGGTTCGCGCGAAAGCGCAACGTTGCATACTAGCCCTCGCTTGTGGCTAGTGGTGCAGGTTTTGGGTTGAACTAATACAACCTAGGTGTACAAAGATTTTACAGCCAACCTGGTGTAAGGGATCGTTCCTGGGCTTCAGGTATTGATGCGCCTACCAGTGAAGGCTCGTCCGACGAGAATCCAAATGCGGCGATGTCCGAGCGCCACAGGGATATACAAGCTCGTCAACAGGGGGAGAAGCGAGTTCAACACTCGGTGACACCCCGGAGACCCAGTTGGAAGCATCCTTCGTTACTGCAATGCGCCAGGTAATCTCTGCAGATGGTTTTGATGGCGGGAGAGACGATCATGGCGCATACGAGCATCTGGCAAAAACGAGATCGAGTTGACAAACTACGCGCATGAGTTGTTGTTTCGGCCAGACTTGACCGAAGCCTCGGAGACGGTCTTATATTACTAAGGACCAAACGTGCTGAACCCAAGCACCTCGGTTCGTCAACAACACGACCTCGTTGACGTGCTTAAACGACACGAGGCGATCATATTTTGAGTGGCAATGCGCTACCACCACCAGGTTATGGTGTAGTGTGCGATATAGATGTGCAAGGGCACCCACCAATCCTCGGCTGACGCCGCTGTAGGAGCTGTTGAGGGGTTGCTGAAGGCTCGTTTGGTTGAATTTTCTGACAGCCCTTGGGCATCACCCATCGTGATTGTGCTCAAGAAGAACGGCGTAGATACCTAGAAGTTCATGAGGTCACTGATGTTTAGGGCAGTCGTAAGCTGACGTCGGCCACCTCTGTTCTCGCTGCTTCTGCCTTGATCTTGTCGGACCGCATGAGCTCCGAGAAGTGTAGCCAACCACCCTTAAGCTTGACGAGCCCCCAGATCATTGACGATCATCAGTTGATAAATCATTGGAGCGTTTCAAACCGAATGACATTAGCAACCATTCGAACTGCCCTAGCGTATGGACGAACGCCGAGACTTTGCGGGTTCGCATCGTCATCATGATGACCCAGAATCCACTGGCTGCGTTGAGCGAGCAGAACCAGAGGTAGGCCTCCAAATCCATCAACAGATCGTCAACGAGCGTATTCCATGATTGCCGTAATAGCATTTACTAGCTTGTAGTCAATGTATTAGCGGGTATAAGTTCATGTGCCTTGGGTGGGTCAAAGCCACTATCGTGTAAGCGTCTCATCCCTGCTAGCAAACGCCTGCTCCAGCATCCAAATCAAGCTCTCCTGGACAGAAATGGATACTAACGATGTGGTTTCCATGGACCCAGAAGGGCTTTGAGATAGTGTGGCACGCAGTAATTTTTCCTAACCGTGGTGCCTTGCAAGACTTGAGTCCTAGCCCTGCGTCAGGCACAGCGCGGTGGCACACGGTTAGATCTCGGCCTTAGGTTATGCATGTGCTCCTCCCTTCAGGATTTGTACCTCGGTTTACCGGTAGGTGGCGTGGTTTCGTTTTTACTGGTTGGCGTGCAATGTACTACAGATTAACCTGGCACACCTGATAGCATCCGTGGAAAACGGCCGTATCAGGTATAGCAATACAATTAGATTTAACAGTAGACGGTAGCGATAGTTCAAGCTACAACCACCACTTGATGCAAAACCGCGGATACTACGGTACTACATTTTGCTGACCCTGAACTCGGTAAAAACTGCTGAAAGACGTTTGGAAGCTACAGCTACGAGTGCCTGAGGACATTTGTCTCGACCAAGAAGAGAAAACTCACTCATACATCCATAACGAACTACTTTAACTCCGGCAAGGTAGTATCAAATCCAGCCAAATTGGCTATCAGATATCAGGTTCGATAGGTATCAGATTTACTCCATACATTTTACTGACGACCAAGTCGGTGGATCGATTTCGTATCAGATATAGCAGTGTATCAGGTTTGTCAGGTATCATTTAGGACATGTTAATCTGTAATTTCGAAGTAGCTATTTCATTCAGTCTTTTAATTGCTGGTTTCCGCTTTTTGAAGTCGAATGGGACCTAAGGAATTTGTTTACGGCATGTGGCCTCTGGATACACAGTGAGAACGCTACAGCAAGAACCTCACTTTGGGGAGGTTTCGGCTGAGTAAATACGCCGGGATGCTTGGATTGACTACAAATAGCTACCGTTTAATTGATAGTCATATCTTGAAACGAAGTGAAACTAGATTGACGAGCTTGGTGGTTGGAGTGTTTCGTAAGATTTCTTCAACACTTCTTCAACCCAACATCTAGCTACAATTTATTTTCGTCCTTTATTGTAACGTTCGCATCGCCATTCCTAATCAAAGCAATCCGTACCGGTATCCAAAAATGGTGTACCGAAACATGTAGTCCGCTTTGAAAAAGCTACTACCGACATTACCCTGTCATAAGGGGTCGCTTAGTCATAAGGGGAAAGCAGTTTCTACCAATCACAAGACGCAATATGTAGCAGCGTTGTTTGTTTTGTCATAAGGGCCCATCGTACCGTTCAATGTATTTTAAAGTACGACGTGTTATGATTGGCCCAACTTCACTTTTCAAATCGCTACACCTAAATGGATGGCAGGAGGTTGGCGACACCTCTTGCGCTTAGCGTCGCAGCACACATGAAATCCATGGCCAAAGAGAGTGTAGTATGCAAAGCACTAGAAGGTTATTGATCAGTCCGTCTCGCAAGACCAGGTAGAGCTGTTTTAGAGTGGTGGAAGACCGACACCAGTACGTTGCATCCTGTCATCACACAGCGACGAGGCGGGGAGACTTGTTGTCTACAGTAAAGTTTCAATTAGGTACGACGCATTCGTTTTGTCGTATTAATACATTAACCCTAATCACAAACGCATTTGGGTAGGCCCTCTGCGGCCTGTCCTATTAAGCTAATCGTGGTATGAAATGCACTCTTAAAAATGGTAAGGTGAGGGAATGTTTCAAGTATAGTGAAACTAGTATACATGTATTTGAAAAATGATTAGACAAAGTTTCATTCCGCGTGCTACTCTCTCTCACCGACAAGCCCAGAGACGAGAGCGAGTTGTTTGGCATGCAGAATACATTCCAACGAGAAGTCTGTTAGAGACTGACGGTATTCATTGCTCTCCCAACTGATGACTGAGAAAACTGACTCCACTGTCGCTGTATTTGGGAACACAGTTGCTAAGGCCCCACAAAACTCTTGCAGTGTAGAGTATCCTCCTCCTACTGGAGCCCATCGAGCATGGTTTTATCATCATAGCATGTAGCCTAGGCTTCACGCAAGTCCGCATCTCCACGTAATGCCTGGACTAGCTCTTGGTGATCGGTCTCAATAGCTTCTATACGTTCTGGTGTCCACCCTGATTCCTCCAGGCGAGGCCGGACTTCACGAATAAGAATGCAAATTAATGATGGAGGAAAAATAGGTGGTAGCTGCACGTCGTCAGCTGCATTCTGTGCGTTGTGAGTCGCAGCAAATTTTGATATCTCGACGTACAAGCCCGCAAAAAACTGCAACCGTGCCAGCGCAACTTTATTCTTTTTCCTGCGGTAAATCGCGAAGAATATCGATGACAAACGTTCTACGGTCGTTAATGAAGTCTAGTGCGTCCTACGCTTTCACGGCGTACGTTTCCCTGACCACGTACGATTCATCAAGAAGTAGCTGGTGAATCATTCTTGGAGCATGGGGTCTGGCCACCACACAGTCATCTGAAAGCGCCGAGTTCAAGGAATTCAACTGGGCTACCTGTTGTATGAGTAAGGTACTATGGCCTTGCAGTCGTTGGACCGTATTACCGAGTGTAGTGGCAACAGCGTTTAAGCTGCACAGTATCACCCACCCACCACTGTTTCAATGGACTGCAAACCGGTTTTTCTTCGCCATTGAATCATCACCCGTGTTCGGTGCTTTACTAACCAAGAAGTCACCTTACGCATTGAAAGCCATCTCGTGTGGCAGGTCTTCATCTGTGTAATAATCCATGTACCAACGACTGTATTTCGCATTAGCCACGGCTAGTGTTGTTTCTTACCAGGTTAATAACGGTAATAACTTACCGCTGTAGTTTTAGACATTTATTACCGATGGTAATACCATTATGTAAGAATTGTGTATTGACAAAGTTGTCTGGCTATTCAAAGTTTGATCAACAATTCGAATGTGTCCTCGCGCCCCCTTCGGTCGCTTGAGCGCCTGGATGCGCTGACCGCCAACTATGGTACGCCGCTGCAGATCTATGACGAACCGCTGATTCACGACAACCGCTAACCGCCTTCTGTGCACGCTGTCGCCGGTCTTCCAGCAGTTGTACGCCATCAAGGCGCTGCCCAACGCGGGCCATCACCAAGACGATCACGGAGCTGTCCACGAGCGACTCGACGACCAGGTCCATGGTGACGCTCTGGTCAAAGGCTGTGACCAGGTCCTTCAGCGCCGTGACGCTGGAGTTGTAGATGACCAGCCATGCTCAGCAACTTGCATATGTGCTGATCGGTTGACGAGCTGCAGTCCGTCCTGTTGCAGCAGACGCGGCAAGTGATTCAAGATCGATCTTCCGTCCCAACCCGGGCCTCAGTTACGCCGACTCGGGATACAAGGTCCAACGTGATCGCCGGACCCGACACTAAGTTCGCCGCGGCTCCGTTCCGGATTGTCCAGGCCTACCGCAAGGCGCAGCACCATACATTTCATCATTTACATGACGCTGGTCGGAACCGTCGTGAACTTGCACTTCTGGTGCGAGTTCGTCACGGGATCTGCATCATTATTGTGCAGATCAAGAAGCAAATCAGCAACAAGTTCGAGTTTGTGAACATTGAAGGTGGACAGTCCCTGCTGCAAGGACCAGGATCCCGTGAACGTACCCAAGATGTTGTGTAAAGCGTTCGATGAAGCCTGCAGAATCACAGTCTCGAGATGCCCCTGCACCTCTGCATGAAGAACGGTTACTTCATGACGGACCCGTTTGGCTGCCCGCTAAGAGGCAGTCAATGCGACGTACGGCCACTACATCTGCGTCGACGGTGGAGCACGAGACGTACGAGCGCCTGTACGCTAGCTGCGCGACGCTAATCAACATGTAAATATCCCTGTAATAGACAACGAAGGAAATGCATATTTTTTCAAGCTCCTTCTAGATGAACAAGGTAAGCGTTTACGTATTTTACTGTGGCAATCAACTGTTGGAATGGGAAATGGACCAGTGTATACATTATTTTAAACGATGTACGGCGCGCTACGTCCTTCTTCTCGCTCTGCTGACTCACGAAGTTGTTCAAGATTTATTTAAGAGATCCTGCTTTTTGTTCAAACTGCTTCCTGAAGTCGGGCATTAGCAAAGTAATGCATCTGACACCTGGAAGCGCTCCTCTGCAGTCCAGAGCATAACGAGCCGCGTGGTACCATTTCGATCAAGTGTAGTATCCAACGCGTAACCCGTCACCACTATCTTGTCGGCCCGAAACAAGTGCCTCCTATTTGGGCAACAATTCGGCACGTGAAAGTCATTGCTGCAGCATGCGACGTGAAGGACTTGTCGTATTAGATTGAGAGGCTAACACAACGCACTTGAGAATCAACAATTTAATTCAAGTGAACGTGTTGGATTCAATATGGGCCTGCACGAAAGATGAAACAGCAGTTGACTTAGTTACCCCAAGGCGGACCGAATAACCTCCTGGGTGCATGGGGGTCGCGATCGGGGCTTGTTGAGGTGGCAGGCGACAATTTTCACTGCTACCACCGGAGAATACAAGTCGATCGCTGGTTTGCGGAAGACGAGGTGAGGGGCCTGTAGACGCTACTCGTCTTGAACTTGACTGCACGAGCTGACACTCATCACCATGAGTAAAGACCCTTCCACGGGTTGTCGACTGCGTAGGCGCGATTTCAACCTCATCAGTGGTCGGGTTCACAGGAGGGCAATTTTCGTCGGCAGGAGTAAACAGCACGCGTCTAGCTCGTGGAGTGGTTGGAGATTCTCTTTGCCCAGTTTGCGTTGATGTGTAGGTTCTTGGTCTCGTCAACGTACTTGCACGGCGGGCGTGGTTGTGCTCCGCACATGATCTGTCCGACGCCACTGGTGTTTCTAAATCACTTTCGCTGAATTCCGCTCTCATGTCGGCGAGATCTTCTTGCTCGTCGTCCTGATAGTGTACTTGACTCGTAGCAGCCTTGTCTCCCGCGTTCGAATACACGAAAGCTAGCTTTTCGACACGAGCTGGTTTCAGACGATTTCGCCGCTTGTTATGGATAAACCAGTGTACACTCCATGAACACTCACTTGCTGCAGAGGATGTAGGTATACTCAGCACACGAGTAGCAAAACCTTGCAGTAGTGGAAACCTCGTACTTTTGAGCATCCACCAGTCCAACGGTGAGTCGTTTGAGTTTATTTCGCGCTCTTCTGATTTCAAAGACTTCTTCATTCGAACAAACGCAAGAATTGCCTTCGGAAAAGAGTTTGGGTTTGAATCCGAGGGTATACCGACGCGTGAGGCAAAGTCAACACACGCGTCAACTGCTTTACCTAAATCATTGTCTTCAACCGCTTCAATGGTCTCCAGTAAAAATGCCGCGAGAATGGAATGGATTCACGCTTGAGAGTGCTCCAACGCGATCTAATCTGAACTCGAATTGTAGTAAGGATACCAGAAGCAACATCATCTGTCTCGCGACTGTAGATAGTGTTATTTTGCAGCGTGTGGAGATAGTGATACACCATGGAGAGACAACATCCATCCTTTTCAAGGTGACCAAGTGCCTTGATAACAGGATTGAGCAGTCTCAACACTGCCCTGGCGCTCGCCCAAAATGTGCTGTCGGCCAAAATCGTTTCAATCTGGTTCAGCTTAGTCGAATCATCACTGTACCGCGCCAAAAGATCCTGGTTGGAGAAAACCTCGCGAAGCACCTCTTCATTATTCACCACACTGGAAATGCAATTATTGCTTGAGTACCAGCGCGTTGCCACTGGGAGTACCAGCGCACGACGGCGTTGGCGAGTGCCGAAATGCGTGCGTTGCTTAGCTCTAAAATTATATAGTAGGGCTGTTCGTACACGTACAAATTTGGTGACTGCAACAGCTTTCTTGAGCACCTTTCCCAAGAATGCAATTCCAAACATGTCTTTCAGCAGCAAGTTCATCGTGTGAGCGGAGCAACCGTTGCAAGTCAATCCGGGCGTTTTGTCCATCAATATCCCCACGACTTCCGCATGTTGGAAGCATTATCCGAAACAACACCGCATACAGACCCCTTTCCGGCGACGCCTTCAACTTCGCGGATGACCTTGGCCAATGAAGACGCCATGTACTCTCCTGTGTGTTTCTTATCTCGGCAATGGACGGACGATCAAAACATCGGCCGAATGAACGGAGATGGAACCATAAAGTTGACGATACTCTCACTGTTAGGATCTCTTCATCCATCGCAGACGATCACCACGTACTCTTGTTCCTTCAGCACTTCGATGACATTGGCCACTTCCTCGGCGTATACACTGTCAAGAAGCGTACTCGATAAATCTTGGCGTGTTGGAAGCGTCATATCAGGGCGATACTTTTCGATGACACGAAATGGAATACCGGACGAGTAAAATGCTTTGGCAACCTCAAGGTAGAACTCTTTTTTCAGCAAGGCAGACAGGACCCATGACTGCACGGCAAGTATCAGTACGCGCACGTTTCGATGGCGTATGTGGCTCGTTGGAATCTTCCCGGGTTGCTTGCTGGGGTTGGCGGATATCTCCCACGGACTTCGGCGGGTGCTGTGGGATAGCGTCGGATGTGCAGTCGAAGGCTTTTCTTGGGTTGGGCGTGTCGAATCATCTTGTGGCAGTATTTGCACTCAACATCGGGGTGCTGCTTCTTCGGCGTGGCCCACCGCGGAACTACCGTGATAAATTCTTTCCACACGCCGACGGAAGGGCGTCCAACCCCATTGTCTTCAATGCTCACGTTGCTGGGATCCTCTTCCATACGCTGGGTTACCCAGCCTGGGTATCGTTGACGTGGCCCCTGGTGCTGTTTGAATATGAGAAGAATCCAAGCGAGCTTCCAAAAGCTTTGAGCTTTGGTCCAAAGCTTTTGAAGCTCGCTTGATTCTTGAAAGATCGCAAGTTGAGCTTTGGTCCAAAAGCTTTGGACCAAAGCTCAACTTGCGACTTTCCAATATTTCTGCCACATTTATGTTACACAAATGGTATTAACTCTAATAACTGGTATTAAACTGGTATTAACGGTATATGGTAATACCTCGGTTACGATTTGACCCACTGCGCCACTTTACAAAGGCTGGCGATACCGCCCATGTGTCCAAACAGATTTAGGGGAAATAAACATGCCCAATGCCCATGAATCGGTGAAACATGGGCAAACATGGGGATAAATGACGGATAGATTACAGCAGCATCGTAATATATTGCTAGCATGTTTTGACATGTGGGGAAACCTGTAGAAACATGTTGACAGGACGAGCTGCAAATTCAAGACTGATTGAGATGTCGGAATGTCGGAAGCGGATACCCTTGTGTAGATCATGTTTTAAAACTATCTTCCTGACTTGAATGGCGGCCAACGCACAAGTCAACAACATGGCCAAACCTGGAAGAACATGCACCTGGGCATGTTTCGAGTCAAAACATGGAAAACATGGGTGAAACATGGCAGCCCGCAAATTGAAACATGTAACATGTATTAAGGCACTTAGCAAAATTCGACCTTAGCTCACTGCTCTTCGTTCTCGTTGCTGTTGCTAAAATTCACCACCGTCTGCAAGATATCCCAACGACGGCACAGCAGACCATCCTCCGTGTAGTCGTTGCCTGCCTCCTTGTCAACCCGGCGCCAGAAGAACACGCAGACGAACAACCCGCAATTATCGCTGTCTTTCTGGATTGGGTTTGAACAGAAATAACCTGGTGTTCACTAGAGAGACCTCGATTGACCAACTCGTGTGCCAACGCCTCCAGTAAGTTGTAGTTCGCCCGCTTGTTCATGCTATCATAGCAGTAGATCAACCTTTTCGTCTTGGCAATCACCAGGCACGTCCAGTGGCTCGCATTGATGTTCAGAGGCATGAAAATCAGGTCTTCCGCTGCCGACGACACCAAACTCAGCGTAGTGGGGAGATGCGCTTGCCATTGTTTTTCGACGGGGCGGGAGTTTTCGAGGCTGGCAGGAAAATGGTCGTGTTGTTTTTGTACTTTGACGCGAGTGTGAAGCCAAAAGCTTGAATCAAGTTGTCGTTAAACCACGTTCCGCTGCGTGCACAGTTGATGTGACTCCACTCCAATTCGAAACCCTCGCCATACCCGGTGAGTCTTTCATTGGGCCATGTACTTATCAGTCGCTCTGCAAGCTCAGCCACTCCTACATCCGCAAACTTTGTGTCCATGTGTGTCATTATCCACGGAAAGCACTGCATTCCTTTTACGCACGTAGCAGTCATAGTCCATATATACTGCATAGCCATCAGCTGCCGTTGCGTACAGTCACCCACACCGTCGACTTCAGCGACCCAGCACTCTTCACTCGAGTCGGCAGGGGTGGACACGTCCATGATGTCACCAAAGGGAGCTGCGCGCTCCATCATGTCCAATGCATTCGTGACTACGGTCTCCGGGAGCTTATACGACGCGCACATATACTTGGGGACCCGTTTAACAATGTTCATCGTTTTTGCTTTGTGTCCACGGTATTTCTCTTCAAAAGTTCTCAAAAATGAGGACAGCTCTTTCAGAGGCGGTTTGCAGCATTTCAGGTACTCCTCCACCTTCACGACATCCTCCCCGCGTAATGCATTTCTGTGCTTCGCGCCGATATTGTACTCCTTCCGTTCTTCGCTGACTTTTGCCTGTTCAGCAGCTCTGTTGTTGTTTGGCCGTCCCACACGCCTGGCTCGAGGGTTGAACGGGCCAATTTCCAACGCAGACGCGGCCTCCTCTGCTGCTTCCGTGGACTAATTGGACGTCCGCCGCTTCTTCTGACCACCCCCACGCTTTTTCTTTCGACTCGGAGCATCTTTCTTTTCTTCTGCTTGCGTAGCTGTCACTGTTTGAGTCGGTGCGACTATTGTTGGCATCAGGTCTTCATCTGACACCGAAGGTTTCTCACTGACTTTGGCTGACCCAGTCACTGAAATGTCGCCTTGCCTCAAGTTGCCCCACCACGTCTCAAGACCGTCGAGGGCTGCTTGAAACCTGGCCTCTGGGAGCTCTGTCATGTCAGACGTGATGCGACTGAAAACACTCTGCGCACTCTTATACTTGTCGTGTTCAGTCATCTGCTTCTTGCGCTTCACATCATCTTGACCCGTACTGATACGAATCGGAATATCGACGTCGATCAGGTCTTCATCCAGAGTTCCAACACGCAGCCATCTGTACATGGTAAAACATGGGCAAACATGGAGAAAACATGGTTCAGACGTGGGAAAACATGGCGAATTATGGTTAGCATGGTGAAAACATGGATGTGAAACATGGCAAACCATAGTAACACATGGAGACACGTGGCTTATCGACGCGTACGGAATCGTCAGCATACCGGCAACGTGCTTGCGATACGTCATGGCGTGATGACACGGCAGGTGCATGGTGTTAGCGAACTCGCACGTACAAGTCCAGTTGAACTTGTCAACACGATGCAAGCGACCATCGCGGCGCATCACCACAAATAACTCTTCATCTTCCACGGCGTAACTGCGAATTGAGACAGAATCGACAGCAAACTTGTAATCAGGCAGGAAAATATCTGCAACCCACTCGCTCGTCATTCCCAGCAGCTGGTTCATTTCGTCGTCGAAGGTGATGTTGCGAGCCGTCCTTGCTTCATTACACAAGCGACGTACTCGTCTTCTCGACGGCGCTGGTACCTGATGACAGTTTCCAAGCACTCCTTCATCGACATCGAGCTGTCGAGGTCAGCCTTCATCTTACCGAATAAGTTCTCGAGGCGGTTGTTCGTGTTGTTCCGGAAGTGAGGCAAGTTGTAGCGTCACCCACATCTCCGTACAAGCCGTCCAGTTTGTGTCGAAGCAACCCCACAACGCGTCACACTCGCCACGAAACGCCAAACCCTTAAACTCATCCGCGTGATGCTGAAGTTCATCCTCAGCCTTTGCGTAAATCATATTAGCCACGCAGAAATCCATCTGCTTCAGAACACTGCTCGGGTATGTACCATAGCGCTTGTCGTTGCGAATGGCCCCACGGAGCCACTTAATCACGTGAAAGTGACACAGTAAAATCCATGCATCCGGAAACATGCGCTTCAAGACGTCGATCTCGTTGAGATCCTTGTCCACCATAATAACCTTCGTTTTTGTCACTCATTCACAGACTGAAAGTGCTCAATGACCTTCACCATGTGCCAGTCTGCGTTGCGCTCGATCACAGAGTGCTGGACCGCTTGGCCGTTGCCGAACTGATCCATCGTCATGAGGGTACAAAGTTGGTAGTTGTACCTGAACAGACATTTCATCACAAAAAACACAGTCGAAACATGGCGGCACATAGGAAACATGGTCAGACGTATGAAAACATACCAAAACATGGAGCAGCGAAGCGTCTACCTGTTGGTCTTGTGTGTGCAGTCCACCAGCAACAACTCCGGAAACCTAGCGTACATCTTCCGCATGTACTGCGTACTGATTGAAACGCAGCCGTCTGGCCTCGACTGTTTTCATCTATGGACGCAACGTTACCATCTGCGGCCATGTGGAAGTTCACCAGCATGGTCTTCATCACTTAGCGGGCTGCCTGTCAGACATAAGCAGCAAACTCATTAGATTCACAGTCGGTATCGCACTAGCAATCCTTGCGCGTACCCGACTTCTTGATCTTGGCTATTAAGTTGTACACATCTTGAATGTCGACGCGGTGCGGAGTCTTCTCCCGAATGTGATCGTAAATCCTACTCGGCTTGGTCCCACTTGCAACCATCAACTCCACGTCGCTCATGATTGGTGAATCGTCCGGTAAACGACGCACAGAAGGGTACGAATCGTAGATGGCCTTTTCAACAGGATGGTTATGCCCATAGAAAGCAAGTTGAACTTGGACGCACCACTTACCGCTCTTCCGACGCTCGAGTTGTGCCACGAACCGCATGTTACACCCAGTTCCATTAACATCTTGACGCGGCCGCTGCCCTTTCGATCGAGTGCGTGGTTTCCATCCATGAGTGCAGATACACACACGCTTAAATGGATTCAACTTTTCAGGAACGAGAGGGATGGCAGACACTCTTTTCCCGCGTGCCGTTTCATTCTTCTGATCAGGAAATTCCGCAGCCGGACGTTCAGTGTCTCGCAAACGGCCAAGACAACCCAGTTCTCTCGCTGGTACTCCTCGAGAAATTGCTCAAACCGCTTCCAGCTCCGGTGATAGCGCTGGAGCTCGGCTACAAAATATAGTCGCGCAGCACAGTCTGAGAACGCTCGCTTACGCGTAGATGATGTATTCCCTGACGTACTAGCACTTGCAGTGCTTTCGTCGCGACTTTCAGTCCACAAACTGTCGTCACTGTCAATATCGTCTCCGTGCTGTGCAAAATTCTCTCCTTGTTCTTCTTCACGATCAGCTACTTTTTCTTCTTGTTCTTCTTCTCTCCCAGCATATTTTTCTTCATATCGGTCAGCGTCATCCCCGAATGACGCCTCGTCACGAGTCAGCGCTCGCGTATCTTGAGCGGGTGGAATCGTGTCGCCGTCAGAGTCGCTGCTGGCTGACTCCATTAGATCGCCTTCGTCATTATCTACACTGTTGCTCGCAGCCAGCTCTGCTTCCTTTTCCTCCTCTCTTTCATTGCACGCAGGATGGGCCCGGTCTTCTTTGTGCGAGCCATCTTCTTGCTAGATAGTTGTGAATGCTAAACAAAACATGGCAGAAAACATGGGTCACACATGGTGGAAACACAGTTAGAAACTGGCAGAAGAACCCTCAAAGACGCCACCATGCGTCTCCATGTACATGTACAGCAGCAGAGGCGTACACGTGAAGCGGTGAGAAGCGGAAGCGGCAGCTGTCTGAAAGACCTGCGCAAGTACAAACATAAGCCCGATTAGATGAATGAGATCACAGCTCTTCATTCAGCGCCTGGCGTACCTCGCGACGCGACTCAATTCACCTTCTCGATGCGGCTGTGTGATGTACTAGTGCGGCGGTACGTGCCTTATCTGCGTCAGCGGTTGCGGGGACTCTAACGTCGGGGCAGTGGCGAGGAGAAACGCTGGTAGCGGCGACCGTGGTGCCGTGATACGGGGTGTCCTTGAGTAGAGACGCGTCGACCGTGGAGCAGGGACACGCGGACTTCTCTGCGCCGTTGGACGGGGGTGGTGCATGCTGGGGTACTGGAGAGCGAGCGACGCTTGTGTGGGCGACTTCGGAGCGCTTCGGGCTGGGCAGAGCTCACGGGGCTGCAACAGATGCGGGAGGGAGGCTTCTCGCTCGAACGACGCGTGGCAGAAATGAGTGCCGTCAAATTTTGCAAAATAAAACTGCAAGACAAATAAAAAATTACAAACATGGCCAAATATGTTTCAAAACAGGTCTGCACATGGGCAAGGATACATGGGCGGTAGATTTACCGCTTTACAAAACAAAAATAATTCCCACAAACTCGGTCATTTTCATACCGAAAGTCGGATGTCAAATGTCATTCTTAAGAACGGTACGGTGTGGGAATTTGGTCCAATTTCCTCTTTTAAAGTGGCCTGGGTATCGACCTTTACTCGTTGCAAGTTGCAACTTGCAACCTGGTACAGTAGACTGGATATAAAATCCAGAGAACAAATATCGACCATGAGCACGCATGTTGTCCGGTTGGTTGGCTGCAGTGCATAAAACAAATAGTGCCACAATGCGGTGGTCTTTCTTTTAGTTGTGGAGCTATTTCTCCAGTGTATGTATTCGTAGTATCCAATCTGAGGACAGGAGCACGACCTTCAACACAAAACAGCCCTCTGCTTAGGGTTATTCTTTCAAAATGAGTGATCATCGAGAAGTAACTATGTATCAATTGCTCCATACTTCCGTGTGCTCATGCGAGCATCACTACAACTCTTTTCACCTTGAGGTGAGAAGTTGCGCCGCGCAAACAAGATGGCAGCATTTCTCCGACTACTATTTTAATAGTATTAAAATACCACTTCTTTTCCAGGTCGGATATTATTATAATATGTACCAAGTCAAATACCGGTATAACCGGTTCAGACAAAATACATGTACGCAGGTGGTTTTGTGGACTTTTGTACAGTAATGTGCGTCAATAAGGAACAGGGTATCAACTAATATCCTTTGAAATATTATACATCTGTCTGTAAGGAACATCTCTATGCGGATTGTGGGCGCCTATACCCTCCTTAATTATGTACATATCAGGTGTTCCCTATTCACGCACATTACTGTATTCGCCCAATAAAATGGACATCCTTCAGTTAAATATAGCTGAGGGATAGTCGACGTCACTGGAAGTTTGTATTGGGTCTGAACTAAACGACCTCCACAAATTGATGCGATATAAAAGCACTGAGTCAGTGCTTTCAATTACATGTATCACAATCCTTTAGACAAATCCCAAATCTCAGTGAAATTCACTTACATGTATGAGAGTGACTAAATCCACAACAAAAGAGCCGGTGTGCTGACTTGGTGTTTGTAAGTGGCCCTGAAAGATGATTACAAGACCTTTTTCTACTACAAACATGAGGAGGGGGTGAAAGCAAAGAGCTCGGCAAGCCGAAACAACCCCTGTGGTTTAAAGATCCGTGTGCGCAGCATGCGGGCTTAAACCCAGGACTAAGCAGGGTCCCACCTAGCTCGGCTTAGGGTTGTGTCACCGTTCTCAGGGTTTTTAGGGGTGTGGCTAGGGTGTAGATTTCGTGTTGGCGTCTCCATTTTTATGCTTTGAAGGCTCATGACATCCGCTGCAAACCTCATGATAGATTGTGGCAATATTCTCTGCCTTACATGTATTTATGTGTGACGCTCGTCTCCGACGGAGACTCTCCCTATTAAAACATGTATCATCCGTATCAAATCTCCGTGAGACCGGCTGGCGTGTGCTCGACGGGCTCATTTTCGTGTCGCTGGAAGACGATAGCAGCGACTTGTACGTCAGAGAGAGAGAGCCCAGCGCCAGTGACTAAAATACGGTGCGGGCTTGCACGATTAGTGACCCGCCAAAGTGGGCTCCACTCATCTACTTCTTTTCGTGAGCATTGAGCGCGATGGTCGTTCAGGAAAGCAAGGCTCTCCTCGTTAACGATGCCAAATCGGGGGCTGTCGTAGAGGACTACGGCACTGTATCCAAGCAACCTGCTAACGCTCTTCTCCCCACGCCCAAGACTTTCAACGATGACCTCGAAGATGGAGCGCTGAGAGCTGGACCGCCACCAGAGCTGCTGTCGTCCGAGGTGTTGGCGCTACTCATGCAGTATGCTGGCATCGGATTCGTCAACGGAGTGCTACCCGCCGTCATTTACCCTGTGCTCCAAGGATACCTGAACGTCGAGGGGACCATCGCCGTGTCTGCTACTTTGTTAGTGCAGCTGCCATGGTCGTACAAAGTTTTCCTGGGAATTTTGAGCGACTGTTTCCCAATCGGGGCTACCGCCGTCGCCCGTACATGCTGCTCGGGTGGTTGTTGTGTTGCTTCATGCTCTTTGTGATGGCTGCATTCCACGAAGCCGCTCCGTATTATGGAGACCCAAACATGCGTTTGACGAGCCCAGACGAATGGACTGAAGAACAGCGTGCGAACATTAACTCCAATGCTCCTGACGCGGCAGGTAGATACGTTATTCCTATGATGTTGGCTGCCTTCGGGTACTTGCTGGTAGAAGTACCTGCTGACGCTGTCACTATCGAATACTCTCAGCGCGAGCCGGCTAGCTCCCGCGGACATCTCCAGTCTTGGATCCACAGTCTCCGCATGGGATTCAGTGCTCTAGGTGCGGTTGTTGTAGCACTTGGGTTCAACGGTATCAAATACGGCGGCTCCTTCGACTTCTCGCTGACGTTCCCACAGCTGATGTTCGCCATGGGTTGTCTGTGCTTGCCACTTGGACCTGCCGCGTGGTTCCTCGTGCATGAGAACGAGGTAGAACCGCCAAAGTTTCGCTTGTACATGGCGCAATTCTGGGGAGTTCTTCAAAAACGAGCGGTTTACCAGGTGGCAGCGTACAAGTTCTTCTCGGGCGTCTTCAATAACTTCAACATCGTGTCATCGAGCAACATCAAGCTGTTCTGGGTCCATGCCACTCCATTCAATGCCAGCATAATGGCCATCGTCGGAACGTTCACCTACGCTGGCACACTGGCGGTGATGGCGCAGCGCGGACTCCACTGGAATTGGCACATTGCTATCGCTGCAACTGTAATCTTCGGCGTCGTGACCGACTGCATGATGACGATGCTCGTTACGTGGGACGTGATTCGTAGCCAGTGGTTCTGGCTCGGTGTCCCTGTTATCGGAGAGGTTCCTCACGCCGTGCGGTTCATCGTGAACAACTACATCGTAGTGGAACTCATTGAACAAGGCACAGAAGGTGCTCTGTACGGCTTGTTGACAACCACCAACCACGTCGCTGCCCCTTTCGGCCGCACAACTGCCAAGATCATCAACGCGCATTTCCACGTCTGGAAGGACGACATCCTGGCTGATACGTACGAGACGCGTCGTGATGTGACCTATACGATCTGGATTTGCTACGGTATGAAGCTCGCGTCCCTCATTTTCCTGCCACTGCTTCCGAACCAAAGGGATGCCACACAGGCGCTTCGTCGACAAGGAGGCGTGAGCAAGCGCAAGGGTATGTGGATGATAATAATTATCATGGTCGCTCTGGTGTGGTTCACTGTAGTGAACGTACTGAGTATGGACCCCGCGACCGAGTGTTGGCCGATCACTGGCGGCTGTGCACCGGACGGTTCTGTAGACGAGCTTCAACTTTAGCTGACGTCCTTGAAGACAATCGCACGGAACAGCTCTAGATTTTACTTTTGAGCTCACATGTCAGCAAACTTAGCACAGTGGTTACCGTAATTAGTGTGTGTTCGCAAATAATGACACCTAGAGATAGGTTTTTGAAAACTAGAACGTTTGGCTGAAAATGAAGACCACAGCACGAATTAGACGACTGGATTAATGCAGGAACGATTATAATTGGTTGAGAATCAAGACCAGGACGCCCGTTCAAATTCTCGAAAGTATAAGTTTATCCTGGTTTTTCTATCCTTACAAGAATTATTGTTAGTGAGATTAATTACGGCAACCACTGTACCGGTACCGGCATTTCCTTGTCATACATGTACATGTACACTGTCAACTCGAACTTACCCGAATACTAACAGTATTGTTTTGTTTAGCACTACCGGTAACTGCCGGTACATCTACAGATTCCGCTGAAAAACTGAAAACTGCATCAGCATATACCCCTCCAAAGTCGTTAGAATCAGATGTCAGTTGTGCATCACCGTCTGCGAGATCTTCATTGCGATAATTGATTCCCGGCATACAGATGATAATCATTGAGAGGTTGGAAGATCCACCCTTTTCAGTTTCTCAGCGCAATCTGTACACCACATGTGGGCGTGCATTTTCAAGACAACCGCAGTAGAGACGGCTTCCAGAGTGTGCATCCTACTACACAGGAACGTTAGACAGGTGCGTTATCTAGTTATGCGAGAAGTTGAGAGCTATAGTGTAGTTAATTAAGCTGACTCGGCCCTGGATTCACATTTACTCGCTCGGGCACATGTGACTCAGCCCCGGATTCGCATTACCTCGCGCGAGTTTAATATGACCGTGCGTCAGATTCAGTTTAACTCGCGTTAGTTAATGTGACTTTGCGTCGGGTCCAGTTTAACTCGCGCGAGTTAATGTGACTTTGCGTCGGGTTCAGTTTAACTCGCGAGTTATTAATAATGTGACTTTGCGTTGGATTCAGCTTAAATCGCGAGAGTTAATATGACTTGTTATCTTGAAAATCCATGAATGATCAACATCTTCGCGCCGGGTCATTCACAGTAATACAATATGCAGTATCGTCGGGGTACGAGGTGATCTGAGAAAACATGAGCGACGGCGATGTCAGAGATGCGTGAATGCATACAACGAACGGTGCTGTTCTACCACGGCTTATGCGTCGTGCCCGCGAATAACAACTCCCGTCTTGTGTGTTTCGAGAATAGGTACTCAAACCGTGTGGAATGTGAAATAAGCTTACAAGTTAAATACACGGAACGAAAATCTCAATCTTAGAGACAGCCAGTGAAGCTGAAAGCATTCACCTCTAAACTGCCCCTGATACTGCTTTACCCTTTGAAATAACGACGGTTTCCCTTCTGTGGGGAATGACGAAGCTGGAAAACCATTAAAACTAGAATATTGCGTGAATGAAGCTAATTCGGAACGTTGTCAGCTCGCGTTTTTCTAATATTTCACATGTATGCTATATTTAAGCTGCGTGACATCGGCTACCGAGTGATAACCTGTGGGTTTACTGACCGGACCCGAATCTACCATCTTGCCGCTTTATACATCCTATTCAATGAATCCAGCAAGAGTACCATTAAGCCCCCACACTTACGGAAATTCCCTTCCTTTCTTCAACCCAGCATGTTGTATATACTACTTGTTAAAAACAGACTATACTAGAAATTTGTAGATGATGAAAAAAGTACGATACGATTTTATGTTCTGCGGGAAGATCACCTGACTGGTGATACAATGATTGCTAACTTATTTGCAGCACTATGCACCTCCATGTTGTCAAAGGCACCCACTAATTCTGAGAGGGCGTATAGCATACATGTTGGAGATGTCCTTTTACTGGATCTGAACAGACTTCACACAAAATGTATTGGCTATGCGTAACGTCAACAATGATTGCAACGGAAAAGTTTTGACCCGGTTAGCTATGTAACGAAAAACTTCACTCTTTGTCACTGCTTCCCCTCACCGGTGGCACGACCGCCATCGCCGCCGCTAGCTCGACCTCCCTCGCCGCCGCTAAAACGACCGCCCTCCCCACCTCTGCCGCTGCCGCCCTCGCTGCCACCCTCTCCGTCGCTTCCCTCTGCACCGCTGTCGTCGCTACCATCTCCATCGCCGGCAGCACGTCGGCGCTTCTTTCCGAGACCTCGCATCTGAATATCGCGGCCCACACGAGGGCGCGGACGCTCTTGTCCGTTCTTCCACATGACATGCCAGATTTGGTGGCAGGTCATGGTGTTCCCTGGGTAGTGGTTCGGCCGAATACGATCGCAAAGGTAGACGCTAGACATACACAAATATACTTAGCGAACGATCCACAGCACATGTGGTGCACAAACTTACCGCCTATTGCCCTCGCTGCATGCCTGGCAGTAGAATCTTGTAGCACTTCGTTGCCCAATTTTCTGCTTTCGAATCGAACAGACCTTGCACTAGTGCTGTGGCCGCTTCCAGACGCCCTCACGGACTTGCGTCCACTCGGGGAACTCTGTCAACTTGTGCTCAACCGAAACTGCGTTTCGATTCTGATCGGACGGCCCGGGTGAGAATATCTGAATAACATCAAAACAAGTCAGTCAATATACAACATGTACAACAAGATTGCCAGCAAACCTGTAGGATATACCTCATCAATGAAGTCGGCAGCAGTGACTTGTAGAAGTTATGTCTGCAACTCTGTTAGAAACTCAGCAGATTCACCTATCAGCTTCGGGGCATCGCGATAGACGATGTATGCGTTCACGATCGCCATATCCACGAGGCCCAATATGATTGTCTTGTAGTACTATCGAAAGCGCACGGATAGTTGCAGCGAGTAGCGCTGCAGGCGCAACTGGTCTTGAATATCTACGAAGAAGTATTGCCAACCGGAGGGCGGCGAGTGGGCGCTGCAATCTAGCGCGCGGTATCCATCGTCTGCGCGTCCACCGTGGCTTGATCGCCGAAGTCAGAATCCGTCTCCCTCTGCCCGTTCACATTCGCCTTGTGCTGGGCGACCAAACGCTGCCGGTCCTCCGGCGTTCTGCCTTCGAGGCGGCGCGGAACGCCTCCAACTCACTGCGTGTCTCGCGACGTGCCACTGCCACCATCTTTCCCTCTCTCCGCTTTTTCTCGAATGACTTGAAATGAGTGGCGGGTGGCAGATTCCCACGAGGTCAAAGTCAGCAATCATTGCGACAGTCTTAGTACCTTTCTCTTGTAAAAGGTGGGGTTTTGTGAGTTTTTAAGTCCTACCCTGCGCATTTCAGTGTCTTTAACATGTAGTATATACAACATGTGTGGAAACAGGCGAAGCGTTCCTTTTCACACATGTTGTCAAAAACAACGTGTAAGTGTGGGGGTTAACCAATTGGGTCATTTGCTAGAATATCCCTAGAGCAAACGAATTCGCCGCTACGAATTGAAGCTGTCATGTAATACACCGAAGCTGCCAAACTGAATGGTCTTCACGAAATTCTAGTGTTCTAGAGTTGCAACTATAATATTTAGTTTTGTTTTCATGTGCTTTACATCGTTGGCAAGTGACTGTTTTTTTCCGGACACTACATGTCGATGCAGTCCATATATCCATTTCACGTTCGACTTCAACAAGATCGGGTTTCATGGCTCGTTCGGCAACATTTAGGTGCTGCCAATATCGGGCGCAACACAATATTTACCTTTGGCCACGGGATATGTTCCGATATGGTGTGAGGTTAGTTGCTCACCGCTAGCTTCGGATGCATTAGATATATCATTTTGGTTGTGATAATATCATGGTATAAGTGTTGAACTCGAGGGTAACAGCTAATTGAATCAAAAGTTGTAACACTAAAGAAGCATTAGTAAAAATGTCATTTATTATTATCATAACAATATGTGTTGCTATCTGTTGTCTATCGCTCGGTGCAAATGTAGATGCGAATATATTAATCGCTTAGGCTCCTTGATCTACTCGATGTGGTCGCCCTAGCTCGTGTGTTTCATCCGTTGTGAAACTCACGCAACCAGTGTTGCTGTTGCATTATCAAAGCCCTGCGAACGTTATCAATAACAATTGTTGCTGCAACTAGAGAGTGCTGCAGCTACAATTATTATTGATAACGTTCGCCCAACCTTAAAATAATCTGCGGCAATAAATCTAGCTTTAAAAGTACTCCCTCCGGTCCGAAAGACAATGGTCACTTCAACGTTGGTGTTTTCACATAAATGTAATCACGATTTCATTGGACAAAATTGAACTTTTAATTTGTTGGCTGGGAACCATTAATTTTGTTGCTGGAGCTGTTGGCGCGAAAACTCGCGCCAAAATACTCGCAGAGGTAGAGACTCGCAACTCAATTCACTTTTTAGTAAACAACCGACCTCAAGATGCCCCTCTCGCCCAACTCCAAGGATCTACCGCTGTCTACGAGGCTGGAGATTGTGTTGTTCCTCTCGGACATGGCCACCTGTGGAAAGCTGTCACGAGGGGCTATATCCGAGACAGCAACGCGATTTCGTTGCCATTGCAATACCGTGTACAAGCTGTGGAGTGGTCGTGCCACAATCGCTGTTCAGAAGCAGAGCTACCGCCGCCGCCCTCGATCCTTCAAGGAGGGGAGCTGAAGGCCAAGATCGAGGCTGCTCCACTGGAGAGCCGGAACACGTTGCGTGGCCTCGCCGCTTTGACGGGAATCCCCGTACTCAACTCTTTCGGCGCTTGAAAGAGCGCTGCTTGATCAAGCGCGTCACCGTCGTGCCAAAACCATTGCTAACACCTGCGCATTTGGAGACACGCCGCCTGTTTGCGCTTTCTTTCGTGACACAGCTTCCGGGTAAGTGTTTTGATTCCCTGGTCATCTACTGGTGAGTTCTTGATCTGTCGATACTTATGCTATTCTGTTAATTAGGTAATCACAAATACCAATTGTTGACATGCAAAACATTGTGCATGTTGACGAAAAATGGTTCTACGTGCACCGAAACCGCAACACCTACTACCTTACAAGTGATGAAACTGCACCGCGCGCCGTCACAAATAACAAGAACCATCGCACGAAGGTTATGGTTTTGGTGGCGGTGGCACGTCCGCGATACGATGCTCATAATCGTATGACCTTTGACGGCAAGGTGGAATTGTGGCCTGTGGTGGAGACGAAGCTGGCCGTCCGCAACAGCCAAAACCGGCCGAAGGGAACTCCAGTGACGACCCCCATCGAGATGACGAAAGATGTCTACGAAAGCATGCTAACGCAGCATGTCATTCCCGCTATCAAGCGAATTTGGCCCAGTAAGTCCTTTTGTAATTTGTGTTGAATCACAATTGTGATTTTGTGCTGATTACGTTTGTGTATAGACAAAGAGCCGGTGATCGTCCAGCAGGACAATGCCCGCCTCACCGTGCGTCAGATCGAACTGCCGTGAAAGTGGCTGCGACAGCAGACGGCTGGTCGATCAAGTTTGGCAACCAGTCACCGCGAAACCCCGACTTCAACGTCCTTGATTTGGGCTGGTTCAACTCGCTGCATTCGTTGCAGCACAAAACGCAGATTAGAGACGTTGACGGGCTCATTGAAGCCGTGTATGCAGCGTTTGAGGAGATGGATAGTGGCACCACTAATAAGTGCTTTCTTACGCTACATAGTGTACTAGAAGCGTCTATGCTTGTTGCTGGTGGCAACAGCTACGACCTTCCGCATTTGAAGAAGGACGCACTGATAAGAGAGGGCATCCTGCCACGCTGTCTTCCGTGTTCTGTCGAGGCGATGCAGCTGTCGCTCTAACATAAAACGTTAGTGTGTTAATGGTAATTCTGAGCTAAATGTTACCTTCATTCTGATTGGATTGCCAACAAACGCTGAAATTTAACAATGATCATTGTCTTTCGGACCGGAGGGAGTAGGCAAGATCGTGACCGCATCCGCATGTAGTCCTTGAAGCAAGGAGAAGCTGGTCTTGTATTTGTACTTGTTGAGCTGAAATCCAACATGCAGTGACAACTACACGTATGCAAGCTGAATTAAGACTGCGACGGTCTACCACAACGGTTGAGCAGCGATTTTTTCCACTGGTGTTTGTTGTTGGATGAATTGAAGGATGCATCCATACCATAAAATATCCGACCAGAGGACCTATCGGACCTGTACCCGTAAAATGGTACGATGTGTTCTACACACTAAACAGACTTAGATGGCATGTTACTGTACTACAAGGGGTAGGCGAATCAGATCGGATGGGATTCGGGATGGTCAACGTGGGCTTTAGCCTTGTTTATAGGCGCAAGGAAATGGCCCGAAACGGCCTGTACGCTGAGAAATCAGCCCTTTTCTTTTTCATACAAATTTGGCTCGGGAGCCATGTGCTCTCCAGCCGTCAAATTCAACAATGAAGGCCGATCCCCGGGTGGGGGCCACTATTAAGGCAGAGTCGGCCACTTGTTCTCAATCCTATTGGTTAAATTATCTGCCAATAGAAGAACGCCAACTATAGAGTAAATAGACACGCGGCGAGTTAGTGGCTGTCGTGCTGAGCCCTCGCCGACAGAATTTGTTCGTCCTCACTCTCCTTTTTTCAGCCGAAGTGCGCAAGTCGCCTACCCTCTCAGGCCGTACAGGCCTCACAGCCCGTGCGCACCGTACTGCATGTACAGGCCTCACAGCCACGCACGAGCTATGAGTCTACCGGATCCTGCCCCTATCCACCCACCGACGACGAAGCTCATTGGGAGAGCGCAGGGCTTGCCCTGAGGTTGCTGGTTCGATTCCAGCCGTCGCCATGACTTACTCTGTGTGTTGTATTGATTGTGGATGACTAATGCTGTGCTGATCATGTAATAAACGTTGTATATTGCCACCTTATCTTGTCGGTTGCTATTGCTATTGCTATGCTTCTTGCATGGGTGTGTCGTCTAGAGTGCAGTTGCTACAGGCTCAAGGGCATCTTGACGGTCCGGATCTTGAATGGCAGAAGCACGGCAAAGCTGAAGGTACCGGGCGATCTTGTCGTTGAGCTCACAGCTCGTGGAGGTGCTTGCGGATAGCTGTGGAGCCGCGCGACATGATCTTGCGGGCGTTGAGGAAGGTCAGTACGGCAGCCTCCGCCTTCTTCCCGAGCTCCAGGACATGGTCGCGGTAGCCGGCAGTGCTAGGGTCCAGCACCAAGTCGTCGGCAACGAAGAGCTTCATCAAACCCACGAGCAGCTTCGCGTTCGATCGCTGCCGCTTCGGGGCATCCGCCATCCAGAGCGGCTCCTGCGCGTACCACGCGAACCACGTCACATGAAGGTAAGTCACCGATGTCCGTTGACGCTTGGGTTTCTCTTCTTCTTGGCTTGGTTCCTGCTGACGCTTGTTGTTCTTGTCTTGTGCTGGGGATCCCTTCATTATAGCTTCTAGGTTGTCGAGACGCTCGTCTTGGCGCTTGATGTGCGCGACTAAATGGTCAATCACACTGCTTTGGTGGTCGATGATCTTGCTCTGGCTGGTTTGTTCCTTGTGCCTGGCGGCTGCTTGTTCTTCTTGGCTTGGCTTGGTGGTTCCACTGGTGGCGAGGTGTGAAGACCATGCGAGTAGCTCGGCGACTGACGCGCCGCCATTCACCGCCGCCCCTCCAGACGTCTAACAGCGAGGGCATCTGCATCCAGCCTCTTCATCAGGGGGTAATGCAAGATGAGGTAAGCTGTAAGCACATCGACCACTCTCTGACTTACGTTGTACTTGGAGCTCTCCATCTGGTAGCAGGTCGTGAACAGTGAGCGCTGGAGACCTGCAATCTTCACTTGTGTCTCAGTGTCGAACGGCTTCAGGTCGAACGACTTCACCCGAGCTGTGGTGTCGTGTCCACTGAGCGCTTTGCTAACCATGTGGTCTTCTCTGCTTGTGTTGAAGATATAATTAAACCCCTTGTTTGTCGTAGACATGTTCCAGGCACCACGGTCGAAGATCCAGCGTTCTGTGAGGCCATCACACGCGTTCACGTGTTGGGCCCCGCCGCGCCGAAACGAGTGCGATGTCAGAGGCGACAGGACTCCAGCAGAACACGCGACGCGATCGAGCAAACGGTTGACGTGCGAGTAGATTGTCGGGACAACAGCAGCGGGCTTGGAAGAAACGACAGCCGTGGCGTCAAGTGCAGCGAACTCGTTGGGGTTGTTCAACACCTCCAGCAGCGGCGTCGCTGGCGACAGCGTGACGGCAGCTTCGACCGGTATCTCGGGCAAGTTGTCCAGAACGGCGACGGACGGAGCCGACTGAGTGATGAGCGCCACCGCGATAGCGTGTAGCGGGCAGGTGATGAAGTCGGCATCCGGGAACAATGACAAGCCCTGCTCCTCGGACGTCTTGATGCGGATGAAGCGCACGAAGAACACGTCAGCTGCGTCAACGGAGAGGTTCTGCTTGCGGACGAGCGACAGATCGGAAGCTCGTCCAAACAGGAACCACAGCAAACACAGCAGCGCTGCGTCCTGGTAACCACTAGAGGTACATGTATTCTTATACAAATACAGCATCATTCTTTTTAAATCGGTTTTTGAGCACGGTGGAGCTTTGTTAACTACTTTGCCATCTCGCTTCATACAGAAGCTCTCGAGGGTCTTCCCCATGCTAAGCAACTTTGCTTCGACAATGTGTCGTTGCGCAGGAAAAACCTCAAAGAGCCACATCTTACTTTGTTTGTAGTACTGCATAGAGGTGTTCCGGGCAAGTGGCTTGCCGTTTTTACCCTCATGAAATGCAAGATACATACCGAACATATCTAACACAGACACAAAACACTTACCAGTGACATCCTTTTCAATGCATTGCTTGACATAGTCGAACTCTACATTTTCTGCCTTTACAAAGGCTTTGAACGCCTTGATGGCCGTCACCTGAGCTCGCTTGGTGTTGCCAGGCTTGAGCTCGCTTAAACCCATCCTGGTCGGATGCGTCGGATAGAATGCAAATATGCAAATGATATGCTCGTCACTACATCAATGTATAGAGATACACATATTTTTCGTGTCCCTCCGACCCGATACGTCGGAATGGCTGGCTTAGAGGACCTACCACATCTTCCACATTCTGATTGGCTGATAACCATGACTCGAAATCTTTTGATTGGTTCAAACTAAATACACGTCGTTCATTGGTCGATAATGAGCCTCCATGCCCAATACAAAATATAAGTAAGGTCGGATAAGTGATCATATTCATCCATATGAGTATCCTGATTCCTGTGATTGTAAAACTTTCAGAGAAAGCTTGAGCTCGATGGCAAATTGAGAAGTGAGATTGAGTTTAAGGTTCGCTAGCTAGAGCTATCCTCTTGTACCTGTAGCTAGTTCAACTAAACTAGTGACGAAATAAACTCGTGAAAGATGATTGGCCAAATTGTCAATTGACGTGTACAGTGATTTGCACCAATTGACAATTGACGTAATGTTCAACTGACGAATAGTGTAGCAGACACAGATTCGTCACAGTGATTCTCCTGTGATGCCACGAAGAAATTGCAAGATGCAATTACTTGGACAGACCACGCCATCTCTTGTCCTATACATTCTGCTTTCGTATAGCATTTAAAGGTAAAATACTCGCACGCTTCTCGATGGACATGTTGCAGGTACTACTACCATTTCTATCTGTTGCAACCCACGCTGCTGGATTCTCTCGCTCCATCAACCCCGTGGAATTAACACTTACTACCTGTATTACAACGTTCCTTGCGCACACACGAATTATTCGTAAGTTCATCCAGTTTGCGCGATTCCACGAGGCACCGCCAAGTGAAGCCTCCACCATTGTCCATTAAAATCAACACGAAACAAACTATAATGTAGATAATCGGTGGCCGTTGGATCAGCCGCAACAACTCAATTTTAAGGCATATCGGATATCATCCTCGCGCGAGTAAAGTGAATCCAAGCCAAAGTCATTTTAAGTCGCGCGAGTAAAAGTGAATCATGCAGCAGGTTCATATTAAGTCGCGCAAGTAAAAGTGAATCCTATCCTGAGTCCTATTAACTCGCGCGGGTACTGCACCTTTGGGGTCTGGTTGCTGCTAGGCAGTCTGAGCTTTGAAAGCGAAGGCGACGGTCAACCATCTCGAGTCTCCTGGACAAATCGCACACCGTCGCAGCCAGGCCCAAAATACAGCAGAGCAGCAAGCGTTTTCACTACGAAACCTCCTTAGCACTGAATTCGGCTAGATTTGACCAGCTCGGCTTAGGAGGCATCGTATTCACTATACTGAATAATTGGAATGGGTCTGTTGCGCACTTAAATCACTCTCAACTTGAGAGTTTCTAAATAATGAACGAGCCGCAGAATGCACGCTAGAAGTAGAACCTCAGCAACACTAAGAGCAGCACCATATAGACCTCTAGAACGCTCATGTCTCGAAAGTTCTGCTTGTACATGGGCTAATGTACTCGTTCGTAGCGGCGCCCGAAATGATAAGGTGGCTGATCGATGTCCAATCGGTACCGGTAAACGGATACATAGTGGCAGTACCGTGCTGGTAGCGGTTGTGGACAATACAGATGATGATATCACGGGTACGCATCTATGCACGGGTTAATAAAAAGACAAAGTCAGGTTGCTGGCGATCGGAAATGCGGTTGCCAGCGATCAGTTTCCCAGAGTTGAGGTTGCTGTTGTCTTTTGAAGGTTGCTGGTGATCGGAAAATGTTTGTTTTTGAGCAAAAGATGGTATACTGGCGACCCGGACTCGGTTGCAACGAGGTCTGAACCCTTGCATTTCTAATACTTTTCGTAATACGATTTGAATACTTCAGCAAATATTTTTATAACCCTTGCGTACTTGATAACCGGATCGATTATTATTTTATTTGTGGCGGTTGACCCATCCGCAGAAGGATAGGACAAAACACCTCTACCGGTATGATATGATATTACTAATTATCGTATCTTACCAGCAGCAGATGATTTATCCTGACCGTCCGAGCAACATTTTGGATGATTTTTCTTCGAGCAACACACTACTATAATACCGAGCACCGTTTAGTTCAGTGGTGTGTAGATAATTCCGTACGTATGGAATATATTGAAGCGCGTACCCAGTAAAAAGTTTTTTGTTATTGTCCGGCATTCATACACTGTAGGTGTACAGATTTCGCCCTCACTTCTGACACCGCGTTTAATCCATAACCTGTAAGTTACTTATATTATTATTTTCCAAAGCTGAAAAGGGAGAGGGGTCAATGGCTCACTTCACAAGGGAACCCCACACCACTCAGGCAATCGTACCCGCAAGCTACCACGCAAGCCTGCTCGCCCACGATTATCGCCATACTCAGCAACGCCACACATATTAGCAGTGACGCGTACATGCGTCGTTGCGTTGCCGACTTATATTCTCACTTTCATGCAAGACTACGTACAAAATCTAAAATTGCATCAATCACGGAAACTTCTTCGAGAAATTTGAACGAAACATTTCCTGCACCAATTGTGGCCAACAAAATTTAGGAAATTACTACGCCTGGTGGCCTATGGATACACAGTGAGAAAGCTACACGCATTGGGTGGTGTTTCGTTTGAGTAAATACGCAGACATGATTGGTATAGTTACAAGTAGCAACCGTTTAGTTAGAAGCGAAGTGATGTTAGATCAATGAATTTAGGATTCCTTCAACCAACATGTTGCTAATACTTCGAAGTACAGCTTATTTTTCGCCTTCATTTGAGTATCCTTCCTATCAGTATCTCCTAATCAATACAATCGAAAAATGCGTACATGCTTATGAAGTGAATTTGTTTTGCACGACGAATTCCAATCCATTTTCTATAAACACTCACTTTAAAACTTAGTTTGCTGAGCTCAAAAGTAAAATCCAGAGCTGTTCCGTGTGAAGTCGCGGTTTTGTCATAAAAATTGCAGATCCTCTACCTGTAAATACTGATGATACTCCGTGTTTGGTGTAAATTCGGTAGAGTGAGCAAGGTTTGTTTAGGGTAGGATCAAGGGAGGGGTAATTCCAGATCCGCCAAAACCTGGTCATACGATCGTTTGAATTCACGCGATCTAGCCTAATGCGCAATCTTTCACTTCCTTGGATATGCACTGGCAGTTTAGAGCTTTCTAACGAGCTATGACATATCTCATTCGCCTTCGTTTTGGCTTAACTAGAGCTTTTGATCCTCTTAGCCCTCTTCACTTTCAGGATTTGAGTGTCATGACATCCATCCTCGAAATGATGCAACCATTTAATTTAACTTTCTGTAACAGCAACACGATCCGATCATCGACTGTGAACAGCTCAGAGACGGGCCGATGGCAACGAATGGATCCTCAAGAGTCTTGAGTCAAGACAAACCCGATCCGTGGGAACTGATCCCTGCCGGCATTGCCGCCGTTCAAGGCTTGATCAAGCAGGTGCGCGGGAATTTGACTGCTCTTTGGGCCCTTTCGTGGTGAACAGGTGCATTTTAACCCCTTTGGTGATCGAGTCAAACCTGCGAGTAAATCTGCCACGAATGAGGTAAAATGCCCCTTGGCAGAAGTTCAACCATCACACCACCTAGTTTTGTAACTATCAATCACATTGTGTTCTGGAATCCCTACCGAATCAATATTTTACCAGATGTGGCGAATACCACTGAAAACTATGCACTTAAGTGCAAAAGTATGCACTTAAGTCCGATAATGCGTCAGCGAAACAGACACACTTCAATCGATTCGTTGAAGCCCCTCCCACGTACGATTTTTGCCTGATAGCAACGACTGTCTCTGAGCCATTTCAAAATTTAAACCAAGCTTGCCACTAACATCATGGCTAGTGCATATCTTGTGCCCTCATGTGAACCATTTTCAGGTTCGATCATGAAAAGAAGCTTGCCCAGATCGCCATCGATGCTGGGACGCGGATCGCGTGGAAGGGCGTCGCTCGGCGCATGATATCTACAGAACATTAGGTAGCCGCGCTACACCAGATGATCCAGTCGCTCTTCCGCATATGGGAACGAGATATTGCTCATTCTCGTCCAGTTTTTCACCGAGGTGTGCTGTCCACGTGGGCGGCCTCCAGCAATAGCTCAACAGCTTCGGAGGCTTGCAGTACATTCATTACCAGGAGGATCACTCTAAACAGGAGCGATGACCGCTCCAACAACTTGTCCAGCCGCGGCCTCGCCTCGTGAAGCGCACAAGTCGGCTGCGCTTCCGAGGCTAAGTTCAGTAGGAGATGCGACGAGATCGTCAGCACGGAAGGCACCAGCAGCGATCGCACCTGCTCCTCGTCCTGCTGTGGACCACCACGAGAAGCACGACAGGTACCAGCGTCTCACGTCCGAGGCCCACCAGGAAAACGCCCAGTATACTTGGACGCTGGAGCTCGCCAGACTCCCACGCAACCAGTGTCACGGCCATCAAGACCTGAAGCGACCGGCAGCGCATATTGGGGCGCCGACGCCCTGTATTTTGCCAGGAGCCAGTAGCACTGCAACAACGTCCTTCAGAAGCAAAAATCATACGTGCAGCGTGAGCAGCATCACGTGCAGCAGCCGGCGCCGTTCTCGTCGCCGTCACCAGACGCTACACTTAGCAGCTCCATAGTCGCAATGGCCTCGCCTCCACATGTAAATTACTATAGATAAATACCACTAATGTGCTTCGGAGTCTATTGAACACTCCCAACAGGCTATTATTGATCTTGCTGACATTGCATTGAGGAACAGCATGAACTCTACAGTTGAGTCGGTCACGCACGACTTGAGGTCTTCCACAGAGGCCGGTATGAGGGTCCTCCAACAGTCACCCGAGAATATGCGGGGCGACCTGAAGCGCGCAGGGGTGCGGACGATTTGCGCCATTACCTCTATCATTCGATTAGATCGCTATCATTCCATAAGATAATGGCGCGACATCGTCCTCTATCACTATATGGTGCGGACGATTTGCGCCATTACCTCTATCATTCGATTAGATCGCTATCATTCCATAAGATAATGGCGCGACATCGTCCTCTCCCCTGCGCGCTTCAAGTCGGACGCGATCGTTTACCCAGGATATGTCGCTTTACGTCGTCATACCAGTCGGACGAACAGCCAATCAAGTGCCGCGATCGTGAGAAAAGGCGTGGAAAGATTTTTAGACCCATCAGAAAAATGACCAGCTGGCCAGTGCGATAGTACTGTGGTGTATGAAAGGGGATAAAATGACCGCTTTCGTTGCTTTTGTGGTGTTGTGATTCACAGAAAACGTCGTTTGTTCGGCTTCCACGCAACAGCACAACAATTCGCCGAGTCAGGTCGGCGATGTTGGGCTTGCGCAGAGTTCCTGTCGGTTCCCTTTGCGGTTCGCCCCAGCCGGGGTTCAGTTGAGTGTTTTTCCAACGGGTACCAAGCTCCAAACTCTCCAGAGACTCGCCTGAGCGGGTAAGTCACCGTTCAAAACCCTGTGCCCTCCACCATAGGATGGACGGCAGCGCGTGAGCGCGTTTACAGGTCACCATGCGCATATTACGCCCAGCTAGGAGGTTACGGTGTCCTGGGTTGTGCAGACCCACCGGCTCGTCGAATCGACGAGGCCTGTCTTCGCTTGGTAGCGAGAAGTGCCCACCCCGGGCCGACCTTGATCTACCAGACGGCTCCCCTACAAGCAGCTATGCCTCTCGGGGAACGACGGCAGACATAATCCAGCCCACGCAGGGACTTACCAAAAAAGTGTACGCTGTTCTTGGACTTAGAAGATTCTGCTCTGATTGTTATCTCTATGTCTTCGGAGAGCCCCTTCGGGCTCTTCGCTATGGTCTTCTATCGGTCCTATACAAATATCTAATGAAATGGAGTCGTTACAGATCTCCCTGCGACTCTTCGCTCAGCTCCGTCCCTTGGTATCGAGCTGTTTCCTACCTCTCGGCAACTCTTCGCCCAGATCCTTATTTATCCCCTCAGTTGGTATATCTCCCTCGAGGCATATTCTCGCCAAGTCGCCTTTCGCCGAGTCCAACTTTCGCCGACTCGATTATCACCGAGTCCGTCCATCGCTGAGTCCGTCCTTCGATGAGTCCAGCTAAGTGCGGTTCCCGATTAAGTCCGTTCCCTGCTGAGTGCGATGTATCCACTTGGCGGTGTATCCACTTGATCCTCTTGAGTGCGATGTACCCACTGGTCTAGCTTAGGCATCCCTAGTGTAGGGTTACCCAAAATCTGGATTTCCCTACACCACACTTTACATTTTGAGTTGTAAGATATAGTTTGATTGAGTGAAAACCGCGAGTCTGCGTTCACAAAAGGGTTCATAAAGCTAATTCCGGCGTTTTCAATTCCTTTAAACGGGCGTCTGGAAATCGACTCTTATTTTCAGTTTGAAACTAGGAGAGCGAGATGGCGGGTCGCAAGCGCAACTAACTGTGACCATTTTGATGATACATACGACGATCCTAAATTTAGCATCAAGAGAACCCAATGTAAGTATTGTGGGTTCGATTCAAATTTTCAGGGCCGATTGATTGAATCGATCGGCCGATAATCGCCCCACTATCAAATAGCATACGATGTGTGATAGTTTTTCTCGTGCGTTTGGCAATCTTCAAGATGGCGTCGACTTCGCCAACCCAGGCATCCCAGGAACGCGTCCGAGTCTCCCAGTATCCTGAACGTCGTCGCAGCCCAGCGCAAGCGTAGTGTATCAGCCTGTGACCTCCGACATCTACCGGTTGGTAGTACCTGTACAGCAAATCGAGAAGGCGACAGTAGGCAAGCGCGACACCTACGCTTGAGCCCTTTGTTGCTCCTGGGACTTCCTTACAACCCGTGAAATACCGTATTCGGGTGAGCATGCTGCTTTGTAGCAGCGGATTCCTTTATCATAGGCTCACAGAGAGACTCAATAACCTGGAATCCCTACCCCGAGACTGGTGGAAACAGCAAGGTCTTTAACGACGCCATCGTTCACGCACAACATGAGCTCCACGAGTAACAGGATGTCCAGCCCAAGCTCGAATCCCACAAAGTAACGTTAGATCGCACAGCACGAACTCCGTGAGCAATGAGGGGGCACGCGTAGCAGGATCTCGGCAAGCGGCGAGAAATCCACGTGCACAAGCTCCACGAGCATCAGGGGCAATTAGAGGCGCACATGAACGAGGGCCACGAGTAGTGAGATATCCACGGGAACGATCTGGACGAGCACCACGGGCAACACGAGTCCCACGGTTCGCAACCAAAACGTGCAATTAGAGCGCCACAAGCAGCGAGAGGTCCACTAGCAGCGAGTGGTCACAGGCAGTGAGAGGCCCACTAGCAGCGAGACATCAACGGGCAACGAGCGCCACGCCAATAACGAGATGCCTAGTCCACGAGTAACACGGGCAACACGAGCTTCACGAGCACGAGCTTCACGGGCATGAGCTTCACAACCAACACGTGCAATAGGGGGTTCACGGACTCGATCACCCCACGTGTAACGAGAGATCGCAGGCAGCTACTACGCAGCACGACTACAACGTAGCGAGAGATCTCGAAATGGGGTACCGGTAAGAAGCAACGAGAAAATCAATTTTAGCCAATGAGACCCATCTGTCGATTGAAGGGGTATTCCACAAATCGAGCCAAAAAGCTAATTATGAACGGAATTCACAATAACTGTAGCCAGATTATATTTGGGCCGTGGCGCATAGCAGAATATTTGACTGCACACTCCTATTAATAACTACAAGAAAAAACAGTATGCTCTAACATCGAGTTTCCCTGATGAGCACGAAACCCACAACAGCCGTTTGTGATGCGCTAACACATATCAAGTGCTGTTGAGAAGCATGCTGCTTTCTCAGTAACTGAGACGGCGTCAAACCAAATGATACTAATCAACCAAAGTACGAATCGCGATTTGGGCACACCACTCGCACGAGGGGCGTCTTGTGCTCATTTTGAAACCTTGTCCACTTGAAAATGTTAAGAATTGGTGAAGTGGCACGCTCTGGAAAAATATCTCCATTTTCATACCCCCAAAATGGCGGAACATTCTCAATTTCTTTTCAATTTCTGTGAAAGGTGTATTATCTGAAAGCTCTTGTAAAAAGCAATCGAAAGAGATTAGTTTTTGAAAGGGATAAAAAGACAACAACAATTTAAAATTTCGGCTAGGTACGAAAAAGACGCGGTTGACTTTAAAGTCGACTATCTCGATAACTCTTAATGGTGGATAAGTACTTCGAAGTATTATTTTGTTCGCCGCAGTCTCAGCCTTGTAGTGGCCTCCTGGTACGCACTCCGGCGCTATTATGGATGCTGTGACGCCACATGGCCCTGGTATCCCTCTACTTAGATTGGGCTTTTGGACATTTCGATGTTGCTGTTGTACTTGTGCTTGTGCCACAAAAGGTGTATTTCTATGCGTAGTAAGGGAAGCTGGTGAGCGAAGCGGACAAGCGATGAGGACGGAGCTGAAGAAATTGTGTTTTCAAGCTAAGGAAGTCGTCACACCAGTTAGCCAAGTGCAAGCTCAAGTTGCAGCAGAGCTCAAGTTGCAGCAGAGCTCAAATTGCAGCAGGACCCAAGTTGCAGCAGGACTCACGTTGCAGCAGCACCAGCAGAAATGGCCTCGCTCTAGCCACACAGCCACGCGGCGGTCGGTCACGCAGCCACGAGCTCGGGTTCATTTGGTGTTTCGATCGCCATCGCTCAAGCCAAGCTCCACTAGCAGAGACCTGGTCGGCGAGCTAGAATTATGGGACGTCGTCGCTCCAAGTGAAAGGACAAGCGCCTGGATCGCGGCAGTCAATTGCTGCAACTCGCCACGGCTGGAGATTGCAAGGCATTAACGGAATTTTTGCGCGAAACGGAGGCGTCCGAGCAGGAACGCAGCGAGTTTTGCAGCTCACGCAGGACCACAACGGCTCGACGGCGTTGCATCTCGCGGCCAGCGAAGGCCACTGCGAAATGGTGCAATTGCAGCTGCAATTGGGCGCTGGAGAGACCCATTTGGCCGGTGGACGCAGGAATTATGCACGCACGCCGCTGCACGAGGCGGCCATCAACTGCCACTTGGAGGTCTCTCTGTTGCTGGTAAACTTTGGACTGTTGGTGGACTGCCACACCACGAGAGGACGCGCTCATGTATGCGGTGAAGGGCAACTTTTGCAGTTGGCGCGTTTCTTGGTTAAGGAGGCCGGTGCAAACGTGAACGAGCAGAACGAGATGGGCGTCACGGCGGTGTATATTGCCTGTCAGGACGGACACGTGGCGATAGTCAAGTTCGTGGTGCAAGAAGCGCAGGCGGATGTGAATCTGAGCAACCGAACGAATCATGCGCCACTTCACGAAGCGGTTGCAGGAGGATTCAAGGAAGTGGTGGACTTTATGTTGCGAAACGGAGCCGACAAGTATGTGGTGGACAAGATGGGCGTGACGGTGTGGCATGAAGCTGCCGGAAACGGGTCTGTGGAAATGCTGGAGCTGGTGGTGCAGCACGACGTGTCGCTACAGTTGAATGGACAGGAACACGTAGATAATGTGATGGCACCGTTCCACTACGCAGCGGTGGAGGGTAAGGCCAGATTCATGCAAGCGCTGTTGATGAAACAGCTCGTGGACGTCAACTTCGTGGACATCGACGGTTGTACTGCGCTGTATTATGCTGCTGCGCATGGTCATGTCGACGTGATGAAAGTGTTACTGCGCTTTGGAGGAGATCCTAATATCGTCTCCATCCGTCGATTTCCACTGCATTGCACAGTGGAGTGGTACCGCATGAAGCAGCTACTCCAGCATGGAGCTACACGCGATGCAACAGACAAGGCAGTGGCCGGAAACTTGGCCGTCTGGCTACCATGGCGACAAGTTTGCGATGCTGGTGAACCAGTCGAACCCGCCGCTGCTGGTGAAGTCGGCGAGTGTGCGTGACTTCATGCTGCCAAGTTCACCCCCTTCCCACTCCCGAAAACTCAATCTTATTGGGGGTCTCGTTCTCTGTCGAGGGCAGGCCATCCAACCAGTCACCACGGTGTCCTGGTTGTACCTCATCGCCGCTCAGCCATACAGCTGAGGCACCCGCCAAGATGGCCATACAGCCTAGCGATCAACGAAAAAGATGCTAAGATGGCCATACAGTCTAGCACCCGCCAAGATGACCGTACAGCCTAGCGATCAACCCGCCAAGATGGCCATACAGCCTAGCGGAAAGAGGGGCCATGCAGCCCGCTCTGCCATACAGCTGACCCGGGGTGTGCGGACCATTTGGTGACGGACCAATCTGGGGTTGCCATTCGGCACCTTTCTCCTCAAGCAAGGCACCCTTTTGGCATTGGTCCTAACCGAATGAACCGTACATTACCCCCACGACTGCATGTTTGATTGAAAACGAGGGATATGTGCCTGCCTCAACGCAGGGCAAACGATGAACACCATACATGTACATTTAAAACAAGATACATGTAATAATACCTCTGAAGTATATATTCCCGCCATTTCCCATTTTTTAAACCGGCGTTTGGGGCGAAACGCCAGATTTTAGGCGGCCTGGCGCAAACTGAGTTGCCGCTCTGGCTACGCATCCTTGTGTGCCTCCCTGGCAGGCCCCTGCACAAGCACTGGACTGTCCCGTGGACACCCTTGTGACCGCCTTCGGAAGGCCCTCACTTAGCCAGTCGCACCACCAAACCAACCATTTTGGTGGTTCACTATTGAATAATTCTCCTCCGAGCCACCGGTCTCCCCGCCTCATTCAACAGGATGGCCGACCTCAACAAGCACTCCATCGAGATGGAGCGCCTCAGTGCCATCTCCAGCATCCACCGCAACCCGAAGGATTCGACGTACGCCAACCACAACACGCCGGCCAAATTTGTAAAGCCCAGTATGGAGAACGGAGCCCTTCGCGAGGGAAAACCACTCAAGCTCATGTCCATCGAGGGCATCGGACTGTTGGCACAGTACGCTGGAGTTGGCTTCCTCGCCGGTATCATCCCTGGCGTCATCTACCCCGTGCTTCAAGGATACCTGAACGCCGAAGGAACCACCGTCACCTCGGCGACAGTGTTGGTGCAGATTCCGTGGTGCTACAAGATGTTCTTCGGTGTGATCAGTGACTGCTTCCCGATCCTGGGTTACCGTCGTCGTCCGTACATGGTGCTCGGTTGGCTGTTCTGCATTACGATTCTCTTCATCATGGCAGCGATGAGTATCCCTGACCCGTACTATGGCGACGCTGCAATGCACACGGTCGATGAAGAGGACTGGACTGACGATCAAATTGACAGCATCAACGCAGACGCCCCGAATTCCGCAGGCAAGTACGTGGTGCCCATGATGCTTGCTTCTTTCGGATACCTTCTGTGTGAAGTGGCGGCAGATGCTATGGTTGTCGAGTACGCTCAGCGTGAACCCTCGATCAGCGCGGCCGTGTGCAGACTGCCGTGTACGCCGTCAAGACCTCGTTTACTGCTGTCGGTGCTACTGTCATCGCTTTCTTCATGAACGGAGAGGAGTATGCTGGTTCGTTCAGCTTCTCTCTCTCGTTCCAGGAGCTGATGATGATCACGGGTGTCATATGCGCACCACTGGTCCTGATTTCGTGGTTCCTGCTGAACGAAGAACGTGTGCAGGAAAAGCCGTCTGTCAGCAAATACATGGCGTCGTTCTGGACTTTGTTGCAGAAGCGCGCCATCTACCAGATCGTCGCGTACAAGTTCTTCTCGGGTGTGTTCAATTCCTTCAATATCGTCTCGTCCAGCAACATCAAGCTGTACTGGGTGCATGCTACGCCGTTCAACAACAGTTTTATGACCATTGTGGGCACGGTCTTCTATGCCATCACCTTGGCTCTCACGGGCAAGTATGGCCTCGACTGGAACTGGCGTACTATCATTGCGGTCACTATGTGTGGTGCGCTCTCCATTGATGCTTTCATGACCATGTTCACTGTATGGGATGTGGTTCGTAACCAGTGGTTCTGGCTTGGTGTGCCTATGATCGAGTACCTTCCCGATGGCATTCGCTTCATGATCGCCACCTACGTTGTTGTCGAGCTGGCTGAGCCTGGTCACGAAGGTGCTCTGTACGGCTTGCTGACTGCCACTACGAATCTTACGACTCCCTTCGGTCGCTCCATGGCCAAGTTGGTGAACGCGCAGTTCCACGTGTGGCTGAAGGACATCCAGGCCGATACAACATTGGTGCGCCGTGATGTTACCATCACGATCTGGATTTGTTACAGCATGAAGCTGCTTTCGTTGGCATTCCTCCCCTTGCTGCCTCGCCAGAAGGCTGAAACGCAGGAGCTGAAGCGCACAGGTGGCTCCAGTCGTACGATGGGTATCATCACCGTGGGTTATCTGGCATTCGCTATTGTGTGGGCGACGTTGGTAAACTTGTTGTCCATGTACACAACCACAATGTGCTGGAAGATCACGGGTGGTTGTGCACCGAAGTCCTAATGCAGATGAATACAATACATGTCATGTCATGTATAATGCGTACTAATTTGGACACGCGAATTCGGGCCACTGTCGATAGCGTGCTCACGTCATGTAACTAACTCAAAACACGACAAAAGCTTTGATACGGATCACGTGTCTTACTTCTCAAAATGATAAAGCAGGTTCGAGTGACCTTACCGTATACGGATACTGAACAGAGCCCTTGTTTTACCACAAAGTGGCGTGATATGACTTCGGTGCGCAACCGCCCGTGATCTTCCAGCACTTCGTCGCAGGGTTCATGCTCAGCACGTTAACCATCGTCAACCAAGCGAGCGCAAACACCAAAATACCCACCATCCATATACCCATGCGCTTGCTAACGCCACCTCGACGTCGAAGAGCTTGAATCGCAGCCCTCTGGTTGGGCAACAGAGGAAGGAATATGAGCGACACCATCTTCATGCCGTAGCAAATCCAGATCGTAATGGTGACATCACGACGCGTCTCGTATGTGTCGGCCAGGATGTCGTCCTTCCACACGTGGAACCGTGCGTTAATGAACTTGGCCGTCGTGCGGCCAAACGGAGAGGACACGTGGTTGGCGGTTGTGAGTAGGCCGAACAAAGCGCCTTCTGAACCCTTCTCAATGAGCTCCACCACGACGTAGTTATTCACGATGAAGCGGACAGCGTGCGGTATGTCCCCAATCACTGGAACAGTGAGCCAGAACCACTGGCTGCGAATTACATCCCATGCCACCAGTATCGTCATCATGCCGTCCGTAACAACGCCGAAGATGACGGTTGCAGCGATTGCATAGTGCCAATTCCAGTGAAGTCCGCGCTGTGCCATGACTGCTAACGTTCCAGCGTACACGAACGTGCCAACGATAGCCATGATACTTGCGTTGAACGGGGTGGCGTGTACCCAGTACAGCTTGATATTGCTGGACGACACGATGTTAAAGCTATTGAAGACTCCTGAGAAGAATTTGTACGCTGCAACTTGATACACAGCTCGCTTCTGCAGAATACCCCAAAACCGGCTCATGTATGTGCTGAACTTGGGCGGCTGTACTACATCTTCGTGAACAAGGAACCAGGCAGCCGGCCCCAGAGGGAGACAGAAGCAACCCAAGATGAACATCATTTGTGGGAACGTCAACGAGAAGTCGAAGGAGCCACCGTACTCAATGCCGTTAAATGCAACGGCCACCACGAGAGCACCCAGGGCGTTGAAGGCCATACGGACGCTGTGAATCCAGGATTGATGCGTCCACGAGTATTGGCGGGCTCGCGTTGTGCGTACTCAATCACCACCGCGTCGGCCGGCACCTCCACGAGCAAATACCCGAAAGACGCCATCATCATAGGAATCACGTACTTGCCCGCGGCGTCAGGTGCATTGGGGTTGATACTCTGGCGCTGAGCTTCCGTCCATTGATCAGGACTGATCGAGTGCATCGTCGGGTCTCCATAATATGGCGCAGCCTCCGGAAAGCTCGCGATCGTGAACAGCATGAAGCAACAGAGCAACCACCCTAGCAGCATGTATGGCCGCCGGCGGAAGCCTCCGAGGGGGAAGCAGTCGCTCAAAACTCCCAGGAACATCTTGTACGACCACGGCAGCTGTACCAGCACAGTTGCAGACACGACGATCGTTCCCTCGGCATTCAAATACCCTTGCAACACAGGGTAGATGACAGCAGGGAGAACTCCATTGACGAAGCCAATGCCGGCGTACTGCATGAGAAGTGCCAAAACCTCGGGCGACAGCAGACGCGGTGGCGGCCCATCTCGCATCACAACATCTCCAGATTCTTCCGTTTTCGCAGTGGTTGGTGGTGCATCAGAAGGCTCCGTTGGTACAGCGCCGTAGGTGATTGCATTAGGCTCGTCATTGAGAACGAGCTGCTGCGAAGCTCCCATCCTTGCTTGCACGAGAGAAACGCTAGCAGCCGATCGTCGCCGGATAAATTGACTTGTGAGGTGACGCCTTGCTCACGTTACTGTAATGTCCCTTTACATGTACTGTTGTCTTGGTGCGTGTGGTGAACCTACCTACGCCTCTATCCGACGGCGGTGGCCACCGGATTAAAATGAGGACAACTGGATTAATTTTAATCCCAAAAGATTTGTACAGTAGTTTGCCAAACAAGCAACTTGCCTGATGCAATGCAAGTTCCTCGCTGCTTGTCCGACGACGAAAAGGCTGCCTCAAGCTGCACAACTTGTGCCACAAGGCCCTGGTTTCTCCGTCGATGACCTTTGCCAGCACTCCAAACTCCAAATTCCCAACGTCCGACTGGGAATTTGGAGTGCTGGCAAAGGGCAACCGCGTGGCTTCAGACTGAAGCCTTCAGTGTACATGTACCGGTACGGCATCGACCACCCATTCAGGGGATCTGTAAGCACGCTTGAGGTTGTCCGAAGGCGTGAATCGCCACCGGTACATGTATATGTAATAATTTATAGGTGGGATCCTGGTGGTGGTGGCACGCTGATCGGTCATTTGACCTCATTTCACAATTGGCCTGCTTGAAGACACACAACAGCCTCGGTTTGCTAAAAGCTGCTTGCAAAATGACACTGACGGACGACACGGTCAAGGCAGTGCTGGAAGATCGGATCAGCCGGCTTTCGGATATCAAGGCCACACCAAGCGAAGCCAGGTACTCCAATCTGGCGTCTCCGGGTAAGCCTATCGACTCGGAGCTCGAGAATGGAGCGCTGCGCGAGGGCAAACCGCTCAATCTCATGTCTAAGGAGTGCATCGGACTACTAGCCCAGTACGCCGGAGTTGGCTTCCTGGCCGGTATCATCCCCGGTGTCATCTACCCCGTGCTTCAAGGATACCTGAACGCTGAGGGAACCATCATCACCTCAGCGACAGTGTTGGTGCAGATTCCGTGGTGCTACAAGATGTTCTTCGGTGTGATTAGTGACTGCTTCCCGATCCTGGGTTATCGTCGTCGTCCGTACATGGTCATCGGTTGGGTATTCTGTGTCGTGATTCTCTTTATCATGGCGGCCATGTCAGTCCCTCACCCGTACTACGGCGATTCTGCAATGCACGATATTGAAGAGGAAGACTGGACACAAGCCCAAATTGACAGCATCAACGAAAGTGCATCGAACTCGGCTGGCAAGTACGTGGTGCCCATGATGCTTGCTTCCTTCGGATACCTTCTCTGTGAAGTGGCGGCGGATGCTATGGTTGTCGAGTACGCTCAGCGTGAGCCACTTGAACTGCGCGGCCGTGTGCAGACTGCCGTGTACGCCGTCAAAACCTCGTTCACAGCCATCGGCGCTGCGGTCATTGCCTTCTTCATGAACGGAGAGGAGTATGCTGGTTCGTTCAGCTTCTCACTCACGTTCCAGCAGCTCATGCTCATTTCGGGTATCATCTGCGCGCCCCTGACCTTCGTTTCGTGGCTCCAGCTACACGAGGACCGTGTGACGGACAAACCGACGGTCCGTGCGTACATGACTTCGTTCTGGGGTATGCTTCAGCAGCGTGCCATCTACCAGATTGTCGCGTACAAGTTCTTCTCGGGTGTGTTCAATTCCTTCAACATCGTGTCGTCCAGCAACATCAAACTGTACTGGGTCCATGCTACGCCGTTCAACAACAGTGTGATGACAATTGTCGGTACGATCTTTTACGCAACGACACTAGCTCTCACGGGCAAGTACGGTCTTGACTGGAACTGGCGTACGATCATTATCGTTACCATGTGTGGTGCGCTGTCCATTGATGCCTTCATGACCATGTTCACTGTGTGGGATGTGGTTCGCAACCAGTGGTTCTGGCTCGGTGTTCCCGTCATTGAGTATCTGCCCGACGGAATCCGTTTCATGATCGCCACCTACGTTGTTGTCGAGCTGGCCGAAGCTGGTCATGAGGGTGCTCTGTATGGCCTGCTCACTGCTACGACCAACCTTACGACCCCGTTCGGTCGCTCCATGGCCAAGTTGGTGAACGCGCAGTTCCACGTGTGGCTGAAGGACATTCAGGCCGACACGTACATCGTGCGCCGTGATGTTACCATTACGATTTGGATTTGTTACGGCATGAAGTTGCTGTCGTTGGCATTCCTTCCATTGCTGCCTCGTCAGAAGGCTGAGACGCAGGAGCTGAAGCGTACGGGAGGTTCTAGCCGCATTATGGGCATCATCACGGTGTGCTATTTGGCATTCGCTATTGTGTGGGCGACGCTGGTGAACTTGCTCTCAATGTACGAGACCACAATGTGCTGGAAAATTACCGGTGGCTGTGCGCCCAAGTCGTAGACTGTGTTAACTTTCTGGACAAGTCCAAGCGTAGTCATCCTCTAATATATGACGGGGTCAGACCTGTATTGCTTTGAATAAGCTTAGTCCAAGTAATAAGCTTAGTCCAAGTATCGTGGTCAGGAATCCCGCCAATTTGTGTCAAATTATTAGTACTATATTATGCGGCGTCGCAATACATGTAGCTACTACTACTTAGTAATGAATAGTACTGAATCCCAAAACATTTACTATTTAAATAATATTACTTTATATCAATACATCTATATTATCTTGTGCTTTGCAACCAGTTTGTCCAGCTACTGGTATATCGTGCAGCAGTTAGTGGTCGTACTTAGCGCTAAATCATAGTGGGGATTCCCGAAGTCATGTTTCATGCACTACAAGAGCAGAAAATGGCACGTCTAGAAAGTGCCAAAGCAAACACAAGTCGTGTTAGGGCTGTTGGAACGCTTTCAGATCACACAGGCACATTACCGTATCGCCGAAATCATAAGTCTTACCTGATCTACACAAGGGTTGTGGTTATAATGGCTTTGTTAACTATAGTTTATCCTTTGCTTGCTGATTATATAAGAGATTTGATTGGCTACCAATAGGTGCGCTTTATGATAAATGTGGGAATAATGATGCGGTATGGGTACAGAGAACCCTGGCCAACTTAGAACCTCTGTTGTCTAATATCGTGGTGTACATATCATTTATCGATCCACCGACTCGGCAAACTTAATGCTCGATGGGGATTTTTCAATACATTTGGGCTCGTGCTAGTGGTACAAAACGAGTCTACTGAAATTAAATATTTGTGGAGGTTATGTATGATTCTGAGTCTTTTTCTACATCGTATAAACTTTAAAGTCGCCTGGAGAACGGATGTCACCTTGCTTCAAATCATGATAGTCGGAGATGCCCACAGGAAAACGTTTTCCTGTGCTCGGGTGTAGTCTTCCAAAACTACACCCAATCCTCACCGAGGCGGTGACACAACCCTAAGCCAAGCTAGGTGTGACCCTGCTTGGTCCTGGGGTTAAGCCCGCGTGCTGTGCACACGTATCTTTAGACCGCAGGCGTTGTTTCGGCCTGCGGAGCGAGTTGCTTTCACCCCCTTTATCCCGGGATGTGTTGTTTTGTACCACTAGTCAGTTCCATACATTTGTTAATGAAAAGTAAACACTATCATACTTGTTCAGCGCCAAATATTACATACTAAAAGGCTTCGGGTCGATGTCTGCTCTGTTCTGGGTCGCAGACCAGAAGCTTACCCCCAGATGATGTGCATCAGTGTGAGATCCCAGCCCCGATTGGATTCCAGATGTGATACATCAGTCGCCTCCCTCGCTTCGCTGTGACCAAGGACGCTGCCAATGACGCTGTGCAAGCTAGGTAGCTAGGAGAGCAGTAGGGAGCTGTAGAGAGCGACGAACTCTATTTTACTTTCAATTCACTTTGCAATTTACCTTAAACAAGGCACTCCTCGACCGCGAACGCCGAGGATGCAGAACAAAGCTCGCTTTAGTACTGTGTACTAATTGCTGGGTCGTGCTGGGCAAGCCGACTTCCTGACGGACACGCGGAAACCTCGCTGTGTAAGTCAACACGCTTGCTGTGCAAGCCAACACCTCGCTGTGCAAGCCAACACCTCGCTGTGCAAGTGAGTATTTGACGCTTCAACTGTTCGACGTTTTGCGGGATCCTCAAGGATGGCGGGTTTCACGATGGAGGAACAAGAAGCGCCACCGCCCCGGGACACTAACCCTAACGCCCAAGCAATCGACACTGCTGCTCCTGAAGCCCCTCCACCGGTGAATGCTCCCACCGCCCCGGAAGGATCCGATGCTGCCACTCAACGCGGATCACATGCTCGACGGCCCAGCCTACAGGTTCTACACGCTGCATCTGGCGACCCTTTCGCCTTGACGCGCCGCGAATTTGGCGGTGAGGATGATGTAGACATGGAAGATGTCAGTGGTGATACCACGCGGCCTAGTTCGGAGAGAGACCGGGCAGTCTCAGCAGAACTAGGGAAGCGTGTCAGACCATGCCGACTCTGCCGAAACCGCCGGTCTACGGCGTTTGAAAAGCAGCGCTTCATGAAGGACTATGAAGCCTACTGCCGACAGCTATCAGCCCTGTAAATAGGGGTTTCAAAGTAGCAAATTATTAGAAAATTTTCTTGCTAATAATCAGTCTGATCGTTTACCATCCCGGAGGTTCTATCCGAACCTTGAAACGTGCTAAAGATTAGCCGGATCCTTTAACGCAAGCCAGTGAAAAGGCTGAGAACTCTGCCCAACACAGCGCAGCAAATAGCCCGAGACCCCGCGCAGATTGAGGAGTGGCCCGCTCCGGTCAGCAAGTCAACCGAGGACCCCGCGCAGATCAAGGAGTGGCACGCGCAGAGCAGCAAGTTGCCCGAGGACCCCGCGCAGATCAAGGAGTGGCACGCGCAGAGCAGCAAGTTGCCCGAGGACCGCGCGCAGATCAAGGAGTGGCCCGCTCCGGCCAGCAAGTTGCCCAAGGACCCCGCGCAGATCGTGGAGTGGCCCGCGCAGAGCAGCAAGTCACCCGAGGACCCCGCGCAGATCAAGGAGTGGCACGCGCAGAGCAGCAAGTTGCCCGAGGACCGCGCGCAGATCAAGGAGTGGCCCGCTCCGGCCAGCAAGTTGCCCAAGGACCCCGCGCAGATCGTGGAGTGGCCCGCGCAGAGCAGCAAGTCACCCGAGGACCCCGCGCAGATCAAGGAGTGGCACGCGCAGAGCAGCAAGTTGCCCAAGGACCCCGCACAGATCAAGAAGTGGCACGCGCAGAGCAGCAAGTTGCCTGAGGGCCTCGCGCAGATCAAGGAGTGGCCCGCTCCGGCCAGCAAGTTGCCTGAGGGCCTCGCGCAGATCAAGGAGTGTCCCGCTCCGGCCAGCAAGTCACCCGAGGACCCCGCGCAGATCAAGGAGTGGCACGCGCAGAGCAGCAAGTTGCCCAAGGACCCCGCACAGATCAAGGAGTGGCCCGCTCCGGCCAGCAAGTTGCCCAAGGACCCCGCGCAGATCGTGGAGTGGCCCGCGCAGAGCAGCAAGTCACCCGAGGACCCCGCGCAGATCAAGGAGTGGCACGCGCAGAGCAGCAAGTTGCCCAAGGACCCCGCGCAGATCGTGGAATGGCCCGCGCAGAGCAGCAAATTGCCCGAGGACCCCGTGCAGATCAAGGAGTGGCCCGCTCCGGCCAGCAAGTTGCCCAAGGACCCCGCGCAGATCGTGGAGTGGCCCGCGCAGAGCAGCAAGTCACCCGAGGACCCCGCGCAGATCAAGGAGTGGCACGCGCAGAGCAGCAAGTTGCCCAAGGACCCCGCACAGATCAAGAAGTGGCACGCGCAGAGCAGCAAGTTGCCTGAGGGCCTCGCGCAGATCAAGGAGTGGCCCGCTCCGGCCAGCAAGTTGCCCAAGGGCCTCGCGCAGATCAAGGAGTGTCCCGCTCCGGCCAGCAAGTCACCCGAGGACCCCGCGCAGATCAAGGAGTGGCACGCGCAGAGCAGCAAGTTGCCCAAGGACCCCGCACAGATCAAGGAGTGGCCCGCTCCGGCCAGCAAGTTGCCCAAGGACCCCGCGCAGATCGTGGAGTGGCCCGCGCAGGCAGCAAGTCACCCGAGGACCCCGCGCAGATCAAGGAGTGGCACGCGCAGAGCAGCAAGTTGCCCGAGGACCGCGCGCAGATCAAGGAGTGGCCCGCTCCGGCCAGCAAGTTGCCCAAGGACCCCGCGCAGATCGTGGAGTGGCCCGCGCAGAGCAGCAAGTCACCCGAGGACCCCGCGCAGATCAAGGAGTGGCACGCGCAGAGCAGCAAGTTGCCCAAGGACCCCGCACAGATCAAGAAGTGGCACGCGCAGAGCAGCAAGTTGCCTGAGGGCCTCGCGCAGATCAAGGAGTGGCCCGCTCCGGCCAGCAAGTTGCCTAAGGGCCTCGCGCAGATCAAGGAGTGTCCCGCTCCGGCCAGCAAGTCACCCGAGGACCCCGCGCAGATCAAGGAGTGGCACGCGCAGAGCAGCAAGTTGCCCAAGGACCCCGCACAGATCAAGGAGTGGCCCGCTCCGGCCAGCAAGTTGCCCAAGGACCCCGCGCAGATCGTGGAGTGGCCCGCGCAGAGCAGCAAGTCACCCGAGGACCCCGCGCAGATCAAGGAGTGGCACGCGCAGAGCAGCAAGTTGCCCAAGGACCCCGCGCAGATCGTGGAATGGCCCGCGCAGAGCAGCAAATTGCCCGAGGACCCCGTGCAGATCAAGGGTGGCCCTCTTCGGCCAGCAAGTTGCCGAAGACCCCGCGCAGATTGAGGAGTGGCCCGCTCCGGTCAGCAAGTCACCCGAGGACCCCGCGCAGATCGAGGAGTGGCCCTCTCCGGCCAGCAAGTTGCCCAAGGACCCCGCGCAGATCGTGGAGTGGCCCGCGCAGAGCAACAAATTGCCCGAGGGCCTCGCGCAGATCAAGGAGTGGCCCTCTTCGGCCAGCAAGTTGCCCAAGGACCCCGCGCAGATCAAGGAGTGGCACGCGAGCAGCAAGTTGCCCGAGGACCGCGCGCAGATCAAGGAGTGGCCCGCTCCGGCCAGCAAGTTGCCCAAGGACCCCGCGCAGATCGTGGAGTGGCCCGCGCAGAGCAGCAAGTCACCCGAGGACCCCGCGCAGATCAAGGAGTGGCACGCGCAGAGCAGCAAGTTGCCCAAGGACCCCGCGCAGATCGTGGAATGGCCCGCGCCGAGCAGCAAGTGCCCGAGGACCCCGTGCAGATCAAGGTGGCCCTCTTCGGCCAGCAAGTTGCCCGAAGACCCCGCGCAGATTGAGGAGTGGCCCGCTCCGGTCAGCAAGTCACCGAGGACCACGCGCAGATCGAGGAGTGGCCCTCTCCGGCCAGCAAGTTGCCCAAGGACCCCGCGCAGATCGTGGAGTGGCCGCGCAGAGCAGCAAATTGCCCGAGGACCCCGCGCAGATCAAGGAGTGGCCCTCTTCGGCCAGCAAGTTGCCCAAGGACCCCGCGCAGATCAAGGAGTGGCACGCGCAGAGCAGCAAGTTGCCCGAGGACCGCGCGCAGATCAAGGAGTGGCCCGCTCCGGCCAGCAAGTTGCCCAAGGACCCCGCACAGATCAAGGAGTGGCACGCGCAGAGCAGCAAGTTGCCCGAGGACCGCGCGCAGATCAAGGAGTGGCCCGCTCCGGCCAGCAAGTTGCCCAAGGACCCCGCGCAGATCGTGGAGTGGCCCGCGCAGGCAGCAAGTCACCCGAGGACCCCGCGCAGATCAAGGAGTGGCACGCGCAGGCAGCAAGTTGCCCAAGGACCCCGCACAGATCAAGGAGTGGCACGCGCAGGCAGCAAGTTGCCTGAGGGCCTCGCGCAGATCAAGGAGTGGCCCTCTTCGGCCAGCAAGTTGCCTGAGGACCTCGCGCAGATCAAGGAGTGGCCCGCTCCGGCCAGCAAGTTACCCGAGGACCCCGCGCAGATCAAGGAGTGGCACGCGCAGAGCAGCAAGTTGCCCAGGACCCCGCGCAGATCAAGGAGTGGCCCGCTCCGGCCAGCAAGTTGCCCAAGGACCCCGCGCAGATCGAGGAGTGGCCCGCGCAGAGCAGCAAGTTGCCCGAGGACCCGCGCAGATCAAGGAGTGGCACGCGCAGAGCAGCAAGTTGCCCAAGGACCCCGCGCAGATCGTGGAATGGCCCGCGCAGAGCAGCAAATTGCCCGAGGACCCCGTGCAGATCAAGGAGTGGCCCTCCGGCCAGCAAGTTGCCCGAAGACCCCGCGCAGATCAAGGAGTGGCCCGCTCCGGCCAGCAAGTCACCCGAGGACCCCGCGCAGATCGAGGAGTGGCCCGCTCCGGCCAGCAAGTTGCCCAAGGACCCCGCGCAGATCAAGGAGTGGCCCGCGCAGAGCAGCAAGTTGCCCGAGGACCTCGCGCAGATCAAGGAGTGGCCCGCTTCGGCCAGCAAGTTGCCCAAGGACCCCGCGCAGATCAAGGAGTGGCACGCGCAGGCAGCAAGTTGCCCGAGGACCCCGCGCAGATCAAGGAGTGGCCCTCTCGGCCAGCAAGTTGCCCGAAGACCCCGCGCAGATTGAGGAGTGGCCCTCTCCGGCCAGCAAGTCACCCGAGGACCCCGCGCAGATCAAGGAGTGGCACGCGCAGAGCAGCAAGTTGCCCAAGGACCCCGCGCAGATCAAGGAGTGGCACGCGCAGAGCAGCAAGTTGCCTGAGGGCCTCGCGCAGATCAAGGAGTGGCCCGCTCCGGCCAGCAAGTTGCCCGAGGACCCCGCGCAGATCGAGGAGTGGCCCGCTCCGGCCAGCAAGTTGCCCAAGGACCCCGCGCAGATCGAGGAGTGGCCCGCGCAGAGCAGCAAGTTGCCCGAGGACCCCGCGCAGATCAAGGAGTGGCCCGCTCCGGCCAGCAAGTTGCCCAAGGACCCCGCGCAGATCGAGGAGTGGCCCGCGCAGGCAGCAAGTTGCCCGAGGACCCCGCGCAGATCAAGGAGTGGCCCGCTCCGGCCAGCAAGTTGCCCAAGGACCCCGCGCAGATCAAGGAGTGGCCCGCGCAGAGCAGCAAGTTGCCCGAGGACCCCGCGCAGATCAAGAGTGGCCCGCTTCGGCCAGCAAGTTGCCCGAAGACCCCGCGCAGATCAAGGAGTGGCCCCTCCGGCCAGCAAGTTGCCCGAAGACCCCGCGCAGATCAAGGAGTGGCCCGCTCCGGCCAGCAAGTTGCCCGAGGACCCCGCGCAGATCGAGGAGTGGCCCGCTCCGGCCAGCAAGTCACCCGAGGACCCCGCGCAGATCAAGGAGTGGCACGCGCAGAGCAGCAAGTTGCCCAAGGACCCCGCGCAGATCAAGGAGTGGCACGCGCAGAGCAGCAAGTTGCCCGAGGACCCCGCGCAGATCAAGGAGTGGCCCTCTCCGGCCAGCAAGTTGCCCGAGGACCCCGCGCAGATCAAGGAGTGGCACGCGAGCAGCAAGTTGCCCAAGGACCCCGCGCAGATCAAGGAGTGGCACGCGCAGAGCAGCAAGTTGCCTGAGGGCCCGCGCAGATCAAGGAGTGGCCCGCTCCGGCCAGCAAGTTGCCCGAGGACCCCGCGCAGATCGAGGAGTGGCCCGCTCCGGCCAGCAAGTTGCCCAAGGACCCCGCGCAGATCGAGGAGTGGCCCGCGCAGGCAGCAAGTTGCCCGAGGACCCCGCGCAGATCAAGGAGTGGCCCGCTCCGGCCAGCAAGTTGCCCAAGGACCCCGCGCAGATCGAGGAGTGGCCCGCGCAGGCAGCAAGTTGCCCGAGGACCCCGCGCAGATCAAGGAGTGGCCCTCTTCGGCCAGCAAGTTGCCCGAAGACCCCGCGCAGATCAAGGAGTGGCCCGCTCCGGCCAGCAAGTTGCCCGAAGACCCCGCGCAGATCAAGGAGTGGCCCGCTCCGGCCAGCAAGTTGCCCGAGGACCCCGCGCAGATCGAGGAGTGGCCCTCTCCGGCCAGCAAGTTGCCCGAGGACCCCGCGCAGATCAAGGAGTGGCACGCGCAGAGCAGCAAGTTGCCCAAGGACCCCGCGCAGATCAAGGAGTGGCACGCGCAGAGCAGCAAGTTGCCTGAGGACCTCGCGCAGATCAAGGAGTGGCCCGCTTCGGCCAGCAAGTTGCCCGAAGACCCCGCGCAGATCGAGGAGTGGCCCGCTCCGGCCAGCAAGTTGCCCGAGGACCCCGCGCAGATCAAGGAGTGGCCCTTCGGCCAGCAAGTTGCCCGAAGACCCCGCGCAGATCAAGGAGTGGCCCGCTCCGGCCAGCAAGTTGCCCGAGGACCCCGCGCAGATCAAGGAGTGGCCCGCTCCGGCCAGCAAGTTGCCTGAGGACCCCGCGCAGATCAAGGAGTGGCCCGCTCCGGCCAGCAAGTTGCCCAAGGACCCCGCGCAGATCGAGGAGTGGCCCGCGCAGAGCAGCAAGTTGCCCGAGGACCCCGCGCAGATCAAGGAGTGGCCCGCTTCGGCCAGCAAGTTGCCCGAAGACCCCGCGCAGATCAAGGAGTGGCCCGCTCCGGCCAGCAAGTTGCCCGAGGACCCCGCGCAGATCAAGGAGTGGCCCGCTCCGGCCAGCAAGTTGCCCGAGGACCCCGCGCAGATCGAGGAGTGGCCCGCTCCGGCCAGCAAGTTGCCCGAGGACCCCGCGCAGATCAAGGAGTGGCACGCGCAGGCAGCAAGTTGCCCAAGGACCCCGCGCAGATCAAGAAGTGGCACGCGCAGAGCAGCAAGTTGCCCGAGGGCCTCGCGCAGATCAAGGAGTGGCCCGCTTCGGCCAGCAAGTTGCCCGAAGACCCCGCGCAGATCAAGGAGTGGCCCGCTCCGGCCAGCAAGTTGCCCGAGGACCCCGCGCAGATCAAGGAGTGGCCCGCTCCGGCCAGCAAGTTGCCTGAGGACCCCGCGCAGATCGAGTGGCCCGCTCCGGCCAGCAAGTTGCCCAAGGACCCCGCGCAGATCAAGGAGTGGCCCGCGCAGGCAGCAAGTTGCCCGAGGACCCCGCGCAGATCAAGGAGTGGCCCGCTTCGGCCAGCAAGTTGCCCGAAGACCCCGCGCAGATCAAGGAGTGGCCCGCTCCGGCCAGCAAGTTGCCCGAGGACCCCGCGCAGATCGAGGAGTGGCCCGCTCCGGCCAGCAAGTTGCCCGAGGACCCCGCGCAGATCGAGGAGTGGCCCGCTCCGGCCAGCAAGTTGCCCGAGGACCCCGCGCAGATCAAGGAGTGGCACGCGCAGAGCAGCAAGTTGCCCAAGGACCCCGCGCAGATCAAGGAGTGGCACGCGCAGAGCAGCAAGTTGCCCGAGGACCCCGCGCAGATCAAGGAGTGGCCCGCTTCGGCCAGCAAGTTGCCCGAGACCCCGCGCAGATCAAGGAGTGGCCCGCTCCGGCCAGCAAGTTGCCCGAGGACCCCGCGCAGATCAAGGAGTGGCCCGCTCGGCCAGCAAGTTGCCCGAGGACCCCGCGCAGATCAAGGAGTGGCCCGCTCCGGCCAGCAAGTTGCCCAAGGACCCCGCGCAGATCAAGGAGTGGCCCGCTCCGGCAGCAAGTTGCCCGAGGACCCCGCGCAGATCAAGGAGTGGCCCGCTCCGGCCAGCAAGTTGCCCAAGGACCCCGCGCAGATCAAGGAGTGGCACGCGCAGAGCAGCAAGTTGCCCGAGGACCCCGCGCAGATCAAGGAGTGGCCCTCTCCGGCCAGCAAGTTGCCCGAAGACCCCGCGCAGATCGAGGAGTGGCCCGCTCCGGCCAGCAAGTTGCCCGAGGACCCCGCGCAGATCAAGGAGTGGCACGCGCAGAGCAGCAAGTTGCCCAAGGACCCCGCGCAGATCAAGGAGTGGCACGCGCAGAGCAGCAAGTTGCCTGAGGACCCCGCGCAGATCAAGGAGTGGCCCGCTCCGGCCAGCAAGTTGCCTGAGGACCCCGCGCAGATCAAGGAGTGGCCCGCTCCGGCCAGCAAGTTGCCCAAGGACCCCGCGCAGATCGAGGAGTGGCCCGCGCAGGCAGCAAGTTGCCCGAGGACCCCGCGCAGATCAAGGAGTGGCCCGCTCCGGCCAGCAAGTTGCCCAAGGACCCCGCGCAGATCAAGGAGTGGCCCGCGCAGGCAGCAAGTTGCCCGAGGACCCCGCGCAGATCAAGGAGTGGCCCGCTTCGGCCAGCAAGTTGCCCAAGGACCCCGCGCAGATCAAGGAGTGGCCCGCTCCGGCCAGCAAGTTGCCCGAAGACCCCGCGCAGATCGAGGAGTGGCCCGCTCCGGCCAGCAAGTTGCCCGAGGACCCCGCGCAGATCGAGGAGTGGCCCGCTCCGGCCAGCAAGTTGCCCGAGGACCCCGCGCAGATCAAGGAGTGGCCCGCGCAGAGCAGCAAGTTGCCCAAGGACCCCGCGCAGATCAAGGAGTGGCCCGCGCAGGCAGCAAGTTGCCCGAGGACCCCGCGCAGATCAAGGAGTGGCCCTCTTCGGCCAGCAAGTTGCCCGAGGACCCCGCGCAGATCAAGGAGTGGCCCGCTCCGGCCAGCAAGTTGCCCGAGGACCCCGCGCAGATCAAGGAGTGGCCCTCTTCGGCCAGCAAGTTGCCCGAAGACCCCGCGCAGATCGAGGAGTGGCCCGCTCCGGCCAGCAAGTTGCCCGAGGACCCCGCGCAGATCAAGGAGTGGCCCGCGCAGAGCAGCAAGTTGCCCGAGGACCCCGCGCAGATCAAGGAGTGGCCCGCTCCGGCCAGCAAGTTGCCCGAGGACCCCGCGCAGATCAAGGAGTGGCCCGCTCCGGCCAGCAAGTTGCCCAAGGACCCCGCGCAGATCGAGAGGTGGCCCGCTCCGGCCAGCAAGTTGCCCAAGGACCCCGCGCAGATCAAGGAGTGGCCCGCGCAGGCAGCAAGTTGCCCGAGGACCCCGCGCAGATCAAGGAGTGGCCCGCTTCGGCCAGCAAGTTGCCCGAGGACCCCGCGCAGATCAAGGAGTGGCCCGCTCCGGCCAGCAAGTTGCCCGAGGACCCCGCGCAGATCGAGGAGTGGCCCGCTCCGGCCAGCAAGTTGCCCAAGGACCCCGCGCAGATCAAGGAGTGGCCCGCTCCGGCCAGCAAGTTGCCCAAGGACCCCGCGCAGATCGAGGAGTGGCCCGCGCAGGCAGCAAGTTGCCCGAGGACCCCGCGCAGATCAAGGAGTGGCCCTCTCGGCCAGCAAGTTGCCCGAAGACCCCGCGCAGATCAAGGAGTGGCCCGCTCCGGCCAGCAAGTTGCCCGAGGACCCCGCGCAGATCAAGGAGTGGCCCGCGCAGAGCAGCAAGTTGCCCGAGGACCCCGCGCAGATCAAGGAGTGGCCCGCTCCGGCCAGCAAGTTGCCCGAGGACCCCGCGCAGATCAAGGAGTGGCCCGCTCCGGCCAGCAAGTTGCCCAAGGACCCCGCGCAGATCGAGGAGTGGCCCGCTCCGGCCAGCAAGTTGCCCAAGGACCCCGCGCAGATCGAGGAGTGGCCCGCGCAGAGCAGCAAGTTGCCCGAGGACCCCGCGCAGATCAAGGAGTGGCCCTCGGCCAGCAAGTTGCCCGAGGACCCCGCGCAGATCAAGGAGTGGCCCGCTCCGGCCAGCAAGTTGCCCGAGGACCCCGCGCAGATCAAGGAGTGGCCCGCTCCGGCCAGCAAGTTGCCCAAGGACCCCGCGCAGATCAAGGAGTGGCCCGCTCCGGCCAGCAAGTTGCCCAAGGACCCCGCGCAGATCAAGGAGTGGCCCGCTCCGAGCAGCAAGTTGCCCGAGGACCCCGCGCAGATCAAGGAGTGGCCCGCTCCGGCCAGCAAGTTGCCCGAAGACCCCGCGCAGATCAAGGAGTGGCCCGCTCCGGCCAGCAAGTTGCCCGAAGACCCCGCGCAGATCGAGGAGTGGCCCGCTCCGGCCAGCAAGTTGCCCGAAGACCCCGCGCAGATCAAGGAGTGGCCCGCTCCGGCCAGCAAGTTGCCCGAGGACCCCGCGCAGATCAAGGAGTGGCCCGCTCCGGCCAGCAAGTTGCCCGAGGACCCCGCGCAGATCGAGGAGTGGCCCGCTCGGCCAGCAAGTTGCCCGAGGACCCCGCGCAGATCAAGGAGTGGCCCGCTCCGGCCAGCAAGTTGCCCAAGGACCCCGCGCAGATCGAGGAGTGGCCCGCGCAGAGCAGCAAGTTGCCCGAGGACCCCGCGCAGATCAAGGAGTGGCCCGCTCCGGCCAGCAAGTTGCCCGAGGACCCCGCGCAGATCAAGGAGTGGCCCGCTCCGGCCAGCAAGTTGCCCGAGGACCCCGCGCAGATCGAGGAGTGGCCCGCTCCGGCCAGCAAGTTGCCCAAGGACCCCGCGCAGATCGAGGAGTGGCCCGCTCCGGCCAGCAAGTTGCCCAAGGACCCCGCGCAGATCAAGGAGTGGCCCGCGCAGAGCAGCAAGTTGCCCGAGGACCCCGCGCAGATCAAGGAGTGGCCCTTCGGCCAGCAAGTTGCCCGAGGACCCCGCGCAGATCGAGGAGTGGCCCGCTCCGGCCAGCAAGTTGCCCGAGGACCCCGCGCAGATCGAGGAGTGGCCCGCTCCGGCCAGCAAGTTGCCCAAGGACCCCGCGCAGATCGAGGAGTGGCCCGCTCCGGCCAGCAAGTTGCCCAAGGACCCCGCGCAGATCGAGGAGTGGCCCGCGCAGAGCAGCAAGTTGCCCGAGGACCCCGCGCAGATCAAGGAGTGGCCCGCTCGGCCAGCAAGTTGCCCGAAGACCCCGCGCAGATCAAGGAGTGGCCCGCTCCGGCCAGCAAGTTGCCCGAAGACCCCGCGCAGATCAAGGAGTGGCCCGCTCCGGCCAGCAAGTTGCCCGAGGACCCCGCGCAGATCGAGGAGTGGCCCGCTCTCGGCCAGCAAGTTGCCTGAGGACCCCGCGCAGATCGAGGAGTGGCCCGCTCCGGCCAGCAAGTTGCCCAAGGACCCCGCGCAGATCAAGGAGTGGCCCGCTCCGGCCAGCAAGTTGCCCGAGGACCCCGCGCAGATCAAGGAGTGGCCCGCTCCGGCCAGCAAGTTGCCCAAGGACCCCGCGCAGATCAAGGAGTGGCCCGCTCCGGCCAGCAAGTTGCCCGAGGACCCCGCGCAGATCAAGGAGTGGCCCGCTCCGGCCAGCAAGTTGCCCGAGGACCCCGCGCAGATCGAGGAGTGGCCCGCTCCGGCCAGCAAGTTGCCCAAGGACCCCGCGCAGATCGAGGAGTGGCCCGCGCAGGCAGCAAGTTGCCCGAGGACCCCGCGCAGATCAAGGAGTGGCCCGCTCGGCCAGCAAGTTGCCCGAAGACCCCGCGCAGATCAAGGAGTGGCCCGCTTCGGCCAGCAAGTTGCCCGAGGACCCCGCGCAGATCAAGGAGTGGCCCGCTCCGGCCAGCAAGTTGCCCGAGGACCCCGCGCAGATCGAGGAGTGGCCCGCTCCGGCCAGCAAGTTGCCCGAGGACCCCGCGCAGATCGAGGAGTGGCCCGCTCCGGCCAGCAAGTTGCCCAAGGACCCCGCGCAGATCAAGGAGTGGCCCGCGCAGGCAGCAAGTTGCCCGAGGACCCCGCGCAGATCAAGGAGTGGCCCGCTTCGGCCAGCAAGTTGCCCGAAGACCCCGCGCAGATCAAGGAGTGGCCCGCTCCGGCCAGCAAGTTGCCCGAAGACCCCGCGCAGATCAAGGAGTGGCCCGCTCCGGCCAGCAAGTTGCCCGAGGACCCCGCGCAGATCAAGGAGTGGCCCGCTCCGGCCAGCAAGTTGCCCGAGGACCCCGCGCAGATCGAGGAGTGGCCCGCTCCGGCCAGCAAGTTGCCCAAGGACCCCGCGCAGATCGAGGAGTGGCCCGCTCCAGCAAGTTGCCCAAGGACCCCGCGCAGATCAAGGAGTGGCCCGCGCAGAGCAGCAAGTTGCCCGAGGACCCCGCGCAGATCAAGGAGTGGCCCGCTTCGGCCAGCAAGTTGCCCGAGGACCCCGCGCAGATCAAGGAGTGGCCCGCTCCGGCCAGCAAGTTGCCCGAGGACCCCGCGCAGATCGAGGAGTGGCCCGCTCCGGCCAGCAAGTTGCCCAAGGACCCCGCGCAGATCGAGGAGTGGCCCGCTCCGGCCAGCAAGTTGCCCAAGGACCCCGCGCAGATCGAGGAGTGGCCCGCGCAGGCAGCAAGTTGCCCGAGGACCCCGCGCAGATCAAGGAGTGGCCCGCTTCGGCCAGCAAGTTGCCCAAGGACCCCGCGCAGATCAAGGAGTGGCCCGCTTCGGCCAGCAAGTTGCCCGAAGACCCCGCGCAGATCAAGGAGTGGCCCGCTCCGGCCAGCAAGTTGCCCGAGGACCCCGCGCAGATCAAGGAGTGGCCCGCTCCGGCCAGCAAGTTGCCCGAGGACCCCGCGCAGATCAAGGAGTGGCCCGCTCCGGCCAGCAAGTTGCCCAAGGACCCCGCGCAGATCAAGGAGTGGCCCGCTCCGGCCAGCAAGTTGCCTGAGGACCTCGCGCAGATCAAGGAGTGGCCCGCTCCGGCCAGCAAGTTGCCCAAGGACCCCGCGCAGATCAAGGAGTGGCCCGCTCCGGCCAGCAAGTTGCCCAAGGACCCCGCGCAGATCAAGGAGTGGCCCGCGCAGGCAGCAAGTTGCCCGAGGACCCCGCGCAGATCGAGGAGTGGCCCGCTCCGGCCAGCAAGTTGCCCGAGGACCCCGCGCAGATCGAGGAGTGGCCCGCTCCGGCCAGCAAGTTGCCCAAGGACCCCGCGCAGATCAAGGAGTGGCACGCGCAGAGCAGCAAGTTGCCCGAGGACCCCGCGCAGATCAAGGAGTGGCCCGCGCAGAGCAGCAAGTTGCCCGAGGACCCCGCGCAGATCAAGGAGTGGCACGCGCAGGCAGCAAGTTGCCCGAGGACCCCGCGCAGATCAAGGAGTGGCCCGCTCCGGCCAGCAAGTTGCCTGAGGACCCCGCGCAGATCAAGGAGTGGCCCGCTCCGGCCAGCAAGTTGCCCGAAGACCCCGCGCAGATCGAGGAGTGGCCCGCTCCGGCCAGCAAGTTGCCCGAGGACCCCGCGCAGATCAAGGAGTGGCACGCGCAGGCAGCAAGTTGCCCAAGGACCCCGCGCAGATCAAGGAGTGGCACGCGCAGAGCAGCAAGTTGCCTGAGGACCCCGCGCAGATCAAGGAGTGGCCCGCTCCGGCCAGCAAGTTGCCTGAGGACCCCGCGCAGATCAAGGAGTGGCCCGCTCCGGCCAGCAAGTTGCCCGAAGACCCCGCGCAGATCAAGGAGTGGCCCGCTCCGGCCAGCAAGTTGCCCGAGGACCCCGCGCAGATCAAGGAGTGGCCCGCTCCGGCCAGCAAGTTGCCCGAGGACCCCGCGCAGATCAAGGAGTGGCCCTCTCCGGCCAGCAAGTTGCCCGAGGACCCCGCGCAGATCAAGGAGTGGCCCGCTCCGGCCAGCAAGTTGCCCGAGGACCCCGCGCAGATCAAGGAGTGGCACGCGCAGGCAGCAAGTTGCCCAAGGACCCCGCGCAGATCAAGGAGTGGCACGCGCAGAGCAGCAAGTTGCCTGAGGACCCCGCGCAGATCAAGGAGTGGCCCGCTCCGGCCAGCAAGTTGCCCGAGGACCCCGCGCAGATCAAGGAGTGGCCCGCTCCGGCCAGCAAGTTGCCCGAAGACCCCGCGCAGATCAAGGAGTGGCCCGCTCCGGCCAGCAAGTTGCCCGAGGACCCCGCGCAGATCAAGGAGTGGCCCGCTCGGCCAGCAAGTTGCCCGAGGACCCCGCGCAGATCGAGGAGTGGCCCGCTCCGGCCAGCAAGTTGCCCGAGGACCCCGCGCAGATCAAGGAGTGGCCCGCTCCGGCCAGCAAGTTGCCCGAGGACCCCGCGCAGATCAAGGAGTGGCACGCGCAGAGCAGCAAGTTGCCCAAGGACCCCGCGCAGATCAAGGAGTGGCACGCGCAGGCAGCAAGTTGCCCGAGGACCCCGCGCAGATCAAGGAGTGGCCCGCTCCGGCCAGCAAGTTGCCCGAGGACCCCGCGCAGATCAAGGAGTGGCCCGCTCCGGCCAGCAAGTTGCCCAAGACCCCGCGCAGATCGAGGAGTGGCCCGCTCCGGCCAGCAAGTCACCCGAGGACCCCGCGCAGATCAAGGAGTGGCCGCGCGCAGAGCAGCAAGTTGCCCAAGGACCCCGCGCAGATCAAGGAGTGGCCCGCTCCGGCCAGCAAGTTGCCCGAGGACCCCGCGCAGATCAAGGAGTGGCCCTCTTCGGCCAGCAAGTTGCCCAAGACCCCGCGCAGATCAAGGAGTGGCCCGCTCCGGCCAGCAAGTTGCCCGAGGACCCCGCGCAGATCGAGGAGTGGCCCTCCGGCCAGCAAGTTGCCCGAGGACCCCGCGCAGATCAAGGAGTGGCCCGCTCCGGCCAGCAAGTTGCCCGAGGACCCCGCGCAGATCGAGGAGTGGCCCGCTCCGGCCAGCAAGTTGCCCGAGGACCCCGCGCAGATCAAGGAGTGGCACGCGCAGAGCAGCAAGTTGCCCAAGGACCCCGCGCAGATCAAGGAGTGGCACGCGCAGAGCAGCAAGTTGCCCGAGGACCCCGCGCAGATCAAGGAGTGGCCCGCTCCGGCCAGCAAGTTGCCCGAGGACCCGCGCAGATCAAGGAGTGGCCCGCTCCGGCCAGCAAGTTGCCCGAAGACCCCGCGCAGATCAAGGAGTGGCCCGCTCCGGCCAGCAAGTTGCCCGAGGACCCCGCGCAGATCAAGGAGTGGCACGCGCAGAGCAGCAAGTTGCCCAAGGACCCCGCGCAGATCAAGGAGTGGCCCGCTCCGGCCAGCAAGTTGCCCGAGGACCCCGCGCAGATCAAGGAGTGGCCCGCTCCGGCCAGCAAGTTGCCCGAAGACCCCGCGCAGATCAAGGAGTGGCCCGCTCCGGCCAGCAAGTTGCCCGAGGACCCCGCGCAGATCGAGGAGTGGCCCGCTCCGGCCAGCAAGTTGCCCGAGGACCCCGCGCAGATCGAGGAGTGGCCCGCTCCGGCCAGCAAGTTGCCCGAGGACCCCGCGCAGATCAAGGAGTGGCCCGCTCCGGCCAGCAAGTTGCCCGAGGACCCCGCGCAGATCAAGGAGTGGCACGCGCAGAGCAGCAAGTTGCCCAAGGACCCCGCGCAGATCAAGGAGTGGCACGCGCAGAGCAGCAAGTTGCCTGAGGACCCCGCGCAGATCAAGGAGTGGCCCGCTCCGGCCAGCAAGTTGCCTGAGGACCCCGCGCAGATCAAGGAGTGGCCCGCTCCGGCCAGCAAGTTGCCCGAAGACCCCGCGCAGATCGAGGAGTGGCCCGCGCAGGCAGCAAGTTGCCCGAGGACCCCGCGCAGATCAAGGAGTGGCCCGCTCCGGCCAGCAAGTTGCCCAAGGACCCCGCGCAGATCAAGGAGTGGCCCGCGCAGCAGCAAGTTGCCCGAGGACCCCGCGCAGATCAAGGAGTGGCCCGCGCAGAGCAGCAAGTTGCCCGAGGACCCCGCGCAGATCAAGGAGTGGCCCGCGCAGGCCAGCAAGTTGCCCAAGGACCCCGCGCAGATCGAGGAGTGGCCCGCGCAGGCAGCAAGTTGCCCGAGGACCCCGCGCAGATCAAGGAGTGGCCCGCTCCGGCCAGCAAGTTGCCCAAGGACCCCGCGCAGATCAAGGAGTGGCCCGCGCAGGCAGCAAGTCACCCGAGGACCCCGCGCAGATCAAGGAGTGGCACGCGCAGGCAGCAAGTTGCCCAAGGACCCCGCGCAGATCAAGGAGTGGCACGCGCAGAGCAGCAAGTTGCCCGAGGACCCCGCGCAGATCAAGGAGTGGCCCGCTCCGGCCAGCAAGTTGCCCGAGGACCCCGCGCAGATCAAGGAGTGGCCCGCTCCGGCCAGCAAGTTGCCCGAGGACCCCGCGCAGATCAAGGAGTGGCCCGCGCCGGCCAGCAAGTTGCCCGAGGACCCCGCGCAGATCAAGGAGTGGCCCGCGCAGGCAGCAAGTTGCCCGAGGACCCCGCGCAGATCAAGGAGTGGCCCGCTCCGGCCAGCAAGTTGCCCGAGGACCCCGCGCAGATCAAGGAGTGGCCCGCGCAGGCAGCAAGTTGCCCAAGGACCCCGCGCAGATCAAGGAGTGGCCCGCTCCGGCCAGCAAGTTGCCCAAGGACCCCGCGCAGATCGAGGAGTGGCCCGCGCAGGCAGCAAGTTGCCCGAGGACCCCGCGCAGATCAAGGAGTGGCCCGCTCAGGCCAGCAAGTTGCCCAAGGACCCCGCGCAGATCAAGGAGTGGCCCGCGCAGGCAGCAAGTTGCCCGAGGACCCCGCGCAGATCAAGGAGTGGCCCGCTCCGGCCAGCAAGTTGCCCAAGGACCCCGCGCAGATCGAGGAGTGGCCCGCGCAGGCAGCAAGTTGCCCGAGGACCCCGCGCAGATCAAGGAGTGGCACGCGCAGGCAGCAAGTTGCCCAAGGACCCCGCGCAGATCGAGGAGTGGCCCGCGCAGAGCAGCAAGTTGCCCGAGGACCCCGCGCAGATCAAGGAGTGGCCCGCTCCGGCCAGCAAGTTGCCCAAGGACCCCGCGCAGATCAAGGAGTGGCCCGCGCGGCCAGCAAGTTGCCCGAGGACCCCGCGCAGATCAAGGAGTGGCCCGCTCCGGCAGCAAGTTGCCCAAGGACCCCGCGCAGATCAAGGAGTGGCACGCGAGGCAGCAAGTTGCCCGAGGACCCCGCGCAGATCAAGGAGTGGCCCGCTCCGGCCAGCAAGTTGCCCAAGGACCCCGCGCAGATCAAGGAGTGGCCCGCTCCGGCCAGCAAGTTGCCCAAGGACCCCGCGCAGATCAAGGAGTGGCCCGCTCCGGCCAGCAAGTTGCCCGAGGACCCCGCGCAGATCAAGGAGTGGCCCGCTCAGGCAGCAAGTTGCCCGAGGACCCCGCGCAGATCAAGGAGTGGCCCGCTCAGGCCAGCAAGTTGCCCGAGGACCCCGCGCAGATCAAGGAGTGGCACGCGCAGGCAGCAAGTTGCCCGAGGACCCCGCGCAGATCAAGGAGTGGCCCGCTCCGGCCAGCAAGTTGCCCAAGGACCCCGCGCAGATCGAGGAGTGGCCCGCTCCGGCCAGCAAGTTGCCCGAGGACCCCGCGCAGATCAAGGAGTGGCACGCGCAGGCAGCAAGTTGCCCAGGACCCCGCGCAGATCAAGGAGTGGCCCGCGCAGGCAGCAAGTTGCCCGAGGACCCCGCGCAGATCAAGGAGTGGCCCGCTCCGGCCAGCAAGTTGCCCAAGGACCCCGCGCAGATCAAGGAGTGGCCCGCGCCGGCCAGCAAGTTGCCCGAGGACCCCGCGCAGATCAAGGAGTGGCCCGCGCAGGCAGCAAGTTGCCCAAGGACCCCGCGCAGATCAAGGAGTGGCCCGCTCCGGCCAGCAAGTTGCCCGGACCCCGCGCAGATCAAGGAGTGGCCCGCTCCGGCCAGCAAGTTGCCCGAGGACCCCGCGCAGATCAAGGAGTGGCACGCGCAGAGCAGCAAGTTGCCCAAGGACCCCGCGCAGATCAAGGAGTGGCCCGCGCAGGCAGCAAGTTGCCCGAGGACCCCGCGCAGATCAAGGAGTGGCCCGCTCCGGCCAGCAAGTTGCCCAAGGACCCCGCGCAGATCGAGGAGTGGCCCGCTCAGGCCAGCAAGTTGCCCGAGGACCCCGCGCAGATCAAGGAGTGGCCCGCGCCAGCAAGTTGCCCAAGGACCCCGCGCAGATCAAGGAGTGGCACGCGCAGGCAGCAAGTTGCCCGAGGACCCCGCGCAGATCAAGGAGTGGCCCGCTCCGGCCAGCAAGTTGCCCGAGGACCCCGCGCAGATCAAGGAGTGGCCCGCTCCGGCCAGCAAGTTGCCCAAGGACCCCGCGCAGATCAAGGAGTGGCCCGCTCCGGCCAGCAAGTTGCCCGAGGACCCCGCGCAGATCAAGGAGTGGCCCGCTCAGGCAGCAAGTTGCCCGAGGACCCCGCGCAGATCAAGGAGTGGCCCGCTCCGGCCAGCAAGTTGCCCGAGGACCCCGCGCAGATCAAGGAGTGGCCCGCTCCGGCCAGCAAGTTGCCCGAGGACCCCGCGCAGATCAAGGAGTGGCCCGCGCCGGCCAGCAAGTTGCCCAAGGACCCCGCGCAGATCAAGGAGTGGCCCGCTCCGGCCAGCAAGTTGCCCGAGGACCCCGCGCAGATCAAGGAGTGGCCCGCTCCGGCCAGCAAGTTGCCCGAGGACCCCGCGCAGATCAAGGAGTGGCCCGCTCCGGCAGCAAGTTGCCCGAGGACCCCGCGCAGATCAAGGAGTGGCCCGCTCCGGCCAGCAAGTTGCCCGAGGACCCCGCGCAGATCAAGGAGTGGCCCGCTCCGGCCAGCAAGTTGCCCGAAGACCCCGCGCAGATCAAGGAGTGGCCCGCTCCGGCCAGCAAGTTGCCCGAGGACCCCGCGCAGATCAAGGAGTGGCCCGCGCAGGCAGCAAGTTGCCCAAGGACCCCGCGCAGATCAAGGAGTGGCCCGCGCAGGCAGCAAGTTGCCCGAGGACCCCGCGCAGATCAAGGAGTGGCCCGCTCCGGCCAGCAAGTTGCCCGAGGACCCCGCGCAGATCAAGGAGTGGCCCGCTCCGGCCAGCAAGTTGCCCAAGGACCCCGCGCAGATCAAGGAGTGGCCCGCTCCGGCCAGCAAGTTGCCCGAGGACCCCGCGCAGATCAAGGAGTGGCCCGCTCCGGCCAGCAAGTTGCCCAAGGACCCCGCGCAGATCAAGGAGTGGCCCGCTCCGGCCAGCAAGTTGCCCGAGGACCCCGCGCAGATCAAGGAGTGGCCCGCTCCGGCCAGCAAGTTGCCCGAGGACCCCGCGCAGATCAAGGAGTGGCCCGCTCCGGCCAGCAAGTTGCCCAAGGACCCCGCGCAGATCAAGGAGTGGCACGCGCAGAGCAGCAAGTTGCCCAAGGACCCCGCGCAGATCAAGGAGTGGCCCGCTCGGCCAGCAAGTTGCCCGAGGACCCCGCGCAGATCAAGGAGTGGCCCGCTCCGGCCAGCAAGTTGCCCGAGGACCCCGCGCAGATCAAGGAGTGGCACGCGCAGGCAGCAAGTTGCCCAAGGACCCCGCGCAGATCAAGGAGTGGCCCGCGCAGGCCAGCAAGTTGCCCGAGGACCCCGCGCAGATCAAGGAGTGGCCCGCTCCGGCCAGCAAGTTGCCCGAGGACCCCGCGCAGATCGAGGAGTGGCCCGCTCCGGCCAGCAAGTTGCCCGAGGACCCCGCGCAGATCAAGGAGTGGCACGCGCAGAGCAGCAAGTTGCCCAAGGACCCCGCGCAGATCAAGGAGTGGCCCGCTCCGGCAGCAAGTTGCCCGAGGACCCCGCGCAGATCAAGGAGTGGCCCGCTCCGGCCAGCAAGTTGCCCGAGGACCCCGCGCAGATCAAGGAGTGGCCCGCTCCGGCCAGCAAGTTGCCCAAGGACCCCGCGCAGATCAAGGAGTGGCCCGCTCCGGCCAGCAAGTTGCCCGAGGACCCCGCGCAGATCAAGGAGTGGCCCGCTCCGGCCAGCAAGTTGCCCGAGGACCCCGCGCAGATCAAGGAGTGGCCCGCTCCGGCCAGCAAGTTGCCCGAGGACCCCGCGCAGATCAAGGAGTGGCCCGCGCAGGCAGCAAGTTGCCCAAGGACCCCGCGCAGATCAAGGAGTGGCCCGCTCAGGCAGCAAGTTGCCCGAGGACCCCGCGCAGATCAAGGAGTGGCCCGCTCCGGCCAGCAAGTTGCCCAAGGACCCCGCGCAGATCAAGGAGTGGCCCGCTCCGGCCAGCAAGTTGCCCGAGGACCCCGCGCAGATCAAGGAGTGGCCCGCGCAGGCAGCAAGTTGCCCGAGGACCCCGCGCAGATCAAGGAGTGGCCCGCGCAGGCAGCAAGTTGCCCGAGGACCCCGCGCAGATCAAGGAGTGGCCCGCTCGGCCAGCAAGTTGCCCGAGGACCCCGCGCAGATCAAGGAGTGGCCCGCTCCGGCCAGCAAGTTGCCCGAGGACCCCGCGCAGATCAAGGAGTGGCCCGCTCCGGCCAGCAAGTTGCCCGAGGACCCCGCGCAGATCAAGGAGTGGCCCGCTCCGGCCAGCAAGTTGCCCAAGGACCCCGCGCAGATCAAGGAGTGGCCCGCTCCGGCCAGCAAGTTGCCCGAGGACCCCGCGCAGATCAAGGAGTGGCACGCGCAGGCCAGCAAGTTGCCCAAGGACCCCGCGCAGATCAAGGAGTGGCCCGCGCAGGCCAGCAAGTTGCCCGAGGACCCCGCGCAGATCAAGGAGTGGCCCGCTCCGGCCAGCAAGTTGCCCGAGGACCCCGCGCAGATCAAGGAGTGGCCCGCTCCGGCCAGCAAGTTGCCCGAGGACCCCGCGCAGATCAAGGAGTGGCACGCGCAGAGCAGCAAGTTGCCCGAGGACCCCGCGCAGATCAAGGAGTGGCCCGCTCCGGCCAGCAAGTTGCCCGAGGACCCCGCGCAGATCAAGGAGTGGCCCGCTCCGGCCAGCAAGTTGCCCGAGGACCCCGCGCAGATCAAGGAGTGGCCCGCTCCGGCCAGCAAGTTGCCCGAGGACCCCGCGCAGATCAAGGAGTGGCCCGCTCAGGCCAGCAAGTTGCCCAAGGACCCCGCGCAGATCAAGGAGTGGCCCGCTCCGGCCAGCAAGTTGCCCGAGGACCCCGCGCAGATCGAGGAGTGGCCCGCGCAGGCAGCAAGTTGCCCGAGGACCCCGCGCAGATCAAGGAGTGGCACGCGCAGAGCAGCAAGTTGCCCAAGGACCCCGCGCAGATCAAGGAGTGGCCCGCGCAGGCAGCAAGTTGCCCGAGGACCCCGCGCAGATCAAGGAGTGGCCCGCTCCGGCCAGCAAGTTGCCCGAAGACCCCGCGCAGATCAAGGAGTGGCCCGCTCCGGCCAGCAAGTTGCCCGAGGACCCCGCGCAGATCAAGGAGTGGCCCGCTCCGGCCAGCAAGTTGCCCAAGGACCCCGCGCAGATCAAGGAGTGGCCCGCTCCGGCCAGCAAGTTGCCCGAGGACCCCGCGCAGATCAAGGAGTGGCCCGCTCCGGCCAGCAAGTTGCCCGAGGACCCCGCGCAGATCAAGGAGTGGCCCGCGCAGGCAGCAAGTTGCCCGAGGACCCCGCGCAGATCAAGGAGTGGCCCGCTCCGGCCAGCAAGTTGCCCAAGGACCCCGCGCAGATCAAGGAGTGGCCCGCTCCGGCCAGCAAGTTGCCCGAGGACCCCGCGCAGATCAAGGAGTGGCCCGCTCAGGCAGCAAGTTGCCCAAGGACCCCGCGCAGATCAAGGAGTGGCCCGCGCAGGCAGCAAGTTGCCCGAGGACCCCGCGCAGATCAAGGAGTGGCCCGCTTCGGCCAGCAAGTTGCCCGAGGACCCCGCGCAGATCAAGGAGTGGCCCGCTCCGGCCAGCAAGTTGCCCGAGGACCCCGCGCAGATCAAGGAGTGGCCCGCTCAGGCCAGCAAGTTGCCCGAGGACCCCGCGCAGATCAAGGAGTGGCCCGCGCAGGCCAGCAAGTTGCCCGAGGACCCCGCGCAGATCAAGGAGTGGCCCGCTCCGGCCAGCAAGTTGCCCGAGGACCCCGCGCAGATCAAGGAGTGGCCCGCTCCGGCCAGCAAGTTGCCCAAGGACCCCGCGCAGATCAAGGAGTGGCCCGCTCCGGCCAGCAAGTTGCCCGAGGACCCCGCGCAGATCAAGGAGTGGCCCGCTCCGGCCAGCAAGTTGCCCAAGACCCCGCGCAGATCAAGGAGTGGCCCGCTCCGGCCAGCAAGTTGCCCGAGGACCCCGCGCAGATCAAGGAGTGGCCCGCTCCGGCCAGCAAGTTGCCCGAGGACCCCGCGCAGATCAAGGAGTGGCCCGCTCCGGCCAGCAAGTTGCCCAAGGACCCCGCGCAGATCAAGGAGTGGCCCGCGCAGGCAGCAAGTTGCCCGAGGACCCCGCGCAGATCAAGGAGTGGCCCGCTCCGGCCAGCAAGTTGCCCGAGGACCCCGCGCAGATCAAGGAGTGGCCCGCTCCGGCCAGCAAGTTGCCCGAGGACCCCGCGCAGATCAAGGAGTGGCCCGCGCAGGCAGCAAGTTGCCCAAGGACCCCGCGCAGATCAAGGAGTGGCCCGCTCCGGCCAGCAAGTTGCCCGAGGACCCCGCGCAGATCAAGGAGTGGCCCGCTCCGGCCAGCAAGTTGCCCGAGGACCCCGCGCAGATCAAGGAGTGGCCCGCTCCGGCCAGCAAGTTGCCCGAGGACCCCGCGCAGATCAAGGAGTGGCCCGCTCCGGCCAGCAAGTTGCCCAAGGACCCCGCGCAGATCAAGGAGTGGCCCGCTCCGGCCAGCAAGTTGCCCAAGGACCCCGCGCAGATCGAGGAGTGGCCCGCGCAGAGCAGCAAGTTGCCCGAGGACCCCGCGCAGATCAAGGAGTGGCCCGCTCCGGCCAGCAAGTTGCCCGAAGACCCCGCGCAGATCAGGAGTGGCCCGCTCCGGCCAGCAAGTTGCCCGAGGACCCCGCGCAGATCAAGGAGTGGCCCGCTCCGGCCAGCAAGTTGCCCAAGGACCCCGCGCAGATCAAGGAGTGGCCCGCTCCGGCCAGCAAGTTGCCCGAGGACCCCGCGCAGATCAAGGAGTGGCCCGCTCCGGCCAGCAAGTTGCCCAAGGACCCCGCGCAGATCAAGGAGTGGCCCGCTCCGGCCAGCAAGTTGCCCGAGGACCCCGCGCAGATCAAGGAGTGGCCCGCTCCGGCCAGCAAGTTGCCCGAGGACCCCGCGCAGATCAAGGAGTGGCCCGCTCCGGCCAGCAAGTTGCCCGAGGACCCCGCGCAGATCAAGGAGTGGCCCGCTCCGGCCAGCAAGTTGCCCGAAGACCCCGCGCAGATCAAGGAGTGGCCCGCTCCGGCCAGCAAGTTGCCCGAGGACCCCGCGCAGATCAAGGAGTGGCCCGCTCCGGCCAGCAAGTTGCCCAAGGACCCCGCGCAGATCAAGGAGTGGCCCGCTCCGGCCAGCAAGTTGCCCAAGGACCCCGCGCAGATCAAGGAGTGGCCCGCGCAGGCCAGCAAGTTGCCCGAGGACCCCGCGCAGATCAAGGAGTGGCCCGCTCCGGCCAGCAAGTTGCCCGAAGACCCCGCGCAGATCAAGGAGTGGCCCGCTCCGGCCAGCAAGTTGCCCGAGGACCCCGCGCAGATCAAGGAGTGGCACGCGCAGGCAGCAAGTTGCCCAAGGACCCCGCGCAGATCAAGGAGTGGCCCGCTCCGGCCAGCAAGTTGCCCGAGGACCCCGCGCAGATCAAGGAGTGGCCCGCTCCGGCCAGCAAGTTGCCCGAGGACCCCGCGCAGATCGAGGAGTGGCCCGCTCCGGCCAGCAAGTTGCCCGAGGACCCCGCGCAGATCAAGGAGTGGCACGCGCAGGCAGCAAGTTGCCCAAGGACCCCGCGCAGATCAAGGAGTGGCCCGCGCAGGCAGCAAGTTGCCCGAGGACCCCGCGCAGATCAAGGAGTGGCCCGCTCCGGCCAGCAAGTTGCCCGAGGACCCCGCGCAGATCAAGGAGTGGCCCGCTCCGGCCAGCAAGTTGCCCAAGGACCCCGCGCAGATCAAGGAGTGGCCCGCTCCGGCCAGCAAGTTGCCCGAGGACCCCGCGCAGATCAAGGAGTGGCCCGCTCCGGCCAGCAAGTTGCCCGAGGACCCCGCGCAGATCAAGGAGTGGCCCGCTCCGGCCAGCAAGTTGCCCGAGGACCCCGCGCAGATCAAGGAGTGGCCCGCTCCGGCCAGCAAGTTGCCCGAGGACCCCGCGCAGATCAAGGAGTGGCCCGCTCCGGCCAGCAAGTTGCCCGAGGACCCCGCGCAGATCAAGGAGTGGCCCGCTCCGGCCAGCAAGTTGCCCGAGGACCCCGCGCAGATCAAGGAGTGGCACGCGCCGGCCAGCAAGTTGCCCAAGGACCCCGCGCAGATCAAGGAGTGGCACGCGCAGGCAGCAAGTTGCCCGAGGACCCCGCGCAGATCAAGGAGTGGCCCGCTCCGGCCAGCAAGTTGCCCGAGGACCCCGCGCAGATCAAGGAGTGGCCCGCTCCGGCCAGCAAGTTGCCCAAGGACCCCGCGCAGATCAAGGAGTGGCCCGCTCCGGCCAGCAAGTTGCCCGAGGACCCCGCGCAGATCAAGGAGTGGCCCGCTCCGGCCAGCAAGTTGCCCGAAGACCCCGCGCAGATCAAGGAGTGGCCCGCTCCGGCCAGCAAGTTGCCCGAGGACCCCGCGCAGATCAAGGAGTGGCCCGCTCCGGCCAGCAAGTTGCCCAAGGACCCCGCGCAGATCAAGGAGTGGCCCGCGCCGGCCAGCAAGTTGCCCGAGGACCCCGCGCAGATCAAGGAGTGGCCCGCTCCGGCCAGCAAGTTGCCCGAGGACCCCGCGCAGATCAAGGAGTGGCCCGCTCCGGCCAGCAAGTTGCCCGAGGACCCCGCGCAGATCAAGGAGTGGCCCGCTCCGGCCAGCAAGTTGCCCGAGGACCCCGCGCAGATCAAGGAGTGGCCCGCTCGGCCAGCAAGTTGCCCGAAGACCCCGCGCAGATCAAGGAGTGGCCCGCTCCGGCCAGCAAGTTGCCCGAGGACCCCGCGCAGATCAAGGAGTGGCCCGCTCCGGCCAGCAAGTTGCCCAAGGACCCCGCGCAGATCAAGGAGTGGCCCGCTCCGGCCAGCAAGTTGCCCGAGGACCCCGCGCAGATCAAGGAGTGGCCCGCTCCGGCCAGCAAGTTGCCCGAGGACCCCGCGCAGATCAAGGAGTGGCCCGCTCCGGCCAGCAAGTTGCCCGAGGACCCCGCGCAGATCAAGGAGTGGCCCGCTCCGGCCAGCAAGTTGCCCGAAGACCCCGCGCAGATCAAGGAGTGGCCCGCTCCGGCCAGCAAGTTGCCCGAGGACCCCGCGCAGATCAAGGAGTGGCCCGCTCCGGCCAGCAAGTTGCCCAAGGACCCCGCGCAGATCAAGGAGTGGCCCGCTCCGGCCAGCAAGTTGCCCAAGGACCCCGCGCAGATCAAGGAGTGGCCCGCTCCGGCCAGCAAGTTGCCCGAGGACCCCGCGCAGATCAAGGAGTGGCCCGCGCAGGCAGCAAGTTGCCCAAGGACCCCGCGCAGATCAAGGAGTGGCCCGCGCAGGCAGCAAGTTGCCCGAGGACCCCGCGCAGATCAAGGAGTGGCCCGCTCCGGCCAGCAAGTTGCCCAAGGACCCCGCGCAGATCAAGGAGTGGCCCGCTCCGGCCAGCAAGTTGCCCGAAGACCCCGCGCAGATCAAGGAGTGGCCCGCTCCGGCCAGCAAGTTGCCCGAGGACCCCGCGCAGATCAAGGAGTGGCACGCGCAGGCAGCAAGTTGCCCGAGGACCCCGCGCAGATCAAGGAGTGGCCCGCTCCGGCCAGCAAGTTGCCCAAGGACCCCGCGCAGATCAAGGAGTGGCCCGCTCCGGCCAGCAAGTTGCCCGAAGACCCCGCGCAGATCAAGGAGTGGCCCGCTCCGGCCAGCAAGTTGCCCGGACCCCGCGCAGATCAAGGAGTGGCCCGCTCCGGCCAGCAAGTTGCCCGAGGACCCCGCGCAGATCAAGGAGTGGCCCGCTCAGGCCAGCAAGTTGCCCAAGGACCCCGCGCAGATCAAGGAGTGGCCCGCGCCGGCAGCAAGTTGCCCAAGGACCCCGCGCAGATCAAGGAGTGGCCCGCTCCGGCCAGCAAGTTGCCCGAGGACCCCGCGCAGATCAAGGAGTGGCCCGCTCCGGCCAGCAAGTTGCCCAAGGACCCCGCGCAGATCAAGGAGTGGCCCGCTCGGCCAGCAAGTTGCCCAAGGACCCCGCGCAGATCAAGGAGTGGCACGCGCAGAGCAGCAAGTTGCCCGAGGACCCCGCGCAGATCAAGGAGTGGCCCGCTCCGGCCAGCAAGTTGCCCGAGGACCCCGCGCAGATCAAGGAGTGGCCCGCTCCGGCCAGCAAGTTGCCCGAAGACCCCGCGCAGATCAAGGAGTGGCCCGCTCCGGCCAGCAAGTTGCCCGAGGACCCCGCGCAGATCAAGGAGTGGCCCGCTCCGGCCAGCAAGTTGCCCAAGGACCCCGCGCAGATCAAGGAGTGGCCCGCTCCGGCCAGCAAGTTGCCCGAGGACCCCGCGCAGATCAAGGAGTGGCCCGCTCCGGCCAGCAAGTTGCCCAAGGACCCCGCGCAGATCAAGGAGTGGCCCGCTCCGGCCAGCAAGTTGCCCAAGGACCCCGCGCAGATCAAGGAGTGGCCCGCTCCGGCCAGCAAGTTGCCCGAGGACCCCGCGCAGATCAAGGAGTGGCCCGCTCCGGCCAGCAAGTTGCCCGAGGACCCCGCGCAGATCGAGGAGTGGCCCGCTCCGGCCAGCAAGTTGCCCGAGGACCCCGCGCAGATCAAGGAGTGGCCCGCCCGGCCAGCAAGTTGCCCAAGGACCCCGCGCAGATCAAGGAGTGGCCCGCGCCGGCCAGCAAGTTGCCCGAGGACCCCGCGCAGATCAAGGAGTGGCCCGCTCCGGCCAGCAAGTTGCCCGAGGACCCCGCGCAGATCAAGGAGTGGCCCGCTCCGGCCAGCAAGTTGCCCGAGGACCCCGCGCAGATCAAGGAGTGGCCCGCTCCGGCAGCAAGTTGCCCGAGGACCCCGCGCAGATCAAGGAGTGGCCCGCTCCGGCCAGCAAGTTGCCCAAGGACCCCGCGCAGATCAAGGAGTGGCCCGCTCCGGCCAGCAAGTTGCCCAAGGACCCCGCGCAGATCAAGGAGTGGCCCGCTCCGGCCAGCAAGTTGCCCAAGGACCCCGCGCAGATCAAGGAGTGGCCCGCTCCGGCCAGCAAGTTGCCCAAGGACCCCGCGCAGATCAAGGAGTGGCCCGCGCCGGCCAGCAAGTTGCCCGAGGACCCCGCGCAGATCAAGGAGTGGCCCGCTCCGGCCAGCAAGTTGCCCAAGGACCCCGCGCAGATCAAGGAGTGGCCCGCTCCGGCCAGCAAGTTGCCCGAGGACCCCGCGCAGATCAAGGAGTGGCCCGCTCCGGCCAGCAAGTTGCCCAAGGACCCCGCGCAGATCAAGGAGTGGCCCGCGCCGGCCAGCAAGTTGCCCGAGGACCCCGCGCAGATCAAGGAGTGGCCCGCTCCGGCCAGCAAGTTGCCCAAGGACCCCGCGCAGATCAAGGAGTGGCCCGCTCCGGCCAGCAAGTTGCCCGAGGACCCCGCGCAGATCGAGGAGTGGCCCGCTCCGGCCAGCAAGTTGCCCAAGGACCCCGCGCAGATCAAGGAGTGGCCCGCTCCGGCCAGCAAGTTGCCCAAGGACCCCGCGCAGATCGAGGAGTGGCCCGCGCAGGCAGCAAGTTGCCCGAGGACCCCGCGCAGATCAAGGAGTGGCCCGCTCCGGCCAGCAAGTTGCCCAAGGACCCCGCGCAGATCAAGGAGTGGCCCGCGCCGGCCAGCAAGTTGCCCGAGGACCCCGCGCAGATCAAGGAGTGGCCCGCTCCGGCCAGCAAGTTGCCCAAGGACCCCGCGCAGATCAAGGAGTGGCCCGCTCCGGCCAGCAAGTTGCCCAAGGACCCCGCGCAGATCAAGGAGTGGCCCGCTCCGGCCAGCAAGTTGCCCAAGGACCCCGCGCAGATCAAGGAGTGGCCCGCTCCGGCCAGCAAGTTGCCCAAGGACCCCGCGCAGATCAAGGAGTGGCCCGCTCAGGCCAGCAAGTTGCCCGAGGACCCCGCGCAGATCAAGGAGTGGCCCGCTCCGGCCAGCAAGTTGCCCAAGGACCCCGCGCAGATCAAGGAGTGGCCCGCGCCGGCCAGCAAGTTGCCCGAGGACCCCGCGCAGATCAAGGAGTGGCCCGCTCCGGCCAGCAAGTTGCCCAAGGACCCCGCGCAGATCAAGGAGTGGCCCGCTCCGGCCAGCAAGTTGCCCAAGGACCCCGCGCAGATCAAGGAGTGGCCCGCTCCGGCCAGCAAGTTGCCCGAGGACCCCGCGCAGATCAAGGAGTGGCCCGCTTCGGCCAGCAAGTTGCCCAAGGACCCCGCGCAGATCAAGGAGTGGCCCGCTCCGGCCAGCAAGTTGCCCGAGGACCCCGCGCAGATCAAGGAGTGGCCCGCTCCGGCCAGCAAGTTGCCCAAGGACCCCGCGCAGATCAAGGAGTGGCCCGCTCCGGCCAGCAAGTTGCCCGAGGACCCCGCGCAGATCAAGGAGTGGCCCGCTCCGGCCAGCAAGTTGCCCAAGGACCCCGCGCAGATCAAGGAGTGGCCCGCTCGGCAGCAAGTTGCCCGAGGACCCCGCGCAGATCAAGGAGTGGCCCGCTCCGGCCAGCAAGTTGCCCAAGGACCCCGCGCAGATCAAGGAGTGGCCCGCTCCGGCCAGCAAGTTGCCCAAGGACCCCGCGCAGATCAAGGAGTGGCCCGCTCCGGCCAGCAAGTTGCCCAAGGACCCCGCGCAGATCAAGGAGTGGCCCGCGCAGGCAGCAAGTTGCCCGAGGACCCCGCGCAGATCAAGGAGTGGCCCGCTTCGGCCAGCAAGTTGCCCAAGGACCCCGCGCAGATCAAGGAGTGGCACGCGCCGGCCAGCAAGTTGCCCGAGGACCCCGCGCAGATCAAGGAGTGGCCCGCTCCGGCCAGCAAGTTGCCCAAGGACCCCGCGCAGATCAAGGAGTGGCCCGCTCCGGCCAGCAAGTTGCCCGAGGACCCCGCGCAGATCAAGGAGTGGCCCGCTCCGGCCAGCAAGTTGCCCAAGGACCCCGCGCAGATCAAGGAGTGGCCCGCTCCGGCCAGCAAGTTGCCCGAGGACCCCGCGCAGATCAAGGAGTGGCCCGCTCCGGCCAGCAAGTTGCCCAAGGACCCCGCGCAGATCAAGGAGTGGCCCGCTCCGGCCAGCAAGTTGCCCGAGGACCCCGCGCAGATCAAGGAGTGGCCCGCTCCGGCCAGCAAGTTGCCCAAGGACCCCGCGCAGATCAAGGAGTGGCCCGCTCCGGCCAGCAAGTTGCCCAAGGACCCCGCGCAGATCAAGGAGTGGCACGCGCAGAGCAGCAAGTTGCCCGAGGACCCCGCGCAGATCAAGGAGTGGCCCGCTTCGGCCAGCAAGTTGCCCAAGGACCCCGCGCAGATCAAGGAGTGGCCCGCGCCGGCCAGCAAGTTGCCCGAGGACCCCGCGCAGATCAAGGAGTGGCCCGCTCCGGCCAGCAAGTTGCCCAAGGACCCCGCGCAGATCAAGGAGTGGCACGCGCCGGCCAGCAAGTTGCCCAAGGACCCCGCGCAGATCAAGGAGTGGCCCGCTCGGGCCAGCAAGTTGCCCAAGGACCCCGCGCAGATCAAGGAGTGGCCCGCTCCGGCCAGCAAGTTGCCCAAGGACCCCGCGCAGATCAAGGAGTGGCCCGCTCCGGCCAGCAAGTTGCCCAAGGACCCCGCGCAGATCAAGGAGTGGCCCGCTCCGGCCAGCAAGTTGCCCAAGGACCCCGCGCAGATCAAGGAGTGGCCCGCTCCGGCCAGCAAGTTGCCCAAGGACCCCGCGCAGATCAAGGAGTGGCCCGCACAGGCAGCAAGTTGCCCGAGGACCCCGCGCAGATCAAGGAGTGGCCCGCTCCGGCCAGCAAGTTGCCCAAGGACCCCGCGCAGATCAAGGAGTGGCACGCGCCGGCCAGCAAGTTGCCCAAGGACCCCGCGCAGATCAAGGAGTGGCCCGCTCAGGCCAGCAAGTTGCCCGAGGACCCCGCGCAGATCAAGGAGTGGCCCGCGCCGGCCAGCAAGTTGCCCGAGGACCCCGCGCAGATCAAGGAGTGGCCCGCTCCGGCCAGCAAGTTGCCCAAGGACCCCGCGCAGATCAAGGAGTGGCCCGCGCAGGCAGCAAGTTGCCCGAGGACCCCGCGCAGATCAAGGAGTGGCCCGCTTCGGCCAGCAAGTTGCCCAAGGACCCCGCGCAGATCAAGGAGTGGCCCGCGCCGGCCAGCAAGTTGCCCAAGGACCCCGCGCAGATCGAGGAGTGGCCCGCTCCGGCCAGCAAGTTGCCCAAGGACCCCGCGCAGATCAAGGAGTGGCCCGCGCCGGCCAGCAAGTTGCCCAAGGACCCCGCGCAGATCAAGGAGTGGCACGCGCAGGCCAGCAAGTTGCCCAAGGACCCCGCGCAGATCAAGGAGTGGCCCGCTCCGGCCAGCAAGTTGCCCGAGGACCCCGCGCAGATCAAGGAGTGGCCCGCTCCGGCCAGCAAGTTGCCCAAGGACCCCGCGCAGATCAAGGAGTGGCCCGCTCCGGCCAGCAAGTTGCCCAAGGACCCCGCGCAGATCAAGGAGTGGCCCGCTCCGGCCAGCAAGTTGCCCAAGGACCCCGCGCAGATCAAGGAGTGGCCCGCTCCGGCCAGCAAGTTGCCCAAGGACCCCGCGCAGATCAAGGAGTGGCCCGCTCCGGCCAGCAAGTTGCCCAAGGACCCCGCGCAGATCAAGGAGTGGCCCGCTCAGGCAGCAAGTTGCCCGAGGACCCCGCGCAGATCAAGGAGTGGCCCGCTTCGGCCAGCAAGTTGCCCAAGGACCCCGCGCAGATCAAGGAGTGGCCCGCGCCGGCCAGCAAGTTGCCCGAGGACCCCGCGCAGATCAAGGAGTGGCCCGCGCAGGCAGCAAGTTGCCCGAGGACCCCGCGCAGATCAAGGAGTGGCCCGCGCAGGCAGCAAGTTGCCCGAGGACCCCGCGCAGATCAAGGAGTGGCCCGCGCCGGCCAGCAAGTTGCCCAAGGACCCCGCGCAGATCAAGGAGTGGCCCGCTCCGGCCAGCAAGTTGCCCGAGGACCCCGCGCAGATCGAGGAGTGGCCCGCTCCGGCCAGCAAGTTGCCCAAGGACCCCGCGCAGATCGAGGAGTGGCCCGCTCCGGCCAGCAAGTTGCCCAAGGACCCCGCGCAGATCAAGGAGTGGCCCGCGCAGGCAGCAAGTTGCCCGAGGACCCCGCGCAGATCAAGGAGTGGCCCGCTTCGGCCAGCAAGTTGCCCAAGGACCCCGCGCAGATCAAGGAGTGGCCCGCGCCGGCCAGCAAGTTGCCCGAGGACCCCGCGCAGATCAAGGAGTGGCCCGCGCCGGCCAGCAAGTTGCCCAAGGACCCCGCGCAGATCGAGTGGCCCGCTCCGGCCAGCAAGTTGCCCAAGGACCCCGCGCAGATCAAGGAGTGGCCCGCTCAGAGCAGCAAATTGCCCGAGGACCCCGCGCAGATCAAGGAGTGGCCCTCTTCGGCCAGCAAGTTGCCCAAGGACCCCGCGCAGATCAAGGAGTGGCACGCGCCGGCCAGCAAGTTGCCCGAGGACCCCGCGCAGATCAAGGAGTGGCACGCGCCGGCCAGCAAGTTGCCCAAGGACCCCGCGCAGATCAAGGAGTGGCCCGCTCCGGCCAGCAAGTTGCCCGAGGACCCCGCGCAGATCAAGGAGTGGCCCGCTTCGGCCAGCAAGTTGCCCAAGGACCCCGCGCAGATCAAGGAGTGGCCCGCGCCGGCCAGCAAGTTGCCCAAGGACCCCGCGCAGATCGAGGAGTGGCCCGCTCCGGCCAGCAAGTTGCCCGAGGACCCCGCGCAGATCGAGGAGTGGCCCGCTCCGGCCAGCAAGTTGCCCAAGGACCCCGCGCAGATCAAGGAGTGGCCCGCTCGGCCAGCAAGTTGCCCAAGGACCCCGCGCAGATCAAGGAGTGGCCCGCTCCGGCCAGCAAGTTGCCCAAGGACCCCGCGCAGATCGAGGAGTGGCCCGCGCAGGCAGCAAGTTGCCCGAGGACCCCGCGCAGATCAAGGAGTGGCCCGCTCCGGCCAGCAAGTTGCCCAAGGACCCCGCGCAGATCAAGGAGTGGCACGCACAGGCAGCAAGTTGCCCGAGGACCCCGCGCAGATCAAGGAGTGGCCCGCTTCGGCCAGCAAGTTGCCCAAGGACCCCGCGCAGATCAAGGAGTGGCACGCGCCGGCCAGCAAGTTGCCCGAGGACCCCGCGCAGATCAAGGAGTGGCACGCGCCGGCCAGCAAGTTGCCCAAGGACCCCGCGCAGATCAAGGAGTGGCACGCTCCGAGCAGCAAGTTGCCCGAGGACCCCGCGCAGATCAAGGAGTGGCCCGCTTCGGCCAGCAAGTTGCCCAAGGACCCCGCGCAGATCAAGGAGTGGCACGCGCCGGCCAGCAAGTTGCCCGAGGACCCCGCGCAGATCAAGGAGTGGCACGCTCCGGCCAGCAAGTTGCCCAAGGACCCCGCGCAGATCAAGGAGTGGCACGCACAGGCAGCAAGTTGCCCGAGGACCCCGCGCAGATCAAGGAGTGGCCCGCTTCGGCCAGCAAGTTGCCCAAGGACCCCGCGCAGATCAAGGAGTGGCACGCGCCGGCCAGCAAGTTGCCCGAGGACCCCGCGCAGATCAAGGAGTGGCCCGCGCCGGCCAGCAAGTTGCCCAAGGACCCCGCGCAGATCAAGGAGTGGCACGCGCAGGCAGCAAGTTGCCCGAGGACCCCGCGCAGATCAAGGAGTGGCCCTCTTCGGCCAGCAAGTTGCCCAAGGACCCCGCGCAGATCAAGGAGTGGCACGCGCCGGCCAGCAAGTTGCCCGAGGACCCCGCGCAGATCAAGGAGTGGCACGCGCCGGCCAGCAAGTTGCCCAAGGACCCCGCGCAGATCAAGGAGTGGCACGCACAGGCAGCAAATTGCCCGAGGACCCCGCGCAGATCAAGGAGTGGCCCGCTTCGGCCAGCAAGTTGCCCAAGGACCCCGCGCAGATCAAGGAGTGGCACGCGCCGGCCAGCAAGTTGCCCAAGGACCCCGCGCAGATCGAGGAGTGGCCCGCTCCGGCCAGCAAGTTGCCCGAGGACCCCGCGCAGATCGAGGAGTGGCCCGCTCCGGCCAGCAAGTTGCCCAAGGACCCCGCGCAGATCAAGGAGTGGCCCGCTCCGGCCAGCAAGTTGCCCAAGGACCCCGCGCAGATCAAGGAGTGGCCCGCTCCGGCCAGCAAGTTGCCCAAGGACCCCGCGCAGATCGAGGAGTGGCCCGCGCAGGCAGCAAGTTGCCCGAGGACCCCGCGCAGATCAAGGAGTGGCCCGCTCCGGCCAGCAAGTTGCCCAAGGACCCCGCGCAGATCAAGGAGTGGCCCGCTCCGGCCAGCAAGTTGCCCAAGGACCCCGCGCAGATCGAGGAGTGGCCCGCGCAGGCAGCAAGTTGCCCGAGGACCCCGCGCAGATCAAGGAGTGGCCCGCTCCGGCCAGCAAGTTGCCCAAGGACCCCGCGCAGATCAAGGAGTGGCACGCACAGAGCAGCAAATTGCCCGAGGACCCCGCGCAGATCAAGGAGTGGCCCTCTTCGGCCAGCAAGTTGCCCAAGGACCCCGCGCAGATCAAGGAGTGGCACGCGCCGGCCAGCAAGTCGCCCGAGGACCCCGCGCAGATCAAGGAGTGGCACGCGCCGGCCAGCAAGTTGCCCAAGGACCCCGCGCAGATCAAGGAGTGGCACGCACAGAGCAGCAAATTGCCCGAGGACCCCGTGCAGATCAAGGAGTGGCCCGCTTCGGCCAGCAAGTTGCCCAAGGACCCCGCGCAGATCAAGGAGTGGCACGCGCCGGCCAGCAAGTTGCCCAAGGACCCCGCGCAGATCGAGGAGTGGCCCGCTCCGGCCAGCAAGTTGCCCGAGGACCCCGCGCAGATCGAGGAGTGGCCAGCTCCGGCCAGCAAGTTGCCCAAGGACCCCGCGCAGATCAAGGAGTGGCCCGCTCGGCCAGCAAGTTGCCCAAGGACCCCGCGCAGATCAAGGAGTGGCCCGCTCCGGCCAGCAAGTTGCCCAAGGACCCCGCGCAGATCAAGGAGTGGCCCGCGCAGGCCAGCAAGTTGCCCGAGGACCCCGCGCAGATCAAGGAGTGGCCCGCTCCGGCCAGCAAGTTGCCCAAGGACCCCGCGCAGATCAAGGAGTGGCACGCACAGAGCAGCAAGTTGCCCGAGGACCCCGCGCAGATCAAGGAGTGGCCCTCTTCGGCCAGCAAGTTGCCCAAGGACCCCGCGCAGATCAAGGAGTGGCACGCGCCGGCCAGCAAGTTGCCCAAGGACCCCGCGCAGATCGAGGAGTGGCCCGCTCCGGCCAGCAAGTTGCCCAAGGACCCCGCGCAGATCAAGGAGTGGCCCGCTCGGGCCAGCAAGTTGCCCAAGGACCCCGCGCAGATCAAGGAGTGGCCCGCTACGGCCAGCAAGTTGCCCAAGGACCCCGCGCAGATCGAGGAGTGGCCCGCTCGGGCCAGCAAGTTGCCCAAGGACCCCGCGCAGATCAAGGAGTGGCCCGCTCCGGCCAGCAAGTTGCCCAAGGACCCCGCGCAGATCGAGGAGTGGCCAGCACCGGCCAGCAAGTTGCCCAAGGACCCCGCGCAGATCGAGGAGTGGCCCGCTACGGCCAGCAAGTTGCCCAAGGACCCCGCGCAGATCAAGGAGTGGCCCGCTCCGGCCAGCAAGTTGCCCAAGGACCCCGCGCAGATCAAGGAGTGGCCCGCTCCGGCCAGCAAGTTGCCCAAGGACCCCGCGCAGATCAAGGAGTGGCCCGCTCCGGCCAGCAAGTTGCCCTAGGACCCCGCGCAGATCGAGGAGTGGCCAGCACCGGCCAGCAAGTTGCCCAAGGACCCCGCGCAGATCGAGGAGTGGCCGCTCCGGCCAGCAAGTTGCCCAAGGACCCCGCGCAGATCGAGGAGTGGCCCGCGCAGAGCAGCAAATTGCCCGAGGACCCCGTGCAGATCAAGGAGTGGCCCGCTTCGGCCAGCAAGTTGCCCAAGGACCCCGCGCAGATCAAGGAGTGGCACGCGCCGGCCAGCAAGTCGCCCGAGGACCCCGCGCAGATCAAGGAGTGGCCCGCTCCGGCCAGCAAGTTGCCCAAGGACCCCGCGCAGATCGAGGAGTGGCCCGCGCAGGCAGCAAGTTGCCCGAGGACCCCGCGCAGATCAAGGAGTGGCCCTCTTCGGCCAGCAAGTTGCCCAAGGACCCCGCGCAGATCAAGGAGTGGCACGCTCAGGCAGCAAGTTGCCCTAGGACCCCGCGCAGATCAAGGAGTGGCACGCTCAGGCAGCAAGTTGCCTGAGGACCCCGCGCAGATCAAGGAGTGGCACGCGCAGGCAGCAAGTTGCCCAAGGACCCCGCGCAGATCAAGGAGTGGCCCGCTCCGGCCAGCAAGTTGCCCGAGGACCCCGCGCAGATCGAGGAGTGGCCCGCTCCGGCCAGCAAGTTGCCCAAGGACCCCGCGCAGATCGAGGAGTGGCCCGCTCCGGCCAGCAAGTTGCCCGAGGACCCCGCGCAGATCGAGGAGTGGCCCGCTCCGGCCAGCAAGTTGCCCAAGGACCCCGCGCAGATCGAGGAGTGGCCCGCTCCGGCCAGCAAGTTGCCCAAGGACCCCGCGCAGATCAAGGAGTGGCACGCGCCGGCCAGCAAGTTGCCCGAGGACCCCGCGCAGATCAAGGAGTGGCCCGCTCCGGCCAGCAAGTTGCCCAAGGACCCCGCGCAGATCGAGGAGTGGCCCGCGCAGAGCAGCAAATTGCCCGAGGACCCCGTGCAGATCAAAGAGTGGCCCTCTTCGGCCAGCAAGTTGCCCAAGGACCCCGCGCAGATCAAGGAGTGGCACGCACAGGCAGCAAGTTGCCCAAGGACCCCGCGCAGATCAAGGAGTGGCACGCTCAGGCAGCAAGTTGCCCGAGGACCCCGCGCAGATCAAGGAGTGGCACGCGCAGGCAGCAAGTTGCCCAAGGACCCCGCGCAGATCAAGGAGTGGCCCGCTCCGGCCAGCAAGTTGCCCGAGGACCCCGCGCAGATCGAGGAGTGGCCCGCACCGGCCAGCAAGTTGCCCAAGGACCCCGCGCAGATCGAGGAGTGGCCCGCTCCGGCCAGCAAGTTGCCCGAGGACCCCGCGCAGATCGAGGAGTGGCCCGCACCGGCCAGCAAGTTGCCCAAGGACCCCGCGCAGATCGAGGAGTGGCCCGCTCCGGCCAGCAAGTTGCCCAAGGACCCCGCGCAGATCAAGGAGTGGCACGCGCCGGCCAGCAAGTTGCCCGAGGACCCCGCGCAGATCAAGGAGTGGCCCGCTCCGGCCAGCAAGTTGCCCAAGGACCCCGCGCAGATCGAGGAGTGGCCCGCGCAGGCAGCAAATTGCCCGAGGACCCCGCGCAGATCAAGGAGTGGCCCTCTTCGGCCAGCAAGTTGCCCAAGGACCCCGCGCAGATCAAGGAGTGGCACGCACAGGCAGCAAGTTGCCCAGGACCCCGCGCAGATCAAGGAGTGGCACGCACAGAGCAGCAAGTTGCCTGAGGACCCCGCGCAGATCAAGGAGTGGCACGCGCAGGCAGCAAGTTGCCCAAGGACCCCGCGCAGATCGAGGAGTGGCCCGCTCGGGCCAGCAAGTTGCCCAAGGACCCCGCGCAGATCAAGGAGTGGCCCGCTCCGGCCAGCAAGTTGCCCAAGGACCCCGCGCAGATCAAGGAGTGGCCCGCTCGGGCAGCAAGTTGCCCAAGGACCCCGCGCAGATCAAGGAGTGGCCCGCTCCGGCCAGCAAGTTGCCCAAGGACCCCGCGCAGATCAAGGAGTGGCCCGCTCGGCCAGCAAGTTGCCCAAGGACCCCGCGCAGATCAAGGAGTGGCCCGCTCCGGCCAGCAAGTTGCCCAAGGACCCCGCGCAGATCAAGGAGTGGCCCGCTCCGGCCAGCAAGTTGCCCAAGGACCCCGCGCAGATCGAGGAGTGGCCAGCACCGGCCAGCAAGTTGCCCAAGGACCCCGCGCAGATCGAGGAGTGGCCCGCTCCGGCCAGCAAGTTGCCCAAGGACCCCGCGCAGATCGAGGAGTGGCCCGCGCAGAGCAGCAAATTGCCCGAGGACCCCGTGCAGATCAAGGAGTGGCCCTCTTCGGCCAGCAAGTTGCCCAAGGACCCCGCGCAGATCAAGGAGTGGCACGCGCCGGCCAGCAAGTTGCCCGAGGACCCCGCGCAGATCAAGGAGTGGCCCGCTCCGGCCAGCAAGTTGCCCAAGGACCCCGCGCAGATCAAGGAGTGGCCCGCTCCGGCCAGCAAGTTGCCCGAGGACCCCGCGCAGATCAAGGAGTGGCACGCACAGAGCAGCAAGTTGCCTGAGGACCCCGCGCAGATCAAGGAGTGGCACGCGCAGAGCAGCAAGTTGCCCAAGGACCCCGCGCAGATCGAGGAGTGGCCCGCTCGGGCCAGCAAGTTGCCCAAGGACCCCGCGCAGATCAAGGAGTGGCCCGCTCCGGCCAGCAAGTTGCCCAAGGACCCCGCGCAGATCAAGGAGTGGCCCGCTCCGGCCAGCAAGTTGCCCAAGGACCCCGCGCAGATCAAGGAGTGGCCCGCGCAGGCAGCAAGTTGCCCAAGGACCCCGCGCAGATCAAGGAGTGGCCCGCTCCGGCCAGCAAGTTGCCCAAGGACCCCGCGCAGATCAAGGAGTGGCACGCGCCGGCCAGCAAGTTGCCCGAGGACCCCGCGCAGATCAAGGAGTGGCCCGCTCCGGCCAGCAAGTTGCCCAAGGACCCCGCGCAGATCGAGGAGTGGCCCGCTCCGGCCAGCAAGTTGCCCGAGGACCCCGCGCAGATCAAGGAGTGGCACGCACAGAGCAGCAAGTTGCCCGAGGACCCCGCGCAGATCAAGGAGTGGCACGCGCAGGCAGCAAGTTGCCCAAGGACCCCGCGCAGATCAAGGAGTGGCCCGCTCGGGCCAGCAAGTTGCCCAAGGACCCCGCGCAGATCAAGGAGTGGCCCGCTCGGGCCAGCAAGTTGCCCAAGGACCCCGCGCAGATCAAGGAGTGGCCCGCTCGGCCAGCAAGTTGCCCAAGGACCCCGCGCAGATCAAGGAGTGGCCCGCTCCGGCCAGCAAGTTGCCCAAGGACCCCGCGCAGATCAAGGAGTGGCCCGCTCGGCCAGCAAGTTGCCCAAGGACCCCGCGCAGATCAAGGAGTGGCCCGCTCCGGCCAGCAAGTTGCCCAAGGACCCCGCGCAGATCAAGGAGTGGCCCGCTCCGGCCAGCAAGTTGCCCAAGGACCCCGCGCAGATCAAGGAGTGGCCCGCTCCGGCCAGCAAGTTGCCCAAGGACCCCGCGCAGATCAAGGAGTGGCCCGCTCCGGCCAGCAAGTTGCCCAAGGACCCCGCGCAGATCAAGGAGTGGCCCGCTCCGGCCAGCAAGTTGCCCAAGGACCCCGCGCAGATCAAGGAGTGGCCCGCTCCGGCCAGCAAGTTGCCCAAGGACCCCGCGCAGATCAAGGAGTGGCCCGCTCCGGCCAGCAAGTTGCCCAAGGACCCCGCGCAGATCAAGGAGTGGCCCGCTCCGGCCAGCAAGTTGCCCAAGGACCCCGCGCAGATCGAGGAGTGGCCCGCTCCGGCCAGCAAGTTGCCCAAGGACCCCGCGCAGATCGAGGAGTGGCCCGCGCAGGCAGCAAGTTGCCCGAGGACCCCGCGCAGATCAAGGAGTGGCCCGCTTCGGCCAGCAAGTTGCCCAAGGACCCCGCGCAGATCAAGGAGTGGCACGCTCCGGCCAGCAAGTTGCCCGAGGACCCCGCGCAGATCAAGGAGTGGCCCGCTCCGGCCAGCAAGTTGCCCAAGGACCCCGCGCAGATCGAGGAGTGGCCCGCTCCGGCCAGCAAGTTGCCCGAGGACCCCGCGCAGATCAAGGAGTGGCACGCACAGAGCAGCAAGTTGCCCGAGGACCCCGCGCAGATCAAGGAGTGGCACGCGCAGGCCAGCAAGTTGCCCAAGGACCCCGCGCAGATCAAGGAGTGGCCCGCTCCGGCCAGCAAGTTGCCCAAGGACCCCGCGCAGATCAAGGAGTGGCCCGCTCCGGCCAGCAAGTTGCCCAAGGACCCCGCGCAGATCAAGGAGTGGCCCGCTCCGGCAGCAAGTTGCCCAAGGACCCCGCGCAGATCAAGGAGTGGCCCGCTCCGGCCAGCAAGTTGCCCAAGGACCCCGCGCAGATCAAGGAGTGGCCCGCTCCGGCCAGCAAGTTGCCCAAGGACCCCGCGCAGATCAAGGAGTGGCCCGCTCCGGCCAGCAAGTTGCCCAAGGACCCCGCGCAGATCAAGGAGTGGCCCGCTCCGGCCAGCAAGTTGCCCAAGGACCCCGCGCAGATCGAGGAGTGGCCCGCTCCGGCCAGCAAGTTGCCCAAGGACCCCGCGCAGATCAAGGAGTGGCCCGCGCAGGCAGCAAGTTGCCCGAGGACCCCGCGCAGATCAAGGAGTGGCCCGCTTCGGCCAGCAAGTTGCCCAAGGACCCCGCGCAGATCAAGGAGTGGCCCGCGCCGGCCAGCAAGTTGCCCGAGGACCCCGCGCAGATCAAGGAGTGGCCCGCTCCGGCCAGCAAGTTGCCCAAGGACCCCGCGCAGATCGAGGAGTGGCCCGCTCCGGCCAGCAAGTTGCCCGAGGACCCCGCGCAGATCAAGGAGTGGCACGCACAGAGCAGCAAGTTGCCTGAGGACCCCGCGCAGATCAAGGAGTGGCACGCGCAGGCAGCAAGTTGCCCAAGGACCCCGCGCAGATCGAGGAGTGGCCCGCTCGGGCCAGCAAGTTGCCCAAGGACCCCGCGCAGATCAAGGAGTGGCCCGCTCGGGCCAGCAAGTTGCCCAAGGACCCCGCGCAGATCAAGGAGTGGCCCGCTCCGGCCAGCAAGTTGCCCAAGGACCCCGCGCAGATCAAGGAGTGGCCCGCTACGGCCAGCAAGTTGCCCAAGGACCCCGCGCAGATCAAGGAGTGGCCCGCTCGGGCCAGCAAGTTGCCCAAGGACCCCGCGCAGATCAAGGAGTGGCCCGCTCCGGCCAGCAAGTTGCCCAAGGACCCCGCGCAGATCAAGGAGTGGCCCGCTCCGGCCAGCAAGTTGCCCAAGGACCCCGCGCAGATCGAGGAGTGGCCAGCACCGGCCAGCAAGTTGCCCAAGGACCCCGCGCAGATCGAGGAGTGGCCCGCTCCGGCCAGCAAGTTGCCCAAGGACCCCGCGCAGATCGAGGAGTGGCCCGCGCAGAGCAGCAAGTTGCCCGAGGACCCCGCGCAGATCAAGGAGTGGCCCTCTTCGGCCAGCAAGTTGCCCAAGGACCCCGCGCAGATCAAGGAGTGGCACGCGCCGGCCAGCAAGTTGCCCGAGGACCCCGCGCAGATCAAGGAGTGGCCCGCTCCGGCCAGCAAGTTGCCCAAGGACCCCGCGCAGATTGAGGAGTGGCCCGCTCCGGCCAGCAAGTTGCCCGAGGACCCCGCGCAGATCAAGGAGTGGCACGCACAGGCAGCAAGTTGCCCGAGGACCCCGCGCAGATCAAGGAGTGGCACGCGCAGGCAGCAAGTTGCCCAAGGACCCCGCGCAGATCAAGGAGTGGCCCGCTCCGGCCAGCAAGTTGCCCAAGGACCCCGCGCAGATCAAGGAGTGGCCCGCTCCGGCCAGCAAGTTGCCCAAGGACCCCGCGCAGATCAAGGAGTGGCCCGCTCCGGCCAGCAAGTTGCCCAAGGACCCCGCGCAGATCAAGGAGTGGCCCGCGCAGAGCAGCAAGTTGCCCGAGGACCCCGCGCAGATCAAGGAGTGGCCCGCTTCGGCCAGCAAGTTGCCCAAGGACCCCGCGCAGATCAAGGAGTGGCCCGCTCCGGCCAGCAAGTTGCCCAAGGACCCCGCGCAGATCAAGGAGTGGCCCGCTCCGGCCAGCAAGTTGCCCAAGGACCCCGCGCAGATCGAGGAGTGGCCCGCGCAGGCAGCAAGTTGCCCGAGGACCCCGCGCAGATCAAGGAGTGGCCCGCTTCGGCCAGCAAGTTGCCCAAGGACCCCGCGCAGATCAAGGAGTGGCCCGCTCCGGCCAGCAAGTTGCCCAAGGACCCCGCGCAGATCGAGGAGTGGCCAGCACCGGCCAGCAAGTTGCCCAAGGACCCCGCGCAGATCAAGGAGTGGCCCGCTCCGGCCAGCAAGTTGCCCAAGGACCCCGCGCAGATCGAGGAGTGGCCCGCGCAGAGCAGCAAATTGCCCGAGGACCCCGCGCAGATCAAGGAGTGGCCCTCTTCGGCCAGCAAGTTGCCCAAGGACCCCGCGCAGATCAAGGAGTGGCACGCGCCGGCCAGCAAGTTGCCCGAGGACCCCGCGCAGATCAAGGAGTGGCCCGCTCCGGCCAGCAAGTTGCCCAAGGACCCCGCGCAGATCAAGGAGTGGCCCGCTCCGGCCAGCAAGTTGCCCAAGGACCCCGCGCAGATCAAGGAGTGGCCCGCTCGGGCCAGCAAGTTGCCCAAGGACCCCGCGCAGATCAAGGAGTGGCCCGCCAGGCCAGCAAGTTGCCCAAGGACCCCGCGCAGATCAAGGAGTGGCCCGCTCGGGCCAGCAAGTTGCCCAAGGACCCCGCGCAGATCAAGGAGTGGCCCGCTCCGGCCAGCAAGTTGCCCAAGGACCCCGCGCAGATCGAGGAGTGGCCCGCTCCGGCCAGCAAGTTGCCCAAGGACCCCGCGCAGATCGAGGAGTGGCCCGCGCAGGCCAGCAAGTTGCCCGAGGACCCCGCGCAGATCAAGGAGTGGCCCGCTTCGGCCAGCAAGTTGCCCAAGGACCCCGCGCAGATCAAGGAGTGGCCCGCTCCGGCCAGCAAGTTGCCCGAGGACCCCGCGCAGATCAAGGAGTGGCCCGCTCCGGCCAGCAAGTTGCCCAAGGACCCCGCGCAGATCAAGGAGTGGCCCGCGCCGGCCAGCAAGTTGCCCAAGGACCCCGCGCAGATCAAGGAGTGGCCCGCTCCGGCCAGCAAGTTGCCCAAGGACCCCGCGCAGATCAAGGAGTGGCCCGCGCCGGCCAGCAAGTTGCCCAAGGACCCCGCGCAGATCAAGGAGTGGCCCGCACAGGCCAGCAAGTTGCCCAAGGACCCCGCGCAGATCAAGGAGTGGCCCGCTCCGGCCAGCAAGTTGCCCAAGGACCCCGCGCAGATCAAGGAGTGGCCCGCTCCGGCCAGCAAGTTGCCCGAGGACCCCGCGCAGATCAAGGAGTGGCCCGCTCGGCCAGCAAGTTGCCCAAGGACCCCGCGCAGATCAAGGAGTGGCACGCGCCGGCCAGCAAGTTGCCCGAGGACCCCGCGCAGATCAAGGAGTGGCCCGCTCCGGCCAGCAAGTTGCCCAAGGACCCCGCGCAGATCAAGGAGTGGCCCGCGCAGGCAGCAAGTTGCCCAAGGACCCCGCGCAGATCAAGGAGTGGCCCGCTCCGGCCAGCAAGTTGCCCAAGGACCCCGCGCAGATCAAGGAGTGGCCCGCTCCGGCCAGCAAGTTGCCCAAGGACCCCGCGCAGATCAAGGAGTGGCCCGCTCCGGCCAGCAAGTTGCCCAAGGACCCCGCGCAGATCAAGGAGTGGCCCGCTCCGGCCAGCAAGTTGCCCAAGGACCCCGCGCAGATCAAGGAGTGGCCCGCTCCGGCCAGCAAGTTGCCCAAGGACCCCGCGCAGATCAAGGAGTGGCCCGCTCCGGCCAGCAAGTTGCCCGAGGACCCCGCGCAGATCAAGGAGTGGCCCGCTCCGGCCAGCAAGTTGCCCAAGGACCCCGCGCAGATCAAGGAGTGGCCCGCTCCGGCCAGCAAGTTGCCCGAGGACCCCGCGCAGATCGAGGAGTGGCCCGCACCGGCCAGCAAGTTGCCCAAGGACCCCGCGCAGATCGAGGAGTGGCCCGCTCCGGCCAGCAAGTTGCCCAAGGACCCCGCGCAGATCAAGGAGTGGCCCGCACAGAGCAGCAAATTGCCCGAGGACCCCGCGCAGATCAAGGAGTGGCCCTCTTCGGCCAGCAAGTTGCCCAAGGACCCCGCGCAGATCAAGGAGTGGCACGCGCCGGCCAGCAAGTTGCCCGAGGACCCCGCGCAGATCAAGGAGTGGCCCGCGGGCCAGCAAGTTGCCCAAGGACCCCGCGCAGATCAAGGAGTGGCGCTCCGGCCAGCAAGTTGCCCAAGGACCCCGCGCAGATCAAGGAGTGGCCCGCTCGGGCCAGCAAGTTGCCCAAGGACCCCGCGCAGATCAAGGAGTGGCCCGCTCCGGCCAGCAAGTTGCCCAAGGACCCCGCGCAGATCAAGGAGTGGCCCGCTCCGGCCAGCAAGTTGCCCAAGGACCCCGCGCAGATCAAGGAGTGGCCCGCTCCGGCCAGCAAGTTGCCCAAGGACCCCGCGCAGATCAAGGAGTGGCCCGCTCCGGCCAGCAAGTTGCCCAAGGACCCCGCGCAGATCAAGGAGTGGCACGCGCAGGCAGCAAGTTGCCCGAGGACCCCGCGCAGATCAAGGAGTGGCCCGCTCCGGCCAGCAAGTTGCCCAAGGACCCCGCGCAGATCAAGGAGTGGCCCGCTCCGGCCAGCAAGTTGCCCAAGGACCCCGCGCAGATCGAGGAGTGGCACGCGCAGGCAGCAAGTTGCCCGAGGACCCCGCGCAGATCAAGGAGTGGCACGCGCCGGCCAGCAAGTTGCCCGAGGACCCCGCGCAGATCAAGGAGTGGCACGCGCCGGCCAGCAAGTTGCCCAAGGACCCCGCGCAGATCAAGGAGTGGCCCGCACAGAGCAGCAAGTTGCCCGAGGACCCCGCGCAGATCAAGGAGTGGCCCTCTCGGCCAGCAAGTTGCCCAAGGACCCCGCGCAGATCAAGGAGTGGCACGCGCCGGCCAGCAAGTTGCCCAAGGACCCCGCGCAGATCAAGGAGTGGCCCGCTCCGGCCAGCAAGTTGCCCAAGGACCCCGCGCAGATCAAGGAGTGGCACGCGCCGGCCAGCAAGTTGCCCGAGGACCCCGCGCAGATCGAGGAGTGGCCCGCTCCGGCCAGCAAGTTGCCCAAGGACCCCGCGCAGATCAAGGAGTGGCACGCGCCGGCCAGCAAGTTGCCCGAGGACCCCGCGCAGATCAAGGAGTGGCCCGCTCCGGCCAGCAAGTTGCCCAAGGACCCCGCGCAGATCAAGGAGTGGCCCGCTCGGGCCAGCAAGTTGCCCAAGGACCCCGCGCAGATCAAGGAGTGGCCCGCTCCGGCCAGCAAGTTGCCCAAGGACCCCGCGCAGATCAAGGAGTGGCCCGCTCCGGCCAGCAAGTTGCCCAAGGACCCCGCGCAGATCAAGGAGTGGCCCGCTCCGGCCAGCAAGTTGCCCAAGGACCCCGCGCAGATCAAGGAGTGGCCCGCTCGGCCAGCAAGTTGCCCGAGGACCCCGCGCAGATCAAGGAGTGGCCCGCTTCGGCCAGCAAGTTGCCCAAGGACCCCGCGCAGATCAAGGAGTGGCCCGCGCCGGCCAGCAAGTTGCCCGAGGACCCCGCGCAGATCAAGGAGTGGCCCGCTCCGGCCAGCAAGTTGCCCAAGGACCCCGCGCAGATCAAGGAGTGGCCCGCGCAGGCAGCAAGTTGCCCGAGGACCCCGCGCAGATCAAGGAGTGGCCCGCTCCGGCCAGCAAGTTGCCCAAGGACCCCGCGCAGATCAAGGAGTGGCCCGCTCCGGCCAGCAAGTTGCCCAAGGACCCCGCGCAGATCGAGGAGTGGCCCGCTCCGGCCAGCAAGTTGCCCAAGGACCCCGCGCAGATCAAGGAGTGGCCCGCTCCGGCCAGCAAGTTGCCCAAGGACCCCGCGCAGATCAAGGAGTGGCACGCTCCGGCCAGCAAGTTGCCCGAGGACCCCGCGCAGATCAAGGAGTGGCCCGCTCGGCCAGCAAGTTGCCCAAGGACCCCGCGCAGATCAAGGAGTGGCACGCTCCGGCCAGCAAGTTGCCCGAGGACCCCGCGCAGATCAAGGAGTGGCCCGCGCCGGCCAGCAAGTTGCCCAAGGACCCCGCGCAGATCAAGGAGTGGCCCGCTCCGGCCAGCAAGTTGCCCAAGGACCCCGCGCAGATCAAGGAGTGGCCGCCAGGCAGCAAATTGCCCGAGGACCCCGCGCAGATCAAGGAGTGGCCCGCTTCGGCCAGCAAGTTGCCCAAGGACCCCGCGCAGATCAAGGAGTGGCACGCGCCGGCCAGCAAGTTGCCCAAGGACCCCGCGCAGATCAAGGAGTGGCCCGCTCCGGCCAGCAAGTTGCCCAAGGACCCCGCGCAGATCAAGGAGTGGCACGCTCCGGCCAGCAAGTTGCCCGAGGACCCCGCGCAGATCAAGGAGTGGCCCGCTTCGGCCAGCAAGTTGCCCAAGGACCCCGCGCAGATCAAGGAGTGGCACGCGCCGGCCAGCAAGTTGCCCGAGGACCCCGCGCAGATCAAGGAGTGGCCCGCTCCGGCCAGCAAGTTGCCCAAGGACCCCGCGCAGATCGAGGAGTGGCCCGCTCCGGCCAGCAAGTTGCCCAAGGACCCCGCGCAGATCAAGGAGTGGCCCGCTCCGGCCAGCAAGTTGCCCAAGGACCCCGCGCAGATCAAGGAGTGGCCCGCTCCGGCCAGCAAGTTGCCCAAGGACCCCGCGCAGATCAAGGAGTGGCCCGCGCCGGCCAGCAAGTTGCCCGAGGACCCCGCGCAGATCAAGGAGTGGCCCGCTCCGGCCAGCAAGTTGCCCAAGGACCCCGCGCAGATCAAGGAGTGGCCCGCTCAGGCAGCAAGTTGCCCGAGGACCCCGCGCAGATCAAGGAGTGGCCCGCTTCGGCCAGCAAGTTGCCCAAGGACCCCGCGCAGATCAAGGAGTGGCCCGCGCCGGCCAGCAAGTTGCCCGAGGACCCCGCGCAGATCAAGGAGTGGCCCGCTCCGGCCAGCAAGTTGCCCAAGGACCCCGCGCAGATCAAGGAGTGGCACGCTCAGGCCAGCAAGTTGCCCGAGGACCCCGCGCAGATCAAGGAGTGGCCCGCTCGGCCAGCAAGTTGCCCAAGGACCCCGCGCAGATCAAGGAGTGGCACGCTCCGGCCAGCAAGTTGCCCGAGGACCCCGCGCAGATCAAGGAGTGGCCCGCTCCGGCCAGCAAGTTGCCCAAGGACCCCGCGCAGATCAAGGAGTGGCACGCACAGGCAGCAAGTTGCCCGAGGACCCCGCGCAGATCAAGGAGTGGCCCTCTTCGGCCAGCAAGTTGCCCAAGGACCCCGCGCAGATCAAGGAGTGGCCCGCGCCGGCCAGCAAGTTGCCCAAGGACCCCGCGCAGATCAAGGAGTGGCCCGCTCCGGCCAGCAAGTTGCCCAAGGACCCCGCGCAGATCAAGGAGTGGCCCGCACAGGCAGCAAGTTGCCCGAGGACCCCGCGCAGATCAAGGAGTGGCCCGCTTCGGCCAGCAAGTTGCCCAAGGACCCCGCGCAGATCAAGGAGTGGCCCGCGCCGGCCAGCAAGTTGCCCAAGGACCCCGCGCAGATCAAGGAGTGGCCCGCGCCGGCCAGCAAGTTGCCCAAGGACCCCGCGCAGATCAAGGAGTGGCACGCTCCGGCCAGCAAGTTGCCCAAGGACCCCGCGCAGATCAAGGAGTGGCCCGCTCCGGCCAGCAAGTTGCCCAAGGACCCCGCGCAGATCAAGGAGTGGCCCGCTCCGGCCAGCAAGTTGCCCAAGGACCCCGCGCAGATCAAGGAGTGGCCCGCTCCGGCCAGCAAGTTGCCCAAGGACCCCGCGCAGATCGAGGAGTGGCCCGCTCCGGCCAGCAAGTTGCCCAAGGACCCCGCGCAGATCAAGGAGTGGCCCGCTCCGGCCAGCAAGTTGCCCAAGGACCCCGCGCAGATCAAGGAGTGGCCCGCTCCGGCCAGCAAGTTGCCCAAGGACCCCGCGCAGATCAAGGAGTGGCCCGCGCCGGCCAGCAAGTTGCCCAAGGACCCCGCGCAGATCAAGGAGTGGCCCGCTCCGGCCAGCAAGTTGCCCGAGGACCCCGCGCAGATCAAGGAGTGGCCCGCTCCGGCCAGCAAGTTGCCCAAGGACCCCGCGCAGATCAAGGAGTGGCCCGCGCCGGCCAGCAAGTTGCCCGAGGACCCCGCGCAGATCAAGGAGTGGCCCGCTCCGGCCAGCAAGTTGCCCAAGGACCCCGCGCAGATCAAGGAGTGGCACGCGCCGGCCAGCAAGTTGCCCGAGGACCCCGCGCAGATCAAGGAGTGGCCCGCCGGCCAGCAAGTTGCCCAAGGACCCCGCGCAGATCAAGGAGTGGCCCGCGCCGGCCAGCAAGTTGCCCGAGGACCCCGCGCAGATCAAGGAGTGGCCCGCTCCGGCCAGCAAGTTGCCCAAGGACCCCGCGCAGATCAAGGAGTGGCACGCACAGGCAGCAAGTTGCCCGAGGACCCCGCGCAGATCAAGGAGTGGCCCGCTCCGGCCAGCAAGTTGCCCAAGGACCCCGCGCAGATCAAGGAGTGGCCCGCGCCGGCCAGCAAGTTGCCCAAGGACCCCGCGCAGATCAAGGAGTGGCCCGCTCCGGCCAGCAAGTTGCCCAAGGACCCCGCGCAGATCAAGGAGTGGCCCGCTCCGGCCAGCAAGTTGCCCGAGGACCCCGCGCAGATCAAGGAGTGGCCCGCGCCGGCCAGCAAGTTGCCCAAGGACCCCGCGCAGATCAAGGAGTGGCCCGCTCCGGCCAGCAAGTTGCCCAAGGACCCCGCGCAGATCAAGGAGTGGCCCGCTCAGAGCAGCAAGTTGCCCGAGGACCCCGCGCAGATCAAGGAGTGGCCCGCTCCGGCCAGCAAGTTGCCCAAGGACCCCGCGCAGATCAAGGAGTGGCACGCGCCGGCCAGCAAGTTGCCCGAGGACCCCGCGCAGATCAAGGAGTGGCCGCTCCGGCCAGCAAGTTGCCCAAGGACCCCGCGCAGATCAAGGAGTGGCACGCGCCGGCCAGCAAGTTGCCCGAGGACCCCGCGCAGATCAAGGAGTGGCCCGCTCCGGCCAGCAAGTTGCCCAAGGACCCCGCGCAGATCAAGGAGTGGCCCGCTCCGGCCAGCAAGTTGCCCGAGGACCCCGCGCAGATCAAGGAGTGGCACGCTCCGGCCAGCAAGTTGCCCAAGGACCCCGCGCAGATCAAGGAGTGGCCCGCGCCGGCAGCAAGTTGCCCGAGGACCCCGCGCAGATCAAAGAGTGGCCCGCTTCGGCCAGCAAGTTGCCCAAGGACCCCGCGCAGATCAAGGAGTGGCACGCGCCGGCCAGCAAGTTGCCCGAGGACCCCGCGCAGATCAAGGAGTGGCCCGCTCCGGCCAGCAAGTTGCCCAAGGACCCCGCGCAGATCAAGGAGTGGCACGCGCAGGCCAGCAAGTTGCCCAGGACCCCGCGCAGATCAAGGAGTGGCCCGCTCCGGCCAGCAAGTTGCCCAAGGACCCCGCGCAGATCAAGGAGTGGCACGCGCCGGCCAGCAAGTTGCCCGAGGACCCCGCGCAGATCAAGGAGTGGCCCGCTCCGGCCAGCAAGTTGCCCAAGGACCCCGCGCAGATCAAGGAGTGGCACGCGCCGGCAGCAAGTTGCCCGAGGACCCCGCGCAGATCAAGGTGGCCGCTCCGGCCAGCAAGTTGCCCAAGGACCCCGCGCAGATCAAGGAGTGGCACGCAGAGCAGCAAATTGCCCGAGGACCCCGCGCAGATCAAGGAGTGGCCCGCTTCGGCCAGCAAGTTGCCCAAGGACCCCGCGCAGATCAAGGAGTGGCACGCGCCGGCCAGCAAGTTGCCCGAGGACCCCGCGCAGATCAAGGAGTGGCCCGCTCCGGCCAGCAAGTTGCCCAAGGACCCCGCGCAGATCAAGGAGTGGCACGCGCCGGCCAGCAAGTTGCCCGAGGACCCCGCGCAGATCAAGGAGTGGCCCGCTCCGGCCAGCAAGTTGCCCAAGGACCCCGCGCAGATCAAGGAGTGGCACGCTCAGAGCAGCAAGTTGCCCGAGGACCCCGCGCAGATCAAAGAGTGGCCCGCTTCGGCCAGCAAGTTGCCCAAGGACCCCGCGCAGATCAAGGAGTGGCACGCGCCGGCCAGCAAGTTGCCCGAGGACCCCGCGCAGATCAAGGAGTGGCCCGCTCCGGCCAGCAAGTTGCCCAAGGACCCCGCGCAGATCAAGGAGTGGCACGCGCAGCCAGCAAGTTGCCCGAGGACCCCGCGCAGATCAAGGAGTGGCCCGCGCCGGCCAGCAAGTTGCCCGAGGACCCCGCGCAGATCAAGGAGTGGCACGCGCCGGCCAGCAAGTTGCCCGAGGACCCCGCGCAGATCGGGAGTGGCCCGCTCCGGCCAGCAAGTTGCCCAAGGACCCCGCGCAGATCAAGGAGTGGCACGCGCAGAGCAGCAAGTTGCCCGAGGACCCCGCGCAGATCAAGGAGTGGCCCGCTTCGGCCAGCAAGTTGCCCAAGGACCCCGCGCAGATCAAGGAGTGGCCCGCGCCGGCCAGCAAGTTGCCCGAGGACCCCGCGCAGATCAAGGAGTGGCCCGCTCCGGCCAGCAAGTTGCCCAAGGACCCCGCGCAGATCAGGAGTGGCACGCACAGGCAGCAAGTTGCCCGAGGACCCCGCGCAGATCAAGGAGTGGCCCGCGCCGGCCAGCAAGTTGCCCGAGGACCCCGCGCAGATCAAGGAGTGGCCCGCTCCGGCCAGCAAGTTGCCCAAGGACCCCGCGCAGATCAAGGAGTGGCCCGCTCCGGCCAGCAAGTTGCCCAAGGACCCCGCGCAGATCAAGGAGTGGCCGCGCCGGCCAGCAAGTTGCCCAAGGACCCCGCGCAGATCGAGGAGTGGCCCGCTCCGGCCAGCAAGTTGCCCAAGGACCCCGCGCAGATCAAGGAGTGGCACGCACAGAGCAGCAAATTGCCCGAGGACCCCGTGCAGATCAAAGAGTGGCCCTCTTCGGCCAGCAAGTTGCCCAAGGACCCCGCGCAGATCAAGGAGTGGCACGCGCCGGCCAGCAAGTCGCCCGAGGACCCCGCGCAGATCAAGGAGTGGCCCGCTCCGGCCAGCAAGTTGCCCAAGGACCCCGCGCAGATCAAGGAGTGGCACGCTCCGGCCAGCAAGTTGCCCGAGGACCCCGCGCAGATCGAGGAGTGGCCCGCTCCGGCCAGCAAGTTGCCCAAGGACCCCGCGCAGATCAAGGAGTGGCACGCTCAGGCAGCAAGTTGCCCGAGGACCCCGCGCAGATCGAGGAGTGGCCCGCGCCGGCCAGCAAGTTGCCCGAGGACCCCGCGCAGATCAAGGAGTGGCACGCGCCGGCCAGCAAGTTGCCCAAGGACCCCGCGCAGATCGGAGTGGCCCGCTCCGGCCAGCAAGTTGCCCAAGGACCCCGCGCAGATCGAGGAGTGGCCCGCTCCGGCCAGCAAGTTGCCCGAGGACCCCGCGCAGATCAAGGAGTGGCCCGCTCCGGCCAGCAAGTTGCCCGAGGACCCCGCGCAGATCAAGGAGTGGCCCGCGCCGGCCAGCAAGTTGCCCGAGGACCCCGCGCAGATCAAGGAGTGGCCCGCTCCGGCCAGCAATTGCCCGAGGACCCCGCGCAGATCAAGGAGTGGCCCGCGCCGGCCAGCAAGTTGCCCGAGGACCCCGCGCAGATCAAGGAGTGGCACGCGCCGGCCAGCAAGTTGCCCAAGGACCCCGCGCAGATCGAGGAGTGGCCCGCTCCGGCCAGCAAGTTGCCCGAGGACCCCGCGCAGATCAAGGAGTGGCCCGCGCCGGCCAGCAAGTTGCCCGAGGACCCCGCGCAGATCAAGGAGTGGCCCGCTCCGGCCAGCAAGTTGCCTGAGGACCCCGCGCAGATCAAGGAGTGGCCCGCGCCGGCCAGCAAGTTGCCCGAGGACCCCGCGCAGATCAAGGAGTGGCACGCGCCGGCCAGCAAGTTGCCCAAGGACCCCGCGCAGATCAGGAGTGGCCCGCTCCGGCCAGCAAGTTGCCCGAGGACCCCGCGCAGATCGGTGGCCCGCTCCGGCCAGCAAGTTGCCCAAGGACCCCGCGCAGATCGAGGAGTGGCCCGCGCAGGCAGCAAATTGCCCGAGGACCCCGCGCAGATCAAGGAGTGGCCCGCTCCGGCCAGCAAGTTGCCCAAGGACCCCGCGCAGATCAAGGAGTGGCACGCACAGAGCAGCAAATTGCCCGAGGACCCCGTGAAGATCAAAGAGTGGCCCTCTTCGGCCAGCAAGTTGCCCAAGGACCCCGCGCAGATCAAGGAGTGGCACGCGCCGGCCAGCAAGTCGCCCGAGGACCCCGCGCAGATCAAGGAGTGGCCGCGCCCGGCCAGCAAGTTGCCCAAGGACCCCGCGCAGATCGAGGAGTGGCACGCGCCGGCCAGCAAGTTGCCCGAGGACCCCGCGCAGATCAAGGAGTGGCACGCGCCGGCCAGCAAGTTGCCCAAGGACCCCGCGCAGATCAAGGAGTGGCCCGCTCCGGCCAGCAAGTTGCCCGAGGACCCCGCGCAGATCAAGGAGTGGCCCGCTCCGGCCAGCAAGTTGCCCGAGGACCCCGCGCAGATCAAGGAGTGGCCCGCTCCGGCCAGCAAGTTGCCCGAGGACCCCGCGCAGATCGAGGAGTGGCCCGCTCCGGCCAGCAAGTTGCCCAAGGACCCCGCGCAGATCAAGGAGTGGCACGCACAGAGCAGCAAATTGCCCGAGGACCCCGCGCAGATCAAAGAGTGGCCCTCTTCGGCCAGCAAGTTGCCCGAGGACCCCGCGCAGATCAAGGAGTGGCCCGCCGGCCAGCAAGTTGCCCAAGGACCCCGCGCAGATCAAGGAGTGGCACGCGCCGGCCAGCAAGTTGCCCGAGGACCCCGCGCAGATCAAGGAGTGGCACGCGCCGGCCAGCAAGTTGCCCAAGGACCCCGCGCAGATCAAGGAGTGGCCCGCCAGGCAGCAAGTTGCCCGAGGACCCCGCGCAGATCGGGAGTGGCCCGCTCCGGCCAGCAAGTTGCCCGAGGACCCCGCGCAGATCAAGGAGTGGCACGCACAGGCAGCAAATTGCCCGAGGACCCCGTGAAGATCAAGGAGTGGCACGCGCCGGCCAGCAAGTTGCCCAAGGACCCCGCGCAGATCAAGGAGTGGCACGCACAGAGCAGCAAGTCGCCCGAGGACCTCGCGCAGATCGAGGAGTGGCCCGCGCCGGCCAGCAAGTCGCCCGAGGACCCCGCGCAGATCAAGGAGTGGCACGCGCCGGCCAGCAAGTTGCCCAAGGACCCCGCGCAGATCGAGGAGTGGCCCGCTCCGGCCAGCAAGTTGCCCGAGGACCCCGCGCAAGATCGAGGAGTGGCCCGCTCCGGCCAGCAAGTTGCCCAAGGACCCCGCGCAGATCAAGGAGTGGCACGCACAGAGCAGCAAATTGCCCGAGGACCCCGTGAAGATCAAAGAGTGGCCCTCTTCGGCCAGCAAGTTGCCCAAGGACCCCGCGCAGATCAAGGAGTGGCACGCGCCGGCCAGCAAGTCGCCCGAGGACCCCGCGCAGATCAAGGAGTGGCACGCGCCGGCCAGCAAGTTGCCCAAGGACCCCGCGCAGATCAAGGAGTGGCACGCACAGAGCAGCAAGTCGCCCGAGGACCTCGTGCAGATCGAGGAGTGGCACGCGCCGGCCAGCAAGTCGCCCGAGGACCCCGCGCAGATCAAGGAGTGGCACGCGCCGGCCAGCAAGTTGCCCAAGGACCCCGCGCAGATCGAGGAGTGGCCCGCTCCGGCCAGCAAGTTGCCCGAGGACCTCGTGCAGATCGAGGAGTGGCCCGCTCCGGCCAGCAAGTCGCCCGAGGACCCCGCGCAGATCAAGGAGTGGCCCTCTCCGGCCAGCAAGTTGCCCAAGGACCCCGCGCAGATCAAGGAGTGGCACGCACAGAGCAGCAAATTGCCCGAGGACCCCGTGAAGATCAAAGAGTGGCCCTCTTCGGCCAGCAAGTTGCCCAAGGACCCCGCGCAGATCAAGGAGTGCACGCGCCGGCCAGCAAGTCGCCCGAGGATCCCGCGCAGATCAAGGAGTGGCCCTCGGCCAGCAAGTCGCCCGAGGACCTCGTGCAGATCGAGGAGTGGCACGCGCCGGCCAGCAAGTCGCCCGAGGACCCCGCGCAGATCAAGGAGTGGCCCGCTCCGGTCAGCAAATCGCCTGAGCACCCCACGCAGATCAAGGAGTGGCACGCGCAGAGCAGCAAGTTGCCCGAGGACCCCGCGCAGATCAAGGAGTGGCCCGCTCCGGCCAGCAAGTTGCCCGAGGACCCCGCGCAGATCGAGGAGTGGCCAGCACCGGCCAGCAAGTTGCCCAAGGACCCCGCGCAAGATCGAGGAGTGGCCCGCTCCGGCCAGCAAGTTGCCCAAGGACCCCGCGCAGATCAAGGAGTGGCCCTCTCCGGTCAGCAAATCGCCCGAGGACCCCGCGCAGATCAAGGAGTGGCCCTCTCCGGTCAGCAAATCGCCTGAGCACCCCACGCAGATCAAGGAGTGGCACGCGCAGAGCAGCAAGTTACCCGAGGACCCCGCGCAGATCAAGGAGTGGCCCGCTCCGGCCAGCAAGTTGCCCGAGGACCCCGCGCAGATCGAGGAATGGCACGCGCCGGCCAGCAAGTTGCACAAGAACCCGCGCAGATCAAGGAGTGGCCCGCTACGGCCAGCAAGTTGCCCAAGGACCCCGCGCAGATCAAGGAGTGGCACGCGCCGGCCAGCAAGTTGCACCGGACCCCGCGCAGATCCAGGAGTGACCCGCTACGGCCAGCAAGTTGCCCAAGGACCCCGCGCAGATCGAGGAGTGGCACGCGCCGGCCAGCAAGTTGCACAAGAACCCCGCGCAGATCAAGGAGTGGCCCGCTACAGCCAGCAAGTTGCCCAAGGACCCCGCGCAGATCAAGGAGTGGCACGCGCCGGCCAGCAAGTTGCCCTAGGACCCCGCGCAGATCAAGGAGTGGCCCGCTCCGGTCAGCAAGTCGCCCGAGGACCCCGCGCAGATCGAGGAGTGGCCCTCTCCGGCCAGCAAGTTGCTCGAGGACCCCGCGCAGATCAAGGAGTGGCCCGCTACGGCCAGCAAGTTGCCCAAGGACCCCGCGCAGATCAAGGAGTGGCACGCGCCGGCCAGCAAGTCGCCCGAGGACCCCGCGCAGATCAAGGAGTGGCCCGCTCCGGCCAGCAAGTTGCCCAAGGACCCCGCGCAAGATCGAGGAGTGGCCCGCTCCGGCCAGCAAGTTGCCCAAGGACCCCGCGCAGATCGAGGAGTGGCCCGCTCCGGCCAGCAAGTTGCCCAAGGACCCCGCGCAGATCAAGGAGTGGCCCTCTCCGGTCAGCAAGTCGCCCGAGGACCCCGCGCAGATCAAGGAGTGGCACGCACAGAGCAGCAAATTGCCCGAGGACCCCGCGCAGATCAAGGAGTGGCCCTCTCCGGCCAGCAAATCGCCTGAGCACCCCACGCAGATCAAGGAGTGGCACGCGCAGAGCAGCAAGTTACCCGAGGACCCCGCGCAGATCAAGGAGTGGCCCGCTCCGGCCAGCAAGTTGCCCGAGGACCCCGCGCAGATCGAGGAATGGCACGCGCCGGCCAGCAAGTTGCACAAGAATCCCGCGCAGATCAAGGAGTGGCCCGCTACGGCCAGCAAGTTGCCCAAGGACCCCGCGCAGATCAAGGAGTGGCACGCGCCGGCCAGCAAGTTGCAAGGACCCCGCGCAGATCCAGGAGTGGCCCGCTACGGCCAGCAAGTTGCCCAAGGACCCCGCGCAGATCGAGGAGTGGCACGCGCCGGCCAGCAAGTTGCACAAGAATCCCGCGCAGATCAAGGAGTGGCCCGCTACGGCCAGCAAGTTGCCCAAGGACCCCGCGCAGATCAAGGAGTGGCACGCGCCGGCCAGCAAGTTGCCCTAGGACCCCGCGCAGATCAAGGAGTGGCCCGCTCCGGCCAGCAAGTTGCCCAAGACCCCGCGCAGATCAAGAAGTGGCCCGCTCCGGTCAGCAAGTCGCCCGAGGACCCCGCGCAGATCGAGGAGTGGCCCGCACAGAGCAGCAAATTGCCCGAGGACCCCGCGCAGATCAAGGAGTGGCCCTCTCCGGTCAGCAAATCGCCTGAGCACCCCACGCAGATCAAGGAGTGGCACGCGCAGAGCAGCAAGTTACCCGAGGACCCCGCGCAGATCAAGGAGTGGCCCGCTCCGGCCAGCAAGTTGCCCGAGGACCCCGCGCAGATCGAGGAATGGCACGCGCCGGCCAGCAAGTTGCACAAGAATCCCGCGCAGATCAAGGAGTGGCCCGCTACGGCCAGCAAGTTGCCCAAGGACCCCGCGCAGATCAAGGAGTGGCACGCGCCGGCCAGCAAGTTGCACAAGGACCCCGCGCAGATCCAGGAGTGACCCGCTACGGCCAGCAAGTTGCCCAAGGACCCCGCGCAGATCGAGGAGTGGCACGCGCCGGCCAGCAAGTTGCACAAGAATCCCGCGCAGATCAAGGAGTGGCCCGCTACGGCCAGCAAGTTGCTCAAGGACCCCGCGCAGATCAAGGAGTGGCACGCGCCGGCCAGCAAGTTGCCCTAGGACCCCGCGCAGATCAAGGAGTGGCCCGCTCCGGCCAGCAAGTTGCCCAAAGACCCCGCGCAGATCAAGGAGTGGCACGCGCCGGCCAGCAAGTCGCCCGAGGACCCCGCGCAGATCAAGGAGTGGCCCGCTCGGGCCAGCAAGTTGCACAAGGTTCCCGCGCAGATCAAGGAGTGGCCCGCTACGGCCAGCAAGTTGCCCAAGGACCCCGCGCAGATCAAGGAGTGGCCCGCTCGGGCCAGCAAGTTGCCCAAGGACCCCGCGCAGATCAAGGAGTGGCCCGCGCAGAGCAGCAAATTGCCCGAGGACCCCGTGAAGATCAAAGAGTGGCCCTCTTCGGCCAGCAAGTTGCCCAAGGACCCCGCGCAGATCAAGGAGTGGCACGCGCCGGCCAGCAAGTCGCCCGAGGACCCCGCGCAGATCAAGGAGTGGCACGCGCCGGCCAGCAAGTTGCCCAAGGACCCCGCGCAGATCAAGGAGTGGCACGCACAGAGCAGCAAATTGCCCGAGGACCCCGCGCAGATCAAGGAGTGGCCCGCTCGGGCTAGCAAGTTGCACAAGGATCCCGCGCAGATCAAGGAGTGGCCCGCTCGGGCCAGCAAGTTGCACAAGGTTCCCGCGCAGATCAAGGAGTGGCCCGCTACGGCCAGCAAGTTGCCCAAGGACCCCGCGCAGATCAAGGAGTGTCCCGCTCCGGCCAGCAAGTTGCCCAAGGACCCCGCGCAGATCAAGGAGTGGCACGCACAGAGCAGCAAATTGCCCGAGGACCCCGTGAAGATCAAAGAGTGGCCCTCTTCGGCCAGCAAGTTGCCCAAGGACCCCGCGCAGATCAAGGAGTGGCACGCGCCGGCCAGCAAGTTGCCCAAGGACCCCGCGCAAGATCGAGGAGTGGCCCGCTCCGGCCAGTAAGTTGCCCAAGGACCCCGCGCAGATCAAGGAGTGGCACGCACAGAGCAGCAAATTGCCCGAGGACCCCGTGAAGATCAAAGAGTGGCCCTCTTCGGCCAGCAAGTTGCCCAAGGACCCCGCGCAGATCAAGGAGTGGCACGCGCCGGCCAGCAAGTCGCCCGAGGACCCCGCGCAGATCAAGGAGTGGCACGCGCCGGCCAGCAAGTTGCCCAAGGACCCCGCGCAGATCAAGGAGTGGCCCGCTCCGGTCAGCAAGTCGCCCGAGGACCCCGCGCAGATCGAGGAGTGGCCCGCACCGGCCAGCAAGTTGCCCAAGGACCCCGCGCAGATTAGCAAGCCACCACGGAGATCGAGGAGTGGTCCGAGGAGTCGCCCGCTGCCTAGTGCTCTGAAACAACCATGCCGTCAAGTGAGCGAAAAAATGTTGACCTGGCTGAATCAACAGATATTTCTTCTCGGTGTTTACTTGGCGTCTGTTGAATGGAGAACGAACGAAGAGCGATGGATAGTGAAGCAACCGGATGATTTTATGGCCTGGATCGCGTTTCTATCCAGAACAAGAACTCTTTCGCCTCCTACTGTTATCGAAAAAGCACTAGCTATGCGGAGCTCATTTTCAGGCTTCCGGAGAAGGAGTTCCGACAAGCGCTTCGTGTTGAGAAAGCCGTGTTTGCAGCACTGGTAGCCTTGATCTGTACTGATGAGGTATTCGACAGCGAGAGCTCAAACCGACAACGACCAGTACACATTCAGTTGGCAGTAACACTGGAGCGCTTGGGGACATACGGAAATGGAGGATCGGTTGGGAAGCTTGCGAGAGGATATGGAATTGGGGGAGGCACTGTTACCCTGTATGCAAAGCGTGTTGTGAAGGCTTTGATGCGCACATACGGAAACTACGTCGTATGGCCCAAAGCCAATCTCGCCAAGCTACATCTGCATTTTATGAAGCCCGCTTTGGCGGTGGGGTTCGTGGACGGAAATCACTTCATCTTTAGCCAGAAGCCTGCTGTAGATGGCGAGGCCTACTTCAACCGTAAGAAGCGATACTCACTCAACGCAATGATAGCGTGTGACGGCGACAAGCGCATCATCTACGCGCTGATCGGGTGGCCTGGGTCGTGCGCAGACTGCACGGTGTTCTCGCACCTACCCACCCGGATCTATTTTTCTCTCGGGGTCAATACTTGGTGAGGGACTCGGGCTATCAAATATCGCGGCGGATGCTTGTTCCATACAGGAAGCCCGACGCACTCCGTCCTGAAAATGCTACTTTCAACACTGTATTGGCGTCCGCTCGCGTGGTGAACGAGAACTGCATTGGTCTTCTCAAGAATCGCTGGGCGTTTCTTAAGGGTATGAGCACGCAAATCAAGGAAAAGAAAGACTTCAAGTGGGTAAATGAGCAGTGTATGACCTGTGTTATGCTGCACAACTTCGCCATTGTGTACAATGACACCGAACCGTTTGAAAGTGAGGAGGGTGAAGAGGAAGATGATGAAGAAGAAGAAACTGTGGGACCTGGAACGCTAGAGGGTAATGAGCTGAGAGCGCGAACGAAAGTGGCGATGCTGAGAGGCATTTGAATCGGTACATTGAAGTGATTAATCTAACGGGATAACACGGTCAACTACACGCAGCGCATCTTCCTCACTACGGCCGCGATCGAGCAGCTGCATATACATCTCTCTGCGGGCTGCCAGCTGTGCTTCCTTAAAGCGGAAGTTGCGCTCGTCCTGACGCTCCAGCCTCTCCTTGTCGTGTTGCTCCTGTGAAGCAATGCGAGTTGCCCATGCCTCCAGTAGCTCTTCGTGGTGCCATCGGGACTCTGCCTTCAAGCGCTTCTCGCTAATATCACGAAACGTGGAAGCAAAGTCACGTTTTTCGCTTGGTTTGCCTTGTAGATGCCCTTTTCTCTAGCAGTCAATCCTGGATTCGTCGTTTCAACTGTTGAAGTCGCCGGAGTGTTAGATGCGGCACGTTCTGGCTGGGGTCGGGGTGGCATGCTTGCATCCATCATAGGAACAGATGCATCCGGACTATGATTGCTCGTGGTGCCAATGGCTGCTGTAGCATTCGGTGTTCCGCTGGCGCTGTCGCAATCGTGGTCGTCAGTCCCTGCATCATTGTTGAACATGCTCGTGTACGAACTCCGCGCGATGCTTGTCGGTGTTCCAGGCGAACTGGAAACGGTGGGGTCGGGACAAGTCTGAGCGGGGTTGAAGCTTATCCTTGGATCCATACTGTGTTCAATACAGTCTGGCGCCACGTCGACAGTTAGCGATGGGCCTAACGCAGATGATTTCGTCTGCGTGGCCATGATGAAGCTGTCCATCACAGAATGCGGTCGGATATTCTGGCGTTCCCCGAAAAGAGCATCTCAGCGATAGTAGAACGGACATACTTCTTCCACAGCGTCCTCCAGCATCTTGCCTTCTCGAACCTGGCGCTGAATAAGCCCAAAACCAGTCTGGGAATCGACACGTAGTTTGGTCTTCTTGTAAACCTTGAAAAAGGAATTCCAGCGGCTCTGACAAGTAGCCGCGTCCCATTTGGTTGTATACTTTGCAGGCACTTGTTCTCCGTCCTCAATAAAGACTTGATTGCAGGAATTGTAGACAAAGTCGCTCATATCACCGAATCCTGAAATCTTTGTCTGAGCGCCGCCAAATTTCCTCGCTCGCTCCTCACTCACTTTTCCTACTATCACGTCGAAGTTTCCAGGGCTCTCTGCCCACTCGACCATATACTGTTTTTGCAGTATCGTAGTATGACTCTTCTGGGGCGTTGCTACCATCTTGAAAGGCGTCCAAACAATAAATAAATAGAAGTGAAGGAATTTTGTGAAGTGCTGCGATCCACACACGAAAAGTGTGAGGCAGTCTCAACCAATCGCTCAAAATCAGTTCTTCAAAAAATTAGGCAAACGATACGCCTCCGGAGGCCCATCTTTGGTCTGATCTCTCCCGAATCTTTTGCGAAAAAAATCTAATAATTTGCTACTTTGAAACCCCCTAATGGCGTTCTTTCGCCCCTTTCGAATGCCCGTTGGAGCGTGTGTTGAAGATGAGCGTCGACGCCTGATCGCGATGTTTGACATCTGCAAATCGCTAGACGACATCATGGAGAAGGACTGGGTCGATTACTTTTGGGAGGGTCGGATCGTGGGCGAACTGGATTTCGACAAGGTGAAGGCTCTGATGAAAGAGAAGCTCCGCATGGACGTAATGCTGACTCTCATGTGTCCAAGCTGGCATACGAGATGTACCATGTATTGGAACATGCGAACATGGAGTCGATGGTCAAGGGTGAGCCGAAGAAGATTGTGAACTACCTGATCGATACTCTCTCACCAGAGGAGTTTCAGCGGACAATCAAGAACGAGATGGCGCGTGAGGCAAACAAGCCCCTGTACAAGGACGTGGTAGCTTTCATCAAGTGGCTGCGAGCCAGCTGTAAGGAGTACCTGCGATGGGAGCCTGTGAATGCCAAGAAACCACAGCCTGCGCCGACTGGAAGAAAGCACGGCGACGGTCTGAAGCCAGCCGCGAAAGGCGCTCCAGCGAAGTCGAACGCCGGCGGTATGCCTGACGCAGGCGGGAAACGGACATGTTTGAAGTGTCACAGCACTGCTCATCGTGTGAAGGACTGCCCCAAGTGAAATCCGGCGAAGCCGATACGCTTCTTCGCGAATGGCGCGAAAAACGTACCGCCACCCAAACGGCCACTCGCACGGTTCCGCCAGCTCAAAGTGTTAAGGCCCTCCGTCTGCCGGACGGGTCTGAAGACACTGGTAGTACTTGTCAGGCGGTGATTGAAGGTGGACAGAGTGCAGTTGGACTCTGGTGCGGACGTGAACGTTGCTAACCGCTCACTGGTCACACGTCTGGAGAGCAGTGGCGTTTCGGAGATAGTGGGGACGTGCTCGCCGAGAAAGTTGTCCACGTTCGATGGCAACACTCTCACAGTAACGCAGAAGGCCTGGTTTGACTCAATCAAGATTTACACAAGTGCTGCGCCGCTACTGCTACGATGCACCCCAGCTTGGCGTTTTGAAAACGACACCGAGCCGCTGACGATGGTGCTGTACCGACCGGTAATGGAGCGGCTCGGCTACTCCGTCGATGCTATCCTTGCTAGAGCTTATGGCACCAGGCCTGAATGGGACTTGCAGGACCTCACGACCGAGGAGGGGCAGTAAAGTCCCTTCAGGACGGCGATCATGGTCAACAGGGATGGACAAGACCTTGCGGACGGCGACGCCAGAAGCAGGGTCCTTAGAAGCTGATGCGATGGTGACAAGGTTGTTGGAGGAGCGAGTGCGAGAGGCAGCAGATGTTGGACTCGCAGAGCTTCTTGTGACCCAACTGCGAGAATTACTCATCGAGTACCGAGACGTCTTCCGAGTGAGATTTGGGCAGGATCCAACCATCCGGGTGGAACCTCTTCGTGTCCGGGTGTGAGAAGGAGCGACGCCCGTGCGAATCAGTGCTCGCCGTTACCCTGCTGCTCACATGCAGTACTTGGACCAGCACGTGGACGAGCTCTTGACGAATGGGCTAGCGTACACGAATCCGAGCAGCAGATGGGCATCTCCTCCTCGAATTGTTGCCAAGCAAGAGCCTGGAACATATCGAATGACTGTGGACACCCGGGCGGTGAACGAGAGAACAGATCCGATCCAGTGGCCCATGCCGGTGCTGGAGTCGGCGTTGGGACTGCTTGAGAAATCGACTTGCTATTTTACGCTCGATTGGTTTCGCGGCTATTGGCAGTTACCCCTGTATCGCGACTCACAAGAGATGTTCTCCATCATGACCCACCGTGGAATTATCACGCTCACCCGCGTTCTGATGGGAGGAAGGGACGCCGTGGCTTACTGTCTGCACGCGGTGGACGAAGTATTCCGACCCCTCCTGTATCAAGGTGTCCTAGCTTGGCTTGACGACATTCTGGGGTACGCATTGGATCCGGTGAACATGTTGGAGATCTTGGAGAGAGTTCTCGCGGCCTGGAAGAGCTTTGGCCTAAAGCTCCACCCCGGAAAATGCCACTTTTACCTGCAGGAATATCGATGGTGCGGAAGTCGTGAGCAAGGAAGGCATCCGCCATTGCCCCTCACGAATTCAGGGTCTGTGGCAATGCCAGACACGACCAACGCTGGCCAGCTTCAGCAATTCGCGTGCGCTGTAAATTGGATGCGGCAGAATATCCCGCAGTACACGCAGATGGTGTCACCGTTGCTAGCTGTGGTTGATGCGGCAGCAAAGATAGCAAGAGGACGCAAGACCAAACAGCTATCACGTGTACAACTCTCCACAGTTGGCCGGAACCAGGAGCACATCGATGCTTTGAGCGCTATTCGACAGGCCCGGTGTGATATGGTCCCGCTCGCTCATCCCGTCGCTAGCAAAGCCGTGTGCCTCTACTGTGACGCGTCACAAGACTTTTGGGAGCAATCTGCACGGGGATCGCCCAGAACGACCTGTCGAAGCCTCTGAGCCAGCAAAACCACTCCCCACTAGCTTTTGAGTGGAAAGTTCACCCCTGAGCAAGCCCGATGGCCCACGATCGAGAAGGAGGCCTTCGCTATAGTTGAATCTGCGAAGAGGCTCGAGTATCTGCTTCTACGGCCCGGTGGATTCCATCTCTTCACCGACCACCGGAACCTCGTTTATATGTTTGACCCATTTGCGACAGACACGTCTATGCAGCGCTACCGCGCTGACAACCTGCAGAGATGGGCGATGACGATGACGTTCTACAAGTATGTGATCGAACATGTTCGCGGCAAAGACAACACGTGGGCGGACATGCTAAGTCGCTGGGGATGTGCATCATAAACACTGGACAGTCGTGGCCTGAGCGTACAGCAGCTCACAGTTGTTCGTCTAATATCGCCTCTCGAAAACGATGCCTTTCAGTGGCCTGATATGGACGAGATCCGTGGTGTGCAAGAAGGAGAGCCAAGTAGACCCAGCGGGGTTATTTGGATCCCGAACGAGAATGCTACGGGACAGAAGGCGGACTGGTTTGGATACCAGGCACTGCGACTGACCTGATTCAACGCCTCTGCGTTGTTGGACATGCTGGGGGCAGTGGGCATCTCGGCAAGAAAACCACCACATCAGCTCTCAGTTCGTGGTGTTGGTGGTCGACACTCCCCGAAGATGTTGTTGCGTTCGTCAACAACTGTATCAACTGCATTGCTACGAAGAACGACCGGGAACCACGTCCGTACGGACCCGCTCTGCACGCTACGCTACCAAATGAGGCCATTCCTGTTATTACCTGCTGACGAAGACACGCAGAAGAAGTACATCTTGGTGATCAAGGGCGATTTCAGTGGCTTCGTTGAACTGCATCCAATACTAGCAGCAGATGCACCAGCTTGCGCATCTGCTCTGCTGGGATGGTTCAAGCGATTTGGCGTGGTAAAGCAGTGGGTCTCCGACCGGGGTCCTCATTTCCACAATGATGCCATGAAGATGCTGGCACGCACACTTGGATCTCAGCACCATTTCACCACGGCCTATTGCCCGTGGGCGAACGGCACTGTCGAAGTTGTGAACCGGTTACTCCTAAGATGTCTTCGTGTGGTGCTGAGTTAACGGAGGCTCCCCCATCCAAATGGGAATCAGTGCTCGGGTTGGTAGAATCAGCGCTGAAACAACAGCCATCAGACAGACTGGGTGGTCGGGCCCCTTTTACAGCTTTTACCGGGCTGCTTCCGACAACTCCACTCGCGGTGATTTTTCGGACGTTAACGTGGTGGAAATGAGCGCAGCAGCGCTGCAAACCATTCAAGAGCAACACTTGACTCAGATGGCTGAAGCGCTGGAAGCTATGCACCGTGACCTTGCAGAGACCAGCGATCGCAGGCGGGTGCAAGCACGAGCTCGACGCACCAGCAAGTCCAAGCCACCGAATTTCTCTGTGGGCGATTTCGTTCTAGTCGCCATGGTCACGCAGCACGCGAACAAGCTGACCATCCATTGGCACGGGCCTAAGCGCATCGTTCGTGTGATATCGGACTGGGTGTTTGAAGTGTAGAGCCTGAATCCGCCACAAGTGAATACGACTCACCATGTTTCCCGACTCCGGTTTTATGCTGAATCCAGTCGTGGATTCACCGAGGATTTGCTACAGTACGTGCTACACTCGCAGGAGGTCATCTAGTTGAAGCCTTCCGAGGCGGCCGCTTTCATGAAGCTGCAAGTCGCTGGGGAGTGGAAGTCAAGTGGCTCGGACTCGAGGCTATCGAAAACACGTGGGAACCTTACTCGCGGACATCCCAGTACTACTCGACCGATATTGTACTGTGCATACCGACGACCCCGATGTAAGCACGATGGTCTCCGCGCAACCCCATCGTCGACGACGTTGAGTCCCCGTTGGTGGGGACTTCCAACCGGAAGGGGAAGTGTTCTGGGTCCCAGACCAGAAACTTACCCCCCAGATGATGTGCATCAGTGTAAGATCCCAGTCCCGATGGGATTCCAGATGTGATACATCAGTCGCCTCCTCGCTTCGCTGTGACCAAGGACGCTGCCAATGACGCTGGGCAAGCTAGGTAGCTAGGAGAGCAATAGGGAGCTGTAGAGAGCGACGAACTCTATTTTACTTTCAATTCACTTTGCAATTTACCTTGAACAAGGCACTCCTCGACCGCGAACGCCGAGGACGCAGAACATGCTCCACGCCGCTTCCTGCTCCTCACGTTGCTGTTTCCGCAGCCGCTCCTGCAGCGTCCGAAGGCCTGACAGAACTTTCGTTTCCACATCGGGGTGTACATCGTGCCAACAGGATCATCCACCGTTTTGCTGTATACTTCCGGTATATTGCTAATATCTAATATTTGAAACATATCAACGGGTATGGCTACCATTGGTAGTCACACTCGCCTCCTCACGTTCAACGCATGCTGGAGCCGCCGATGCCGATCTGCCGCTTAAACGCCGATATTTTTCCAGCGTCGGGCGGTTGCAAACGAGAAATGTAGTTGGACGGTAGTTATATGACAATTACGGCGTGAGCTGCAGGTTTCCCACGACAATGTTGCGTAGGGGGCAATATTGCATGTTTGTCGATGCATGTCAAGCTCGCGCAGCCGCTACTGAAACAACACACCAGTCATCCATGCCTTCTTATAAACCCATAGATCAACTCCAGTCTTCTGGTTGTGGTGCTCCCTCTACTATCTAATAACCCTGTTATACTTAATAGGAAGGGTGGTATTAAGTTGGCCAGGTTTCTATGTATGAATCATGCACGAGTTACAGCAATTCGTACTTGAGTACGATTCATAGTTATCTCGTACGAATTACAATCGAAAGTGCCAAAAGACTGCAAAGCACAATCGTACTTAATCGCCTAAATCGTACTTAAGGTGTCTTTTCGACTGTTGTCGTACACACCGTTGGCACACCACTGTTACACGCCTTCTTCGCTATCAGTCTTACACGACTCTGCCGGCTTAAAGGAGCTCGCCGTACTCACGACCGACACCCATCGTCGTTCATCCACCTCCGCACAGTGCTGTCGACGTACGGGTCGCAACTCGTACTCCAAAGATGTAGTGTCCGGCTTTGTTTCGCCTTCGTCGTCTTCATAGCTATACCAGTTTCTCGACTCCATGTGTCCTCACGGCCCATTGTTCGTCTCGCTCTCTTAGCATTGCCTACAGCTGCGGCTGCGGCTGCCTGCACAGGATGTACTAGTAGTCGTTTCTGACGTCTCGACAACAACTTGGCGTTCGACCTCGCCTTCATGTTCCAGTTGTTCCTCGATGTCCGTCGCCACCTTGCTCAACAGCGTCGCCGGGTAGTGATACGTCACTAATAATGAAACATGTGCTATAAATTGCTCACCGTCTTCTGCTCTATCTTCTCTCGCGATCAGAAAGTTGTCGTTACCTGCGGTCTCCACGATCCACATTGACCCGATCCACGCATGAACAAATTTGGTTGCTTTCGGCCCATTCGGTGGCCCGTAATCCAGACCCGATCACCAGCAACGAAATCGCGCTTCTTATTCACTCGTATGTTGTAGTAGCGCGCTTGCCGATGTTGTTCTTGTTGCCGTGCCTGCGCTGCGAACTCGCGACTACTCTTCAACTTTGATAACAACTTCTGATGAAAGACCGTCAATTCGCCTTCTTCGGAAACTCTCGTACTATGCAGCAACTCGTTCTGTGGTCGCAACTTGCGCCCGAACATCAACTCGTTCGGAGACAGCGCCAGAGTCGAATGCTTCCCGAATTGTAGGCATAAACAGCAAACCCAACCCAAACGTGCTGTCGATCTTCATGCATGTACGTCGGGACGCAGTCCTTTCACGTACGGTATAAGCGCTCGACCAGCCCGATCATTTGTGGTCGATAAGGTTCTGGGTTAATTTGTTGCGCCTGCAACATGGTGACCAACTGCTCGATCACCTTCCCCGACAGTTCCAGCGCGCCGTCCGTCAACAACTCACGGAAGACTCCAAACTTCAAAACTATCTGCTTCATCAGAAACTTAGCAACACTTTCCGCCGTGCTGCTCGACGGTGGTTGCGACTGCATATCGAGTAACATAATCGACTGCAGCAATCACATAACGTTGTCCTCCTCCACTCACTGACAAGCGGCCAGCGACGTCAAGGCCCATCGATCACCTACATCTCCGCCGCGAATACTTCGTAGTTGCCAGAAAGCTTCCCTCTGCGTCGCCTTTCTGCTACCGCACTCCTGACAGCCGCGGATCCACTGCTTCACTTCTCGTTGCAAGTTAGGCCACCAGTAGAGCTGGGCTATCCGCGCGTACGTGTGTGGTGCTCGTAAGTGTCCTGCCCATACAGAATCATGGCAGTCCTTGAACACTACAGGCCACAGCGCAGGCGGCAGTATCACTCGTCGTCCCTCCGGTGTGCATATCAATACCAATCCGTGCTGCGTTTCCACCTGCAGCCCTCGATGTGTACCTGCCTCAACAAGTCGCTGCACCATTCCGCTCCGTGCTTGTGCCTCGCTGGTTTCATCATTGGTGAGTTGCAGAGTTTCTTCTCGTGTACGTCGTACGCCTTCTTTAGCTCGTGATTGCTGCTCGCGTCGTGGAGCAAACATCCCAGACCGCTTCTCGCTACAACATCTTGTTGTCCTTGCCCCGTCGTTTTTCATTCATCACCGTTTGTGGCGGGTTTGTTGGTCCACCACGTTCAACCGTGCTGCGCTCGCTGCTCGTCACTTCCTTTGGTGGCTGCTTCGCTCCTGCCTCTTGGCTTCGTCGCTTTTATCGCTTTACCGTCACCTCCTCCTCCTGTGCCACCTTCCGTAATCTTCGCCGCCCCGAGCGGTTATCGCTCGTTGTCGCTGCTTGCTGTTGTGCGGCTTCTAGGCGTCTCTTCGCTGCTCGAGTGAGAGGTCGAGCTGGCACTTCCTTTTCGTCGTGCCTTTCGCCTGCTCACTGACTCGCGACAGCTTGCCCGGCTTACCCGCGTCCTGCGCATTACTCGTCAGCTGCTTCTTGTTGCCGCGTGGTCGCTTCTCCGCCGCATTCTGCGTGACTTCATCTGCTGGTGCCACTGCTGTTTCTACAGTCGGCCTCGTACCCATACGAGGGCACCACGAGAATGGACACGCGATAGGCCAAAATACATAAAGACGCAAGCCATCACACAGGTAACGTTCAAATCACACAGAGTGCTATATGAATGGGGACTTTTGCCAAATGCTGGCACTATTCCGATAGTGTAGTCAGATTATGATTGCTGTCGACAAATGCTGGCACTTCAACGAAACGGTCAAAAGGTGGTCATCTATTTATAGACGGTTGTACTCCAAAACTCCACCCCTCCATTAGCCAAGTTGACAGTGTTGGTGCAAATGAATAGAGACATGGTTAGCGGCTCTCAAGAAACAGACGATGGAGTCACGGTTCACGATGGACAAGGACGATCAATATCGCTGCGTCCCAAGATGATCTTCGAATCCCGTCCTGAGGCAACAGCTCATATCCAAGATTTCGTGCTGGAGCAGGGAAAATGTGCGGTTCAATGTCGAAAACGTCCGGGGGCAGTCGCACGGTGTTTGTTTGCAAGATTAAGACACAGTGCTCGTTCGAGGCTGTTGTCTTGAATTCTAAAAGCAAGGGCGCAAAAGGATTTTTCTTGAGCTCGTTCAACGCCGAATACAATGGGTGTACTGGAGTGGTCAAGGCGACAGCGCGGCAGGTGGCTGCCATGCCAACCGCAATTTCACTCGTTCAAGGTGACCCTACTACAAGCGGAAACAGACCCTGTGGCGTCTTCAACGTCCTCTTGCAGAGTCTGCATGTTCGAGGGGCCTTTGTCCTGGGCCGCCCGACCTTCCGCCCTACTTGAGCAGGAGCAGCAGCAGCTGCGACTTCCTTGCCGCTTCGAAGCACCGTTACCATGGAGTTGACTGGAACAAACGTGCTTCCACTGAGAAGAACTGAGAATGAGGGGAACCTCGAGCGGGCAACCATATCTCTGTAGCTGCACCTAGACGCTAACGGGCTCAAGTCTTACATTCGAGATACTCGGGGACTGGAACACGACCTGGGAGTTTTTCACCGTTGCGCTGATTGAAAATGACTATCCGTCCACTAGAATGTATTTTTCCTCAAACTACTCTATCACGTCGCATTGCAGCATTTGTCGACGACAATCATAATCTGACTACATTATCGGAATAGTGCCAGCATTTGGCAAAAGTCCTATGAATGGACAACGGAGATGACACGCACACACAGGGTCTCCAGATCACACAAGAACTGCTCATCGCGGCACGTTTTACGCGTCTATCTAATTTTTATCGTCTCCTTTAACAAATAGAGCAACAATTAGCTGCAAATTGTAAAACCGAGAATTACTGGCTGCACATCCGCACATAATCGAATAAGTCGCTATGGCCTCACTGAGCGTCTGGATGAGCGTGGCCAGCAAGCAAGACGAAGAAGATATTGAGCGCTGGTTGGACCGCTGCAGGACGTTCCGGACGAATACAAGTCACCCGTCCGATGCCAGTTGTGTCCTGTTAACCAAGACCATCATATCATGAGATACCGGATCCTTGACTGCGCTTCACCCACGTGTGAATCCGCCGCTAGCCACGCATGCACTTGGCGTCAGAAGATTCTAAGCTGCGCATCTACCAACCAAAGCGATATCTACCAATCAGGTCGGCATTTGACGGAGTCTCCGTCACCCCTCAAACCTACGCTGACCCGCGAAATGAAGCGCGTTGCTGGCCATATGATTTCGATGCGGATGAAACCTAATCGAATCTACAACAACATCCTCGATCGTTTTGGGTACACAGAAGGCGAATCACCAACGTTGAAACAAGTTCAGTCCTTTGTTGGACATTTCAAGCGCTCAGTCCTGAGCGAGACAGACTACATCGAGGACATGGTGGCATTGGTCAACCGTACTCAATTCACAGCTGATATGCATGATGGAGAAGCATTTACGTTCGCATACAATATGAAAGCTGATGGATCGCCTCTTATAGGCACGGGCTCGGACGATGATCCGACACTTGTGGGAATCGCAACGCCATGCATGATCAAAAAGCTGGAGCTCGCCAAGGAGTATGTGCTACACATCGACACTACATACAAGCTGAACCAGTCAGGGTATCCAGTTCTTGTCGTTGGTCTTTCAGACCAATCGCGCTCTTTCCACCCTATTGCGCTCTTTATAACTTCACAGCAAACCGGAGAACATATCAATTCGGCTTTAACCAGCCTCTTTCGTATGTACAACACGATCACCGGTGGGTATCCAGATGTCCAATACTGTATGGGGATGCTGACAAGGCGCAGCGTAATGCAGTTGAGGCAGTGACGACAACGATGACGAGCAATCGCACGGCAGCCGTGTACTTGATGTGTTTCTTTCACGTCGTCAAGAACGTCGCTGATCAAGTCTCGAAAAAGCCAATTGAACTGGTGTCGTTGGTGTTTAAACACTATTCGCGCAGTGCTGAAGAGTTTTCAAAAGAATCCGAGTCCGCGGAATCCGTTTGTAAAACGAAGCCTGAATTGACGACCTCCACTGCCTACTTCAAAAAACAGTGGGTTGACTCCCCGTTTGCAAATTGGGGTTGCCACCATACTCCAATTGGTTTCGCCAAAACAAACAATCCGATCGAGCAGTTCAACAATACAATCAAGCGTGACTACTCGCTCCGGACACTGTTGAAGTTGGTTGCCCTGGCGGAACAGCTCACTGTCATGTGCAGACACCGCTCAAGAGGCAAAATTGTGTTTGATCTCGACACTAAGCCAAATCGTGAACTACAAGCTCGATTCAAGTATCTTATGAACAATGGGAGAATTAGTGTAATTCAACCGCACAAACACGGCTTGGATTTTTGCTGGACGGACCCAGCCAAAACCACATTGCATATGTGTATCAACGCGGTGCTCCGCCGAGGATACCCGATCCCGATGAAGAGAAGGCAAAGAAGAAGCTTGGAAAGAGGACCAAGCATCGCATGGAATTGTTCGAGCAACCTGTTGGTGGATGGCGCGTCGACATGGAGGCAAACAGTTGTCCTTGTCGTTCGTGGTACAAATACAAGCTTTGTGCGCACGTCTTAGCAGCACTGAAAGCGACAGTAAAATCAGCTCCAGGAACAGTGCCCCCAAAGATCGCTTTGTGAACAGGCGTCGAAAGCGGAAGGAGAAATGCGGATGTTGGGCCTGCGTTATACCTCGAGTAGATAAAGACGAAAGCAAAGCTTGGAAGGTTGATTGAATGAGATAGTTGAGATCTAACTTCGTACGAGATCATCGCTCTAAGTTCATGTGTAGCTGCACTGCATCAAACCGACATGTCAGGAGACGGGCTTCTCCATCGGCGCTGTTGTGGGACGGGTGAAGAAGGGCATACGGCAGAACCCACCAAAGCAGTTGTCGTTGAGTCACTGATCACACTTTCAATGTCAACGGCAGCTTCCTCTTCCTTACATTTATCATCGAACTTGTTCTTAGCTTGCTCCATAATCGCCGCGTTGATAGTCGCTTGACGTATGTTGCTCTGGTTAAGAAAGCTTAGCCGCCCGCGCTCACGTCGAGCCACGTCCAACCGTCTCAGATACCCGGCATGGGCCCGCTTCAATAACACGGAGTCAGGTGCTGCACAAATTTCTGCTTCAGTATCACGCACACACATTTCCAGCAACTCAGCTTCATCCCGTGGAACATTGTCCTCTTCTTCGCTGTCGACAGTGTCAGCGGTATGGCGTTGCCAGAATCGAGCGCGCATCCGCCTGCCAGGTTTACTGCGTAGGAACCTCTCGTCTTGCTCGCGGCGGTCTTCAAGCGATAGATGCTGTCGCGACCAGGCAAACTTCTTACACTTTGAGTCTCCTCGCTTCCAACAAAACACCCAGAAGCGACTGTTCATCGCCAACTTAAAAACTGCAGTGGTAGTTCAATACAATTGTCTAGTGTATATGAGTGGATATGTATTATTCACGGTTCTGTTTGGCATACTACGGTATATTTTTAAACGATACGGTACGGTGTCACACTACGATACTAGGAATGAAGTACCGTTAAGAGGTTGAAACACTACAGTAATGGGAATGAAGTACCGTGAAGCGTACGATATCCACTTTTATTACACCATACTGGCTTTTTATTTAAAACAAATCACGAACACAGTCACAATAACTCGCGCGAGTTAAAGTGAATCACCAGCAGAGTCACATAAACTCGCGCGAGTTAAAGTGAATCACTAGCAGAGTCATAAAGTGAATCGGCCGTGGGCGCTCTCAAGTGTCGAACTCAATATACTGTGGACCACATACCTCTGCAAGATTTGCTGTTGTTTTACAGTGGTAGCATAGACATGATTAAACACCCCTATTCCTCGTCTGTGTGATTCTCGGATGTGAGTCCATACTTCACATTTTTGTCCATTTTCTTAATTCCCTTTACCCATACCCGTACTTGTTGTTGGTCTGGGCGTCGACACCACGCCCACACGTTCTGCATCGAGGTCGACGTCGTGTCGCGCATTCCGTACAGCCGGATTCGAACCCACTGTCACATCTGGTAGGAGGTCAGGTGCCATTGTCGCTGTCGTCCGTGACTCCTGCGTCCTCGAGCTCATACTTCCTGTCGTTGCGTCTGCTGTCGAGACCGACTGTCGATGGTCGTCGTTCCGTACCTCTGCACGGATCACTTGCCTTTCGACCGCCTTCGACGTCCTATTGCTGCTAGATCTTCTCCTGGTGCTCTAACGCGGCCTCTTGCGCCGGCGTCCACTCCCACTCAACGTCTTTACGCAGCCACTTCGTTAAGGGTGACATGATAGACCCGAATCCTGTAACAAATCGTCTGTAGTACCCTGCCAAGTGTACGAACCTCTTTACCTCAACAGCATCGACAGGTCTCGGAAAGTCCTGTACTGCCGATATCAATCGATCCAAGGGCCGTACACCTTCGTTGCTTAACTGGTGTTCCAAGTATTCCATTGCTTTTGCTGCAAACATGCACTTTTCGAGCTTCAGCGTCAGTCCTGCTGTTGCCAACCGCTCAAGAACACACGCTAGCTCCATCACATGTCGTTCCATACCTCCGCGTATAAAAAAGACGACAATGTCATCGAGGTACACCAAGCAGGTAGACAAGTGAGACCTCGTAATACACTGTTCATCATTCGCTGAAAGGTGGATGGGGCTTAACTCAGCCCAAAGGGCATAGGTACAAATCTGTAAAGTTCCTTATTAATGATGAAGGCCGTCTTATCACGATCTTCAAAAGCCACCAGAATTTGCCAGTATCCATCCCTCAGGTCAAGTGTCGTGAAGAGTAGAGCTCCACCCAACGCCTCAAGCGTTTCATCGATGCGTGGTAAGGCGTATACATCCCTCTTTTAACCTTGTTCAGTCGCGGTATTCGACACAAAACCGCACATCTCCGTCCTTCTTACGCACAAGCACCAATAGAAATCCCCGAGCGCAGTTCCCTTCTTCGATAACTCCAGCTTGCAACATCTTGTCGACGTTCTGATTTTGTCTTCGGTTTGTGCATGACGCCTTCGTTTCATCCGTGTCGATGTGATGCTGAATATCAAGAGCTGTGGAATGTGGGCAATCACCAGTATTAATCGTCAGCTTACGGTACACTCTCAGCAACTTCAGCATCAATACCCGCTCGTTGGGTTTTCTACACCGATATGCACTTCATGTTCGTCATCAAGTGGCGTCCTTCCGTCACCCAGATCATCCAGCCACGAAAGTAGTCGTCCACGGTCAAGGCCGCCGTCCATTGATAGCACCGTCATGTCAGCATCAATCGGGACCCACGTCCCCAGTCTTTCTTGAGTGGTAGCTTCGCAGGTCTACTGTCCGAGTTTACAGCAGGGACCCACGCACTACCATTGCGCGCCGTAACACTGTCACAGCTAGCATTACTGCACCCGTGTACGTCGTCGGAATGAAAATGCCATGTTCTCCGTCTCCAGCGGGTACCGCGACTTCTACCGGTGTCACTGCACTTGCCTCCATCTGCGTCTTCCATACAAGTCGGACTGTAGCAACAACTCACTGCGGTCCATCCGCAGTACTTGAGATCACAGGGGATCAGGTAGTTCAATCTACCCGCGTAGGAGCGAGATTGACCACAAGTGCTACCAAGTGTGACGGGGTCACATAGCACCTTGCCCTAAGGAAGCGTAAGAGAGTAAAGGCTCTCAGTGAACGATAAGTTCACAGTTCCCGGCCTAAGGGATCTGTCTGCGGGTTTGATAGCAAGATAAAGACTGAATATATTTCATAGCTGAGTTAAGCTTGTTGCATACATACTCTAAGTCATCTATAGTAAAAGCTAAAGAGCGTCCATGGTTGGCTGACAGCCAACCGGTACCATGTACCATGTACTCTAAAGAGTGACATTCGTCACTCTTTATGTAACTTGGGTACACGTCGGTGTACCCCGTTACACCAAATCAGGTTAATTCGCGTCGGTAACTGAAGCCGGTAACTGAAGCCAATCGGATCATGTCAATCTACACCGGTCGGGTCGAGTCACTATAAAGAACGGTTTGGTGTTCTGATGAGGAGTACAATATTTGGATACTAGAGCCGAAACATACGAACATGGGATTAAAACATATAAAACGTCGTTTCACTACCCTAAGCAGTGTGGGCGTGGATTTCGTCAATCTCGACGATGTCTGAAGTGTTCTCTATCGCTTGCCATCACCTTTAATTAAACGTTCACGTTTTTCAAACCCAGAAGGTTAATGGAGCGATTACCGCAGACGTTTGGGACGCCTAGATTTGAGTTTAAGACGGCGTCCCACACTTTGAGAAATACCGAACCACCCGCAGAACTTTGGAAAGGACCATCACTCTCGATTCGAACACGATTCCCCACGCGCAGCCGCATGTCCGACGAAGGGAACACGGTGCTTCTACTCACGCTCGCCTTAGCCGTGGAAGGCTTGGAGCTGAAGCGGAAGCGTCAGCGTGGACCCAGCTACTTGACAAGATCCGACCTTCACCCACATTCACGCCATGGGGCAGCTTGGGAGGATATCTATAGCTCGGGGAATGATAAAGCTTTCATTAAGACGACTGGATTTGACGCTTAAACATTTCACGTTCTGCTGAACTGCTTTGAGCCAAGGTTCTCTCCAAAACGACATCGATCAGATGGAGGTTTGACTGATCGTGGTGCTGGGTGCAGATGGAGCTCCACCCCGATACCAAGACTCGACATAAAGGACGAGACCAGAGCGTCGGTCTCTTTCGTCCACCACAGCGCTATCGCTCGTCTTGCACTACCTTTGTTCGTCGATGCCAGAGCACTCACTTCAACAGATCTTTGCAGTGACCCCGTCCGTGTGCGGTCACTATTTGACTTTTCCCTTGCAGATTTTGGACTAGGTTTTAGCGGCAATGCCGGAGGCAATGCTGGACGCAACAATTCGCTGGCCTACGAACGAGTCTGACTTTTGTGAAAACGCCGAGATGATCCAGCTTCGTCTCCCGCTCTTCAAAAAGGGTTTTGTTTCGTTGATGGCCTCAACATATCAGTGTCAACTTCCAGCGACGACAACGTTCATAACTCGTACTACAACGGCTGGCCTTGCGGCCACTACTGCTCTATCGTAATGGCGTTCGCTCCGGATGGGTATCTCATCTTCACAAGTCTAAACGCACCCAGAAGCTGGCACGATGCTGCAGTTGCTCGCCATTTGTATGATAAACTCTTACGTCGAACACCAGACGCATTCTACGCCATAGCTGATACTGCCTTCCCGCGCAACGAGGTACGTCTTCAAGGGCGAATTAAAACCCCATTGAAGAAGCATTCTTAAGTGTGTTCCGCCGCCTTCAACACGAAGGAAGAATTTCGGAGTATTGAAGTCTAATGAGGCTCAATTCTCAGCTCGTTTCATCACGTCAAGCTGCAGAATGGGGGATGCGAGTCCTTCAAGGATGTTTTGCGCGTCTCAAGATGCCACTTCCTGCTGACGATCACAAACACAGATTGATACTTCTCAAGACCTGTATGCGCCTGCACCAAGTTTGAACTCGACTTGTTGGCATTAACCAGATTCGTACAGTTTACGAAAAAATTTGGCGTGGCGATGACGCCTCGAGTATTATGGTCTACGAAGACTTTGCCTGGATGATATTTCGCAAAATTCAGGGCAGCGATCGCATTGCTAGATATTATTGCATCAATGAGTGGATCATTAACGACGGAGTTAATGCCTAATGAGTTAAACGCTAATAAAAGATGATACTACTGCTAATTCAAACTGCTGATATCATGTTGGGCAACTTGACGGGGGATCACCTAGGTGGTCAGTACGGGGTAACGCCAATGGGGCTCTCATTCATCGGATCGCGCACGGAACCACGAGAAGAGACAAGCTCCGAGTGGAGACGCATGTACGAATGCTGCAGTATTCTGCTCTTCTCAAGTTCTTCTTCAAGGTTATCCTCGAGGCGGCTGCATTTGTTTTTCAATCGCTGCACTTTTTCCTGGAGGTTTTGAACATTGTTGCGTTCGAAGTTTGACGATTCCTTCACCGTGTCAAGTCGGATCTGAAGCCATTTTTCGGAGTCGCTCACTTCACGAGCACGAGCTGGATCATCTAGCTCACTCATCACAGCTTCAGCCATTGTTTTCGTGCGCTTGGCCTTCTTCGTTCCTGCCGGTCCATCGCCGCTACTACTGCTGCTGGAAACTCGAGTTCGTTTATGCGTCGACACTGGTGCTGAAACACTGGTTTTTTTGTGCGTTTGATTCACGTTCGCGAGTTTTAGCTGGATCGGATGAGGCAACGCGTTGAAGAGGCATTTCCATACGCTGGATTGATATGGTTCTGGATGAACGGGGTCCAATAGATGAAGCACTTGGACGCTGGTGGGACCTGGCATCTTGAGTTCGTTGCGGCTCGGTTGGTTGCTTCTAGGAAACGGTATCCACTCTGATGTTGCCGTTGTCAGTCGTTCGTGAACGACAGGATCGTTTAGAAGGCCCTCGGGTAGTCTTAGATGAACGTGCTGGAATTGGTGGCGGCAGTTGGTCGCGCCCAGCATGGGCGAGTTCCGGTCGGTGGTGATAGTCATGTCCAAGGTAAACTTGTGCTGCGGGACGCAGATGTCCCCGTGCTTCAACTTCCATGTGCAGTGGGTGGACTTGCGATATTGCGTGCACTACACGCTCTCGATCTTCAGCTTCTTGATGTAAAGTGTAGCCACCACTGATAACAGGTTGACTGTTCGGCAGGCGTAGCAGCGGAAACTCCGGGACGGCATCTGTCGAGTTAGAAGACTGGATCTGGTGTTGTGTGACGTGTCGGATACCAGGAAGCAACGGGACAGAAGACACTGGGTGCGTTGCAGAATGAGAGTACGTTTCAGGATGAGAGTACGTTTCAGCTGGCTGAACAAAACGTGATCCATCATTTGTGCTGGTAGTCGGGGACTCAGCGCTCAATCAGAGTGAGAATGTTTCTGCTATTTCTCTGTCGCTTGCATCGTTTTCAGGAGCACTGTTGCCAAATTCTGTAGCTGATCGTGCGTCTTCATCATTCCGAGGAGTGCCAAAACCATCAACAGGTCCATGCGCATGATCAGGTGAAGCGCTCCCGATTTAGCCGTGTTCGCCATCGTGCAGGTTATCATCATGTTCTACCCTCTGCGATTGCGGGCTGAAGCCTGCGTGCTCTGCGTACGATGGCTGGGCAATTTGCCCCCGAAGGCTTTTGGCAGTTCAGAAACACCTGAAACTTCTTCTTGATTGAAGCAATATCTCGTAGAGCTCGGTGTCTTTACTCGGCGTAGATTAGGTAGTTCTCAAGGACAGACTCCCACTCGTTGTCTCCAGTCGGCAACATCTTTTCAATCTCGCTATTGAGAGCTGTCACGTCCGTGGATGAGTAGTTCTCCGTGCCAGGTAATCTGCCGCCGCGGCGTCCACTCATCGTGACGAAGGGCACAGCGCGGGATTGCTTGCTGCGCTCACGCAAATACGGAAGTGACTGCTGGAAGTGATTACTTGAAGTGATTCCTTTTCCTAGACTTTATGTGGGATTGTCTCAGATATATCAGTTATAACAGACTGGTCAGTCCTAGACCGACTGGCGGAGGGGGGGGCTCCGCCAGATTTTGGGTTTGGCCGAGGGTCCGGAGCATCTGGTTGTCCTATCTGCACCGTTTATGCATGTTTAGTCCCAAGTTTAGAATTTAGGACTAGGATTTGGGCTGCGGGGATCGCTCCAATAAGTCCGCGTGCTTCGAGCAGGGGTCTTAGGTCCTGATTCCTCCGCTAGTGGAACGATTCCCGCAGAGGTTTTGGAAGGAATAAATTCCAATTCCAAATAATAAAGGACGACGTTTGGGAAATAACATACATAAAAGATACGATCAGGTCTGGGATAGCCAATCAACGGACAGGAATATTTCTGGCGGAGCCCCCCGCCATATTTATTTATTCTTCCCAAATCTCTGCGGGAATCGCTCCATAACATGTATTTTAAAGGGTTTAAAGAGGTCCTCTATTTGCTCCATTATATGTATTAAGACGATTAGGATTTCCGTTTCAATCAATATACTTGAGTTGGATCCGCTATCCCAGCCTACGCGCAGCCCTAGTAGCCATATAGCACCTTATCTACAGTAACTTCATTCTAGCCTACAACTAGTAGAGATCCCTGTCCGTCAGTCTGTTGGTTTGAGTGTCACCGCTGCCGAGCGATAGGGACGGTGGCACTGATTTGCAAAACAACATTAACTAGTCGCCGAAAGCGGGCGCTCATTGGCTGAAAAACGGCCTTCCAAACAGCCGAGCGTAACGGAGGTCTCTTTTTGGCTAAAAACATAGTAAGTTGGTGTGGATTACATTACGTTGATGTGGTGTACATGGAATCATACTTTGGAGTACGTAACTTATCGCTCAGCCGAGTGCAGCGAAGGCCCTCATTGGGTAAAACTAAAAGGAAGTTGATGTGTGTTCCATTAGGTTTGTGTGGTGTACATACAGTCGTACATAGCTGAAATACAAAGTTTGAATGCCTTACCTAAACCAAATGGACGATAGGTATAGACGAAATTGTATGAGAGACGATAGCTGAGAGACAAACTTATATGTATGAGATACGATACCGTAAATCACGGCGATCATGCAAGGCCGTAAAAAGTAGAAACCAAGTCAAATCGAAAAAGGTATGTTTGAGGCTGTAAACCCAATCGACCATCTCATATCCAAAAGCTTCGACGTATTGGCAAAGAAAATCCACACTGATGGAGTTTTTACGAAGATGTTGTGTGGTGTTGTGATTCACAGAAAACGTCGTTAGTTCGGCTTCCACGCAACAGCACAACAATTCGCCGAGTCAGGTCGGCGATGTTGGGGTTGCGCAGGGTTCCTGTCGGTTCGCTTTGCAGTTCGCCCCAGCCGAGGTTCAGTTGAGTGTTGTTCCCAACAAATACTAAGCTCCAAACTTTCCAGAGACTCGCCTGAGCGGGGCAGTCTCCGTGCAAAATCCTGTGCCCTCCACCAAAGGATGGACGGCAGCGCGCGAGCGCGTTTAATGGTCACCAGGCGCAGATTATGCCCAGCTAGGAGGTTACGGTGTCCTGGGTTGTGCAGACCCACCGGCTCGTCGAATCGACGAGGCCTGTCTTCGCTTGGTAGCGAGAAGTGCCCACCCCGGACCGACCTTGATCTCTTGGCGCTACCAGACGGCTCCCTACAAGCAGCTATGCCTCTCGTGGAACGACGGCAGACATAATCCAGCCCACACAGGGACTTACCGGAAAAGTGTACGCTGTTCTTGGACTTAGAAGATTCTGCTCTGATTGTTGTCTCTATGTCTTTGGAGATCCCCTTCGGGCTCTTCCCTATGTTCTTCTATCGGTCCTATACAAATATCTAATGAAATGGAGTCGTTACAGATCTCCCTGCGACTCTTCGCTCAGCTCCGTCCCTTGGTGTCGAGCTGATTCTTACCTCTTGGCGACTCTTCGCCTAGATCCTGATTTATCCCCCAGTTGATATATCTCCCTTGAGGCATATTCTCGCCAAGTCGACTTTCGCCGAGTCCAACATTCGCTGAGTCGTTTATCGCCGAGTCCGTCCATCGCTGAGTCCGTCCTTCGCTGAGTCCAGCTAAGTGCGATCCCTGTTTAAATCCGTTCCCTGTTGAGTGCGATGTATCCACTTGGCGGTGTACCCACTTGGTCGTGTACCCTCTTGAGTGCGATGTACCCACTGGTCTAGCTTAGCATCCCTAGTGTAGGGTTATCCAAAATCTGGATTTCCCTACACCACATTGCATGTTCGCCGTGCCTTGCATGATACGAGAGATGAGATAGTTTGCGAGACGATAAGTAGAGATGATAAATATACATAAGAGACGATAGGAAGACGATAGAAGAGACGATAGTATGAGAGACGATAAGCGTAGCGATAGGAACAGATTCCCCCACTAACTTGCACATCTGCCCTTTTTAAGCTCACACAGGTTATAAGTTATCCACCATAAATAACATATTGAAGTCCCTTATTTAGTCAGTCACTCCCTCTTGAAAATCATTAGGAGTTTGTACTGATTTACCAGGGGTATAGGAAGACTGTGTGTGCACGTTAGTGGGCGGAATCTGTAGACGTTAAGTAGACAATAGATAGAGGATACATTGACGAAAGGTGACGATAGGTTGACGTTAGGTAGACGATATGTAGACAATAACTGAGAGGTGATAAATTTATGTGGGACGATATTAGATGAACGAGACGATAGTATCAAAGATGGTACGAAGTATGAGAGACGATAGTATGATAGATATGCAGAAAGGAACGATAGGTAGAGCGATAGGAAGCGAGAAACCATAGATATGATAGACAAGATTGTATCAGAGACGATAGTATGACTGGTGATAGACGACAGTATGAGAGACTATACGTAGAGACGAGATAGTATGAAGGACGATAATATGAGAGGCGATTGTATGAGAGACGATATTATAAGGGACGATAATATGAGAGGCGTAGTATGGGTGACGAAAGTATGCGAGACTATAGTAAGACGACATGTATGAGAGACGATAAGTAGGAGAGACGACATGAGGCCAATATAGGTAGGTGCAGTCGATAGACAGGTAGACACGAGAGGAAGGCACGAGAGGTAGACACGATATATATACACGATAGCTATGATATAGATACGATATGTAGATGGGGAGATATATAGAGTGTGACGACAGAAAGAGACGATATAAAGTCAATAGACACTGCGTTGCGATAGACAATTGGTAAATAAAGAGAATATGTAGAGACGGTGGGTAGAGAGACCATACCGTAAAACACGGATCCAGTACTACACACGTATCCAGTGCAACATTCGGTACCAATAAACAACGAATCATTTGCGAAAAGTATGCCAGCGAGTTTTTACCAATGCGACTCGTCTATGTTTATACTTGATGTCTACTTTTACGAGTGCCTCACTGAATCCGTGTTTTACGGTACGTAGAGAGGGTAGGTATGGAGACACGATAAGTAGATAGGTACAATAGGTAGAGGACGTAGTGTATATGTTGACCTGCGATGCTATGTAAGAACAGTTAGAGTAGCCGTATATGCACAAGATTCAGAGCACTTTGATGTATTGGAGACTGGATAATTATTTCGTCCCGTGGAGCGAAGCGAAGGGTGTGGCCCACTTAGCGTGGACAAACCATGCCCCACCGCCGCGTAGCGGCGGCAAACGGCTAGTCTAGAGCAACTAGTAGAGAAACAGGTCAGTTCGGGCGTGGCGACTGCCGAGCGTAAGTGAAGGCGGCTCCCGATTGGCTAAAAAGCGTCCGAGCAAAGCGAAGGCGGCGCCCTTCCCTGTGATTTGTGGGCCGGCCCAGCATTTAATATAGTAATACATATTGGTGAGTAGTGCAGCGATCCCCTGCGAGTGGAACGGGTGCGCTCCCCAGACTAACTAATAAAAGTAAACCGCCGCGGAGTGGCGGCACTCGGCTAGTTGTAATTACATGTATTACTACACGTACTGGACGGGGTCCGGAGATGCTGTTCAAACCCTAGCGAAAAGGGGGAGGAAGGGGAGGTCGCCGCGATGGTGATCTTGTGAATTGTGAAAGAGGTTTCGTCGTTCTTCTTGTTTGAGATCGCTTGCAGGAGGTTTCGGCAGCGGTGCAAGCTGAAAGGTAGACGGTCGAATTAAGTGGTTACGCTAGTACTAAGGTAGGTATGAATGAATTAATGGGTAGATGGGATGTGTGTGTTGCGTCAGGAACCTCGTGGGTGCGTGTGTGTTGTGTCAGGCGTCTGGTGCGTACAGCAGCGTCATTATGGTGGAGTCACTGTGGCGATGTGGTGCAGCTTGGTCTCGGCCTGGCAACATTGGCGATAGAGGCGCAGCTTGGTGGGCACGAAGACGATAATGGAACCCGGCGGCGGGATGTTTGGGTTGTCGGTCGGGATGTCGTTCAGCGACAGCGTGATGATAACTTGGTTGGCTTGATATGGGTCGTCGAGCTGCGCTTCTTGGTATTCCTGGGAAGAATTTGCAAAACCAATAAGTGTGATTGTACGTTGAGTTGGAGTTGGACGTAGCAGCAGTGCAAAGTTACCTTTTGCTGCTCGTGCAGTGACTCGGGAGCTCCTGTTCGCCGAGATAGATCCGCAGGAAGCGCCGACCATGGATGCAATCGTTGGCGGCCCACAGCAGGCGCGCTTGGATTCGGATTGATCCGCGGACCTCCGGGTCTGTGATATCGTTGTTCTGAATGAAGTCTCGCGAATCTTCTGCCACGGCGATGATTACTACTACAGCGGGTACAGCTGAACGAGAGCAGTGATCTAACCGTCGATGGTGTCGATCGCTCGGTGGCTCTGTTGTTGCTTCGTCTTTCGGAGCTTCTTGAGTGGCGAGATGTAGTCCATTGACGGCGGCGGCGACGACGTTGTCGGGCGTTCCATGACCGTGACCGCTGTCGGCGTGATAACTGTGGGCATGGAGGTTTCGGTGTTGGGCGTGGCGTCTTTCGACGGCTCATGCTGGTTGGCGGGCCTATTGACAGGCATGAACTGAGCAGCAGCAGTTGTGGTTGGCGCATAAATTGAGGAATAGACTGGATAGAATGTCGGCGGATGCTACCGTTAGTTGCTAAGGGCCTCCTTTGTTGTCCAATTAGTGTGGGTTGTAAGAAATAGGGAGACCTATGGCTTGTTTGGAAAAGTTGCGCCACTTCCCTGCTTCATCGTCTCAGGTGCGCAGTACTGAGCTGCATGTGGTGGCTGTGGCAATGTAAGGGACGAGGATATGGACCGTGCGGAACATGTTGAAGTGCAGGCGAATGTTCAATGCGAAGTGCAAGCGGAAGTGAGGGACGAGGGGATGAAAAATGATGTTGTACGATCCGAGGACTGAGCGTGGATCCTGCTGGTGTCGGAAGAGTGGGTAGTGTTGGCGCGGTGCAGTGCACCATGGATAGCGAAGGCGCGGTGTGGCAAGGGACGGGTAGTGCAGTTGCGCAGGCGTTTGAATCAGTTCCCATCGTGGGAGCAAACGTTTGTGTTGGGTGTTGGTGGCGCGTGGCTCACTAGTCCGAAGGTACGCGTCGCTATTGGTTTATGATATTATCATGGCTGACATTTGTGTGCTGTGTGATCGCTTTCTGCGCTTTGATTTGGGCGATTCATCATTTTGTGTGCGTGTTTAAGGGCGATATTCCGGTACGTAGGTGCAAGTGAATGCGAAGATTGAACAGAGCTGTGGCGGTGGCAGTATCAATCGCTCTGTACGTCGTGTGGATTTTAGTGACCTTCGTCTGTGAATCGCACCGTGTTGCTGATGCGTGTTGTGGCAGATGCGGTATGAGTGCGCGTTGGAATGATGTCCTTGCGAAGATCGATGCTCGAACCGACAATTACAAGTCGGCTTGACAGTCGCTACAGCAGAGATTGATTGTGGGCGTAAAGGGGTCGGAGTGATCGCGGTGGAAGACGTTAAAGGTGGTCAATTCGTAGGCGAGTATGTGGGTGAAGTATTGAGCGGCAGTGAAGCAAAGTTGCGGTCTCAGGTATGTGATTGTTATTCTGTTGTGATTAAAAAAGTGAGACTGCTTGTGCGTTATTTAGCTCTACCGAGGAGCCAAGCATATGTACGTGCTTCAGGTCAGCCCAAATGAAGTTATCAATGCAACACGATTCGGCGGGCGCATGCGATTTCTCAATCATAGCTGCGAGCCGAACTGTCAACTTGAGTAGTGGAATGTCCGTGGTGAAGAGCGGTGTGGGTATTCACGATTTGTGAAGTTCAGGCGGGCAGCGAACTCACGTTCGATTATACATGTACGTTGATTGTAGGGTACGTAATGTTGGCATTCATACGATTTGATAGTTATATTGATCGAGCATTTATTATAATTGAGGTAGAACGTGGTGGAGTGTCTTTGTGAATATTCAAATTGCAGAGGTGTCATCGGCACGCGGGATCAAATGTTATCAGTGGAGCGGCGAGCGTGTGCGGAGGCAAGAAGAATAGTACAGATCACGCTGGATCGGTTTGTATTGAAGAGAAAGCTTGACGAGGTGAATAGGTAGTCAGACGTTTGCGCAGAGGTGAATAGGTAGTAAGACTTTTGCGCAGATTGTGGGCAGCGTACAATTGCATTGAGCTTTTCAGCCACGGTTCCAGCTTGTCTCGGGGGTTTTGATGCTCAGTGAGCGCCAGCACACAACTCACGACGTTGCCAGCTATAGACGTTCTTCAGCTCTGGATGGCGGAACAGAATACTGGGTCAGCGCTGTGTGGGGTCCTAACCTCGTGGCAAGTGTTAGGATGAGATAACATGCAACGCCGCTGCAATCTTCGCTAATATGTTGCAACAGCTCAAGCAGTAACAGTAGCTATTGTATCCAGATTTTTGATATTTTTTTTGCGCTGGGAGCAGCATGTTGACGAACAGCGGGAGCGCAATCGGTTAGCGGTTCAGCGATGGTGCGCCTGCCAATAACCTCAAGTCAGACACGAACGACTTCGCCGTGAACGTGATCGAAGACGATTAACACGGGAGAGGCGTCAACTTGTTTCAGCAAAACTTGCACCGGATCCGCAAGTAACTCAGGATGCGTCGACAGGCGATGAGCAACAACGCGCGTAGGGCTGCGGTGGGATTCCGAGGCTGCGTCCGGTGTCGGCTGCTTCGAAAAGCTATACTCTACGGAGTTTAAGGCTCGCGTTGGGCGCTGTTGGACTTGACGAGGTTGCTTGTGCTGTTTGTGACCGCAGTCATCTCCGAGCATCTTGCCGCGTGATCTCAGTCTCGGATGATGCCAACGTGGGGCAATTGCGCGAACTGATATAGATCGCGGGGAGGCACTGCCAGAAGAACTTGTCGCTGAGTATGACTGCTCTGGCCTAAGCTCAGCTCTAGATGGCGTGCTGCTGTCAAAGCGTGGTGTCCGTCCCGATGGCGATCTCCACGTGTGTAACAAGTGCCACGAAAGCTTGGTCAAGCGGTCGATCCCGAAGTTTTCAATAAAAACGGCTTCTACGTGGGCACCCTACCGACATATTTTGCAGACATGACGCTGCCCGAATGACTGATGACGAAGACGGTGTAAGTCGTCGCGGCTACGCGTGGCATGCGAGGCGGTGCTCACCGTTCGATTCGTTCTCATAGTCTGGTGTTCGATGCTTTGCCGGAACGGCGGCGACGTTGCTGCCGATTCCTGTGAACAATATCGCATCGTACCGCGTGGTGCTGGCTGGGCCTTTTACAACGGAGCAGCAGGCGCACGTTCGTCAAATGCATCGAGTCCGTCGCCAGGTTGTTGAGGACGTGCTGAGGTTTACGGCCAACACAATGCGTTGTACGAATGTGTTGGCGTAAACTGCTCGGAGCTCCCTGACGATGCTGTAGCAGAAAACTTGATTTTCGAAGATGGTAATGCCGACGTGGAAGTCTCAGACATGGACACAGAGCATGATCGTGTTGGTGGCGTGTCCGAGAACGACGCTTCCTGCACGGAGACTGAAGTAATTGAGCGGCGAGTTGTTTTCATTTCCGATGATCGTGAGGTGAGTACGCAGAATACGTTTGGTGTGTTCGGTCAAGCAAGTCAAAATGCGCTGCACCCTCAGTTGCTGGTTCGGCATTCCAGCCAATTCCCCCAAAAGATAAGGTGTTGTTTGCGCCATCCTTATGGCCGCCTCCGATGCTGGCGTACTCGTCGGACGAACTGAAAGTTGGAGTGCGATTGGAGACGTCATGTAGAGGTGGCATTGCTGCCGCAAAGGCAGTGATTTATCGACGTGATATGTATCTTTGCACGGCGCAGCCAGACACGGACGACGACGACGCTTACGGTGAGTACTTGCGAGGCCTGACCACACGCCACTCCGATTCGAGCGTCACCAGGATGATGCATTTCGCGATGATAAAGTCGCTCAAGCGCTTGTAGCGCTTTCTCCATCACTCGAAGACGAGCGGTGGGCGACTCGCGCTGTTGCATTCGCGGTCTCGATGCTTGTGTTCATGTCGAATCTACATTGGTGGTCGCATGCTGTGAGCTGATTCTAGAAAAGTCACACCCGGTCAATGTCGTTACAACTTTCCACGACCTAGAATTGCACAGACAGCGTGCTCAAAGGACGGAGTTGCGCTTGCTCGACGAGCACCGTTTGAGTTCGTGAATGGGTTCAATCGCGAGATGGTGTTGACTTTCAAGTCGAATCACGATATTCAAGTCATGATCGGTCTCTCATATGAAATTGTGTGTCTATCTATTTTGACGGGGTGTTTTATTTTAGATGGAATATTACCATGCTTGGAACAGGGCGGTGTGCTGGTAGGATTCCCGCCAAATGCAACTCATCTATACGTGTTTGTGGGTGTTGCAGGTTCCAATATGCTCAGGATGAATGGTGATGATGACGTTGTATGCTCAACTCGTATCGGCTCGAGTTGTAGGGTCTTTAAAAGCAATGCTATCGGTATGGCTGGCTAAATTCTATTGTGCTGCGCATATAGGACGACCCATCAATGTGGTGAACGTCTGACGCATCAGGTGGATTTGCCTACTTTCACATGCAGTCGTTCAAGCCTGGCACCATTCTTTTAAAGTCGTGATCGTGAAGCCTGCAGGAACAATGTAAGGCGGTACATAGCGAGTGAAAGCGATAGATCCAAACTGCGGTCAACAGCAACATGTTTAATGCCGTGAGAAGAGCGAAGGGCTCTGCGTTAACGTTCATGTCGAATCCCCTCTTAGTACAATGAAAATGCGACAACAAGGTGTGATTTAAATAGGAAGTCAAACCGTGCACGAAACTGGTCACCCTAATTTCAGCTCTCAATATTGAATGTCCATAGCATTACACGCAATTTTGATTTTTATCAAAAAATATACGTTTGAAAGGGCGGCGCCTGCGCTTTACAAACAACGTCTCAAATTAACGATCTGAGCAAAATTAAATCTGCGGCGTCCATTTTACGAACAGACCCAAAACCGCGCAATAAAGTGGCAAGTTAAGTTACCTCCTGAAATTCTCTGAAATTTATTTCAGAGTATATCAGTGATCCGATTTTCAAAAGCATGCTTGTCAAAAATCACCTGCTCGACAGCAACTAGCGACGTAGGCGACTTAGATCTTACCGAACTGCAATACGGTGTCCAAAACGTGCACGAGAGGCCGTCCTAAGAGAAGCTAAGGCAAAACTAAAGCCAAATCAACCTTCAATATTAGAGCTTTTTCCTATGAAACCCGGCCCAGCCTATAGTTCATTAGTCAGCTTTCTACTCAAATACCTCTTATTGTAATTTTGGGAGCACCGGGGTCCGGATGGGACACCGGGGTCCCGCCAATTGATTCAGATTCATCTCATAATGCAGCCTCAACTTGATTACTTTAGAGATCCCGACAGTGACAGGAGCCAAACTCACTCCAACCCGTAATATATAGCGAGAACTTCTCAAAAGCTGCATGTTGCCAGTGGCGTGCTAGTTCAACATTCACGCAACATCTTTGAAAATTTGCTTTCAATTATAACAATAGAAACCGACTTCGCTATTTTGTAGCGGCTAGATGTAGCAGTGGGGTACCCACCACGTGAAAGCAGAATCCGAACACTGCTCAAGACTACCTAGCTGTGACTGAAGCAAAGTAGGAAGCTACATGACTCAACTAACAGGCCCCTCCGGCGGAGGCTCCGCGGATATGTATCAGTCTGAGTGAGCATCTTCCACGATGAAACCAAAATACAATTCCTGTTCGTCCCCCGCCACAATGTTAAAACTCTCTCTTCTACTTTTTAAAGCACTTGTCATGGAATCCAGGGGTATGTGAGGGCACCCTTACGACAAGGCTGTAAGCGGCGAGGCTTCGCCTCCGCAAACGCGGAAAGCCTCAACATGTAGAAAAATCAACCTGTAGAAACAAGACGCTGATACGTGTTTAATCAAAGCAGTTCATTTCACCATTTCATTTTAAATTTCAGAGCGGCCTTGTATGTGACGTGTGAGCGCGTAACTTCAACATCGCTATCCGCATTTTGGCCAATGGAAAGCTGCGTAAATCAAGTTATTAGTGTGTGAACATCGGTTCCGGTTCGGCAGTTCTCAATGGAGACCGTCTGGAAGGAAGACCCAAATCACACCCGAACCTGCAGCGAAGGGCATTGGGGACATTGTATCCGTCGTAAAGGACACTGAGGACGTCGCATCTGTCGTCTCTTGCAGCGCCAGACGGCGGTTCTGTTTGCCGTGCTTGTAAGACCACGAAAATCGGTGGGTGTGGCTCACCGACACGAGCATGAGGTTCCACATGACACCGGGGACGTTCCCTGAGCTGGAACTGGCCAATGAGGACATGGACAACATGGAGAATGTAGCAGCGATGATCGTGGACTCGGCGATCGACGAGTTTGACCGTCTCCGACTGGACAATAACGGGTTCGTGGACAAGACGTGGAAGCCCATCAAACGCAAGGCTGGCGTGATGCTGTACGAAGACTGCTCGATGCGTGAGAGTCTCAAGAGGGAGTCGATATGGTCTGCGACGCCCCCGTCAACTGGGATTCACTCGCTCATGGCGTTTGGAACCACGAGAGGAGAGCTAAATGAGCTCATGTTCGGGCTGCTGAACCCGACGCGGGAGGAGATGCTGGCCAAGTCGGCGTGCACAGGGGACTACTTGACGGATTGTGCTGAGTTGGCGTCGATCATTTCGCCGACACCGAGCAACCCATTACGATCGCTGCAAGTGAAGTGGTCGCTCATCGGCAGAGGACCGATGTTCGTCAGTATGGTGATTCGACCGCGAGACTTCGTGTACCTCGAGTCGACGGGAATTGTGCTCGATAGCCAGGGCGAACATGTTGGCTTCAATTTGCGGCATTCTGTTGAGGTGCCAGGGGTACGCAAGCTGGACGACCACCAAATTGTACGCGCAAACATCTCGTTTTGCAGACTGTTCCGCCAGAAACGTGAAGGCCTGATCGAGGTGTACATGTCGGGAAGTGTCGACGCCATGGGCTACCAGTATCCAATTTACACGAGCATTGTCATCACGCAGATTGCAGACGCGCTGCTGTCCTTCCAACGACTTCTTCTGAACGCGAGGATGAAGAAGCTGGCGTGGATGCTGAATAACAAGAAGCAGTCCAGGGACGCAAGCAAGAAGTGCAAAGAGAATGCAGCTCTTGCGGCTGCAATCTTGGGCGGATGGTCCTGTCCGGCAGAAGGGAGTGCACGATTTGCATGAAATTCGTGTGTCCGCCGTGCCGCGTGCCTCTGAAAGTCGCTTGGAAGCCACGCGAGGACCCCAACCTGTTCGAGAACGAGAAGCAATCGTCAATGAAGGTCCGCTTCGAGAAGGCGCATGTGTCGCCCGTGTCTGCACACAGCCGATCAAACGGATGCGCTGGACGTGGCTATCGACGAAATCCGACGTGCATCGCCCCTGCTGGCGGCCGAGTCCGGTATGGCTTTCACCTCGGGGTCTTCGCTCTTCTCGCTCATTAACTCGGACCGGTTCGACCGCGACTGCTTCTTCCACTCGTACCAATAGTTCATATATTAATACTACAGTAGTACTTCGAAGTAGCTGTGTATACATACTACATGTAGTATATACTATTAATAGTTTAACCTGCTACATGTACTTCAAGCACGTCGGCATCCCGCTGAAAAGTCAACGTGAAGCACTCTTATCCAATCAGACTGCTCTATTTCTGAAGGGACGTGCGCAGCTCAGGATCCAATGTCACTTCCGATTTTCGCGGCTCGACGCCAGCTTCAGCTTCAGTTCTTTGCTGGCGATGTTAAGCCGCCGCAGTCTCCAAACCATGGGCGCGTCCTCCTCCCGCTCTCTCTTCAGCTCCGCAGCCACAGGATCCGCCAAGCGCGTTGTCGTTGTGGACGGCGTGCGTCTGCCCTTCGCCAAGTCTGGCACCGTCTACAAGGACGTGATCGCCTACGACATGCTGCGCGACGCCTTCAAGGGCCTCATCAACAAGTCGGCCATCGACCCCAAGAGCATCGACTACGTGTTGGCCGGCACGGTGATCCAGGAGGTCGGCACGTCCAACATCGCCCGAGAGGCGGCTCTGGGCGCCGGAATCCCCAAACATGTGCCGGCCCACACAGTCACGCAGGCCTGCATCAGCTCCAGCCAAGCCATCTGCGCGGGCGCCGAGAAGATCCTCTCGGGCCATGCCGAGATCGTCCTGGCCGGAGGCGTCGAGACCTTCTCGGACGTGCCCATTCGCTTCTCCAAGCCTATTCGAGAGAGACTCATTAATGCCCCCAAAGCAATGAAGAAGGGCCCTGGCAGTGCTGAAGCTTCTGCAGGGACTGAAACCCGCGGATTTTGCGCCGGTCGCGCCGGCCATTCAGAACTTCCACACGAGGGAGATCATGGGCTCGTCGAGCGACCGCCTGGCTACCAGGTTTGGAGTCACGCGACAGGAGATGGACCAGTACACTATTGACGCCCACCAGAAGGCCTACAGAGCCCATGTGGAGGGCAAGTACAAGGGAGAGATCTTATCGTACAAGGGCTGCACTGAGGAGAATGGAGTGAACCCCAACTCGACGCTCGAGAAGATCTCAACGTTGAAGCCCGCGTTCATTAAGCCCCATGGAACCCACACAGCTGCCAACTCGTCATTCTTGACCGACGGCGCTGCTGCTACACTGATCATGTCGGAGGAGAAGGCCCTGGAGCTTGGATACAAGCCCAAGTCGGTCCTCAAGGACTGGACCTTTGTGGGTGTCGACCCGTTCGAGACCTTGCTGCTTGGCCCGGCGTACGGCATCCAGCAGATCCTTTCCAAGAACAAGTTGAAGTTGAGCGACATCGACTACTTCGAGATCCACGAGGCCTTCGCCGGACAGGTGCTGGCCAACTTAAACGCTCTGGCGGAGCCCAAGTATTGCAAGGAGCTCTTTGGGATCGACCAGGCTGTGGGCCGCGTTCCGTCGGAGAAGCTGAACACGTGGGGTGGCTCTCTTGCGCTTGGTCACCCGTTTGGCGCCACTGGCAGCAGATTAGTGAACACAGCGTCCAACAAACTGCAGAAAGAGGGCGGCAAGTACGCGTTGCTCGCGGCTTGTGCAGACAGCGGACTGGCTTACGTCGGCTTGATCGAGAACTACAAGAGTTAAAGTCGGTCAGCGACGCAGAAAGATATGCCTGGACGAACCCGAGCTCGCACCCTCGCAAGTGAACGAAAATTAGACTGCGATCTAATTCACTGCAACTTTGTTTTATTTTGGGCTATCGATAACCTGCAACAGAGATGGCTAGGCTACTGACTTAAAAGTCAAGGCGATCGACCAAGCATGAGGAGAAGTGATATATGATTGCAAAGGGATCTATAGTTATAAACGGCACTTAGACGAGCAGCACGGCGTTGATGCAGCCGTCGTTCTCTGGCACGTTCGTGATCTGTGCGTACTTTCCCCACACGACCTTGCCCGACGTGGTGACCAGGCCGAGCTCGCTTACGTTCACCTCGATGATGGTACCCTTGGTCATGACGCCCAGCTGCGTGTACAGCGGGCTCTGCGGGTTCTTCTTGACGCCGAGAATATCCAGCTGGAACGTCGTCTTGAGCTCCGGGTGGGTGACGTGTGCCTTCTTGAAGCGCATGGCACTGGGGCGGATGAAGCGCTCGTATTTTGGCGGCTTGCGCGTGAAGTTTTCGCCCACGAACGTGGCCTTGGTGATCATGCGCTTCCAGGCCTTGTTGCGGCGCTTGCCGGAACGGAGCACCTTGAACATCTCGTCGTCGGCAATGGGCTTGACCTTTGGGATGGGCACGTCCCACTTGCCGGCCTTCTCCTTGCGTTTCTGCTTGACGGTGTTGCTCAGCACCTTGGCGCGGGACACGCCCTCACGGTCGAGCAGGTAAGAAGGCACAGCGCCGTCCGGGATCTCGTCGTCGTTCGCGTGCTTGTTGGTGCGCTCGTTGTGCAGCGCCAGCGTCTTCTTCATGGCGGCCTTCTCCTTGAAGCGCTTTTGATTGTAGAGCTTGGCGCGCAGGCCGTGCACCTTCTGGGCGAACTGCGAGCGCGTGTGGACCGCACGCGCCTCTTTCTTGCGCTTCTTCTCGGCGGCGTCCATGCGTACGCCGTGGCGCTTGCGGTGCATCTCCATATGCTCGTGCTGCGGCATCTTGGCTGGGCTGCTGTATACAAGGCTTCCTCTCTAGTCTACGCTGCTTACTGGTCCTTTCAGAGCTGAACGTCAAAGGAGCTGCTCGTGAATTTGCGATGCATACGCACCAGTGAACGCCTTGCTGTGGACCACCTGACAATACAGAACCGCAGTGGTACAGCGTACCATACTGATGGTTTAGGACATGCTGATCACGGTACTACATATCTGATGACCTGCCTGAGCGGCCACAATCCGATTGAGCTGCTCGGACACTGCACTTTGTCGACCATGTCGCTGCGCAGAGTAGCCCAGCGCGCCCGCGCGTTCCCCTCGAGAGCCAAGTCGACCTTCGCTGCGGGCCTGTCAACCGATGAGCGTGAGCCCTTCAACCCGTTCGAGGTGCAGCCCGGTTGTCTGCAGCCTAGTCTGCCTGCCACGGAGTTCCAGGAGCGCCGCGCCAAGCTGTTCGCCACCATGCCAGACAACTCGGCGCTCATCGCCAACGCAGCCGAGGTCAAGTACATGACGCACGACATCCCGTGGGAGTTCCACCAGAACAGCAACTTCATGTACCTTACGGGGCTCGAGGAGCCCGACGCCCACGCGGTGCTGCTCAAGAGCCAGAACCAGTGCTCCTTCGTGCTGTTCGTGCGCCCTCGTGACCGCCACAGGTCCGTAGTGTTGTATCCAATTGGAAGACAATAGGAGACGTGAGTGACGCTGATGGTTGTGACGGTTGTTGCAGTGAGCAGTGGGATGGCGCTCGGATTGGGCTGGACGGAGCCAAAGATCGATACTTGGCGAACGATGCCTTCCAGCTCACGGACTTAAATCGGGCCATGACCAAGATTTTGTCAGGAGTGGACAAGGTCTTTGTGCTCAAACCTGATGGGGGAGATACTCACAGAGTTTCGTGGAGGCCACGCAGAGCTTCCACAGCAAGTTCTTTGCGGGAGACTTCCTCGTGGAGCAACTTCGTGTGGTCAAGTCGGAGAATGAACTGAACCGCATGCGGTTTGCGGCGGATATCGGTGCGCAAGGGTTCATTGACATGATGAAGTGTACGCGACCGGGTATGTCGGAGCTAGCGCTGGGCTCGACTTTCGAGGGATCCGTCAAGAAGAACGGCGCGCTGTGGAATGCGTTCCCGAATGTAGTCGGATCGGGATCGAACGCTGCAGTGATTCACTACTTGTCGAAGCGCGACTTGCTTCGCGAACACGACTTGGTGCTGGTTGACTCGGGTTGTGAGGTTGCTGGTGGCTATGCTAGTGACATCACGCGCACGTGGCCTGTGGGCGGAACGCTCTCTTCAGGACAGGTCACGATGTACGAGTTTGTGCTTGATGTGCAGAAGAGATGCATTGAGCACCTGAGAAACAAGATAGAGTCGAAGGACCCCATCACTCTGAACGAGCTGCATGACTACTCCGTTGAGATTATGATGGAACGGATGATTGCGTTTGGCATTCTGAAAAACACGAGTGGCTCATCCTCGCGTTCTGCGATTCGCGAGTTCCAGAAGTACAACCCGACGCACATCGGTCACTATCTCGGTATGGATACCCACGACACGCCGCATATCACCCGAGGCGGGCCATTGGTTCCAGGCATGGTGGTCACAGTGGAGCCGGGTATTTACTTGCCGAAGAATGACTTCGACCTTCCTGAGGAGTTCCGTGGTATCGGCATTCGTATTGAGGATGATGTTGTGGTACGTTCTTGCAAGGATTGTTTATTTTGCTTTTCTCACGGGGCTCACGCGTGCGTGCGGCTGTTTCTTAGATCACGGAGAATGGCATCGAGATTTCTACATCCAAGGTGCCAAAAGAGCTAGAAGCGATGAAGGCATTGCGGTTCGAGTAGACTAGGTACAAGAATAGCACTGAGAATGTCCTACTGGTTTCCCCATGCTACCACTATATGGTCGTGGGTGGCTACGATGCCCTGCAGCGCGTACGCAGCAGGTCCTTCCACCCACAAAATTTCCAGTCTATTTGTACGGCAGCCCCCGCTGGGCGCTCTCAAGTCTTGTTGCTCCATGATTCCCCTTCGGCCCACTCCGGATCACCTCGTACTACCAGCACGTCTCGTTGGTTCGTCCAGCATTGCTTCCGTCTCAGTTGTCCAGCACCGAGATGCTGCAGCAGCTGTCAAGGAAGCCCAACTTGGCTCGGTACTTTTGCAGCACAGACGAATGCATCCTGCTGAACAGCACCACGCAGAGCTTAGGCAGCAGCTCTGCCTCTGGCATCAGCGGCAGCAGCAAGTAGGGGCTCACCACGCCCTTCTGCTTCCTGCTGCCTTATCTCAGCACATTGAGCAAGAGCTTCTGCACGTCCTCCACGTCCAGTCGCTTCTTGCTGCGAGCAGCTACAATCCAGGTGGCAAAGTTCAGCAGAAAGTGGCTGTTGTCTCGGGTACTTCACGATCAGGTCCTCAGCGTACGTCTTGGGCGTTGCCAAACTTGGCCCACTTCTTGCGCTCCTACGCGCGCTTGTTCACACGCTCGACCTCCGTCACCTTCTCGACCTTCTTAGAGATGACCTTTTCGCTGGCCTCGTTTACCTTCTACTCCACGATCTGACGCACGTCGTAGACTAAATATCTTCTCTTATCCTTGCTCGCATCGGTGAAAGCTAAGCTGCGGCAATAATGCATCGTGCTGGAAAGGTTGATTAATCCAAATATTGTAGAAATCGCACCGATCTTTTTCAATACTGCACGCCGTTCAGCTATCAGGATCCGATTTACTCCAATTCCGTAACGTATCATAGTGGAGCGCTTTGAAAGCGTCATACTCTTGTCTGCGCATGATAAATTGAAAAATAATCAGCACGATACCGGGGCAATTGTGCAGTTGAAGATACATACCGAAGTTGGGCGATGAGCGTTGCCCTCTCAATCCGCGGCAAACTGTACAGCATAACCAATTTTTCATTTGGTTCTGTAGGTGGTGCTGCCACCTACGTGAAGGCACAACAAGGAGTTGCAAATAAAGGCTGTTTCTACATGTAGTGTGAGCGCAAAGCGAGGTACCTGACTGTTTGAATTTGGCTCACTTGACGAGTCCTCATTCACCATCCCTTCTTGTTGCGTACGATTGCGCTTACGAGAGCGGACCCCGCCACGCCGTTGCTTCTCGCCAGTCTGCTCTGCCGCAGGAGGTGGCAACACGCTGCGAGCCTCCTGCGACTCAGCAGCAGTGTATCGGACAGGAGCTGCCTTATCAACACGAATAGTAACACGCGAAGGCAACGCAGCAGAATTTCCCACGGTAGGCCTCGCTTTCACAACCGTGCACCGCAGATGCAAGTCGCTGTTTTCCAGTGGAGCGAGGACCAAAAGACCTCCGTCTGGAAGCATGACCACCCCTGCCTATGATATCACCACAGCATGCAACATTGCAAACTACGAGTCAAAACTGTAATTTTACACACCAGGTCTTCTTCGACGCGTCTCACCCGCTGACGAACTCTCAGGTACTTGGCAAAGTCCTGGAACGGAGCTTTATCACCATGCGTCGCTGGCCCCACCATTGTTTGCGGAGGCTGCATGCATCAAATCCGCAACAATTACAACATCCCCACTCTTAAACCACAGCCTCAACCCTCCAACTCCCGGCACTATTTTGCAGCGTTGCGTACATGTTGTCGACAGCAGGCGACGAGTTTGTCCACTTCGGCGTAGTCCATGCGCTTGACGACGTCCACAGCACCCAGTCTGCCACCAACCAGCCCACCACAAGAATCAGAATCTCTCCCAGTCGTTCAGAGGTAAACGCGTCAACGGTTGTGTCTGCATCACCGAAAAGGAGCAGCCTCCAGTGCATCATAAGGCAACATTTCGACGTCTTGAGGTGCCCACCACGCCATTTCCAGCGCTAAAACTCACCTAAGCGCCTCTATCGCGTCTAAATTCACCGTCGGGTACGGTTGCGACTGCGCCGCATCTGTGGCCGCCACGCAGTCGAAGAGATACTTGGATGACTTGTACACGGCGAACGCCACCATCGCAACGCCAAATACCAAACGTACCCCAAAAAAGAGTAACCCCTTTGATGATGAAGACGAAATAAGGTTAACGTTAGCGCCAATTTACCGGGTACCCCTTTAATATCAGATCGAAATTCACATTATTTCAACCAATCGCATTTTCTCCCGCGATAAAGTACTTTACGATTGAACATGGCGGAACCGGGACGTATCCAGCGGCTGAGGCCGGACGTGGTGAACCGCATCGCAGCCGGAGAGGTGGTGCACCGACCCGTGAACGCCGTGAAGGAGCTGCTGGAGAACGCGCTGGATGCGGGGCCACCCACGTGGCGGTTACGCTGAGCCAGGGCGGGCTGAAGCTGCTGCAGATCCAGGACAACGGCCGCGGCATCCAGCGCCAAGACCTGGAGATCGTGTGCGAGCGCTTCACCACCAGCAAACTCAAGAGCTTCGAGGACCTCAAGGAAATCCACAGCTTCGGCTTCCGGGGCGAAGCGCTCGCCAGTATTTCCCATGTGGCGCACGTGACGATCACGTCCAGGACGGCGGACCAGCCGTGCGCGTACAAGTGAGAGCAGTTGCAACGTTGCAATTGATATTGCGATGCAGAGGAGGGAGTTTCAGTGGCTGATGTGTTTGTGGACGTGATTGTAGAGCTTCGTATCGTGATGGGAAGCTGGTGGCCAAGAGACCGGGGAGTCCAAGGACCCCAAGCCGTGTGCGGGAAGAACGGCACACATATTGTGGTGGGTGGTGTAGAGGTGTTAATGAGGGAAGAACGAGGGACTAAAAGATGCGGGTGGATTGCTGACTGTATGTTAAAGGTGGAGGATTTGTTTTACAACCTGAACACGAGGAAGCAGGCGTTGAAGAACGCGTCGGAGCAGTATACCCGCATTTTGGACGTGGTGCAGAAGTATGCTATTCATTTCGCCGCGAAGAATGTGGGGTTTGTATGCAAGAAGGTACGTAGTATGGGTTAGTGTCTTGTTAACCACCTGCGTTTCTAGGTTCTGATCGCTGTGTTTTTGCATGCGTTTTCCTAGCATCGCGAAGCTTCATGTGGTGTCAACACGACGCAAAGCTCATCTCAACTGGACGCGATTCGCTCAATATACGGCAGCAAGCTTGCAAGCGAACTTACACCCTTTGAACATGAGAGAAATGCCACAGCTGCAGGATCGATGGACCTTCAGCGCCATGTCCGGGTTACATCAGCAACGCCAACTACCAGTAAGTCCTGCTGTTTGCTGAAGGGTTCCTTGGACTCAATTTAACCATAACTCTGGTTTGCCTGACCTTGTGGATATCGTGCTGCCAGTATGAAAAAGAGCCACTTCATCCTCTTCATCAATGACCGGCTTGTCGAATGCCCAGCACTCAAACGAGCCTGTGAGTACGTATACTCGCTTTATTTACCCAAGAACACACATCCATTTGTTTATTTGAGCATGGAGCTTCCTCCTCGCAACATCGATGTAAATGTCCATCCGACAAAACGAGAGGTTCGTTGCGCAAATGCATTGGTTTTGAGAGGTGGCAGGTACTGAGCTGATATTTTGCCTCCTATTAGGTACACTTCCTTCATGAGGAAGATATCGTCGACTCAATCAGCCAAGCAATTGAAAAAAGCTGAAAGGTAGTAATGAAAGTCGAAGCTTCTCGGTCCAGCCGATCACTGCTATGCTGGGGATCTCGTCAGCGAGCAGTGGCGATGCATCGGTGAAACAGCGTCGACGCGAAAGTGTAATGGAAGAGGAAGAGAAGAAGGAGGCAGGGTCAAGTGGTGATGAAACCAAGAAGCATGAGAGTGACAGCGAGGATGATGCTGATCGGTCGGTCGACTCGATCGAGTTGGACCTAAGTCAAAAGCCTGCACCGCCGTCCAAGAAGTATCATCCAGCTTTGGTAAGTTTATGAGAGCTCTGTCTTCAGTGTCTACTTGTACCGGTATGATCCGAAAATGCACCACCTGATTATTTTATGCTTGACCTAGGCACCGCAGCGTTTGGTGCGCACTGACCATCGCTCAAACACAATAGACAAGTACTGCTTCCTCGGGTCGCAGAAGACTCAGTTATCGCAACTTTCCCGGTTATCACAGTCAAATTCCCAGAGTAGAGCAGAGGAACGCGACGCTACCCCAGACAGACCATCAAAGCGAAACGATCCAATGAACAGTGACTCCAGTGCGGCAAGTCCTCTCAACCCCAAGAAAAGAAAACTGTCTGAAGCCCAAGGTGTGTACTTTTCGATGTTGCCTGTGTGTGTGCGTCTTTTTAACATCCCTTTGTGGCTTGCGAATGAATAGAACACGAGCCGGAGGGCGAAGCTGACCGGCGAGGAAGTTTGGAAGCAACCCAAACTCCTCAAATGCTATCCAGTGTTCAGAACTTGTTGATCTTGATGCGCCAAAAGAAGAACAAGGCGCTTGGAAGGGTAGGGGCCTTTCTAACGTGCAAGGGATTCTTTATGGGGTCCTTACCTCTTTCGTTTGTTGCCCTCAGCTTTTTCGCGAGCACAGCTTCGTGGGTGTCGTCGATAAGCATTTCTCGCTAGTGCAATACCGGACGAAGCTGTACACCGTCCGGCACGATGAAGTCGCCTTTCACGTGTTTTACCAGCAAGTGCTGCTGCAGTTCGGTGAGACGCGGGCGATTGCCCTCCAGACACCGTTTCCAATCTACGATTTAGTGCTGAAGGCACTCAAGAACCCTAGCAATGGCTACGATGAAGAAGATGGCCCAAGAGAGCAGCTCGCTGGTGAAATCAAAGCGCTGCTGGTCGCCAATGGCCCCATGCTGGCCGAGTACTTCTCGCTCGACATCGACTCGCAGGGCATGCTGCGCTCTTTGCCACAACTGCTACCCGACCACAAGCCGTCGATCCATTCACTGCCGGAGTTTGTGTTCCACCTTGCGACCGAAGTGAACTGGGAGGAAGAAGAGCCGTGCTTCGAGAGCGTAGCCCAAGTGCTCGCGCGCTGGTACGGCGAGCTGCGGTACCCGGGCAACGCCGAGCGAGAGGCTCTAGTGCTGGAGCACGTGCTGTACCCAGCCACCAAGGCGGCGACGTTTTGCCCGCCCAACGAGCTCAACGACGCGCAGCTCATTACGCCCGTGGCCTGCCTCACCAACCTCTACAAGATTTTCGAGCGGTGCTGAGCGCAGCAGTGAAGTGCAAGTCAAAGATCGCGCCCTGCCCGTGTGCAACTCAGAAATGCATGGAGCGTCAAAACATACTTTAACGACACGTAGACTGCTGCCAGCCACGAGAAGCGCAGATGGAGAAGGTGTCCACCTCAAGTCTCAAGTGGCTCATCAAGTCCAGTTCCATTCGAGCCGCACCATCTGGCTCAACATAATACTCAAAGGCTGCATACATTCAAATACACTTTCACTTGTTTTCACTGAGATCGGAGGGTCTCTCCCAGCAGCAACTCGACGAAATAAAGTGCGAGACGGCGCCCGAGTGTCCTTGACGTCTCCCCCACTCCTGCACGTGGCCCATGAACAGCAACAAGACGCACTCGGTGCATTTCGATCCGTCGGTGCGCGCGGACCCGGACAGCGGGCGCTCAACGGCGGCCGCCCCGCCGCCCGCCAAGCGCCATAGCGTCGTGCACAAGATCCTGCTGCAGACGATGGGCGAGCAGTTCGAGGACACGACGCTGCCGGCCGTGCAAAGCTTCGTGGCCGGCGTGGAGAGCTACTGTGCGAGCACCGAGAGTCTGGCCAGTCTGGGCAAGTCGCTGTACACGTCCCCGGCGTTCGTCTTCGTGGTGGACGAAGTCATGCGCGTGATCCTGTGGAACGACTGCGCCGTGAAGCTCTGCGGCTACTCGCGCGAGGAGATGGCTGGCCGTAACCTGCTCAAGGAGCTGCCGTACCTGGTCCCCCACCCACGGCCACAGTGCTGGCGGACGCGCTGGCTCATTGTGTGCGGGGCGCTCCCGTGGCCAGTGTCATGCTGGAGTTCACGAGCAGAGAGCAGGCCAAAGTGACGCTGTTGGGGTCCTGCACCCCACTCGTCGGCAACCCCGTGGGCTCGGGGATGCTCGTGGTGGCCCAGGATCTGACCCACTTGCCATTTGCCATGGTGGACAAGAAGGCGCTAGCGGAGACGCCTGCAGTGCTGGACCAGACACAGGGAACTCGTACGTTGAGGAGGAGGAACTTTGTGTGAAGGTTGGCACTGACTGTTTTTGGTGTGTTAGCTTCAGAGGCGCCGGAGGCTGATGTTGTGGTGCCGGTGATGCAAGCGGCTACTGTTGCGGCGCAGAGTGCAGTCCCGGTGGCGGCCCCAGTTTCGTCGAACGCGTCCAAGATCCCAGGATGGAGTGAAATCGCGCCCAACTACTCGATTGAGTGTGTGCTTGGACAGGGAAGTTACGGACAGGTGGTGCGCTGCAAGCACCACCCGACGGGTGAGATCGTGGCTATCAAGAAGATCCAGAACGTGTTTTCGGACCCGATTGACGCCAAGCGTATCCTTCGGGAATTGTGCATCCTGCGCCAGCTACGACACCCCAACATTGTGCAGATTCGTGAAATTATCGCGCCAGTCGACGTTGATACCTTCCAGGACCTCTTCGTCGTGTTCGAGTACCTGCCGTCGGATCTGGAAAAGCTGCTCCATTCGCCACAGTTCCTCACGGCAGAGCACTTGCGCTGGTTACTTCTGGACTTGCTCAAGGCACTGAAGTACATGCACTCCGCGGAGATTGTGCACCGCGACCTCAAGCCGGCCAATGTTTTATTAAACCTGTCACCTGTCGCCATAAAAATTTGCGATTTTGGACTTGCACGTGGGCTCTCGTCGTCAGCGTCCACGACGGGGCGCAAGCGGAAGCGTCTAGGCGATGGCTCCACCCCGGACGAAAGCACTTTGCAGGAGTTGGCGTCCACCCACGAACGCCTGCGCGTCGCATTCAACGCCAGCTCACAGAACACGTTGTTACCCGTTGGTATCGCGCTCCTGAAATTATTTTCCGCGATCACGACTACTCTGCTGCTATCGACGTGTGGTCGGTACGTCGTTGAAGTTTGATCCTGCGCGAGTCAACCGACCGTTTGTAAGTCTAACATTTTGTTTGGTGTTGCTGCAGGTGGGGTGCATCTTTGCTGAGCTATTGAGTATGCAGAAAAGTAGTGTGCCATCGCACTACCAACGCGAACCCATTTTCCCGGGTGTATCCTGCTTCCCGCTAAGCCCTGGTGCGGGACAAGTAGCGTTACCGCAGGACAGCCGAGACCAACTAAATACGATCTTGGACGTGCTGGGTACGATGGAGGAAGAGGATATTGCTGAGATTGCAGACCCCGACGTACAGTTCTACCTTCGTAGCTTGCCACCCCGGCCAAAGCGCAACCTACAGGAGATGTACCCTGGAGCTGAACCAGAGGCGATTGACCTGCTCACATGGATGCTCAAGATGAACCCGCAGAAGCGCGCAACTTTGGACGAAGCCTTATCACACAAGTACCTGGCAAGTATTCGGTCGCTAGAAGAAGAGATCGTAGCACCTGGAACGATCCAGCTCGAATTTGACGAGAAGAAGATGAACGTTGTGGAGATTCGTCAGCGAATGATTAGCGAGATCCGATTCTACCACCCAGCAGCCGGTAAAAATGCCGTAGCAAGCTCTGCCACGCGAGCTTCGCAGCCGAATGGTGGCGTTGCCAAAAAGGCCAAGCAAGGGTAAGGACCAAGGACATACTTAACACAACAGTAGACCAATCCAGTTCTTTATATTGTAGTATGATATCCGCATTCCTCTCCTCACGTACCCCTCAAGTTGAGCGAATGCCAATGCAGTTAGGTACTTCAGGAAGTATTACAGTAATGTGCGTCAATAAGGAACACCTGATATATAAAGACTTATGAGGGATACACGCGCCGACAAGCAAAAAAGAAAGGACATTGTACTGATTTAGTTAAGTAGAAAGTTAGAGTCGAATGCAGCCAGCACTTCTTCATTAGTGGTTGTCAGACTTGGATGCAAGCTGCGAATCCAAGAGAATATTTTAGCCAACGAAAATGCACTAACTTTGACTACCTCTCTAAGATCGATCCAAGCTCGGATCCAAACAGCGACCTTTGGGCCACTCCCCACGACGCCAACTCGAAGTCGCAAGAGAAAAGTGATGAGCGCTATCGGCAAGCTCTGGCGATAGGCACTAGGCAGCTGAATGACGACGACGACAGCTCCAGTGCAGATGAGGAGCTAGACGAGATTTCAGCTCTGTACGTTGTCCTGAGCGCTAAACGGTACATCTCTTCTCGACGACGTGTTCCGCAATCACCCTCCAGGATTCGGTTTTACCTGGGAAGTATGCCCGAATCTGAATTCAAACTTCACTTTCGACTGTCCCGCCAGGTTTTCTTAGCCGTGTGCACCCTTATTGGCGATCATGAAGAGTTCCATAGCGTCCCTGGAAAACAACAAAAGATGAGCGTGGAGCTACATCTTATGGGACTGCTAAAGACACTCGGATCGACAGACGGCGAAGGCCATTCAGCCGACTTTCGCTCCGTAGGCAGCCATACGTCTGAGGCCCTCTTAGCCAAGCGGACGATACGGGCGCTTAATAGCTTTCGGAGCAAGGTGATTGTGTGGCCGGATGCTGAAGAGCGAGGCGAGATATCGACAAGAATAAAGAGTTCGTCTACGCTGCCAAATTGTATTGGTATGATTGACGGGACGATGTTTCCGCTGCTGACTCGACCCCAAGATCATGGTGAAGACTATTTCTCAAGAAAGGCTTCATACGCAATTAACGGCTTGGTGGTTTGTGATGACCTTTGTCGCATTCGTTACGAGAACGTGGGGTGGCCCGGTTCCAGCCACGACAATCGAGTTTGGCGGAATTGCAAAGTGTCTCTGCGACGAGATCTGTTTTTTTAACGATGACCAGTATTTGCTTGGTGACTCGGCCTACCAAGCCTCCCGAGTACTTATTCCGGCTTTTGAAACATCGCAAGGTGCCCAGCTTGACGTTAAAAACCTTCTTCAACGAATGCTTGGCCAAAGTTCGCATTCGTGTTGAGCGTTGCATCGGAATGCTCAAAGGCCGCTTTCCACTGCTAAGAAAGCTGTGGTGCGCACTTCGAAACAAAACGGAAATGACAGACGCAATCAGTGTGATTTGAGCTTGCATGATCCTGCACAACATGGCTATTGAAGATCCAATCCCAGCTGAATGGATTCAACCCGAGCCTAGTGGCGGAGATGTAGTCGATGACGAGGAAGATCAATTAAGCTATGACGGTACAACGGGTGCAGATCGGCGTGAATTTTTGCGAGATTTAGTGTTCGACAATTGGTTCTGAAGCGTACTTCGCGTCAGTGCTAACTACCGGTATCACGAAGAAGGCGATCTACTTCGTCGACCAAGACCCCACTGTCGAGAAGCTGCCTGTGGGCGAGCACGAGCTGCACGAGAGCGTCGCGCTTTGCGGCTTGTAGCTGAACTTGTTTTAAAGCCGGCGTGGTCCTCCTTCAACTTGACTTCGCGCTGCTTTAGCTCCAGCTTGGTCTCCTCCAGCTGTAGCATTCGCCTAGCCTTTGGCGCCCTCTGTTTACTCGCAGCACTCTGTTGGTCCAGCAGCTTTTCGACGGGGTTCTTCGTCTGGAGTTTTCCATCCCCGGCGGTATCTTCGAGAGCAAGTGGGCGCTTTTCACCTCTCTGAATTATTGCACTTAGACGTTCCTCCTCCTCGTCGATGTCGTCTGAAGTGACAGGAGGGCGGGCAGAGGGGCGTGACTCGAACACATCCGCGAGCTGGTAGTAGTAGGGACAGCGCTTCAGGATCTCGCCTCGTAAGGTCGACTCGCTCGTGATGCCGGAGGCTGTCTGAGCCTGTAAGTCGACAGCCTCACGGAACTGCTTCTCAATGGTGTTGATTTTTCACGGACGTCCCCAGTCGTGCGGTGCTGGATCCCAGCGGCCATCAACTCGGCAACGATTTCCTTTAGCAAAGCCTCCTTGGTGTTTCCGCTGTTGCGGTCACTCCCCGCCATTTGTTGTAGTTCGTCTCCGTTGAGAGCCAATCCAGGACGACCTGAAGAGAAGACTTGCCCTCGATCACACCGTCACGGTCCCAGAAGACCAGCTTCTTCTTGGCGCGCTTCCCGCTCATCTTCGATGTGTTGCGATCTGTGGGGAGTTCGGTGTACCGCACATATCTTAGAGTCCAAATGATCTCGTAGAAGCCGAGAGCATGGGTAAGATCACTTGGAATGCAAGAAATTTTTAGCCAATGAACATAGTCGAACCTGCTTGGATTCGCGCCTTGCATCCAAGTCTGACAACCACTATTGTAGAAGCAGGCACGCGGACGTGCGTCAAGCTTATCAGCGGCAGATTGGACTGTGGTCGACAATGCGCCAAGTATTCCTGACGGACGAACCGGCCCGATTTGGATACATAACGTATCTCGACCAAATTCAAATTATCAATTCGCCCTATGATTAGCGGAATCTTATCTCAACAGCCAATCAAATGACTCAATGGATACAATTCCATCCAGAATGGTTCTGATTGTTAACTAAAGCCAGTACCCACTGCATTCCCTCTCCCAGATGTTTAAAATGTTTCAAAGGATATTAATTGTCACCCTGTTCCTTATTGACGCACATTACTATACAGCTAGTACTGTAGTATAATACATGTATTCGTTATTTATCCGATGATTTTCGCTACTCTTCATTTTGTACAAATATGTTCTTTTTCTAGAAACGATTTGCAGTACAAAGATGCATGTTGCGATTTGCCATGCCTGGCCCCAGGGGCCAGGGGTGTTTGTTCAGCGACTCGTTCGACTCGTTCGCTTTCGGTCAAAGATTGACTGAAATTTGGCACTGCGCGTGCCGAGGGATGCGACGGAGGCACGACAGTTGAACGGAGAGGGCGTGACGGGGTCCACAACATGGACGCAGTGGTGACGGTGGAGCTTCATCGGGACAGCACGTTAACGGAGGCAGTGGAAGCGGTCAAGGCGGCATTGCTACGCGAGGCGGAGTGGGCAATGACGGAGGTGAAACGAGGGAAGTACGCGGAGAGCCCAGCGCGAACAGGGTGTCGGCGGCTGAGATGCTACGAGGCCAAGGGCGGCCGAGACGAGCAGACCGGATGCCCCAGCTTCTCCAGGTGGCAACGGCTGGCCACATCGTTGAGCGAGCGCGTCGACGGGCACGGAATTGAGCTGGGCGATATGTCGTCGAGCACAAAGTCGAGTACGGCACGGGGCCAGGACGGCTGACGAATCGAAGGTGGCTTACGGCAGCAGAGTTTGAAGAGTTGCTGGACGCGGAGAAGATCGCGGACGATCTTAATGCCGGGGATGGCGTGTAGTTGGGCACAGAATCACTGGTCCAAGAAAGGAGCAGCTGAACGACGAACGGCGGAGACGGTTACGATTGATTTGACGAGCGACTAGCGGACGGCGGCGACGATGGCGAAGCTTGGTGGCGGAGACGAGTTGGTGATAGCGGCGAGCCAGTGGGCTCCGGGCACCGATTTCTGGAGGTACCCGGCAGGTTGAAGTTGCCGGATGGCGACGGCAGAAGATCGCAAGGCGGGCGATAAGGGGAGAAGCACCCGGAAGGAGCAACGATAGGAAGAGAGGGTGACTCTATAGTTAGACCTAGTGTGAGGACTTCGAGGATACGAAGGGCACTGAGCGCGCGGCCTGCGGCTCAACCCTCAGTCAAGACTTGGTAGCGAAGTGCTAAGTTGAGACTAACACGAGTAGTAAGCGACGGACGAGGTTGTTGGTTTGAAGACGAAGCCAGACCAACGCAAAACACGTAAGGTAAGCTGAGTAGCCAGGAGGACACGAGGACGGCTAAGTCAATAGGTTGAAGAGGACCGCGGAGAAAGACCGTGGGGGCTGCGGTGCCTACTGTTGGCGCCTTGGCCGAGGGAGCATGCGCAGACGTACCGCGCGGTCTTATGGCTAGTGTTGGGCGACGTGCATGTGCCCGCTTCACATTTCATGCGGGAATGGCGGAGAGCAAGCTGCGGCTTACCCGAGCCGTCGTCGCCAAACCGCTCTCTCTCCTCATCGTGGCTATCCCAAGAAACCTCAAGGGTTGCGGGCCATATTAGGCTGGTGACGACGTCCAGCCTCGCACCTGAATAGTTACCCAGTGTTTCCTAGCGTCCGTAGGCTGAACCTTGTGAATTGACAGTGAAAGTTTATTGACCCTAAGGGGAAGATAGCTACAGAGGACTTATTCAAGCGATGGAACGCGGGCGAAGAGATTGCGATCGAGGTAATCAAAAGGATCGCGGCCGACCCACTCAGTTTCGCGAAGTACAACACACTCGGCTTGAATTTCAACACTTATGGAACGATTCCTAAAAGCTTCAATTGACTTGACGTTTTGCTCGTGACTTTTTCATTGTTTACATTCTGTCCAATATTCCCAAGACGATAAAGAAACGTAGATGCGTCACTACTGCAACTCTGTCGGTTTCCGTGGAATATAGCATAGCTGTTAGCTATAAACATATCCAACACTTCCAACAAAATTCGGGGATTCTTCAAAAATTTTGAAACGGCGTTGGAACGAGAACATCGGAGAACTTCCGACCTACTTTGAAGTGATAGTAATATCGTACAGGGTCTATAGTACAGACACAGGCTTATCTTCGAAATGTTTAATTACTTGTACACATTAGAGGATCATATGACATGCAAGCGAACAAGGGTGCTACTTGAAATACTTCGAAGTACATGTACCGGTACTTCGAAGTACAAGGTTAACTAATTTCTATTCAATACAAAATGTTATGCTTCTTGGTGCATTGATCCATCGAAACTCGCGACTAACAGGGACTACTAGCGATATTAAAGCTTGCGTTCATGAAGTTTCACCGTACATGTATTTTCACATGAATTATGGCACCTATTTCGCTTGTCTTAATGAATTAGTAAAGATGCTTAATGGTTTATAAAAGTTTAAAGCTTGACTGCGGACGATTGGTTGAGTTTATCCGTGTTCAAATACAATAATATCTCGATCAATGCATTTACTTATGCAAGGCCACGGTGGTGGTAACCCATCCTTCTCCATTTCCCGTAGGATTTCACGGCGACGAAACAGGCCTCGACCATAGGCCGTGCATACAAAACCTCATTTGCTTCATTTTGTATTAGTGGTTATCACAGTTGGAAAGTATGTTTGAGCAGCCAATAAGATCAAACCTTCGTGTACCGTCTTTTCAACTCTAACCTTCCGGCAAAAAGACGAAGGTTTGAGCAGGAGGTGAAGGTTTGACCTGATTGGCTGCTGTGTTTGTTTGGGGAAAGTAAGTATGTATCACCAACCAATCAAATCAAACCTTCAACTTTCAACTGTGAGGGTCTCGCTGATCCCCGTCGGTCTCCTGAACGCTTTATTGGCTGGTATTTGTCCGACACGGACGAGGGAGGACGACTGAAGTCGCGGGAAGACGGTGTGATCGATGCTTCTGCTTGTCTTCCTACCCATGATAACCACTATTGTTGGCGAAAGATTGCCATAAAATCCTTTACAAACAAGTAGTATCTGGCTACGAAACAGCGACAATCACAAATGCCCACATCTGATCCTCATTTATGTTTTATGCATGCAAAAATCAAACACGCAAACATTTTCAGCCAACCTACTCAAAGATCAGCGCGCTCAGAGCCTGCTCCACGCCGTCCATGGCGTGCTCAATTGTCTCCATCGAGCACGCGTACGAGATGCGCAGGCCGTTCTTCACGCCGAACGCCGAGCCAGGCACCAAAGCCACGTGAAAATGGCGGAGCAGGTACTCGCAGAAGTCGTCCGCGTCCTTCACCACTTCACTCTTGTCCGCCGTCGAACCCTGCTTGCCCTCAAAGTACGATGACAGGTCCATGAACACGTAGAACGCCGACGTCGGGTACGCGAAGGCTAGCTGCGGGATCGCCTGCAGACGCTTCACGATGTACTTCCGCTTCGTGTCCATGATCGCCAGCGTCTCCGTCATGCGCTCCTTGTTCTGCGACACACACTCCATCTCGAACTTCATGGCCTCCGCAGCGGCAGCCTGACCCACCGAGTTCGCGCACGACGTCAGCTGGCCCTGCAGCTTCGTGCACACCTGCACGAAGTACTTCGGGGCCGCTACGTAGCCGATGCGCAGGCCCGGCATCGCGTGCGACTTCGAGAAGCCGTTCACCGTCAGCGTGCGTTCGTACATCTCCGGCAGCGACGCGAAGCTCTGGTGCACACGCTTCGCCTCGCCCTCGTCCTGGTACACCAACTGCTCGTAGATCTCATCCGCGATCACCAGGATGTGGCGGAACTGAGGCTTGCGCAGCACCGCGGCGATGCTCTCCAGCTGCGCCGGCGAGTGGACCGTGCCAGCCGGGTTGCTCGGGTTGCACAGCATCAGCGACTTCACGCGCGGGTTCGCCACCAGAGCCTTCTCCAGCTCCACCGGGTCGATCAGGTAGTTCTCAGACAGCTTGGTCTGCAGAATTACCGGCTCACCGCCCGTGAGTTTCACCATCTCCGGGTAGCTCACCCAGTACGGCGCTGGGATCAGCACCTGGTCACCCGGCCGGGTGATCGTCAGCAGCACCTGGTACACCGTCTGCTTCGCGCCGTTCGACACCAAGATCTCCGTCAGCGGGTCGTATTTCAGACCCTTGCACGTCTCCAGATACTGCGCGATCAGCGTACGCAGCTCCGCCGTGCCCTTCACGTCCGTGTACTTCACCTTGCCCTGCTGCATGGCCGACATGCCGGCAGACAGCACGCGCTCCGCGGGGCGAAGTCAGGCTCACCAACACACAGTGACCACACCTGCTTGCCCTCTGCCTCGAGCTGCTTCGCCATGCCGTGGATCACCACCGTCTTCGACGCAGCAATCTTGCCCAGTAACGGGTTCTGCGGGTACTTCTCCGCCATCGCAGCATCAATTGGGAACGGAGCACGGGTAATCGCCGCACCACCACTCGCACCAGGCGTCGTCGGGGCCGATGATGCAGCTCCGCCCAACGCCGGAGTGAAAACGAGCGCGCTCAGAGCCTGCTCCACGCCGTCCATGGCGTGCTCAATTGTCTCCATCGAGCACGCGTACGAGATGCGCAGGCCGTTCTTCACGCCGAACGCCGAGCCAGGCACCAAAGCCACGTGAAAATGGCGGAGCAGGTACTCGCAGAAGTCGTCCGCGTCCTTCACCACTTCACTCTTGTCCGCCGTCGAACCCTGCTTGCCCTCAAAGTACGATGACAGGTCCATGAACACGTAGAACGCCGACGTCGGGTACGCGAAGGCTAGCTGCGGGATCGCCTGCAGACGCTTCACGATGTACTTCCGCTTCGTGTCCATGATCGCCAGCGTCTCCGTCATGCGCTCCTTGTTCTGCGACACACACTCCATCTCGAACTTCATGGCCTCCGCAGCGGCAGCCTGACCCACCGAGTTCGCGCACGACGTCAGCTGGCCCTGCAGCTTCGTGCACACCTGCACGAAGTACTTCGGGGCCGCTACGTAGCCGATGCGCAGGCCCGGCATCGCGTGCGACTTCGAGAAGCCGTTCACCGTCAGCGTGCGTTCGTACATCTCCGGCAGCGACGCGAAGCTCTGGTGCACACGCTTCGCCTCGCCCTCGTCCTGGTACACCAACTGCTCGTAGATCTCATCCGCGATCACCAGGATGTGGCGGAACTGAGGCTTGCGCAGCACCGCGGCGATGCTCTCCAGCTGCGCCGGCGAGTGGACCGTGCCAGCCGGGTTGCTCGGGTTGCACAGCATCAGCGACTTCACGCGCGGGTTCGCCACCAGAGCCTTCTCCAGCTCCACCGGGTCGATCAGGTAGTTCTCAGACAGCTTGGTCTGCAGAATTACCGGCTCACCGCCCGTGAGTTTCACCATCTCCGGGTAGCTCACCCAGTACGGCGCTGGGATCAGCACCTGGTCACCCGGCCGGGTGATCGTCAGCAGCACCTGGTACACCGTCTGCTTCGCGCCGTTCGACACCAAGATCTCCGTCAGCGGGTCGTATTTCAGACCCTTGCACGTCTCCAGATACTGCGCGATCAGCGTACGCAGCTCCGCCGTGCCCTTCACGTCCGTGTACTTCACCTTGCCCTGCTGCATGGCCGACATGCCGGCAGACAGCACGCGCTCCGCGGGGGCGAAGTCAGGCTCACCAACACACAGTGACCACACCTGCTTGCCCTCTGCCTCGAGCTGCTTCGCCATGCCGTGGATCACCACCGTCTTCGACGCAGCAATCTTGCCCAGTAACGGGTTCTGCGGGTACTTCTCCACCATGGTGGTGGGTGCAATGGCAGAAATCGTGGCTGTCGGTTTGTTGCCAAGCTTGAGTGTGACTGCATCGAGCGATTCACGGAACTTCTGGATCTGTTGCTCGGAGTTGGGGTTGAACTTGTAGAGTCCCTGGAACAGATCGAAGCTGTCTTTGCATGTGTCTTCAACAAGGCGAACAAGGTTCTTAAAGCCACGCGTGTCAATGGGGGTGTTCTTTACACCTTGGACGCTGAGTATTCGTCCAGTCAAGTGCGTCAAGAACTGGCTGCTCGCAGCGTACTCGTCGTGGGACTCACACGTCATTTCCAGCATGCGGCACATTTCCGTCTCGAAAATGCGCAGGAAGTTGTCCATGACGTGATTGTGTTCACCAGATATGACACGCACCTTTTCATACATCATAGGCAGACCTCTCCAGGAGTACTTGCCACTTTCGGGGCCGAACATCGGGTGCGTGCACAAAATGCTTGCGCTCTCGGGCAGATCCTTGAACATGATCTGCTTCGGGTGCGTCTTGACAGACAGCACGTCCACAATCACGAGGTTTTCCAACAAGTGTTTGGGGATCTTGCTCAGCACACTTTCAAACGACAAAATGCTGACACCCAGCAACAGAACATCCAGGCCTGCGAAGAACTGCTCCAGATGGGTCGTCGACGAGTAGTACTTGCATCCAAGCTGCGTAGCCACACTGGAGTAGTCTGTCCGCGAGGTGGCACGCACCTCGTGTGCCTTGGACATCGTCTTGGCCAGGAACTGTCCGAAGTTACCAAACCCGTGAATGCCGATTTTCAAGCGCACGGGCTGGTTCTCCTGCGGCATGATGGCGGGTGATGCCGTGACCGGGTTCGTGTGGTAGGCGCCGACCGCTTCCAGCGTCCTGCGCACGTCCCCAGCAGCTTTCCCTTGGTCGGGTAGGATCCCAACACGCGCACGAACTTGCAGAACTCGCGCAGGTGGCGCAGTGCGTTGATGACCTTCTCATCCGTCTGGTGGCCGATGAGGTCCACGTAGAACAGGTAGCTGTACTTCCTGCGCGCGCTCTCGGCCGAGAGCGAAAAGTCATCGGACTGCCTCGTGTCCTGCAGCTGCTGCTCGGCCGTGTGTCCCCAGGGCCGACTCTCGATCTTGGACATGTCGATGTCCCTTAGCGAGAAGGCCGACAAGGCCTTGTAGAGCTGGCCCTGCTCGTTGCCGTCCACGAACGAGAACACAAGCGACGTCTTGAACTCCGTATCCACCTTGGCGTCCAGGCCCAGACCTTCCTTCTTGCTCAGCAGCAGGAAGCGCGTAAAGTTGCCGGCGTCGTCCTCCACGTTGCGCTGCAGCACCTGCAGGCCGTAGTACTCGGCGGCCAGGTCGCTGGCCACGGCGGCCGTGTCCTTCCACTGGTTGTCGGCCAGCATCTTGGCGCTGCCAGCCGTGTCGTACTCTGCGCGGGGCTTGGCGCCCATGGATGCGATGGTGTAGGCGCACTGGGCCAGCGCCTGCGGGTGGCTGATGACCGTCTTGATGTCGCTCTTGCTCACGCCCGGCAGCGCCAGCGGCGAGTGCTCCACGCGCAGGTCGTACTCGCCCACGATGTGTAGCTCGTACTTGAGCAGCAGGTCGTAGTTGGCGTGGATGCTGCCGCCCAGCGAGTTCTCGATGGGCAGCACGCCAAAGTCGGCGTCGTCGCGCTGCACGGCCTGGAACGCCTCCTCGAAGGACGGGTAGCCCACGGCCACGACGTTGGCCGACGCGCCCAGCAGCTGGCGTGTCGCCTTCTCCGAGTACGCGCCGGGCATGCCCTGGTACGCCACCTTCACCTCGCCCTTCATGGTCTCGCTTCCGGTCGGATGGGCAGATTGGAGAATGATCCGAGTGGAGCTTCGAGCAGAGGGGGCACTATTCGAATCGATCGAGTTTGAAGGGGACGCTTCTTCTTGGGCTTGGGCTTGATTGGAGGGCTGCATGGTGTGCAAGTGATAGGAAGTGTGCGCGAATCGGGTGATAGTGGTGGCTTGTTCATGTCGAGGCGGCCCGTTGAAGATGGCCAGACTCCATCTATGTTTTTGTTGTGCTTGTGCAAAGTACTTACAACAAAAGCAGCTCTTCACGGTCACTTTTCAGGCACCAGGCGCTGAAGGTTGTGAAGAACTGTAGAGCGGCCACTGAGTATGCATCGCGCATAGACCAACTCTCAAGTTTTCAACGGTGCGCGGCGGTGATGTTGATGGAAGCTCACTCGGAAAATTGCTTTTACGTGGTGGTGTGCGTATCCCTGGCCAAAGGGAGCTTGCTCTCTGACAGGATGTTACTGTCACAAAGCGCGTATTATGGCTGCGAAGCGGTGGGTTTGAGGTGGAGCAGCATTCATGGGCAGGAATCGTGCCAGATTAAGCTCTGAATACCGGTATCGGGTACATATATTTGTGTCTCATGGGCTGCAATTTCGGCAGAATTGTGACTTGACAAATGTATGCCTGACGAACACTGACACGCTCTCGTTGCGGAGACTTGTTGGTGAGGATAAGAGACGAAGCGGCAATTCGCGCCCGACAACTTCAACGCCGACAACGAATGCGTGTTAAACAGGACACGTTCGCCACGTCACAGCGCTGTCTTCGCCCACGCTCGCAATTGACAAAGCTGCATTTTGGCTCGCGACAATGGTTCTTGCCTCAAATCGTGCTGACGTCAGCCCTGCCGCTGGTTCAACCAAGCGGACTTCGATTGCTCAATTGCTTCAACTGATGCGTGTGATTTATACCGCACAAATAACACCATCATATTGTACCGGCAGATTGGGATCGGTCACAATAAACTTGAAATGGTTGTATGTTGACCAATTCTTGCCCAATTTTAGTAAATCAAAAGCCACTGTGTTACTGTTACCGAGGCGTATTTGATCATAGTTGTTCGTTCATGCTCTAGGCATGATAAAGCACGAGTCTTAATCCCCATATTTTTGTACCACTCTAGCCTTTTGTACCATAACTTCACAGGGAGAGCTCATAAGAAAGCACGAAAGACGCCATCGTGCTCCTGGATGCCTACACTACAAAACAAACAATATTTTATTTGCCAGAGAATCGTACATCGAGCGCTACATTCCGTTTTTCAGAGATAATTTAGCCGTTACAATAACACGAACTGTAACAGCCCCATGGCTGCTGCTGCTGTTCGGCGGTTTCTCCGCCTTGTAAACTTCTGGAGCAAGTAGGGCTACACGTCTCCAGCCGTCGCCGCCACAGCCAAGATGCCTCTGTATGCGGCGATCTCGCCGACGTTCAGCGCTCAGGAGGAGTCGCTGGACGCGCTTGTCAACTCGGCTTTCTATGCCGAGTCCATGATGAAAGGCACCGGGGCAGGCGCCATCAAGCACACCACGACGCTTGGCCGCTTGGAGAAGATCTTTGCGTTCATGGTGGACCCGAATTCGTCCCGCGGGGCGTCGCTCTACAGCTTCTTCATCGCTTGTGCAGCCTTCACGAGCTGCTTCATCCTCTTCCTGCAGACACTTGACGGACCCAACCACCACAGCTCCGAGCCAGAATACCCGAAATTACCCAACGAGATCGGCTACTACGACGCCGATTTAGTCTTCACAGTCATTTTCACCCCCGAGCTGCTCATTCGCCTGGTCATCTGGCCCTCGTTATGGCATGAGCACGAATACCTCACTGAACGACGCCTGAAGCCATTCCTGCGCGACTTCTTCAACTGGTTTGATGTGGCGGCCATCGTCCCGTTCTACACGGACTTGATCTTCGGCAAGGAAAAGAGTTTTGTCATTATGCGGCTGTGTCGATTGCTGCGCATTTTCAAGCTGGCTCGTAACCACTCGGGGACGTACATTTTGCTCCGAGCTATCCGTGCTAGTGTCGCCCCAATCTCGGTGGCTCTCATTTTCTTCACGGAAATCGTGCTCTTTTTCTCGGTTGTCATGTACATGGTAGACCCGAGCTACGACCGTAACAAGCCTGGCTTCTCAGATCTGCTAACCACGGGTTACTTCGTGGTGGTGACTGTGGCTACTATTGGCTATGGAGACATCACACCAACCAAGGGCAATGTAGCTAGTCGCTGCTTCGCCGTCATGATTATCATGTCTGGCACGCTGTTCATGTCCATGCCTCTAGCCATTATCGGAACGGAATTCGACCGAGCTTGGAAACAACATGCAGAGAGCGTCAAGAAGATTCAACAACTGCAGGCTGGTGCTCATGTTACTACCGCTGCCAATATCGATCTGGCGGCCGCTACAGGGGACAACCATGCCCATCAGAAACACGAGATACTTGTCAAGTACAATGCACCCAACAAACTCTACCTGCGATTAGCAGCTCTCACGGGCGAGACATCACTGATCACACAGGCGCTTGTCACTGAAGCTACGTCGCACGATTTCAATTTATCTCAACTACGCGGCATTGTAGATGACCTGAAGCAAACGACTGAGCTCTGTTTTCTGAAATGCGAGGAGCTGGCTGTGATGGTGCGCGATATGATAATTGCCGAGTCGGACGAGGTCGCAGCGCCACCAACGTGGAAGGAATGGGCACGCACAACGATTCAAGACCCAGAATCCTCGCTGCTAGCTCGGGCTATCTCGCGTTGGGTAAAGTTTTGCCTCATCTGGAGTATGATTATCGTAGTTTTCCAAACCATGCCCGATTTACAGACGTATGGAGAGCAAACCTACTTATGCGAACGCAGGGTTCAGCGGTACTGTGAGACTGTCGGGGAATTAATCCCGGAGGCAACGATCCTGGTTGCTTTAGTGTGGATGACCCGAGCACTAAACTGCGTTTTGCCTGCTCCAATGCCGAAAAGCTTTCTGATCTAAGCTGCTACGGCTATCCGGGCAACTTTGGAAGTAGTACCGTGGACGACAGACTCTCATGCGATGGATCGAGTAAAGTGCTTTTGAGCGTACTAAGCACTAATGTTAGCAAAGAATCCTTCCGAGATCAATTGGATCTTGTCCTACCATTTCGGCAAGATAAAAACCTTATTCCAGCAGATCGACGGACAAGCGTTTGCAAGAAATGGGAGTGTGATAACTTGCACGTGACTTTCTTCGAGTTTGGAAATGGGTATGTGGCAATGGAGTACCTTTTCACGTTAACTTATCTTTTCGAGTTTGCAGCTGCACTCTTTGTATGCGAAGATTACCGCGCGTTTTTCAAGAATCCGCTCGTGTTTATCGAAATGGCCTCTTTCATCCCGTTTTTCGCTTATGAAGGAAAGCGCTTCTTCACCGACACGACGCCCATATATGTGATTCCTCCAGCCTCGCGAGATTTCCTCACATTCCTGCGGTTGCTACGTTTGTTCCGCATCTTCAAAATCCAGCAGAGTATCCCTGTAACTAAAGTACTTTGGGAGTCGATTTCGAAGACTTCAGCACGTCTTACGATCCCGTACTTCATGCTTATGGTCGTGACTACGATTTTGTCCTTCATCATGTTCGAGCTTGAGAAGGGTCATGAGTGTTTTTACGGTCAAGAGTGCATAATTGGTGAGCACAATATGACGTTTCCGGCTGAACTAGAAGGCTCGTTGCCTGGAAAACGTTTTCTTGTGAACTTTAAGGGCCAAATCTCAAGCTTCGACGACTTCTTTTCGGCCTTCTGGTTTGTCATTGTTACGCTCGCTACAGTTGGTTATGGTGATATGGAGCCTGTGACGAGTTCGGGAAACTCGTAGCTGTCGTTGCAATGATTTTCGGGGCCTGTTACACTGCTATGCCACTGACTTTGGTTGGGTCGCAATTTAATAAGAGTTATCTGGAGTATAAGAGGCGGGAGGCTCTACTTCGAACTAAGCAAGAGGTTGGCAAGCCCTACATCGTTCAACGAAGCGAGCTCCAGCGCTGGGAAAACTTCGCCCGCAATGAATCCTTCACCCTAATGCTTCAATTGGTGCGCGAGCAGCTCGAGCCTTTGCTCGATTCAATTGAAAAGAGCGAGGTGGATATCATCGACGATATCAACAAAGCTGAGATTTTCAACCTTTCCAAGGAGCTGAAGCGCATTATATTTTCTGAGCGGGTACATTGACATTATTTTCTTTCATGCATAGGTATAGGTGGTATACCTATACCCTACTCTAACCACTGTCTTGCGATGTATGCCAGCTTCAAGTCATGCGGGTGAGTATTATTGTCAACTATTTGCGGAAGGAAGGTATTCGCCTAGCTGAGCAACAAGTGACGGCGCTGCAAAGTGTCGTCTCATAGTCAGTCTAAAACTTGGTTGCCACTTTCTGCCCATGCGCGAGAAGAATTGAAGAGATGTGTGCAATCCTTCAATATATAACGATGGCAATCGAATCTAGACGCGAAAGCCTGATGCATGCAGCAAGTCGATGCGTTTCTCCACTAGCGCCTTCTGGATGGGGAACACGTTCGACATACCGCGCTCACGAGCTTCATCAAGCGCTTGCTGGGCCACCACCTTGAAGCGATCATTCTCATACTCCAAAGCGTGACGAGCATCTTGGTTGTCCTGTAATACGGCGGCTCGCTCATCCTTCCGCGTGTTGCGTCTTGCATCAGCTTGCTGTTTTTGCCCAACGGCAAGCCGCATGTCTTCTAGCCTTTGTTCCTGCTCCTCTTGCTTGTTCTGCATCTCAATACGTCTACCGAACTGTTCCCATTGAATGACGGACTCGAGTGCTTCCTGAGTCTCTTGTTCTTGTTCGCGCTGTTTGCATTCTAGTTGGTGGCGACGACTGCGTGCAATGGCGTCCTTCTCAGCAGCACGGCGTTCTGCCCTGTCTTTCAGCTCCTTATCTTCCCTCTGTCGAACTTCCTTGCTTTGGTGTTGTAGACGCTCTTCACCCTTTTGCTCCAGTTTCACGAGATTGTTCGTAGCGAGGTCAATCATACGTTGCTTTCGTGCCTGGGCATTCTCTTTCTTCTGACGCTGAAGATCCAGGCGCTTGGCATCTCGTAGCTGCTTCTTCCGTTCATCTTCCTCTCGTTTAACGTCCTCAAGGCGCTCTTTCTCCTTCTGCAGTTCTCGATGAGCGCGGAGTCGTTGATTAGATAGCTGCGTGTCTTCGCTTGCCTGTTTTAGACGTATCTTCCGCTGTTGCTCCTTCTCCATTTCATCCAGGTATTCCTGCTCTGCTTGCTTCTTCATTTGTTCACCCTCACGTTTTTCCTGTTCAGGATGGAAACACAAGTCTAAGAGTGAATTCACGCAGCAGATCCAATAAACGCTTCTTACCTCACGAAGCTCCCGTATGTAGCGCTGTTTGTATTCCTCGAGCTGTTCCTTCTGGATGACTGCCAGTCTAGCGTTTTCCTCCAGCTGCTTCTTTCTCCGGCGTCGTTCCTCTTCTTCATCCTCTAGAACCTTGGCAAGCACCTGTTGATCGTACACGTAGTTCGTCAAGTCGTCTTGGTCCTTCAGCATCCTTTTCTCATCGAGCTGAAGTGTGCGGTGCTGCGTAACAGACATAATGTCACGTCAGGGGGACACGCACAATAACTACAAATACCAAGAGAGGATGCACTTACATGAACCACGTCGGTCAAAAGCTGTTTGCTCCGCAGCGTTTTCATGCGGTCAGTTTGTTCATAAAGCAAGTGATTGGCGCGTGCGATCTGCTTGGTCTGCGCCTCCCGCTGGAGTCGCATCTCCTCCTCATCGACCTTCTTGCGTTCCTCTTCCAGACTCTCCTCTTTATCTTTTTTCCACCGGTCCTTCTTCGTGCGCATGGCCTCCAACGTGTTCGGCCACTTGGCAGTGCGATGTTCGGACTTGAGCTTGATTGCCTGGCGTCTCGCTTCACGATCACTTTGCACTGGCGGAGACACGCTCGCTCGCATGCGCTCAAGGTCATCGGCACTCAATGTCGTCGGGTGCGGCATATCCGCGGCGGGGTATCACGTACGCAGCGTGCCAACTGCAGAGAACCTGGTGATGCTGCTTGTTTTCTCAGGCAGTTCTGCTCCCACTGCGCCAATCGAGACAAAAATAGAGGCAAGCAATGCAACTAAAATTGACCGGTGCTATTACTACAACTACCGTACTGAAACAACGCCCAGTAGACGAATGGTGAGCAAACTTTGCATCGCATGCACGTACACGGTATGATACTGTACACCACATGATGCAACTTGCAATTTCACCCGCATTCAGGTCTGAACAGCGACATCCTACCGGTAGTTCGCGTACGATGCCTGGATATGTAGTTCCGCCACCACACGAATTCCGGGCGAACCGCTTTGCAGGGCGAGTATCAGGTGCATCTGAAGTACTCATCCCATCGAGCTGTTTGGTTTCGACTTTTAGTCCTTGCGCCTTTTCGCCAACCAATCACAGATCTGGAAGATACGTGATGGTGGGCGCGTATGTACCATCTTCGTATCCTCTGCTCGAGGATCGCCAACTTGGCGGCCAAGGTCTCCGTTGGTTGTCATTCCGGAATTCGCGCTTTAATACCAACAAGCAACCAGATCACGAGCCATGGCAGTGGGGACTTCGACGCGAGTTGCATACCAAGAAGATATGATGGGCGCCAAAGAGGCCGCAAGTCACATGCTGAGCACTGTGCCCAAGTCCAAGGCCATCGGCTACTCCTCCATCTACGACGCCGTCGTTGCAGTGAAGAAGGAGGACGTCGAGTTTGCGGTGGCTCCGGTGGAGACTTGGTCTAATGGCAGCTGCTACGAGACCTACGACTTGCTGCTCACGTACGACCTGGCAGTCGTGGGCGAGTGGACGTCGGACAACTGCACGAGGTTCTGGATGGTGGCCAAGACACCGGTGGATCCCTCGCTCAAGACTGCAGCGTGCAAGACGTCGCTTGTCTTCGCCTTTGCTTTAGGTAACGCACACGGCCAGTTGCACACCGCGCTTGGCTTCTTCGCGTCCCGTGAGATCGACCTGAGCAAGGTTGAGAGCCGCTCGTGGAGCAGCGCTCACCCGAGTGCTGGTAAGGCCGAATTCATCTTCTACGTGGATGTGAAGGCTCGTCAGAATGATGCCAAGGTTGTCGAGGCGATTGCGGCTGTGCGGGCATTGTGCTCGTATGTCCGCGTGCTTGGATGCTATTCGAGTGGCGCACTGGAGGCGACGAACGGTAATGCTGGTGCTTCTGCGCAGGAGCTGACGATGGAACAGAAGTACCCGCTGAGCCCCGTGTTTGAGACGACCAAGATTGCTAAGACTCTTGCTGTGTTCGGCGTGACGAAACAGATGGAGGCCGAGGGTAAGCCGGTGTACTCGCTGTGTGTGGGCGAGCCTGACTTCCAACCACCAAAGAGGGTGCTGGAGGCCGGCATCAAGGCCATTCAGGAAGGCAAGACCAAGTACTGCGATATGCGCGGCATGGTTGAGCTGCGTGAGATCATTGTAAGGTATCTTCAACGCTCCAAGGGGTGACCTACGCCCCGACGGAGATCCAGGTCTGTGGTGGTGCTCAGCAAGCCCTGTACAACGTAATCCTTGCGATTTTACGTCCGGGAGACAAGGTTCTGTTGCCGTCGCCGTACTGGGGCAGTTATGAGGGCATTCTCGCACATGTCAAGACCCAACTCGTCCAACTGCGAAACACACTGGAGGAAAACTACCTCATTGACCCGGTGAAGTTTGAAGAGGTTCTGACGGCAAACCCGGAGATCAGGATCCTTATCCTTTGCAACCCGAGCAACCCGGCTGGCACTCTTCACGACCCCAAGCACTTGGAGAAGATTGCCGCGGTGCTGCGCAAACCGCAGTTCCGTCATATTGTAATCATCTCAGACGAAATCTACGAGCAGATCGTGTACCAGGATGAAGATGTGCCTGAGCGCGTGTGCAAGAGTTTTGCTTCAATCCCAGGCATGTACGAGCGCACAGTCCTCATCAATGGCTTTTCAAAGGCGTTTGCGATGACAGGGTTGCGCATCGGCTACATGGCTGCGCCCAAGCACTTCATCGAGCCATGCTATCTCATGCAAGGTCAGTTGACATCGTGCGCAAACAGTGTCGGTCAAGTCATGGCCATCGAAGCGATGAAGATGGAGCTGGAGATGATGGATCGGGGCGAGGTTCGCATTGCAAAGAATCTGCATGGACTCAATCTCAAGCGCCAGTACGTTGCCAAGCGTCTGCAAGCGATGCCAAATGTGCGCTTCGCGTACCCGACATCGTCGTTCTACGTGTTCATGGACCTCGGATTGCTCTTTGAGGGTAAGAAGGCGTACTCCGCGGACAAGAGCGAGCAGCTGCACAACGTCGACGATTTCTGCGACTATTTGATCCGTAAGACGGGAGTGGCGGTCGGCCCCGGTTCCGACATGGGAGAACCCCATGGACTACGCCTTTCGTACGCTGGTTCCATGGACATCATGGTACACGCGATGAATGGACTGGAATCGGCGCTCAAGTCGTTGACATTCGAGTAGGCGGCAAACAGCGATGAATTCAATATAAATCTTTCTCATAACCCAGCTTCAGCAACACGAGGAGAATATTAAAATACTAATGTTCACGACAGACTTTGCTTCGCTCATCTCAACAACGCGTTTGGACGGCAATTACCAAGTAGTGATTGTAGCCAATCACGCCACGATGACGAAGGTGTGCCCATCTCCCTCCAACACGGAAAGATCCGTAATCAGGTCGCAGGGTCATCATTCATCGACTCATTCCGGAATTCACCCGGACGGCCTAAACCTCCCCTCCTCTTCAAAGCAAGCTTCGTTCACCATGGCAGTGGGAACGTCCACGCGAGTCGCCTACCAAGAAACGCCCGACTTTGCTGGTGCAAAAGAGGCCGCGGCCCAAATGTTGAGTGCTGCCGACGACTTCGAGACTGTCGGCTACGCGTCCATCGCAGACGCCGTGGCTGCTGTGAAGAAGGGGGACGTCCAGTTGGCTGTGGTGCCCGTGGGAACTTCGACGCGTGGAAGCTGCTACGAGACGTACGATCTCTTGATCAAGTACAACTTGGGTGTTGTGGGCGAGTCCGAGCCGTCTGCCAAGACATCGGACACGAGCGCGAGGTTCTGGATGATCGCCAAGGTGCAACAAGAGCACCCACTCAACGTTGCAGCGTGCAAGACCTCGCTCGCCTTTGCTTTCGCGTCGGGTAACGAGCACGGACAGTTGCACCGTGCGCTTCGCGTGTTTGCCTCCCGTGGTATCGACCTGAGCAAGATCGAGAGCCGACCGTGGAGCAGCTCGCACCCCAGCGCTGGTAAGGCTGAGTTCATCTTCTACGTGGACATCGAAGCTCATCAGAGCGATGTCAAAGTGGTCGAAGCTATCGCCGAACTTCGGGCGGTGTGCTCGTATGTTCACGTGCTCGGCTGCTACATGAACGGTGCATTAGACGTGACGGAAGGGGAGCCGGATATTGTGACGAAGGAGAAGACGATGGCGCAGAAGTATCCTTTGAACCCAGTGTTTGATAGCGCGACCGCTGCAAAGACCATCGAGATATTCGGGATGACGAAGCAGCTAGAGGCCGAAGGTAAGCCCGTGTACTCACTTTGCGTGGGCGAGCCTGACTTCCCGCCTCCGAAAACCGTACTCGAGGCTGGTGTTCAGGCTTTGCGGGGAGGCAGAACCAAGTACTGTGATATGCGTGGCATGGCTGAACTGCGTGAGCTCACTACGAAGTACCTCTATCGCACCAAAGGTGTCAGCTACGACCCAGCAACGGAGATCCAGATCTGTAGTGGTGCCCAACAAGCACTGTATAATGTGATCCTGGCAATTTGCCGTCCAGGTGACAAGGTCATCTTGCCATCTCCATACTGGGGAAATTACGAAGGCATTATTACCCAGGTCAAGGCTGAGCTTGTTCCTCTAAAAACAAACTGGAGGAAGACTACCTCGTCAACCCTGTGGAGCTGAAGAGAGCATTGACCGCAAACCCAGAGACCAAGATCTTGATTCTCTGTAACCCGAGCAACCCTGCTGGTACGCTGCATAGCCCCGAACATCTCGAAAAAATTGCCGCCGTGCTTCGCAAGCCGCAATTCCAGCACGTCGTTGTAATTTCCGATGAAATCTACGAGCAACTTATCTTCCAGGATGAAGGTGTCCCTGAGCGCGTCTGCAAGAACTTCGCCATGATTCCAGGAATGTACGAGCGCACTATCCTCATCAACGGCTTCTCGAAGGCATACGCCATGACCGGATTGCGCATTGGTTATATGGCTGGCCCCAAGCACTTCATTGAAGCCTGCCAACTGATGCAAGGTCAGACGACGTCCTGTGCGAACAGCGTTGGCCAAGTCATGGCCATCGAAGCCATGAAACTTGAGTTGGCTAGTATCGAGCGAGGAGAGGTACGAATCGCGGAGGACCTTCACGGATTGGATTTGAAGCGCCAATATGTCGTCAAGCGTCTCCGAGCGATGCCCAAAGTGTTGTTCGCATACCCAACGTCGTCGTTCTACATCTTCATGGATATGTCGCTGTATTTCAAGGGGAAAAAGGCGTACACAGACGACAAAAACAAGGTGCTGCACGACGTCGACGATTTCTGCGATTACCTCATTCGCACGACAGGGGTGGCAGTGGGTCCCGGTTCGGACATGGGCGAGCCTCTTGGCCTTCGTATTTCGTACGCGGGGCCAATGGACACCATGATGCACGCGATGGATGGCTTCGAGTCTGCGTTGGAGTCGCTAACCTTGAGTGAGCGCCAATGCAGCCTAGGAGAAGGAATCACTGTTAACAATTCCCAAACAAGAAATAGATTCGCGCGATAGATGATCCGGAGTTCGTGTTTCACTCGAGTGAGTGGCAGGTCGGCAAGCTGTAGACGCACAGATCCCCACTTGGGTACAGCACGAAAAGTACATTTGCATCCAAATCTAGTAACGCTCAATGAATACGTACGCTAGGTTACCCGACTTGATTCAACTTGCAGTTCGTGACAACCTACTAGGTTGCATGCCGTGTAGAAGAAGAGCGGGAGCACCAAATTGTCAATCTGTGCAGTCGCGGCTTCAAGTACGCTCGTCAAAAATATTGCGACTGAAAGTAGAATCAACTGAAGCAGCAGCATCCGCACACCGAAGCAATATCAGCATAAATACACTTCCTCATTAGAGCGCAGTAAACGACCCCGTACCTGAGTGAACTCTCCCTTGATCGAGCGCGTGAGGTAGTCATGAAGAGGCATCGATGTAATGAGCATCGAGATGAACACAGCAGCAAACCCCTCTATCGTCTTGCTTCCGAACATTTTGTGTGTTCCGACACCTGAGCCCACCACAGCACCCATAGCGTCTCCGACTCCCAAGGCAAGAACTCCAGCATTCATTACGAGTGGAGATGGGGCATCTGTAGAAGGCGCGAGCCAAAGTGGTAAAGCACACCCAAGCAGCAAATACGAGTGAGTCAAGGTGACACGCCCGGCCTCACGAGAATCGATAAACGACCGCATGAACTCAGCGATGGAGCGGCCGAAGGGTGGCAGTGCCAGCGCACGCACACATTCCACCAGAAAGAAGACGCTGAGAGCCACACCATAGCTTAACGACAGCATCGGAGCGTCAAAAAGCGATGCTGGGCCCAGCATCAATACCACCAAGAAGTGGAACAGCTTTCTTGCGACGATGTTGCGCAGCACAAAGCGATTCACAATAAGCGCAAATAGTGGCACCAAATGACCAGGCAAGTCGCCCAGTATCCCATCAGTGCGAATCGAGGCGGCAAGAATAACAGCAGACTGTTCGACTCGGTGAGGAAGTCAAAGAGCCATGCGAACGGGTTCCACGTCTGCAACAAGAAGCAGCTCCAGGGATACACCACAACGCCCACCACCACTGCAGCAGTGAGTACAAACCCGACGCTACCTTTAAAAGGCAACGCCTCCTAACTACTGTTGGTGATGGCGAACCGTACGCGCGAAGGAGTGGAATCAGCGCCATACACACCAACAACGATCCGAGCATGCCGACTTGCAGTGCCAAAACATAGTTTGGTCGGTCCACAGCAAAAATCAACCACGAGTGAAGGATGCTTGGCGGCAAGTCGATGAAGTCGTACTCATTTAGCTACACCGAGAACGAAAAGAATCAAACCCTGTTAGCAGCCAGACCCACACCAGCATAAACAAAAACAGACCGCGTACTCTGTTGACCGTGAACAACATGAGGTCATAAGAACAAAGGCCAATACCTTGCGCCACAAGTAGCGCTTCGCCAACAGTGAAGGATCGAGGGAGCAACTTAAAGCCCGCAGCCAGTACAGCAGCCACAACAACTCGCGCCCCGTTACCAACAAAAATCTCCACTCCGCCTCAACTGGACTCAACAATCCAAACACCACCGGCAGCAGCACTACGTCCACCAGGACATTGACACTGAACGATGTGACGGACTCGAATACCGTTACTTTGAGCAGCACACTGACACCGATGGAGATACTGGTCCACGCATAGAAAAAGTGAAGCTTGAAAAATAATCTTCATGGCAAATCCCAGCTAACAGTCGACTCAGCAGCACCAGCGGGGCAGTACGCAGCCCACAACAAGTCCTGCATCACGCTCCAATCTGTCAGACAGAAAAAATTATTGTTCCATTTTGTCGACAATAATTTACAATACTGGATCACTAAACAAACCTGCAGAACGCACGCAATGATTTGAGCAGCGTCTGCGATCTAAATGTAGACCACAGGACGGCAGTGAAGCCCAGGACGTGCAAGACGAAAAGCACGTGCGACATGATGGTGGCCTGCAGGAGCCGCTGCTCGGCCTGCAGAGACGCATCCTGCTCGCTCACCTGCTGCAGCTCCTCCTTCCGAACAAGGTGAGTGGTCCATCCTGCTGTCAGTACGAGCACCAGCGCCTCCGCGAGCTGAGCCCGGCGGCTCTCGGTGGACGCCTTGGCTCGAGAGCGCATTTTGATGTGCCTAAAAAGGCTAGACTATTCTGGACTGGGATATTTATGTGGATTTATGTAAGCTTAGAGCCAAATTTGTGACGTGTTGTATTCACACGTCAAACTAAATTATGTTCTCACATTTTGTGACGACATGTTGATGGCAGATCGCAGAGTCCACGTCTTCCCACGTTAAGTGACTTACCGGTAACTTAATAAGTCCCAGAGCTCATCGTTGTCGGTGGTGTAGTCGAGGTACTAGCGTGATCATGTCGTTCCCCGGTTGCTGCCGAACCATACGTCGAATCCACCGTCGGCTAACAAATACGTCAGGCACTGGTTGTGCCAGTACGTGAAGTAATCCAATGTTGTCGAAAATTCGATAACGTTATTATATAACGTTATTAATAAATATATAATATGTTATATTTATTGCAACAAGGGGAAGGAAATAGGTATCGGTTTGTCAGGAGTCCTTCATATTGTCCTGACTCAGGACTCCTGAGTCAGGACAATATGAAGGAAATAAATAACTGCAATACAAGTGTTAGAGCAGTAAATTAGTGCAATACTTTTCGTCAAGCTCATCTGCTAAATGCATGTTCGATGTCACGTGATCTGTAGAACGGAGTCTTGGAAAGAGGACTTGATATTGAAGTGAAGAAAAGAAGACTGAGCTATCGAATGAAATCGAACTAGAGGGCCTGGCGTCGTAAGTTACCTAGAGTTACAAGGGTGGTGGAGTATCCGTTGTCCGTTGCAAAACAGATAGTGCTGTCCCGTGGCTCGTTGGTTTGATATTGCTGACGATGCATGCATCACAATCCCACCTTTAGACGCGCTAGTGCGGGTAGCGGCAGCTTGTCCAAGTATCCTCTGATGAGCTCATGTACTTGGCCAAGATTTTCGAGAGGTTCCCAAGACGACTTGATGTTGGTATCAACCCATTTCACGTGATATTGGTGGATGCCTGCACGTTTCCGATGGCCGATAATGGCCTGTACCAGGTGCCCGGTGGTGCCATCAGCTAGCACTACCTCCGGCACTCGCTGTTCTCGACTTGTGTCAGGGTCTTGGTTGTGAGGCCGAAGTAGGGACACGTGGAATTAAGGATGTAGACGAAGACCAGGGGTAGTGCCAATCGGTACCGATCGGGTCCGGTGATATTTGTGATTCGATAAGGTCCTATGAAGCGGGCAGCAAATTTTCGCTTGCCTCCTGAGCCTGTATGGGCAAAGTCGAGGTTCTTGGAGTCCAATAGGACTTTTCCGTTGATGGAGAACTTGACGTCTGGCCGATTGCGGTCATAATACTGGTGCCAGGAGCGTTGAGTGTGTGCCATAGCATCCTGTGCTGCTATCAAAGTGGAGCGTTGATGTTCAATGAAGGTAGCTGCTGGTTTATATGCTGATGCTGTCTGCTCAAACACCAAATCACCAACTGATCGAGGAAGATAGCCGAGGTCAGCAACGAAAGGGGACATTCCAATTGCTGAGTAATGCCTCGAATTGTACGCGAATTCAGCGATTGGTAGCAGTTCTTTCCAGTCGGTCTGCTCGGGACGCAGAAAATGCCGAAGGTATTCGATAATAAACTTGTTGGTTACTTCAGCTTGTCCATCGGTGGAGAGTTTGAACGCAGTACTCATCCTCAACTGCGTGTCTTGCAACTGTGTGATGCCTTTTCACAGTCTGGATGTGAATTTAGCGTCTCGGTCCGATACAATTGATTTTGGCAACCCATGAAGCTTCTGATACTGGCTGCAAAACAGGCGAGCGACCTCCAGTGCCGAAGCCCGCGTTGAAGTCGGGAGAAAATGTGCTCGTTCGTCAATCGGTCGACGATGACCATGACTGAATCGAATCCGTTTGTAGACTTTGGGAGACTCACCATGAAATCCATACTGATATCCTGCCAGCGATTCGATGGAACTTCAAGTGGTGTAAGGAGCCCTGGGGTTTTACCACAAGGATTCTTGCTTCGCTGGCATGATTCGCACGACGAGACGTAGTCTTTTACAGTCTTAGCCATGTTGGGCCAATAATATTTGGCTGTCGCGAAAAGGTGGGTCACGTGTTGTCCTGAATGGCTGCGGGAAGCTACATCGTGCTCCTCAAAAAGCACTCGATCGCGAAGGTTCTTGTTGTTGGGGATGCACAATCGCTGTGGGGCGTTAGAGAAAGGTTGAAAGTACAACAATCCATCTTTGACAGCAAAATGTCGTAGCTCGTTTGACGAATTTGCTGGTGGTGATACCAAACGCTGCATGATGGGACCTGTAAATGAATCCTTCGCTATGAAATATTGGTTATTGCTGGACGTTCTTCGGTTGACAGCGTGAACAAAGCAGCCGGATCGTCTGACGTGTTGCGCGCGCCTTCGAACTCGCCGATGCCCAAAATTGAGCCCAGCAGACTATTGAACGAAGCAGGGCTGATAGGCTCACCGCGCGTGAAGTCCCGTCGTTCCACAGAGGATTACGAGATACCATGTCGGCGACCACATTTGAAGACCCTTTAATCCACTGGAACATGGGCTGAAATAATGCAAGCTCGTTAAACCAGCGTGCTAAACTTTGCGAACACGTTTGCTATTCGAGGATCCCAACAATTGTACGGTGATCCGTGTTGATAAAGAATGGTCGATCGATCAGGTACACTTTCCACAAACGCATTGCGTAAAGTGCTGCGAGCAATTCCTTCTCTGATGGATGACGCAGCGAATGTTCGTCACACTGCAAGTTGGATAGATTGTCTCTGCTTTCGAAACCTTTCTTCCTCGATACGCCACAACCCGCTCTTCGCCGCCATCGTTCCGCTGAAAAAGATAACCACTGATTGCAAAGTCGGAAGCATCCATCTTGACGTGAAATGGTCGGCCAAAGTCGGGATGTGCGAGGACCGGGGTCGTGTCGACCGCTTCTTCATCTCGTTGAACGCAGTGAGGTGAACTTCTTCGAAAGTGATTGGGTCTCTTGGCGACCGATTTCTAGTGAGGTCGGTGAGGGGCGCCGCCAGTGAAGCAAAATCAGGGCAAAATCGCAGGACGTAGACACAAGTGCCTAAAAATGATTGGAATTCTTGCTTGTTTTGGGGAATGGGTCACTCCTGTATGTGTTGAACTTTACCAGGGTCCATGCACGGCCAATATAGTCGCCTAAGCAGGGGATTTCCGTCGAGCAGAACGTACACTTCTCGATTTTCACGTATAATTGCTGCTCCTCACAGCGAATTAGCACCTTTTCAAGTGCTCCAAGGTGCTCCTCAACTGAATCTGAAGGTGTGAAAACAAACAGATCGTCGAAGTAGGTTTGACAGCAGTCTTGGAGGTCTGCGAAATTGATTGCACCAGTCGGTTAAAGGAAGAGGGACTGCTTGACACACCCATTGGAGTGACCAAGTACTCGAACAAGCCATCTGGCGTCGCGAACGCCGTAAATGGGATAGATTTTTCTTGTAGCTTGACCTGGAAGAAACCCCAGAGCAGGTCCATCGCAGAAAATAAGCGACCGCGTACCATCGCGCGAAGAATGTCGTCTTTTCTCGGGATTGGGTTTGCCGGAACGCGAATGTTTGAATTGAGCCCGCGAAAATCGTGGACTATGCGCCATTCACCGTAGCTCTTCTTCACACAGAACGTTGGAGCACAATAGGGTGAGGTTGACGGCCGAATCGTGTTCGCGGCCAACATTTCTCGTGTCCACTTACGAATCGCTTCACGCAGCTCCGCGGAGAGGGAAACTGTTTACGGTGTATTGGTTCGTCGTCCGTCAACTCAATCTTGGCGTCTGCCGAGTTGGTGGAATCGACGGCAGATGCGACCGGAACACTGAATGGCGGAAGCGGTTGATTAGCTTGTAGGCTAGTGAAGACTCAAGCGCTTCCCACGCCATATCGGCCTTGCTAGAAGGTTGAACGGGGTTAATAAAGAAACAATATTCGTTGTCGAGCTCTCGAAGCAACCGCTTTAAGTCACGGTTGCGAACCAGCCGAGTTGTACCGATTGCTGCTTGGTGGCCGTGCTGATAGTAATAGTTAATTAAGGCTTCTTCATCAGAAACCACCGATTGTCTGGTGCGACGGCGGCGACCACCGACACGTGAGGCTGGTGAAGAACGCACACAGGAGCGAAATTTCAGCGTTTTCGTCGGTTCAGAGCGGGGTGTCACCTGTAGGAGCTGCCAGTCAATATCGGGATTATTCTCGACTAGCCAAGGCATGCCTAATAGGATGTCTTTGCCTTCCGGAATATCGAGTATAAATGCCTTCGAGTAGTACGTGCGAAAGCCGGGGAGATCAAATGAAAGTTTTGCGACTCGACGAGCGACAACCTTAACCAAGCCGAAGTGTAAGCGGTTTGGGGGTAGTCACGCACTGTCAGCTTCAACTCCTGTACCAGTTGAGGTGAGATAGCATTAAAAGATGCGCCACTGTCGATAAAAGCGGATGCAGCAAGATCGCCGATGTGACCCTGTTGTTCCAGGTAGCCATAGATTTTGGTAGTCGAGGATCTGATAACTGCTTCTCCAGAGCCGTAATGGAGGCTGGGTGAGGCAGTATTAGAGGGACCATTGGCTTGACGGCTTGCAGTCGTATGACGGGCGGCTGCAGCGTCTTTCTCGAGTCAACTAGTTTTTTATTGCCACCACCACCCTGCTGTCGATCTGGACAAGCAAGGGTGATGAGACCAAGCACACCGCATGTATGACAAGTCGGAACGAATCCTGGCGTTTTGGCGTGACTAGACGCAGAGGCGGGATTGCTCTTCCGGGAGTTGGTCTTAGTCGAATTTGGAGCCGAATCAGGCCGAGTCGAAGTTGAAGTTGACCCCGAACCCTTCTGATTCTGATTCTGATTATGGCGAAACTTTGCGGGCTTGCGAGCGTCTTCAAAGCGCTGCGCGTGGTCGATAGTCTCTTGCAGAGTCAACGGGATGTTCTGCGAAATATGGCTAGACGTGTTTGCGCGCAAATTCTGCTGGTATAACCAGCGTTTTACCATTTCAGGTAGTTCCAGTGATGACTGCGTGAGTAGCAGCATGAATTTGGACGTGTATTCATGCTGAGTGCCTGAAATTTGCAAGTCGTACAGCTTGGATAGTACCTTAAAATCGAAGTCACTTTCACGAAAACGAACGCGGATTTGTTGTTTGAAAACGAACCACGTCCGCGGTTGCTCACCAAGGATGTTCTTAAACTCCCTGTACCATGACATCGCGTCTGGTCCAAGAAAAGGTGCAACCATGTCGACGAAGCGAGAATCACAGCTGTCGCGCTCACGTGCATAGCCGCTCAGGTGCTCTTCTATGGCGAACAGCCACAACTCGAGGTCCTCGTCAGCTCGGCCGTAGAACTTAGGAGGCTCGGCTTTATGCTTTTGGCGAGTCACGCGAGACTGTTGCTTAAACATCTCGCGCTGAAAGTGTGTCTGTTGCTCCATGAAGGCTTGGAACTGAGCCTGCTGGAGCTGCATGGCCTGCTGCTGCGCTGCCATAACATGCAGCAGCTGGTTGATAACACCATCGCTCGTGCCAGTGCCAGGCTGAGGCATGGCCGCACCAGGAACTGGAGGCGGGGGCGAGGTATTGGGATGGGCACCCGGCCTGGCGGTGCCGGCGTGCAAGGTGTGCTTGACGCAGGTTGCCCTGGGACTGACGCGTGATCCATGGCTTCGTCGTCAGTCCTTGGCTGCCGGCGAGGTCGCAAATTCAGTGAGGTATCTTCAGCAGCGCGGGGTGTCTTGGGTCGTTTCATGCACTTTTCCGTACTTAAGCGGGTAAGTACGGTAGTGCCTCAAATACGGTCGTACAGAGTTTTCACTCTAATTTCGAAATTGTCACGTGATCTGTAGAACGGAGTCTTGGAAAGAGGACTTGATATTGAAGTGAAGAAAAGAAGACTGAGCTATCGAATGAAATCGAACTAGAGGGCCTGGCGTCGTAAGTTACCTAGAGTTACAAGGGTGGTGGAGTATCCGTTGTCCGTTGCAAAACGGATAGTGCTGCCCCGTGGCTCGTTGGTTTGATATTGCTGACGATGCATGCATCACATTCGACAGTCGCCACATCCCACAGACAATTGTTCACGGTTATAAAGAGAATCGTCTCCAGCAACAAGGGAGACTAGCAATGACGCTCGTGGTGCAAAACTGCACGAGCCACGCAAAGAGGCGATCCACGGTGGATTCCACCATGTTGGGGGTGGTGGTGGGATCACAGTAGCATTTAGGATCCGAAAAAATTACCGCAAATTAGGGATTAACTGAATTAGGAAAAGGCACTCGTCACGTAGACCAACTATATGGACATAAAACCAACTATCCTGCAACTTAAGCACCTCTTACAACAACTGTTCCCTGACCCTGAACCTCCTCCGGGGAGTGGCGTGGCAAATGTCGAGGTTTAGCACACCGCGCGAAGACTTCGCTTCGCACGTCGATACTAAACCTCTCTGGCCAAGCCCGTTCGTTTGACCCTAAGTCTTGATCAAACGCAGCGCGCAGCGCTGCGTTTGATCTCGCCGGCCGAAGCCGGCGACTTCGGTTGCTTTTCAGGTACTAGGGTTACTCGCCTGGCTTTAATTTTAATGAGATAGTTGGTCTACGTAAGCACTTTCTTTGGAAAGTGCCCAAAATAAATTATTGGAACATAAAATACAAATTTATTTCATTTTCTCCAAGTTTATTTCTTTGAAGTGAATCCGAAGGGTCAGGTAATGCGCTGTACTTGCTGGAAATTGAAGGTACAGCGAAATCGGCGGCTGGTGTAGCGGCCTTATTCTCCTTTTCTTCTGCCTGTTGAGAGGACAATGTTGAGGACTTGCTAATACCTTTGGGTCCTACCAGGACATTGACTGCCATGGCGTCATTTCCGATCATTCGAGCCTCGATGGCGTGTCGAAGCAGCCCCAATCTATAGAAGCTTGCCTCGCAATACAGCTCGCGCAACTCCCCCACTGCATCCGGTAGGTTATTGTCTCGCAAAAAGCGAGGATCAGTCTAAATACCCAGAAGTCCCGGTCGAAGAAGAAGGAGCCGTCCGTGTCAGGGCGCAGCTTGGCCGTTTTCGTGCACAGTTGAGCCAAGATCGAAAAGCGATCCCGAGTCCAAACTTTCACGGTAGATTTGAACAGCTACGTCGCGAGCAAATCTGCGTTAGCTACATGCGTGTTGATGCTCGCAATGAAAATAACCCAAACGCACATACCTGCCCACCTACATTGAAGATCACAACCGTGTCGTCCGGCAAAAAGTTGAAATGCTTGCTCACGTTCATTTCAAATCTGTCGAACAACAGGCCATTATTAATAGTTCAAAGTACAAACCCAATATCATTAGCAGTCTCAAGGCAGCTTACTCGTCACGATTGGCATCGTACTCGCTGTGCGCCTTCCACACCCACCCACTCGGCCACTACCTTCTTCTTCTCCTCCACGAGCTGCATGCCAATACTACGCATCAGAAACAACCATTTGCCCACTAACTCCAAACCAACCGCCCAACCTTTTTCTCTGCACTCTCAATGAGCATCCACTCCCGCTCCAGCTCGCGTCGCAAGCCCTCACGCGACAGCATTTCCACTTCAAAGTCGAAAGCGTCCGTTCAGTCTATGTTGCTCTTTCGCAACATAACCGAATTAAGTTGCTGAACTAATGGTGCTTGTTTGTGGTTGGCTCAGCCTCGCAGTTGTCAAGAACCTCCCTGCAAGATAGTTAAGCTTACGATGGCGATCTCAGGCATGCGATGGGGCGATGAGGACGACGACCTGCTGCCGCAGCGCGTGGAGAGCGAGCCGGACAGTCACGGCGTGCGTCAGATCGTGGAGTGGAAGGTGAACGAGGCCGGTGACAAGGTCAAGGTCACCAAGAAGGTCAAGAAGGTGACGGAGATCGAGCGCGTGAGCAAGCGCGCGCTGGAGCGCAAGAAGTGGCCCAAGTTCGGCGATGCGCTGGACGACGGTGACGGAAGTAATGTGACGTACCGGTCGTACGAGGAGGTGACCCTCGAAGACCCAAACGCCGACCAGGTGCTGCCCGGCGAGAAGAAGGAGGAGGAGAACATCTTTGCAGGCGTCAAGAACTCGTCCATCGTCGTGTGTCGCCACTGTGGCATGGTGGGTGACCATTGGACGCTCAAGTGTCCGTACAAGGACACGCCCAAGGACGAGCTCGAGCAGGACATGGCCAAGCGTGCCGAGGCTGGGGAGCCCCCCATGTCTGCCGCTGCTGCGTCTTCCGGCGAACCCGCGGCTCGTGGCTCCGCTCTGGACGGCGCCTTTGGATCCAGCAAGTACGTGCCGCCTAGTCTGCGTGGCCGTGCTGCTGGCGCTGGCGGAGACATGGGCGGTGACAACTCGCGCGACGATAGCGCTACGCTGCGTGTGACCAACGTATCGCCCGACACCCGCGAGGACGACCTCAAGGAGCTCTTCCGCTCCTTCGGCCCCGTGTCTCGCGTGTACCTGGCCAAGGACCGCGAGACGTTCCAGTCGCGTGGCTTCGCGTTCGTCAGCTTCGTGTACCGCGAGGATGCTGAGAAGGCGCTGAACAAGCTGCAGGGCTACGGTTACGATCACTTGATCCTCAAGCTGGAGTGGGCGAAGCCCTCAACAAGCCTGCCAACGAGGACGCCGGCAGCATGGGCACGACTTTCCGCTCCGGCTACGGTAAGGCGCTGCCGCAGAACGTGGCGCCTCCTCCGCGGAAGTAGGAAGGCAGGCAGCTCGGTAGTTTTCAATGCTACCGGTAGCGCTCTGACCCACCTACGTAGTTAATAAAGCATTGTTTGGTTAATCACATGACATCTCTGCTTCAGCCTCATCAAAAACATTCAAACGGCCCATCTTCCACATGGTGCGGACGTTCAGTATTATACATGTAATTATTCAAAAATTGTAGAATACAGTATCTACCTTCAAAAACGTTCGCTCCCACTCTATCCCATTATTCTCAAAGCGTCGGAAGACCCAAAGCTCCGGCAATATTGTACACAACCCACGACCCATGGCGAGCGAGCAGTTCCCCGAGAGCCTCGCGTGGGTGGAGCGCGGCTCTGTGCTCATCCGCCGCATGAACTCGGAGCGCATCGCCGAAGATCCGCGCGTGCGTCGCTTGCTGCTGAAGCTGTCGCTGCCTCCGTCGCCCACGGAGGTGACGGCGATGGAGGCGATCGCAGAGGAAAACACAGTCGACGAAAGCGAGGAGAAGCTGCCGGCACCGAGGACGTCGCTGCTGCTGGACGCGCAGGAGAGTTTCGAGGCCATTGAAGCGGCCACAGACGCCAACGACGTCAAGCAGGAGAGCGAGAACGCGGCCCCCAACACGTACAAAGTGTTGCTGTGGACCTACAGACTGCAGGCCTCTCTGCAGAGCGCAGTGCAGTACGCACTCTTCGCCAAGACCAGCGAGGATGGATGCTTCATTCAGATCGCACCCAGGTAGAGAGGCCTTTTCAGAGATAGGGAGAGTGCTGTTATTGATATTCTGTTTTGTAGAGTTTATTGTGTGGCACCGCCACATATTACGACGTTCAGTCGGTTGTTTGGCGCGTACTCGTCGGCGCGTAATTGGAACGCGGCGGTGAAGGTGCTGGAGCAATTGGATTCGCAGATGTCCAAGAGGTGGGTGTGCGCAAGGTGGTTGTGGAAGTGAAAAGTTAATTTTTTCTTGTTGTTGATGATGCAGATTTGAAGACGGAGCGTGTGTGTTTGACTGCGGGCTGTTTGATGGAGTCAAGAGGATGCACCACAAGCCGCTAGTGTTTGATGAATTTTGTGGTGAGTGCTGATTGTTTCGAAAATGTGCGTTCATTCTTGACTGAGCGAATTGTGTTGTGTTTACATTGCAGATGGACGAATTGCTTCCATTTCCTATTGCCGTGGGCCTATCCCGTCGATGCATTCCGGGTTCGTGGTCACCTCGACGGTGGCGGCGTGGCTGGATTTGAAGCCGTCAAATGTTGCCATTCTGCTCGCGCCAAACAACGAGCAGATGAGCGTGTTCGCAACGTGCTGCACACTCTACTGCACGGATGCTTCGTCATTCCCAGAAAACTTTGGAAATGAGCTGCTGAGTGCCTACTTGCAGCACATTAAGATGGCAGAAACGTGGCCTGTTAAACTTCAGCGGACGTTCAGTGGGAATGACCCGAAAAATGCGGCTTACACCGGTGGGTTACCGAGACCCCAGGCGAGATACATCGCAGATTTCGGCAAATTGCTGGAGATGCGCGATAGGATGCTGGTGGAAAGCGCGGACTCGCCTGCGCTGGAGGAGAAGAAGCAAAAACTGACGGGAATTGCTGTTACACCCTCGACTCGGCCAATTTACATTCGACAAATCGATCTGCTGTCGAGTCTTGACTGCTTAAGCGATCCCAGTTCAAGTGCGGCCGCCTTATCGCCATTGGCAGACATTTGCCGGCCTTACTTTGTCATTCAGAACGAAAAGGGAGTTCTCTTTTCCAGCATGATTAATGGAGTTCGAGACGTGGATCTTCATGCCGGAATGCACGTGTTTCGAGTGGGGCGTCAGTTCAAAAACTGTACTGACCTTCTGCTGAAGATGTATCATTTGCCTTTCGGACGACAAGGAGAAATGATTTTTGAGTGCAGACTGCACGCCAGTATCCTGTTAGAGCTGCAAGTGGTGGAGGGTGAAGCGGGGCTCAAAGCAAACGATGCGGGAGTCGTCACCTTGCACCTCGAAAAGGGTGATTTTGACTGCATTTCGTCCACATTTTCACTACCCAAGCAGTTTACAGTTCGCATCCTGTATTCGCACGATTCCAGTGCTTTTCCCGCTATGGAGGCGCCGTTGCCCATTAGGCAAATGGAAGAGATAAATTCTGTAGGAGCCTCAGCAGCTGCTGCGCATTCAAACGGAAATGTGAGCCAAGGCAGTGCGTTTGCCGAGCAGCAGCGCCGCGATAGTCGTGCAAAAGCCATCCGCTACGACGGTCCGAGTGCTGTCACATTTTTGTTGGGTCAATCTGGTATTCGCACACCGTTCGGAGACCTAACACTCGAGAAAATCGACGTTGTTCGAAAGGCGCTCAGAAACCGCGTGGACATCTATCTTCTCTTTCACGTAGATGCTGGTCATGGTCAGACTAAAGTGCTGCCTCTACGGCACCTCTTCCGCTTCGTGTTGCCCGTCATTATCCGGGAAAAAGTCATTGCAATGGGAGCGACTCAACAGTCACTAGCTGAAAATGCTCCATCTTCATTTGACGTGGGCGCTGGTACGTTGCGTGGCACCTGCACTGTAATTGGCCTTGTTGTTTACGTGTCTACCCTTTTGCGTGTTGTGGCAATAGGAATGATGCCTTTTGATGAGGAATATGCGCGGTGGCTGCAGCATCTGTATGAGACTGATCTCGGTACGTTGAACTACACCCTAACTATTAGTTACCTGTTTCATTGTTGAGACTGACAGCTATGCTCTCCTTCTAATTTGATAGATACCCCTGGAAACAATTACGATGACGAGGTGCGTTTTGATTCTTCTTAGTGCGCGGTTTCCTTTGACACTCACTTCTTTGTTGCTTCAGTTCGTGCGTGGGATATCTGTAGCAGATGTCCAACCAAGCCTGGATTATCGAATCGGTAAGCTTGAACAACCAAGAGGGAGACAACGAACTTCGTTAACTGTCATTTTTTCTTATACAGTGAGCATCGAGACAGAAACCAATGAAACACCTCCCCTGCCCGCGACCAACACGGCCGCCGCTCTTACACCCTCAAACGTACGTTGTTACCGACGTCCCTTTCCAGTATTCAGACTCTTACTTCTTTTGTTTTGTTCGTTGCAGCCGTGGTGCGCCGACATCGTTAATCAACCAGCTTCCAACATACACGTTCACCGCAGCTAAAGATCACGATGATCGCGGCACCCTGAGTACGTCCGCGGGCGCGTCTTGTTGTTGCCGAGGAGATTGCTAAATAAGCGTTTGTTTCCTTGCTTCTAGCTGTTTGATCTGCCGATGCAGCTTCGAGGTCGGCGAAGAGATCAAGTCGCTGCCATGCTTCCACTCGTACCACTCCGATTGCATCGACTCGTGGCTGTCTCTGAATAAGGTCTGCCCAGTTTGCCAGTTCAGCGTCGACCAAGTTAACTAGAAAAATTTGAGCGAAAACAATGATGAATACACGTGAATTGATAATTTATCCATTTCAAGCATCAAGAAATCTTTGTCGTCGCGTCAATGACTTCGAAGTCTCCGAAGCGAACCATATTTTATGGTCTTTCGTTTTTGCAGGCGTAGAATCCGCGTGTAATCGTACTCCGAACGGCATGACTAGTGCTCAATAAGGTAGACCTGAACGATGCCGATCACAACGCCCAACACGCCGCCCATGACAACGAGTTTCCACTCGTCCTCCTCGAAGATAGGATGAAGCAGGTTCTCGAACTGCTCCGAAGTCAGCAGTTTCATCTTCTCACGCAGCGTGACTTCCAAGTCCATAGCGATGGTGGCGTAGCCTTCAATCTGGCGCAGGCTGTCAGGGAAAATCTCGACGATGTGGTTGGTCACATCCTCTTTGATGTTGGCGTACATTTCCTCGCCAATACTGAAATTAATAATCTTCTGCGTCGTCTGGGTAGCAGCATTCACAGCCTCCTGGACGTTATCGTAGACGAGCTCGAATAGCCTGTCAGAGTACGGCCCCTTTAGGATAGCCTCAAAAATGTTCCGGGAGTTCAGGACGTCGCGTGCAACCATCTTGCCGTAGACATCGGCAACTTGGTCCTGGCGGCGGAGGAACAAGCCGTGAAACGTAATACCACAGTACCTCTTCGGGTTCACGGGCTCAAAGATCATCTTCAGAGCCAACCAGTTCGTGATCGTGCCCACTAGCAGGCCAATCACCGGGAACACGACAATCGGATCCGAGTAGACGAACCAAATGCCCATCTGCATCAGACCAAAGAGTCCTCCCATGTAAGCACCTGAATTGCGGATGAAGGCAAGCTCCGAGTAGCCGCAAGTTACGAACATGTTCACCAGCAGCTGCTTGTCCTTGCACATGTTGGTCACCACCATATCCTCCAAGTCGAACACATCCTCAATATTGTTGCGGATCTCATCCATGAGCGCCTCGATGTGGGCAGGGGACTCCTCCTTCACCTTTTCAACGATCTCCTCCTTCACCTTGGCTGGCAGCACGGCCCACAGATCTGGGCTGTACTTCAGCGCCATGTCCTCCACGACCGTGTGGATCGTATTAAACAGAATGGGCTCCAGCTCCTTCACGACCTGCGCCGGCTCAATTCTTGCGAACACCTCCGACACGTGCAGCAACTGCTGCGTCATGATCTGCACGGCTTGTCGCGCCATCTTCTCTCCCTTGTGCGGGACGATGCCCTGCCACCCAAAACCCGTGTTGGTGTCCGGGATCTGCAGACACCCCGTGTACTGGAGCGGGTAGAAGGTCATGAAAAGTGCCACCCAGATGTGGAAGTACGTGAAGACCACACTGACAAGAGGGATAGAGCCGTACGTAAGTAGACTCTCCGAGTCAATGCCAATGTCTTCCAGCGGCCCACGCAGCACCGTGAAGCACAGAATGATGACGATAACGAACACCACCATGAAGACGATTACAGGAACGGACGGTGTCTCCACCATGGGCGGGAACTTGACCGGCTCCACCTTGCTCGACGACTCCCTCGTGACTCTCCGCGGGGAGTTGGCGAGCGGCACAAAGTCCGTGACGATGGCCAGTGAGTCGTCGTTCGTGGCCACCTGAACCATGCCCAGCAGCGTGAAGCGGAGGCTCATGGCTAGGTCCTGCGGCTCCAGTAGCGCCCAATCAGCGCCTGCAAAGCGAACGACCTCGGCGCCCTTGCGGCCCTTGAGAGCGGCCGCAAAGCGCGCGTAGCGGCCGTCCTCGAAGCGCTTGAGCCATTCCTCCAGCTGCTTGGGCGTCCAGAACTCGGGGTTCAGCAGCAGCGCCTGCGTGGTGTCGCTCGAGCGCGCCATGGTGGGATACGGAGTGTACGGGGTCGCAACTCGGTAAGTAGGGGTTATTGGGACCCGGAAAGTGGCGTAGGGAAGCGGATAAGCGTCGGGTTGGACTGTACGGCGAGCGGGGCGCGGGGAGACGCTGATGCACGCACACCGAAGCACAGACGCACAAGCGCAGATGACGGTAAATGTCTGCGGAAAACTGCTCGGCGGTTGACGAGGGGAGCACGGCTTTTTTGGCGCTGGAAGAGACCCCAAACGAGCAACACACTTACAAACGGCAAGTCAGTTCCTCTGATCGCGCAACGTCTGGATTCCGCCCCGTTGCTGGGCGATTGACGGTTCATAACCGCGGCGTGATAGGTGAGAAATGGAGCTCTCGCCCCGTACAAACGCCTGATTACGCCAGGATTCAGCGCGTTGGAAACACACACTTGCAGTGCAAACTTGCAGTGCAAGTGTGTGTTTTCCAAGTTGCAGCGCCGTCCATCAATGTACACTGACAGGACTCGCCGACTCGGCAGTTGCGAGCAATACGGTCGCTGTCAAGCGAAGATCGACTCGCCGTGATTAAAATGTGGTGCCCGGTCTATGTTCGGTCGGGTGAGCCACATTAGTTGTGTATTTCACACCATTCAACATGTTGAAGTGGCTTTTCAAAAAAGAAGTCGGAAAGCAGTACAGTAGTCTGCCTCCTCAGCGAACGGGCCAATCTAAATAGCCTTCCATATCTTATGGACCTCTCCACACGCTCATGGTCCATAGTTGAATTTAACATACTAGAGGATTGGGGTGGTAGCGCGCAGGTCAGGCAAAGGTCGGCAAAACAAGATTAAGATTAAGGAGGCGATAGTTAAGAAGCAAGAGGGAGATGACGAGGCGCCAGAGGTGCAACGAGTAGCGGCGAATGCGGTTTGCGCGGCGTATGTGAAGCGTCTTGGGCTTAGTAAAGAGTAACTTGTCTTCTTGTGTTTCCCTGCACGCCGGGGTTGGTCGACACGGTGCCGATTGCGCCAAAGTCCATCTTGCCGTCGGTGGAGAACTTTCCGTCCAACGCGCCGGTGTGCCCAACTGGCAGCAGCACCTACTTTATTTAACGTCCTTGTCAATACAAATTCGTCCGTCCAAATGGCTGTGACTACCTACGCTCCGCTACCGTACAAGAAGTCCTTGAGGTCGGTCGACGCTCACTTAGCCACGTGGGTGTACGCCTCAGGCGCCTACCCTCATGTGCAGCCGTCAGCAAACTCGAGTAGACACAGCTACTCTGCACCAACACCGCCGGATGTCCGTCCAGTCATCCGTCCCCAAATGCAGGGTCTGCCTGCCGTCTACACTCTCCAGTGCAGGTCGTTTCCACTTGCGACGCTCGCTGCAAGTTTCAGAGTGAGAGACTCAGCTCGCCGCCCACTCCGCCGCCCTCGCCGTCCAGCCTGATCCCGCCACTTGCGTGCTCGCCGATCGTCACCGATACCTCGTGGTACCACTCGTCCAGCCAATTTCCAACCGTGCGTCCATTCTGCTGACACGTGTCCTCGCTTTGCCCGCTCTCATTCAACCGCCGCCGTTGTTCATCATGACGCGCATCGCCACGTGCCGGTGTCACGCTGGCCCTGTTACAAAAGCATGACCGCGAGGAAGACCTGCGAACCACGCGCGCAGTTCGTTGGAGCGCGGCGTGAACTGCACCCTACATTAATTGTGCCGGCCACTTTTGCCGTCGCTGTGGCCACAATCGTCCTCGCTACGAAGCATTCGAAGCTGGCTTTGTTATACTTTCACTGCTGTTCGTCGGGCCAGGACGCGTACATTTGCAATGATGAACAATGGCAGGGTCCTGGTGGAGCGAAAGTAGATGATATGCTTGAACGCGTACTTGATCACCCATGACACCCGTCCGCGATATAATGCAATCATTGGGTATCACTTTCGGTAGAAGACAAAATGAGGGATCGTTTTGCTGTTATTCATGCAGGTCACTATATGTCAATCAAATCTTTTTATTATTATTGTTTAGAGGGGTCAAGTTCTTTCTGGACGTCCTTCTTTTGAAAGCGACGAAAACAGTCTACGTACACAACACGAAGAACATTCGAGCTCCATTGAAAGTGTTGTTATAATAGGCCAGAACTGCAACGTCCAGCTTCACAACGCAGCGGCGGTCGTCGTCATGCAAATTGAGCGAGAAAACCTTAGGTTCACATGTACCGATCTGACAAACACAACAATATGCACACACAAAAACACATCGACAGTCCAGGCGAGTGCTGCCTTTCTGCCGAGCAGGCAAGCGGAGCTTCCCTCATGGATATCTTGAACGCGGCCAGAGAGCTGCGACCTATCGGTCCACCCGAAGGTGGCCTTAATGTGGAAGCAGTGGCCACAGATTCGACCCCACCAAACCGTTTTCCGGCCCAGATCCATGTCAGCTATCAGCACCGACGCGCGGTGCCCATAAGTCAGAAGACGACCAGGCCTCAGAGCGGATGAGCTACCACCGGAAAGTTTGTTTGCGGGCGACACGATCGAGTATTACTCGATGGCCTTCGTGTGCGGCGACCCACGAGGCCACCGAGTTGCTGCAGTTCTTGGAGTCACGCCCAGCGATCCATTTCCGCTCTCTATCGGCACCTATGAACTACTCCCGCTCACAAGCACGATGAGGAGGGTAGCCGACCGGTTCGGCAACAGATTCAGGGCTGGTCATGCGCTATGGCGGACCGTCAGGTCATTTTCAAATAGTTGCTGGAAGTTGGGATGACCCAAATCTAGCGCTTTCAGCAACGCGTTACCCACCATCATCGAGCAAGCAGTCAACTCTACGATGGGTTGACGACGTGCCGAGAGCGATGAAGATGCTGTTACAGGTGCTCCGAGGACCGTGCGGAGTTTGGATCAGGAGTTTGCAGCTGTGGGGTCTTTGCGGACCTCCAGCATACACAAAATTACAACTGCATCCGATGCAGCTGCAGTGCCAGCCTCTCCTGCGCATGCAGCAGCGTCCACAAGCGAGGAAAGTCAAGTGAAGATTTGGAGGTGGATATTGAATTCGAGGTGGGTGGAGGGACCTGATGCCGAATACGCGGGGGCATCCTGCACCTCGAGAGGGGACGACACGGATGGTATCGGAGTCTCAAAGGCTTCTCCCATCCACGATACGGCTACTCGAAGCGAGTAGATTGATCTAACGGACGCATCACAATAGAAAGAGGATGGAGGAAATTGGCGGGAGTCTAGAGCGGCCGATATTGCTGTAGGAACCAAGTCAGTTACCCAGCTTGCTTCTACCTCAGTAGGACCATCTACAACAGGTGAGGAAAGCCACAAAGATGACGAAGAAGATGGAGCACGTACCACGATCTGATTGAGGCCGGCAAGTACGTAAAGAGTATTCCTACGCGCTGGGAGCGTTCTAAGATACGGCACCAGGCCAAGAAGCGACCTGGTGAGTGGTCCGTGAGGCGTTCGCGAAAGCGGCGATATCAGAAGAAGTGCGCAGTGACTCGGAGCGGTATAAGTGTCTACCACGTTGGATCTCTTAAGGCACAGAAGGTGACGAAGCTGTTGGCTTTTCCTGGAATGAAGGGCGCATGGTGGCGTTACATGCTAGACGCCCGATCTATATTGAACCTGTAGAAGATGTCCAGCATGTCCGCGGAGAAGTCCAGTGATCGAGTTGACGAATGGGTGCAACACGAAGGACATTGCGTTCCCTGACATCGGCGAATACGACTCTTGTCGGTGTTTTGGCGATTGCTTCATGGACACCTGCCTTAATATGGCTTCCTCGGTGTACTGTACGCCATACTGTTGCGAGCAGGATGCGCAGTGTAGTAACGCTCCGCGGTCACGGACTACGCTGAAGCTGTTCGACACGGGCGAGTAGGTCTGGGCGTGTACACAACTACTTACCTGTACGTAGGCGACGTGGTTGGCGAGTACACCGGAGTGCTGGCCGAGTACGACGCGAAATTGGAGGGGCAGCCCAACCAGGCATTGAAGCAGAACAGTGGGTACACTATGCTGTACAATGCGCTTTCATCTAGGAAGAAATACGTGTATGTCGAGGCTTTAAAGAGCGGGTCTATCACGCTTCATCAGCCACGTATGTGAACGGAACACAGCCTTCGTTGAGCAACAGAATCGCACGAAGGTTAAGGTTCTTGTCAAAATGGTGAAGTGTGTGAAGGAAGGAGCTGAAATCACAGTGCACTATGGGTCGGAGAGATGGTTCAAGTGCGCATGCGACGTCTGCTGGATGAAGACAAGTCCGGCTGCGAAGGATAGCGAGAAGTAGTAGCTTTCTACGTTTTTCCTCGCATGTATGATCAGGAGGATGTAGTGTACAAGAGGGTTTTACATGTTCAAATTTCGTACTCGTCGGCCCGAAGGCGCAGGATGCTGCAAATGAAATTGTCTTAACGATCCTCCAGCTCAATGGCGGTGGGGCCCACAACCCCAACACAAAGTGTAAGTACGTGTATTAGCGCCATCCTACACATTACATGTGAGGAAACAGCCCGAAGCAAATTTACGCGCTTGTATGCACATTCTTATACATTTTCCGTGCATATTATCCACACCTCGTGAAGCTATGTGAAAAAGGGTAGGTGCTGGGTCACGGAACGTCGATATCTCCGAACCCTCGTATCAAATGTGTTCGTACGTGTGACGCATACATGAACACACCGTCTAAACTGAATCGGGGACGTAGCGCGTGTGCTGGATCAATCCGAACTCAACGCTGGTCCAATGAGCGGTGGACGTCCGCCGCTCTCTGTATCTTCCTTTTCTTTCTTTTCTTTCTGCTGACCAGCACGCTTCTTCCGCTGCGATCCACGTGGTCGGCTACGCGGAGGGCGAATAGTAGGTGCACACAGGTACCGAACACGTAGTAGTAGTTGCATGCACACCACTTATATTGGTCACATTCACTTGCCAGCCGCACCAGGGCTGGCCTTGAACTTCCATACGAGCATAATTAGCCCCATTTGCGCCGACACAGCTATACCAACTTCGGTACGCTTGTTAGGTGCCACGATAATGCGCTTCGCCAACAGACCTACCACGGATACGATAGAAGGCTCTCCAGCACACGCAAAATCAGAAGTGGGTTGAACGCCAACAGTCAGAAGCTTCTGTCTCGCCAGCTGCGACACCCGACGAATGAGGATTGATGCTGGTTCAGCGGTGAACCGGAAAACACGTGGTTTTGGGACTGGTCCGCGCAGCAATCGCTCAGTTCTTTGAGAAGAGTTCCCATTTTCAAGCGGCGGCGTAACGTGTAGTCACGCTTTAGCAGGGCGTTTAACGTCTCTGCTGGATTATTCGTCGTGGCGAAGCCGCTTGGAGTTAAGAACGCCTGCCACCTGCTAAATATTCCGTTGAGCCACTGGCCGCTCATGTACTGAGAGAATGCGAACAGCATCTGATCTGCTGTCCACGTCGCCAGAATAGAATCCCGAAGTCGCCCGAACTCGAACTCACTCCTCGCGAAGTGTAGGTCGTACACATCCCGCACTACCGCAGCCGCTACGAACGAGGGAAAGTTCTTAATCCTCTTTTGAACCTTCTCCATGACGTGAAAAAGCACATTAGGGACTGGAATCCAGGAAGCCCACCGAATACCGAATGAAGAGCATTGTACTGGGCCTTGTCGCCATCTGTCATAGCGAAGCGGACGAGCAGTTCCTTTTGCGTAATCCAGGCAAACATCCTCCGTAGAGCGAGCAGCACCGCTTCGAATACGAGTTGCGTCTCTTGAGACACAACGAAGCCACCACGTGGAATCCGCATGAGCGGTCCGATATTCCAATGACGACGACTGGATATTTACGATAATACATTTTGTAAGTCGCGTCGATGTGTAGGATGAAACTATCAGGGGGCAGCAGCATCCTCAGCATGAGCAATAATAAATGGCGATCGTCTGAGCCGTTGCCTACAAGCGGGCGGCCGTCGCGATCTAGTTCCCATCCAAAATAAATGCCTGCGCCATTTCCTCAGCTCCGGTGAAATTCCTCGCATGAATCCACTTCCTTAGGTCGTCCACACAAGCATGCACGAAGTTCTGGACAGCTTTTAAACTTGGGGGCGTCAAGGGGTCGCAAACTTTACGTGACAGCGCGTGGCGAATGCGCATTGGTCGCAGATGGTGCTCCGCCATCTCGCGACAGACTGACTTCTGCGCATCGGTCAACTTGATGCGCTTTGGCGCGCATGCTGCCGTCGTGTGCTCGCCGAGCTCATAGATAGAAACTATTTGTGTCAGGAGGCAGATGAGCACTTCCCACGCCAAGCGCATTTCAGGTCGCTGCTCTCCACGCACGCGTCCGAACTGCATTCCAGTCGTCTGTACCGCATTTTGTGTGGCTCCACGCTGCAGCACTAGGGGCACACCATTGTGTTGCTCTTAGTGATGTCGTACGCCTTCAGAGCCGTGAGGTGCACGTCCGCTTCTCCTACCTCAGCAGCGATAGCCCGCTCTCTCCAGGGAAGGAGCTTGGGCATGAGTGATGCCAGGTCCGGGTTAGTGTCTCCTTGCAACCTCCAATCGGAAGTTTGCGGCATGTACGCTGAACGGGCGCTGATTGGCTTTAGTAGACCTGATCGCTACTTGTCTGTGTATCTCGCAGAAAACGAGCGGAATTTCAAAGACGCAACATCCTTTTGTGCTGGTCAGCGCCGTTACAATGTTTCTCAGATTTTGAAGTGCTCACCAGATTGTGTGGTGAAATCCCACGGGAGAGTGCCAGTTAGGCGTTCTCCTTGTTAAAGGGGTTAAGTACTTCTGCAGTTAAAAGGCGCTGCCACCGATCGAAAGGCACTACATATATCTGCCCATTGCACCCTACATTAATTGCGCCGGCCACTTTTGCCGTCGCTGTATCATATTTACCTATAATTTACCACCCCAACCCTTCTTATCGATCGTAACGCTCCACATTTCAGCCCGGGCACGTAAAATTCAATAACGTAACACACCAATTAAGCCTTCCTGTATAACCTTATAAGTTATACTTCCAAGACCCGATACAAATTGGCCTGATCACTTGAAATTTGTATCGGATCGGTACCTACTTTTTGAGTTTCGAATTAATCCCTATTAGGGCTGTCCGTACAACGAACCCGTTGCACTAATACCAGGATTAATCCCTATAGGGCTGTACCCGTTGCACTACCAGGATTATATACTTGCATCATTGATATATATCAGGTGTTCGTAAAGGAGGCAGATTACTGTACAACGTCGCTTGTATTGCAATTTCGCCTGACTAAGCCTTCGCTGCCTGCATTTTTCGTGAATCTGCTGATCACAAATCGGTCATGCAGTATTGAAAGTTGCTACTCAGAAATTTAAACAGTATCGATCAGATCGTTGAAAAGAGGATGCCAAATATCAAAATATCGAGCAAATATAACTTTCACAATGTAAAAGCTGATAAACACAGTAACCCATCTCCCACAATACACACAAATAGGGCGTGCTCGAATGCCCGCTGCCCGGCTGCGCACATCCGCTGGGGGATGCGGATCACCCGAGATGTGCCTCTGAAATTGGGGTGGTGCACTGCAATTTGGAGTGGACCACTGGAATTTGGGGTGGTTCACTCCTGAATCATTGCTGCCGCCGCCACCCAGAAAGCAGTTGCTCCGCCGACCTGGAAGCGTTTGCTGCGTGTCCAGCACCCACCCGTCCAAGATACCGGGCCTCAGCGCTTCGGAGCTGCCACCGGAGGCGCTCAACGCAGGAGATGCAGTCGAGTATTTTTCCCGCGCGTTCGTGTGTGGCGACCGCCGAGGATATCGCCGCGCCGTCGTAACCCGTGTTAACGTCGTCAAGAATGTCGAGTTCCTGATAGCGGTGGATACGGACGAAGTCATCCCGAGGGACATGATGCTCAAGCTGATCGCAGACCGCTTTAGGAACCCTCAAGGCTTGCGAGTCGACATGGCGCAAGCTGCGCACCTACGAACTGGTCGCCGGAAAATTTTCGGCTCCTTCGCAATCCAGCACACTGATAAAAGCTCTGGAAGGAGCAGTCGCCGCTGCTTTCAAAACTGTTCATGAAGCCGTTCATGATGCGTGTGAGGAGATTGTCCCGGAAACGCCACAGAGTAGCATTTGCAGCTCCTCCAAGCCAGGGCTGGGCTCGGAGCACGTGCAATCGCCCAACACTTCAGTGCACGATGTTCCGGTGACTCCGGCCGGCAAAGGAGCTTCCCCACCTCATTCGCAAGTGTACCAAACGCGGGAAGGTCAGAAAAGTCTGCAATTCAGCAGATAATCGTATTGGTATCCTCTGGAGAGGACTGCGAGATGCAGTCGGATGCTGCTGATGACCAGACAAGCTCAGTTAGTGAGAAGGAGGCGGCTGCATACGTGCAGTCGATTCAGAACCGCCACGCTCGCGCCAAGATCCGCCACCAGGCCAAGAAGAAGCGGGTCCAGTGGCATGTCCCCAGATCAAGGAAGCGGCGGCACCTGTCGAAATGTGCTATTACAAAGAGCGGTAGGGAGATCTACCATGCCAAGACTTTCAAGGCTGTCGCGTTCAAGGCCCTGCAGAAAATTCCCGAAGTGAAGGAACAGCTCGAGAGCCTGCATACTAGACACACTTTGTTCGTAGCCCCCGCGGAGAAGGAGGCTCGCACTCTTTGCCTGACGATGCCATGGCCAGCTGAAATTGAGCAAATCAGTACCTGCAAGCGCAACAGCGTTAAGTTTCCAGACATAGGGAACTTCGACGCCTGTGAGACTGCTTTTGAGACATATGCTCTAACGTGGCGTCCGCTTCGTTCTGCACTCCAAAGTACTGCAAGATCGGAGCGAAGTACAGCAATGCTCCACGGACGCTGGGCACGCTGAAGCTGTTCGACACCGGCCGTGTAGGCCTTGGAGTATATACGACCACGGCTCTGGATGTTTGCGACGTTTTAGGCGACCTGGTGGAGTTCCGTGCTGTCATCGAAGGGCAACCTGATCAAGCGTTGAAACACAACAGCGGCCCCACTCTATTGTACAACGCCAAATCTGTGATTGGAAACTTCGTCTACGTGGATGCTCTGAGGTGCGGGTCGATAACCCGCTTTGTGTGTCATTCCTGCGAGCCTAACGCAGCCTTCGTTGAACAGCAGACGCGCTCTCGCGTGAGAGTGCTCGTCAAAATGATTAAGAACGTAGCTGCTGGAGCCCAGATTACCGTGCATTACGGTAACGAGCGTTGGTTTAAGTGCGCGTGCGATCGGTGCTGGAAACACCGGCTCAGTGAGGTAGCCGGAAAAGAAGTAGCGAAGAAGAGTAGGTCAGCGACACGAGGAACTTCCTCGCATCCAGTCCACGCCTCCTTTGCTTAACTAGACATGCGTTCACATGAATCCACCATTAGTCACCATGGTTGAATGCAGGAGCTATTCACAACATTAGTTTTGAAGTTACATTAAATCGCTCATACGTATTACATAGCAAAGATGAAAGCATCTATAGGCGAGACCTATGAATACCTTTAATCGCACAAGCGGGGACGCTGTATCAAATCAAGCTCAGCGCGGCGCCAATTGAGGGAGGACGTCCTAGGTCTAGAAGCACAGCAACTTCGCCTCGTTTTCTCTTGCGTCTGTTGATCAACACTTCCCTACCACTACTATCGACGTGAGAAGTGACGCGGAGGGCGAAAAGGACGTGGATACATGCTCCAAAAGCGAACCAGTAGTCACACGGGCACCATTGACACAGTGTGTCAACGGGCCAGCCATCACACGGTTGTTCTTCGTATTCCTTCCTGGCGTAGTTCACACCCATTTGCGCCGTTAGAGCGATGGCCTCTTCACTGCGCTTATTGGGTGCAACGCGAATCCGCGGGGCTGGCAGAGAGATCACCCGGATAATGCAGCAGGCTCCAGCGCGCACAGCATCTAGATCCTGGTCTTCTGCCACACCCAACAATTTCTCGCGCATCAACTCCGACACCCTCCGTGTGAGGGTTGCTGCCGGACACACCTTGAACCCGAACGCTCTCGCACTACTCGACTGATCTTGGCAGCACGCGCTCAGCTCCCTTAAAAGCGTACCCATTTTGAGCCGGCGGCGCAGCGTAGTCGCGCTTCAGATGCCCACCAAAAACGGCCTCTTGTCGGAGCCGTTGCCAACTATTGGCTTGCCTAGGTTGTCCATATCCCATGCGAACGTGAAAGGCTGGGTCATCGTCTCGACCCGCTGTACGCGTGATCACGGATCCACGTCGTGATCTCCTGGATGCGGTCGTGGTTCTCGATCTGTGTCCGGCCGTAGTGGTTTACGAAGTTCTGCACCGTCTCCAGGCCGGGCAACTCCTCCAAGGGGGTACCGAACTTGCGAGAGAGCGCATGCCGAATCCGCATCGGGCGCAACTGGTTCTCCGCCAGGTCGCGGCAGAACGCCTTCTGCGCCAGAGTTAGCTTCTTGCGCCCTGGGCAGACGACAGGTGAGTTGTGGTCTCCAAACTCGAAGATGGACGCGTACTCAGAGTCCAAGCTCGTGACCATCTTCCCACGCCACGCGCACTTCAATGGGCTCGCCTCGCTGCACGATTTGTGCTCCGCGCCTGAGCAGATCGTGCAAACCATCGTTTGGCTCTTGTTAATGTCAAAGAACTTGAGCGACACGCCAACACCGCTTCAGCTTCAGCTGCGTCGACGTCGACAGCTCTCTCACGCCAGTTCACCTGCCTCGGCATGCTTGCTCGGGTGGGGCTTTCAGGAAATTGTGTGGGTCACGCACCGCAACTTCTTGACACAATCCGCCAATGGCAGGCATCAGCCACCTGACTTAATGGCAGGTGCTGGTTGGTCAGATTATTCCTTCCCACGCCCCGTTTGCGCGCTTCCTGCGCTGCCCTCTCGCATTGTGTAGCGTGCGAATCTTATTGTGCTGACCAGTTTTTATGGTGCCTACACAGACGCATTGTGCTATGGCTGCACTGTATTGTGCGCTTCATGCGTTCTCCAAAATACCATCCCTTTGTTAGTTTACTTACATGTTAAGTATGCCGCTTGATTGACGACGATGTTTTTAATCCACAGGGTTGTACTGTAGGACGACTACCTCCACTTTGTCAACATTTATGTCCACCACCTACATTGGTGTTTAGTACACCACGTTTGAAGGGGGCGGGTCAATTCCAAGAACACAAAGGCAACAGAGATACTCAGCTGAAGAAGTCTAGACATGGGCGTGATTTCGGTGAACGGCGACTCGGACTGGAACTCGCGGATGCAGAGTGCAGGCGGCAAACTGGTGGTGGTGGACTTCTCGGCCGTCTGGTGCGGCCCTGCCAGCACATCAAGCCCGTGTATCACCAGCTGAGCGACCAGTACCATGACGTGGTGTTCCTCGAAGTAGACGAGGCACAGAACCGCGCGCTCATCAGCGCTCTGGGGGTACGCGGCTTCCCACCTTCCACTTCTACGTGAACCAGAACAAAGTGGACGAGCTTGTGGGTGCCGACCCCAACCAGCTGCGCGCCAAGATCGAGCAGTGGCGCCAGTCGGCCTTTAACCCTTCGCGTCCCCGGGAGTGACGCTGGGCGCCAGCTCTGGTGGTGAAGCTAAGCCCCTGTCGACTGCAGAGGCCCGAGAGGCCAGACTCAAGCGGTTCAACGACGTAAGCTTGGTTCCAACGGCCTCGATGCCCGCCCGGCTGCCCCTGCAGCTAAGAAGCCGGCGGTGCCGGACTCCAACATGGTCTGTGACCCGACGACTGGAGTGTGTCGTCCTAATGATGACGACGAGGAGATGAAAGAGGAAAGTGAGGAGATGGGACCTCCACCTGTGAACGAGGACCTACTGACACAGCTGACGGACATGGGCTTCGTCGATCTGCGCTCTCGCAAGGCGCTGCTTGCAACCGACAACCAGGGACTGGAGGTTGCTATCAACTGGCTGGGAGACCACCAGGACGATGCTGATATTGATGAACCCATCAAGTTCGTGGACTTGTCAAAAACTGCTCTGAAACGCGAGCTGACCCCGGAGGAGAAGACGGTGAAGGTTGAGGAGCTGAAGGCACGCATTCTCAAAAAAGCGTGCTGAGCGCGAGGAGCAGGAGAAGGAGGACCAACGTGTGAACGAGCTGAAGCGCCGTACCGAAGGACAGGGACTGCTGGAGTCCCGCGAGGAGATTGAGGCGATCCAGCGCAAGATTGCGGCGGAGAAGATGAAGAAGGACAAGGAGGACGCCAAGCGCGAGCGCGAACGCTTGCGCAAGCAGATCGAGATGGACAAGCGTGAACGCCACGCGCGCGGTGGCCGGTTGGGTGGCCCTCCCATTGACGTTGCGCCTCTCGATGTGCCTACCAAAAGCGAAGAGAAGGAGAAGAAGAAGAGTCCCGAGTTGTCGCCCAAGGAGCAAGTCGTGAAAACGTGGGCATTCTCAAAAAGTACCGCGTTGGCAACGATGGACTTACTGCTCTCAAAACGCTGAACGTGTATGTGAAAAATTTGCTGGAGAAACCCGAAGAGGAGAGGTTCCGCACGATCAACCTGGAGAACTCGGCGTTCCGCAAGCGTGTTGCAAGCCTTGGTGGTGGCGTGGCGTTTCTGAAGGCTCTCGGCTACGAAAAGGATAAGTCTGATGGCAACCTCAAGCTTTCAATTAAAAACCGCGACGTGGAGCTGCTGCAGTATGGTCGCATCCAACTCCAGGGTGCTATTGCTGAGCTCTCGAACTAAACGATTACTACGTAGTACTACGGTAAGATGGCTCGAGCGTGGTATACTCAGTCCGTGCTCAATTTAACCTTTGTTTGCGAACACTATTGACCAAATAACCAAAAGGAAAATAACTTCCACATGCAAAAGTACCATGCTTTTAGGGACGCTACAGCTTTCAATTTCATTCAATACCCTTGGAGTCTTAAAGGGAGAAGAAACGGCTGAACAATCCCTTCGGCTTTTCCTCGCCATCCGACTTTGACTTTGCAACGAACTCGCCACTTTCTGAGTGCTTGTGCGTCCCCTGTAAAGGCACATGAGCCCCTCCGATGGGTGGAGAGATGATGTCGGTCTGAATTCCACTAACGATAATGGACACGTACACAGAGCCCTCCAGCGACTGGTCGTAGCACGTGCCGAAGATGATGTTGGCTTCGTCGTGCACACGGCTGCGAATGATCTCCATGATTTTGTCGACTTCGAACAGCGTCATGTCCTCCCCGCCGCGAATAGTTACCAATAGTCCGTGCGCAGATTCAGTCGGCAAGTCACCAAGCAGAGGGTTTACCAAAGCCTGCTCTGCTGCTTTCCGAGCGCGTCCCTCCTCGTTAGAAATACCTGAACCCATGATAGCGCGACCTGCATTCGACAGGATAGTCTTGATATCGGCAAAGTCGAGGTTAATGAGTCCCGGACGAACAATCAGGTCCGTCACGCCCTTCACACCTTCCAGCAGCACGTCGTCCGCATACCGGAATGCCTCCAGCATGGTCGTGCTTTTGTCCGCCAATGCCAGCAAGTTCTGGTTGGGTACGACAATCAGCGTGTCCACATACTTGGCCAGCTCCTTCACACCAGCATTGGCCAGTCGTGTGCGGTTGGGTCCTTCTGAGCGGAACGGCGTGCTCACCACCCCGACCGTCAAGATACCCAACTCCCTCGCCACACTGGCCACAACGGGCGCTGCTCCTGTGCACGTTCCTCCGCCCATTCCGCCCGTGATGAACAGCATGTTGCTGTCCTGCAGCATCTGCACGATCTCTTCTTTCTGCTGCTCAGCCGAGCGTTTTCCCAGCTCAGGCTTCGATCCGGCCCCAAGTCCCTTGGTGATGTCCTTGCCCAGCGTGATCTTGTATGGGGCCAGCGACCGGCCCAGCGCCTGGCAGTCCGTGTTGGCCACAATGAACTCGACGCCTTCCAGCTGAGACGCGATCATGTTGTTCACGGCGTTACTGCCTGCTCCGCCGAGGCCCATGACCGTGATCCACGGCTTCCCGTCCTTGAACGTGGCTACCAGCGGACGCTTCTTTCGTTCCTCCTTGTCCGCCGGTTCACTGGCAGCGGGGGTGGGAGCTGAGGCTTTGGCGGTCGCAGTTGACCGATTCGCTGTCGTTGGTCGCTTCCGCCGGTCCGCAGAGCGCTTGGCCGTCGACCTCCGCGGTGCTGCGGGCGTCTCGGGGGCAGATGAACTACTCCCGTTGACTTTGGCGGCGTCGAACGAGGAGCTGGGCTCTGTGTGCAGCCACCGCGCACTCTGCAGCAGCGGCAAAGGGCACGACACCGATAGAGACGAAGCCCGACGCGAGAGAAGCAGTAGAGAGCGACCGCGAGACGCCATTAAGATCGGAGCAGGTGACGTCGGCAGCTGACGTCGGCCGTTCAGCCACAAAATGAGGGGGAAATATAGACCAATAACAAGAGCGTGATTGAATTGTCAAATTGTAGTTTACAATTTGCATGTGTTAGTAAAGTTACTGTGCATTACCGGCCGTTTGCAATCGGGGTTGTACTACATGTAGTATTTCTGGCGGTCCTCGACTCTGATTGATCACTGGCCTTGGTGGAGCAGTACCAGCTACCAAGAGGCCAATACGGCTCCAAAACAGGGGGTATCGAAAACAACTTTAGTTGTAGTCGGAGAGGTAATACTGACGCGAATTTACAACCCTAGCAAATACAAAAGCGAAGATACGCAGATTGAGTTGCAAACGGAGTGAAGGGTCATTGCGAAATCCTCCATCGCGAGACTGCACACACTCGCCACCGCAGCAATGAATCGATACAAAGCACAAATGGCGACCTTGACGGCGTTCAACGGCGACAATAGATACGCCGCCGACCACGTGTTCACAACGGAAGCCCTTCTGTAGATCACGCCGGACGACTTGTGCCGCTTGATGAACAAGATAGCCTATGGAGAGCCAGAACCGAGTGAAGACATGAAGCCCGTAGACGCCAGATCAAGCACGCTTGAATTCGCTAAGAAAGCAATTTCTTCTATTATGCCGCGCGTCAACGCGATGTGGGATCCCGTGTTGACACAGGGAAATTCGACTCGCTCGGACGCGGTCAATAAGTTGATCAAGAAAATTAAGCCCTTTGAGATGAGGCGGGGGGGCCGACTCAAATGCACGGCGGTTGATGAGTTTGACGAGTTTGTGAACCTGCTCAAGCTTGTTCGGGGGAACAAACGAGCTGGTGCAAAGTAATGTGCTCACGCTTCAATGACACATAATGGTTCGGATTGACGACATGATGATTCAACAACTTTACACCCAACATACAGTATCCTTCTCTTTTCTCTGCCAAGTCCGTTGGTCCAAGAATACATCCGAGGAACGCGACATGCGCCCGAGCATATCGTGTTTGGTAGCATGGATCCTTGACTGTGCCCTCTACTCAACCTGGCTATCTACATTGAGACCTAAGCAAATGTAACACGTTCCGAGTTCATATTTGGCAATCCGAATGACGGAGATCGGGTTGTGAGACGCAACTTTCAAGAAGCCCACGGAAGGAAAATTAGGGATGTATAGTGCCCCAAAGGCGCGGAGATCTACTGAAGTTGGTGGGAGTCTCTAAAGTCTATGTAAATCGGCGTGATCGGTGGCGAACACGTAAATCAGTAGTGGACGTCTACATCGACAATACACAACCTTATCCAGACGCATGTGCAGCGGCAGCACTGGCAGGTCCTGCTCGAAATTGGATGCGTTGAACCGAGCCGGGTCGTCAACCATGTTGCCCCTGTTGTCAAACAGGTCATGGGATAATTGATTGCAACGACGCTGCCACTGCCATTGTTATGGGCTGTATTAGAACCGACATATGCCAAGTGTGATTTGCTTTCTACCACGTTGATGGAGCGGATTGTACAAGCGTACAAGAATGCTGGAGGCGAAACTGTCCTAAATCCTGTTGACAGAGAGGCAGTTTACGTGCTTGGAGACGGTTCTCATCTCAACCTCGTTACGATAAGCAAAGATGAAACGAGTCAACCAAATGACAACCGAATTTCGGTGAATGCAGTTGGTTCGGCAGGTGAAGGCAAGGGTACCCGGCGCGAATTTGCTGCGTTGTATTCGCAGTTACTTGCATCACGACGATACATGACTGAGGTTATGAATGAGGTGCTGTCTTCAAGGCGACAATCACAGCGCGAAATGGAAAAAGTGCTGACTATTCTGCGCCGGGTAGCTGCTTGTCCTATTCCTCGCCAAACCCAATCGGCTCGCAACACCCCAGCAACGTCAACGTGTTGAAGACGATGGTGCTGCACATCGACGTGCCTTACCCGCTCGGCTCTCCAAGAGACCTAAATGTCTTTACGAGCTCTGGCATGAGCATCAGTTTGGACTAGCTGGCTTGAAACCTGCAAAAGACTTTTCACCGGTGGGGCACGGCGCAAACAAATATGCTTACTCCAGAAAGGAAACATTTTTGAGATGTTGTGGCGACCCTGGTTCGTGCTAGGTTTACAAGTGACTGCGCGATCGACAATGTCTATGCTGTGTACGGTAGACAGCTTTCTGGTGTCGAGCATATAAAAAGCGGGATTCCACCCAAGTCTACGAGTGTAGATATTGTACATTAGCAAACAACTGACATCAAACGTGCTCCATTTCTACCAATCACTGCATTGAATCTCCATTTCTATCAATCAAAAGAGAGTTGTAATCCGAGTTGCAAGAATGCCAGTATTTGTACCACATTAGCATCGAGTATACAGTACCGGTATTCCCAATTTGTAGCGGTCTAGAAGTTGATGGGCACCCTCCTACATGTAGCTTAACGATTCGTTGATCACGGTGCGAGCGGCACCGCCGTTACCGGACCAGACCTTTGTGTGAATCTTTTGATTGCGATCACGCACATGTGGGTAAGACACATCCAGTAAAAGTCGATCACTGTCGTTCAACTGATCTTACAAAATCCGTCCGAAGTACCGTATTCCCCTGTTACAGGCGTCACCAATCTGCAGGCGGGGTAGATCTCGTACTTAACTCCACGTATTTGGTCGTATCTCTGTTATACTATGTTAATAGCTCGCTAATATAAAAGTAGCTACCAACAATAAATACCTGTTCATCATACGTGCAGGACCTTGCTCAAGAATTTTTATAGCGGAAGCGCAAACGGCGATCGATTTACTTGCCTTGGTCTGCCGTATGACCAGGCAGATATGACGATTATTTCGTATGTACCGGTATTATACCTATTGTTTTATTGGCTAAAGTGTGTGTAACTAAGCGACGCTTGAAACAGGGGGAATACGGTATTATAGTTTACTCCGACACGTTTATGCATGCACACTGGAACCGTGCGCGACACCGCATAAGAGCATCTCTACCGGGGCTGCTACATGTAATACCGGTATCCTAAAGCTATTCCATAAAAAGCTCAAAACCTTTTATTTAGCTGCTGGTCAGTTGATGCTCCACCGTCCGTGCTATATTATCGGTTGAACACATGGAGAGCTCTTCAGGACTTCCGACGGGTTTGCAGTTCGTAGCAGAGCTCTTGGGAGAAGACGAGGAAGAAGAGCTACTTGCGGAGCTGTTGTTCAAGCGCGACTACCGTGCACAGGTGACGCGGGGCCTCCTACCCCGGTAAAAGGCCAAATAGACTGCGAGAGTATCAAGCTCGCCATCTTCGTTTACTACAACAGTACTTTGGACCTGAGCCCATTTTCAACGAACTGACCTTCAGGATGCGGTATCGAATGTCCAAGCGATTGTTTTCTAAGATATCATTGGGCGTGTTGATTACTTCACTCAGAAACAAGATGCTACCGGCAAAAGCGGCATTTCGACTCTATAGATGAAAATCTTGAGATGTTAGAGACAGTGGTGACTGAGTGTGTTAATCACTTCTGTGACGCTGTTATTGCATAATTTGCGGGTGAATACATGCGACCATCGTGTGTAGACGAAATGATACGTTTTCTGGAGATTAATGCAAAGCGTGGCTTCGTTGGGATGATTTGATCCATTGATTTCATGCACTGGGCGTGGAAAAACTGCCCCGTCATGCTCGCAGGCCAGCACAAAGGAAAAAGAAGAAACCGTCCAAAGTCCTTGAAGCGGTTGCAGACTACGTTTTGCGCATATGGCACTACAATTTCGGACCCCCGGGGTCTCTCAACGACATAAACATACTCGAACAGTCCCTACCATGCAATGCTACGTGGTGAAGCGCTGCAGGTGTCATACGCCGTGAACGGTAGGTTGATGTATCGGGGGTTTAAAAGAACTTTTTCTAAGCTTGTCACGCTATCATATCGGTTCGTCTAGGTAACATGTACGGCATGCCGTATATGTTGGCCGATGGGATTTACCCGGAGTGGCCAGTATTCGTGACGACGATACAGTGCCCGCTTGGCAAAAACGACTGAATTTTGCTAAGTGCCAAGAAGCTCGTCGAAAAGATGTAGAGCTCTATTGTCGGCTGGCTAAATATCAGTGGTGACCCTAACAACATCGCACTTTTCATGACTGACCCCCAAGGGAACACGTGTCTTTTATGGGACGGGACGAAGAAGCTTTTGAGCGATGGCGCAGTTGGGAAGACAGCACTGTTGCAGGAACCAGCATCCAGGGTCACAGCAGCCTAAGCAGGCCTTCATCTCCAGCGACCCATGCAGGTGCGGATACTGATGCTAACGCTAACGTTTAACATTTTGTTGTGTTGCGATCGTCTACCTTTGTGCCTTCCTGTCTTTTGTTTGCAAGTGCTAACCTGCAGCCTCACGAGTTGGTGCAACGGGAAAGGAAGCACTATCTCTGGTTCTCACCATTATTGTATATGCTTCCAGAGCTGCTACCAGATGAGGCTAGTGGTGCTAATGATACTGTTGTGTTGGTGTCACTCTAACTGGATGCGTTCCTGTCTTTCGTGCGTAAGTGTGTCCAGTTGTGCAGCTACCGATCTCGCGACGTGGTCAAGGCGGCAACCTATCGCTCACATGGACGACCCTGTAAGATCTACTACTTATGGGGATACGCTCAGTGACTACTCACATTGTTATATCTTCTTCAGGTTTATAAATGGCGAATAAAGTGATACACTGGACATGTTGCAGTGCGGGGCTACATCGTGGGCTCGAGCACCTTTGTTTGACCTGCATGTGGGGGGTGAGCGGTTTGGTAATAAAGCCCAGTGCCCCCAAACCCAGGGAGAAGGTTGAAAAGAACACGAGGGAGCCCCGAAATACACAAGGTATATAATGAATTGGAAAATATGATTAGCATCAGCTAAGTTTTCTTCGTCTTGCATACGCTTTATAGGGAATCTCACAGACCCCGGACCCCTGACCGAATAGATCAAAAGCTAAATTCGCTAACGATCGTCGGGTTCTCTACTTCGGCGTTTGTATAAGCATTCTGGCGTTGCAAAAGATCAATCGGACAGCAGCCGACGATATAAATTCCTGTTTGGACGTCATTCTCGCGATTACCTTTGGACCCGTTTGGACACCTCGCAGCTTTGGCCATCCGCTTTGCCGCATTTGGCGCAGGTGTAGTTTTGACGTTTCTGCTTCTCCTGCGCACGAATTTCATCCTTGAAATATTCTCGCATCTTTGCTGCTAATGTTGCTTGCTCAAGTTGCGACGCTGGTGATTTGATTGGAGTACGCTTTGTAGTAGATCTTTTCGATTCGCCCAAGCTCGGGATTCGTTTCTCTCGAGAAGCTACATCGCGGCGGCCGCTTTGCGATCTGCTACCAGCTTGATTGTAATGCGGTGGAGGTTGGATATTTGGGTCTGAAAGAAGCGCTGGTACCAAGGGCATGTTGATCAATGCGGTTCGAAAAGCTTGATTGTATGCCGTGACCATGTACGCCGGATGAAAAAATTGTAAGCTCCTGATGTAGACGTTCGACAACCACTCTGACTGTACGTGGCACCAATGACGTGTCGACGTGGAATCTGAAGATGATAACGATCTACACAGCGATTGCAAATTCCGGTATCAGTGTTGACTATGTGCGTCCGCGTCACCCCGTCAGAAATTTTCGTTGGTGGACACAGGTTGGAGCTCGTGTCTATATTATTTTCGCCTTCCAAACTCTACACAAGGTCATCCACGTGGAAAATGCTATCTGTGATCTTGCGTACGGTGCATGTTGCAGCAGCCCGTACTTGTTTGTTGAACATCGAGTCTGCCCGAGGGGTGATAGTATGATTCCCCTTTTTCCAGCCGCAAGTCTTCCTCTTCTTCGCAAGTGTCTCTGAAGCTGTACTGCAAAATAGCACCACTGCCCCAAAACCCTGATTATCACGTGTGCCACTCAAGAGAAGAGCGTTGTTTTGACCCTCGACAGCGCTATTGGGTTTGCCATTAAAGAGCGGGTACGCGTCGCCGTATGAAACTGCATTTTTCCATTCGTTGCCTACAACTTCCAACTCTTCTCAAGTGAGCCTGCTGTTTCCAAATTTCGTCCAGTTCGTTGGATGAATACCGCGCAGGCACTGTGTCGCAGTCTGTTACTGGGGTTTTCCATTGCCCTTCACAGTGCGTGGCGATGGGATGGGAACACGTCGCGAATGCTGATAGTTTGTCGACCGAATAGCGTCAAGAGATTGACCTTGCCTGACTCCATGACTTTCCGATTTGATCTAGCCTCTTTGAAAGGCCTCTAGATTCTCATCTTCTGTCTGATCTCATTCCAACATTCTCATCCCATATCTTTTCTTGTAAACGTGCACTTCAATGTGAACAACCAATCCAACAACTCAAATAAACATGCGTTCCCTGGGGGCAGTCGTGAAAAGTGTGATGCTATTAGGGTCACCACTGATATTTAGCCTTGCCGGCTCGCTGGCGAATCCTCGACATCCCATGTCGATTATGGATCCCTCACAAAATGGATAAAGTGATGCATGCGTGCATTACCATGAACAACATGATAGTGGACGATGACGCAGAGCTATATCAATTTGATGAGATCCAGTATCAGCAGCATAAAACACACATGCATCTTTTCAATAACATCAATCAGCCTGACGACGTACCTCAATTTACCGTAGATCGACCTCGTCGCGAATCCAGCCGGCCTACCGTCAAAGAACTTATCGTCCGCACTTCAAAATTGCGCGACAAGGTTCGGCATGGTCAATTACAGCGTGACCTTGTCGAATACCTAAGGAATCTGCAGGGAGAACGAATTGAATAGTTGCACAGAACAGACATAACACGCTGCCGTATTCAAATCAATTATACAATCTGATTTTCCAAAATGTTCCTGCTGCTTTCACAGACAACGGTAGTGTCGGTATTCGAAGATAAATTGCTGAAGTTAAAATTCGTGTCGGAACTGTGCGTGATGTCAATGTTGAGGTTGGTGTCGATACTAAAGTCGCCGCTTTTGCTGCCGTCCATGCCCTCACTGCTGGTACCACCGGTGTGATTACTTGCCCCGGCACCAGCACTTGTGCCAGCGTTTGCCACCTCTTCTCGAAGCCGGCAGAGGATAGCTTATCTCCAAGAGTAGAAACTCAGACGCGGGTGAGTCGTTAGGGTCGGCCTGTATGCTGAATAGACTCAGTTCTAGCTGCTCCTGAGTAACTCGGATACGCATCTCCGCGTTTGTGGCTGCCTTTTTAGCGGCTTTAACTTGGCGTGTATAAAGCGCCAAGATGACACGATCGAGTTTTGCGCAAGAAACACCTTTACCTCATTTTGTTGGATCATTGTGTTATCTTCAGTTGAAGACGACAAACAATTTGGTTCTCTTGGTACATCCACGGTGTTGTCGTAAATGTACGCTTGTAAAATCGCTCTTTTTGCCGCTTTGCGCTTTTTTGTTGGATTCCCGCCAAGCACGCCACTTGTCTGAGTGTTTCAGAATAGACCAGCAATTCACGCACTTGAACACACCATTCCGTGACAGATACAATGAAATAGCGTCGCTCTGTAGGTCAGTGGGAGCACGGCCACTGGCACACAGATTATCTACCTCTGAACAGAAGGCAATTTACTTAGACACTGCTCTGCAGATCGTCTGGAATCGTGACATCAAGGACGTCGTCGTTCTTTCTGGGTGGTCTTCGTATTTTCGTGCGAGCTCAGCATCAAACGCCGCTTTCACATCACCGTAGAAATGATGACTAACCTGGTAAACACCATCAATTGAGTGGCGGCTCGAGTCGATTCTCACCTCGCAGAGCACTGTGTCTTCGGCTGGTGTGTAGTTTGAACCGCGAGGTTTAGAAGGGGTGGCAATGGGGTCTGTAGAACCGAGTGGGCGTGGCGCTGTTGAGTTGGAATTCGTGTTCATGGTCTCGACGCTGCAATATGTGTCATCTTGGATGGTCTTGAGGCAATAGTGCATGTTCAAAAGTAAGTACCTTGAATCTGGCGGAAGGTTCTGCTGCTGCTATATGCGCTGCCAAATATGGCAGTGTGTTTGGCTTTAGTGCGTTATTAGCTATTTTTACGAGCGAGATAGCAGCAGCGGTGGATCGCTAAAAGCTATTTTCACGACTAAAATTTGGTTTTGGCAGTTGGATAGCAGCCCCGGTAGCGATGCTCTAAAAGGCTATTATCATAAGAGCATTTCCACTTGTGTGGGATATGCTATTTCTATCCCGAAAAATAAATGCACGATGATTGGTCGATCAAAAAAAGCAATAGAAATATAATTTTGACCACCCCGTAAATTACTTACAAATTCCCACCTCAATACGACTCATATTGAGGTGGGAATGTGTAAGTTGTAGACTTCTTTGAAGGAATTTCCGGTCACGTTTCTAGATGACGACGACGACAAGATTATCGGGGTACTTGCAGACACGGATTACAATCTAGCTACATGTACAATATACTGGTAACTTACCAGAGCAAGCGATGACAGCGTTCACGTTCTAACTGCGGATTCGTATTCGGTAGAACGAAAACACACAGCCAAGTTCCGATATACATTGAGGTATACTAAGACTAAAGTTTCCCCTTTGTTTGGGCTCTAACGACGTCCTTACGCATACCGCAATATGTGTTCTTCCTCTAAAGTTAAGGTGCGTTCGACCCCGTCACACCTGGTAGCACTTGTAGTCACGCCCGCGACCGGCGCGGACTACTACAATCAAGATCTCTGAGCATGGACGACTCTAGGAGCCGGCTGCCTTCCCGGCAGGACTTCCCTCACCTCTCAGATGCCCACTGGGCTAAGCTGGAGAAGATGGTTAGTCTCCGGGGCGAGGCAGCATTCGCTGGATTCCCCAACCTGTCTACGGAGCAGCAGAGGGCGCGCGTGGAACGCTTCGACAAGTACGAGTCGTCGCTGGTTGCCCACGTCAGCGCTGCAGCGCAGGATGCTGCTCGTGAGACAATGCGAGCTTAGGCACAGAGTCCGGCGCAGGCGAACCCCTCGGGTCCTGCTCCGTACGCTGCGCAACAAGGAACAACGAAGCCCGTCAAGATGTCGGTGCCGACATTTGACGGCAAAGAAGAAGACAGTCTGGTCTTCTGGATTCGAGAGATCGAGATAGCGCTGAGCGCTGGAAAGATCTATGAGTCCAGGGCTCAAGTCGCCTTTGCGCTTTCCGATCTGGGAGGGCGTGCACGCGCACGGGCGATAGCACGAGAGACGTCGTCTCCGGGGTATTTCACCTCGTGTGCGTTCATGGAACAAGAGCTGCGTTCGACCTTCCTCTTGGTCAATGGGGCCTATCTTTATCGGTCGCTCTTCTTGTGCTGTAAGCAAGGAAAGCGTACGCTTCAATACTACGTCATGGAGTTGCAGAACCTCGAGGCCGCTATGGCGGGCGCTCCCACGTCAAGATGACGGACGGCGTTCGGCTATGTCAGGTCCGAATGGAGCTCTTACACAGACAGCCGACGTCTTTCAACGATGCGGTGCACGTCGCCATGCTGGAAGACCATTGCGTGCGCTCGGCGCAAGGTATGCGGGCCGCTCGGACACGGTCCTACTCCCATGGAGATCTCGTCGGCTGAGTCGGCCCGACCTCAGCGTAACCAACGCGCGAGTGGTCGTTGCTTTGGATGCAACTAGCTTGATCACTTCCGTCGGAACTGTCCAACGAACCGTGGAAGGTAGGCAAGTCCAAGGCGGCTCTGCCGTCCCTTAACATGATTGAATCTGCGGGGTCGGAAAACGACGACTCCCAGTAGGTGCGGGACGCCCTACTGTGAGACTTCAATTTTCGCGAGGTCGGTGGCTCTGCCACCTCCGTCTCCTGGAGAACAAGTCCCAGGGACGACACTGTTGTGTCTCTCCATGGCCGCCGCACGGTCTAACCTCGTGGTCGTCATACCATCGTAAAAGGGTACGATGAACCGCTGACGGTCCTGATTGATTCGGGAGCGTCGTTCCATTTCGAGACGAATTCCAGTGTGGGCAGGAACAGTGCATTGTATGCTAGTGCTTTGGAAGCATCTAAGAATAATACCAATGTATCTGTTCGCCTTGCGACTGGGTCCATCGTGTCTACGCGAAAGGTTCTCCTATCCTTGAACGTCAAGTTTGACTTCAACTCGGTCGAACCGTTCATTGTCCTTGACATGGATGATCGGTGCGATCTTATCCTCAGCATGCCTTGGTTGGCAAAGCACGAGCCTTGGATTGACTGGAGATCTCGCACCATCGGTGCTAGTCACAAGCCCCTCGCGGACAGAGCCCTGGCGGGTCATGCCCCCTCTTCCCGAGACGGGTTTGTGCACCTGGTTCCGGACACCAAGTACTGCAATACTCGCCAGTGGCCACTACCAACGGAGCAAGTCGACGTAATCGACGCCTTCTTCGCAGCGAAGTATGCCGTGGGCATGGTACGCGAGTCGAAGTCGACGCACTTGTCCCCGACGTTTTGCGTGAAAAAACCAACGGAAAGTTGCGCATGGTGCGCGCGTTCAACAAGTTGAATGCAGCGACGATACCGGCGTCCACGCCCATCCCTCGGAAGGACGTGTTGCAGAACAACATGGCAGGATACACTATCTTAAGTGCACTCGACATGGTCGACGGCTGTTATCAGCTGCTGATACGCGAGCCCGACGTCCCCCTCACCGCAGTGAGTACTCCCAGTGGGATGTTGTGGGAATGGCTTGTGATGCTCCAGCGGCTGTCAAACGCGCCGGCCACGTTGAATCGTCTGGTGACGCAACTTTTTCGGCCGATGCGAGCGTTCGCACAGACATACTTCGACGATATCTTCGTGCACAGTCGTGCTTCGGAACATCGAGGGTCACATCGAACACCTCCGCGAGGTCTTGATGTGCATGCGCGAGAATCGCTTGTATGCGAACATCAACAAGTGCATCTTCGGCGCCGAAGAGATTCCCTTCTTGGGATGTTTCCTTGACAAGGACGGCTTCCGCGCGGATCCGGTGAAAGTGTGCGCGATCGCGCAGTGGCCGGTTCCCGTATCCCAGAAGGACCTACGCAAGTGGTTTGGCCTAGCCAACTACTTGTACAAGTACAGTGCCATTTATGCCGAGATGGCGCGGCCATTGACCAACTTCCTGAAGAAGGACACGGAATGGTCGTGGAACGACGAGGCTCACCAAGCTTTTGAGTCTATCAAAACAAGATTGCAGAGCGCTCCGATCTTTGCTTTGCCCGACGACGATCGCCCGTTTAGTGTGGTATGCGATGCATCGGACTTTGCCATTGGCTGTGCGCTTCTCCAAGTCGATGCCGATGGCAGAGAGCGAGTGGTCTCGTTCCAGTCGTGCCAAATAAAGACGGCAGAGAAGTACTACCCTGTCCACGACAAGGAACTTCCCGCTATGAAGTACGCGCTGGTGAAGTTTCGGGTACACCTGCTTGGCAGTAAACCCTTGTGATCTACACAGACCATGCGGCCTTGCAGACTGCGACGTCGTCGCCTCATCACGCATGGCGTGGTGGCTCTCCTTCTTTGCGGAGTATAACTTCACGGTGGAGTACAAGCCAGGAAAGCAGAACGTCCTCGTGGACGCACTTTCCCGACGACCAGACTACGAGCTGGCGCACGTTGCGTACCTCGATTCCCCGCTCTATGAGCTTCTGCGGGAGGCGTACGCCGAGGACGAAGATCTGGCTGATCTTGTTAAGGCACTCGGTACGCCGGAGGCAGCGGTGAAGATAACTGCGCGGCAGCGCTCGCGGTTGCACCGCTACTCTCTGGTCGAAGGGTTCTCTATTGCCAAGTCGATGAAGGCGACGAGGCTCGCATTGTCGTCCCTAACGACGAGGACTTGCGACATCGCGTTCTCTACGAGGGTCACGACACGCCGCTGAGCGGCCATCTGGGACATGAGAAGACGTACACGTCCGTGGCGCGCAACTTCTGGTGGCCTCACGTGTGCACGTCGGTTCGTAAGTACGTGCAGACGTGCGAAACGTGCCAACGTGTAAAACCCGCTCCTCGTCGTTGGCTCCTTGATGAGCTTGCCCGTGCCAGCCGATTGTTGGCGCTCGGTAAGCATGGATTTCATCTTCGAGCGTCCGGCGGATGCGCGCGACTACACTGGCGTCTTGGTCTTCGTTTGCCGTCTCAGCAAGATGGTGCGGCTAGCCGCGGTGAAAAAGAGTGTGACGGCGACACAAGCGGCTCAACGCTTTGTCGATAATGTCTTTCGACATAATGGCCGTCCGGAGGCGTTCGTGAGTGATCGGGATCCCCGCTACGTCTCACACTTCTGAAAACACTTGTTCCGTCTTCTCGAAACGAGATTGGACATGTCCACGGCGGACCATCCGCAGACAGACGGTCAAACCGAGCGGATGAACCGCGTGTTAGAAGATGTGTTGCGCAGCGTCTGCGCCGAAGAACCCACAAAGTGGAGCACGCTGCTACCGCAGGTGGAGTTCGCGCTGAACAATGCTGTGCATTCTTCGACAGGTTTTACCCCATTCTACGTTAACGGGCTGCGCCATCCGCGTACGCCGCTGTCGTTACCTCCGGCTTCTAATTTGGGTGGGGGAGAGGCTGACGCCGCCTGCGCCCGTCCGTCAAACGGAACCTGTTGGCGTTCATCGAGACTGGTGAAGCCGTAAGGCAACGCGTCCAGGACGCTATGGCTGCTGCTCAAGACACACAGAAGGAAACAGTGATCGCCAGGGGCAGAGGAACGTGAACGAGTTTAAACTTGGGGACCAGGTCCTATTAAACGCTAAGAATCTCCCTATGCAGGCGGTCACTACGGTGTGCAGCACGAAGCTTCGTCTAAGGTTTTGTGGGCCGTTCACGGTCATTGGGGTGCACGGCAACGCGTACACGTTGGACCTGCCGTCGGATATAGCCACGCACCCGACGTTCTACGTAGGACTTCTCAAGCCATATCACCAGGCCGAGGCGAATGACTCAGAGAGTCCGACGAATTCGCAAAGTGGCAAAACGCGCTTTCCATAATCTGCATCATATCCTGCGGAGGAACGGCCGCAGCAGGCGGAGCTGCCGGAGGTGGTGGAAAAGTCGGAGGAACACGGCTCTCCAACACTTCGACGCAAGAGTAGAGGTCGCGGAGCCACCCAGAGTGCTTCTGAAGCTCAGCACGGTCATCACGACAGCCCTCTCGCTCTCCGAGCATCGATAGAGCGCATGCCTGAGGTCCTCGCTCACACGATCGAGCTGCCGCTGGCGATCACCCGCACGATGCTCCAGCTGAGCCACGTTTGGAGCCAAGTTGCTCACAGTCGACTCGATGAAGTGCGGAGACCTTCGCAAGGCCACTACGTCAGTCCGCTGGGCTCCAAGAGCCGCTGGCAACCCTCCAATGCTAAAACTTGGTGAAGTGGCGTGGCTATCCAGAGGCTCAAAGCACGTGTGAGGCTGGTAGCCGTCTCTCGGGGACTTCGCCCAGATTGTGTCCGCTTATGACCGCTCCTTGGAGCCGGTCGGCGCTAACCGCGCCAAGAACACTGAACGGTTCTACCGGCTGCGACTGCCACGACTTCTGGATTTTGTGCACAACCTCCTCGAGGATAACCGTCGGGGTGGGCTTCGAGCGCTCAAGATACCGGTCGCACCACTGACCGTCCACGATTGACTTCGCCATGGGGAAGCGAAGGCGCTGTTGGCCAGCCAGTCGATGCGATATGGCGAGTCCGTGAACTCGGGCAAGGGGTACCCCAAGTGATGCAGCCAGCCTGTGAACTCGCGTTCGTTGGACTGGCGGGTGAGATCCTTGTCGTTGTGAAGGACGACGGGACACTCGTCGAAGTGCCGTACCGTCTTACCCGGCTCATGACTCTGTCGAAGGTACTCGTAGTACTCCCGTACGGGCCAGTATTGCAGCGCGAGCAGCTGCTCCTTGTTTCGAGGCGCCGCTGGATCGTGTTCGCGCTTCGAGGTTCGCCGTTGCGCAGCAGTCGTCCTCACATCGCGGGCGCGATGGTGAAGGTCTGTCGGTTGTCGGGCTGAAGCAGCTCCGCGGGTACGTCATCACCGTCGCCGACGTTGGTGATGACTTGGGTTTCTCGCTTGGCGGCTTCAACAGCCTCACGTGCGACAGCAGCAACACTGCGAGGTGTTGCAGGACTCCCGGCTGGAGACATCGCTGCTGCACTGTGAGCTTGGGTGAAGTGCTTGGGTCGTTGACCTCGCCCGATTCTAGATCCGACTCGCCAAAGTCTACCTATCCTCCTCCGAGCGGTGCTTCGCATCACTTCTTGCGCCCTGCTCGGGTTTGCGATCAGTGGCTGAGGCAGCGTCCTTGGGTGCGTCGCTGGTCTGCTTCGCAGTCGCCGAGTGGGACTTGTCGTCGCCGGCCTCGGAGGTCTTGTCTCCGTCAGCTTTGAGAGCCTCGCCGTCGCCGTTACACCGTTCACCCTAATTAGTCGTGCCACGACTATTTACCGTGTACGGTTCGAAGTCCTCCCAACCTTGTTTTGAAAACCGTCCTTCTGAAAAACTACTAACCAACACTAAGAGCAAATACACCACGTAACCGGCCTTGTTGAGATCTATCAGAATCGGGCTCTTTTCTTGATTTAAGGTAAAAATGAAAATATTTTTCAAAACCTGTGGAATGATTACCAAAGGTGCATGACTATTTAGGTCACACGACTAATTAGGGTGAACGGTGTAGTGGCTTCGCCGCCGTTCCTCGAGACTTTGGGAACTTGACCATCGTCGCCAGCAGCTCTGTGAGCCTCGTCGCCGCTGTTCGAAGCTTTGTCGTCAGGATCCGGGACTTTTAAAGTCGCTTCCTTCGCTGCTGTCGTTGCCGTCAGCGCGCTCGCATCTCCCGCTCTTGGAGCTTCGTCGCCTTGGCGTTCCGGGCTGTCGTCGGCCAGAACTAGGTTCGGGTTGTCCTCCCCGTCGGAGTCCGACTCGTTGACGCAGCCGCCTTCATATGGGGTGGGCAGGGTGACCTCGGTGCGCTTCCTGCTGGACCGAGATCTGGTCGTTGCAGGCTTAGCCTTGTCGTCGGGCTTTTGGGAAGCTTTCTTCGGATGCCGAGGTGGCTTCTTCGATTGGGTTTTGCCGCCTTTCGTCTTGAGGTTGGCGGCGCGGAGCGCCTTGAAGTCGGCGCGCTTTGGCATCGCAAGTGTTACTGGTCTTGGCTTGGTGCCCGGGTGCGTCTTGGGTTCTCGGCGGGTGTTCGCTCGGGTGCAGATTGCAGAATGAGGCGTTGCCTGTGCGGTTCGCTGGAATTCCCCCAGGGACAAGGTGCTTCCCGTTTCGGTGTGGGAGGGTGTAATAGGGCCACTTAACAGGGGGTAACCATTGTTCTCTGTGGTGTGTGGCACGTCAAGGCCTTAAGTCGTACATCAGTCGTACTTAAGTAGTTCGCCAGTTGTATTAAAGCAGTACATCTAAATGGGTGGCTCCTGTATGGACAGATCAGCTTAGACAGGGATTCAGTATGCAGATAGTTAGCAGTAGTTAGAACTACAACAATGTTCTTAATTTAAATCAGTTTAACTATAACCCGGAAGTTCGCAAGTCAATTGGTACTCGGTACCATATTGGACAGGAACGCCAGGCCTTTGCAAGCTTACAGCAGGAACGCCAGGCGTCTGTTGTGGTTAGAGCCCTCTAAAGCTAAGGTGCGTGCGACCCCGTCACATCGGACAACTGCGGCGGCTGTACGCTGCAGAGGATGACAGCACCGGTGTGATGGATGCGGAGGCCTACCTTGGCGAAGTATGCATGTGTACGTCTATGACCATTGGTATTAATACTGTGTTTTCTTGTAATATTTTTTGTTTAAATGCATTGTGATTCTGGTTGCCTATGACTGCAGAGCTTGGTCGTTGTAGAAGTGTTTCACGAACTGCATTCGCACGATGTTGCAGTTAAACTTAGTCTAGTTAGATATGCTGCATGTGTTCCCGATGTTGAGAAGAAGCAGAAGGTATGGGTCATGAACGAGTGCTCGGTTCACCTCTCGCATGAAGTACAACATGAAGACACCGCAGTCGTTGCCGTTGCGCTGTGGTGGAGAGGTTCGGACCCGCTTAGTCGCATACGCCACGCTTCTTTTGCCATACTTCTTTACGGCCTCTTTCTTTAAGTACCCACCCAGAATGTCCTTGATCTCTTGGGTGGACTGGTACTTCTTCGAATCGATGTGTTACATGTAGGGTTTTACGTTCAGAATGGCCAGAACCGGGTTCTTCATTACGACGAAACTCGAGTGATGATTCATACACACAGGTACCAAGATGATTCGGTACTTCTCGTACGGAAATCGTGCGGTGACACCACAGATTTCCTCGTACGTCGCCTCTATTCTGCATTGTTTCCGCTTGTAGGTGGTGGATAGAATTAGCCCGAATAGCTATCAGTCGAAATTAAAGGTCGGGCTGTTGCTAGCAATATGCGCTCGAATAAAATACGAGATCACAGTGTCATCTAGCCAACAGTTCGAGTCGAGTGTCTTCAAAACAATTTCGTAACCTCGAGACGTTGATTGTCAGTATCCGGTTGGAAGGATACAGCCGAAGTACTGCATACCAGCGTGCTATCTGGCACGTTTTTTACAGAAGCCGGTTCATACATCTCTTCTCCTTCATCAATCTCGACAGGGAACTCCTTACACTCAATTCTTTTACCCAATAAAGTCTTTTCGGGTAAACTCGACACCTTGGCCTGGGTCTTTTCGGGTAAACTCGTCACCTTTGTCTGCGTCTTTTCGGGTAAACCCGACACCTTGGCCTGGGTCTCTTCAGGTAAACCTGACAAGACCTTGTGGCGTTTTGGGGGGTTACAGTCGTGTCTGATCTTGGTTCTTTTGACTTCTTAGGGTACTGCACGCAATAGTCCTTGAGGTGGTTTTGGGCGATAAACCTGGTTATCCACGACTCCTTAGCGCCACTCTTTTTGTCTGCGACTCCTGGAATCACACGGACACACTCCTTAAGATGTCGCCTCGGGACATCACCTCACCCGACGCAGCTTTTTCTTTGACGAGGTTGACGATGGGGGTTCGAACAGGTTTGTCGGACCAATCACAGCTGGACGTGCCAACCGCTTCAATGAGGGATCAACATCTGTAGAGAATAACTCTTCCTCAGACGCCAAATAATCCAGCGGCGTAGAGCGCGGGATTCCCAGAAAACGCGACGCCTCTCCCACGCTCCATCCACGCGCCTTCACGGCCACAACTACCTCCATCCTCTCCACTATCGTGTGCTGATCTGTGTCGTCCATTACGTCTTTGGTGAACTGGAACCTGGTTTTTTACGGGTATTCTAAAAACGGGATTAGGGTTATCTCGATGAGTTTTTCGGGTATCCTAAACACCGAAAAGGATTTTCGGGTACTCGACAAGGTTTCTCGAGTATACTGACACTAAATACGGTTTTTCGGGTATACTCGTCACATTGTGTCGGCTATACTCGACAAGGTTTCTCGAGTATACTCGACACTAAATTCGGTTTTTCGGGTATACTCGTCACATTGTGTCGGCTATACTCGACTAATATCAGCCATTCGCTGAAAACACGTGGCCACAGTTCCGTCCATTCCTCGATCTGACCTCTCCGAAGCGACTCGCATCTACGACTGTGGTGTAGCTGCAGTCTCTGCCCTCCCTCTCAACGATGTAGCTCAACCGGAAGAGGGCAGGGCTTCGGCCCTGAGGTGCCTGTTCAAATCGGCCCATCGTTATTGCTAAAGAAGGTTTGTGCGGCTAGCACTGAAAGGATATGTGTATGTATATGCGTCTCGTTTGCTGTCTACTTACTAACTATTCCAAGTACATCTTGCGTGTAGCCTGGAGCAGGGTCTTGGATTGCGGCTGTCTGGAGCAGCCGTTGATAACGTCGTATCTCTTCGTCTAGGTATCCTGCGGTGGGGAGAGTCTGAATATGCTTGAGTACAGCACTGGCCCCCGCGATTTAATGTTATTTTTGCTCAGCAAAGCCATCACCCTCTCCTCCACGCGCTTGCCCAGCTCAAGCACGTGATCGCCATAGCCGTCAGCAGCGGAGTCCAGCACGAATCCATCCGTCAAAAAAGTTTCATGGAAGCAGCCAGCAACTTCGCGTTTGCCCACTGGCGCTTCGGCTCGGCTGCCCGCCAGCGTGGGTCGTGCGCGTACCATGAGAACCACACATCATGAAGGTGGGTGACTGCAGCCCTGCGCTACTTCATTTTTGGTGTGCTGACATTTTGTGCGTCTTGTGATCCTTCTGGATAGTCGTGTTTGTTTATCGCTACCGGGTCGTTGTTCTGCTTCGTTTCAAGTGCGTCCATCCGCATCTCCTGTCGCTTGAGAGTGCGATTAAGTGCTCAATCACAGTCGCTTCGTAATCGATAATCTTTTGTTCCTTGGTTCGCCCTGCCAGGTTATTTGATGCTTGCTCTGTCTCTTTGTCCGTAGTGGGCTTGGTGTCGTTAACTTTAGTAGGCGGATAGGCAAGGTGCGAAGACCACGCGAGAAGATCATCTAGCTGGTTTCCACTGTGGGCGATCGCACATGCAATGCGCTTGACGACAGGACTTTCAGAATTGTGAGCTCTGCTATGCGGGAAGTGACGAATAATTGCTGCTATGAGCACATCCAGCACTTCGTCGTTGACAATAAAGCTGGTCGTACCAAACTGCATACAGGCCGTGAACAGGACGCGCTGTACTCGGGTAATCTGATCAAGTGTCTGCGAATCGAAGCTACTCAGGTTTTGCAGAGTAACTTCAACCTTCGGTTTGTATCCTGCGAGAACTTTGGCAACCTTGTGGTCATCCTTGCTAGTGTTGAAGATGTAATTAAATCCCTTGTTCGTCGTGCTCATAGTTCAGGACCTTCTGTCGAAGATCCAGCGCTCGGTCAACTTGTCGCAGCCGTTGGTATGTTGGGCCCCGCCGCGCCTGAACGAATGGGATCTTAGCTCTCCCGTCACACCTGCTGCTGGATTGACACGGATTAACATGAGCATAAATAGTCGATGCTGTGTCAGCTCCTATTGTGGCGGGGCTTGCGAGTGTCGTGGTGGCTGGGGGCATTGAGAAGCTCGATCAGAGGCACGTTGGCAGTTAGCGTGGTGGGTGTCTGGGTTGCTTGTTGTGGAAGGTTGCCGATTAGATCGATGCACGGTGCAGCCTGGACGACCAGGGCGATCGCGATGGCAAGCACTGGTCAGGTACTGAAGTCGGCGTCTGGAAATAGCGACAGCCCTTGTTCTTCGGGGGCTTCAGTCGTATCAAACGCAAAAGAGTACGCCACCTGCGTCAACACTGATGTTGCGCTTGTGGAGCATTAAGAGATCGGAGGCGCGTACCCCAAAAGGCAGATGAGTGCTGTATCTTGGTAGTCAGTGTCACAACATGCATTGCTATACACATTTAAGGCCATTTTCTTCAAGTCAGCCTTTGTACATGGAGGCGCTTTGCTAACAAACCCACCACCATCTCGCTTCATACAGAAGTTGTCAAGTGTTTTCCCCATTTTTAGCAAACGCGTCTCTAACGAAGCTCGATCCTGTGGAAAATTTTCTAGCAGCCAAAGCTTGGCTTGGCGATAGTACTGCATTGCAGTGTTTCGAGCTAACGTCTTACCCTTCTTCCCTTCATTAAACGCAAGGTACATACCAAACTTTTCCATCACACACACAAAACACTTTCCACTCTCATCACTCTCAATGCATGTTGTAACATACTCCTCTGTAACTTCCTCTACCTTCAGGAACTTCTTTAACGTTGCGATAGCTGTCGCCTTGGCTCGCAAAGTGTTGCCGGGCAGGAGCTCGTACAAACCCATTGCCGTAGTCCATAAAAAGTTTGCCAGTGATACCTATTTCACTTGATGTTTGGCACGGCATACATATATTCTACAGCCCGCTCGGACGATATGTCCGATCGACTGGCTTACAGGACTCACCTAACCCTACGTCAACTATTGGCCAAAATTGCATCTTTACTCGATTTCTATTGGTCCAAATTTCACGTAATTATGTGATTGGCGGTTCTGAGTGTTTACAATTTTTAAGTATGGTCCGATAGTTGATCATATTCATTCATACAACTTCGGCCAAGACAACAATAAGTCAGTACTGTATCAAAACAAAATCAAACACTTGCCGGCGTACCCAGCGCTGACCAGACTGCGACAGGCAGCGTCCGCTCTCTCAAACAATCAGCCCGTCTCATTTCATTTCTTCTGTACGCCGTACGGAGAGCACATTTGCTCAAAAGATAAACACGAGATGTGTTCGGTGGCTGCTCTCAGATCACTTGCGTGATTCACAAAGAGTGAAAACTATTCTATTGAAGTGTGAATAGAGCACGTTTGTTGTCGTGCGTGTATTCATTTCACAATCTGCCCCAGAGCACTCAAGTCCCCGAAATTTTATCGTATTCTCGCGATGCGTGTGTGCAACGTCCTACTTGTTGCCGCCGTCGGTCTCCTGGTGGACACGGCTTCATGTACTATCTCGACGAACGTGGGCCAGCCTGAACTTTCGAAGACACTCAACAACGACAACATGGACAGCCCGCACAAACGCCACCTGAGAAGCGAGTTTGCAGCCGACTTGCTTGAATGGCCGGAACGTATTGAGGAATATATCGAGCACCACACGCGTGTTCGCGAAATCTTCAGGGCGTGGTGCATGGAAGGCAAGGAGCCTAAAGACGCTATGGAGGAGACCAAGGACGGAACACCAGATAAGGCAAAGGAAGCGGAGCTTTACAAGGCATTCTACAATAAAGTACTGTCGAAGAAGAAGGAGAGTGGGAGAAAGCTAACAATAGTTGAGTGCAACGTGTAGCGAGACTGGGACCCGGATTGTTATACGTATCCAACCCCATCGTAAATCTTGTGGATATCGTTGAGCGCGAGTGTAAGGCAAATCCAAGCAACTTCCGGAGCAGGCGAATCGATTTCCAGGTTGATCAATACCTAAGCTCAATCCGATCTTCATAAACTTGGGTAACCCTTCGTTGGTACCCTAGTGGTCAATATCGGGACTCAAGCATAGCGTTTAGCTTTGATACAGCTGTATCCTTGTCATCTTCCATTGGATTCGGGCCAGTGGTAGCCGAGCACCGCTGCGTTGTTAGTCAAAAGACGCACCGCCAAATGAGCTGTCGTGAGCAGCTTGCATGCGGTTAGTCAGAACAGCAATGAACACTCGCGTCGTATGTTAATAAATCACCCGGTTGGTTTAAAGTTTGTTCTGCACCTTTGATCGTCTGTAGTGTATCTGCCTTCTGATTTGCGCCTTCAAAATGTCAAGTATAAAGCCCTTTGCGCACTCAACTTCGCCACGACTACAGACGAGTCGTCGATCGCTATCTCAAATTACTACACGCTGTACGCATAAATGCACGACGAGCGCTCATCTAGTCGCATGGCCGATCGCAATACCATGTTGGAGTTGTGCCACCTGCGAATCCAACAGAAGCAGAAAAGGTCGTAAGTGCAGGCACCACAATATACAGACCCAATGAAATGAGCCAATTCTTACCAATTGCAGCGAGTTGTGCAGCGGAACGACGGTCTCTATGGTTGAAGAAGCGGAAATTTTCTCCTCCCGGTCCATCATGGTTGGGTCGTCACCGTCATCGGCTGCTTTGCTCACCACAACCCGCTCCTCAGCCGGAGGAGTCTGAGTCAATGGGGAAAGTGGCGGGGACATCTCTGATGTTATATCTGCAGTCATCTGGACGGTCGATGAGAGTGTGCTTACTGGTCCTAAATTCACCCCTTCAGAAGAAATTCCAACGGCACCTTCACCGTTCTCGCCGATAGTGCTATTTCGCACCCATTCCTCGTACGTTCGTTCATTGCTTTCAAGATCTTGTTCATCATCGACTGGGTGCAAGTACGCATATTTTCCAACGACACCCACACCAAGAATTTTCTCCGGAATAAAGTCGCCACAGGCCGAGTAGTTCTGCATTAGCAACTTCGTGCACTGCCGGCCATTATTCTCCTGCAGAACACGCACGGCCTCCGAAAATTCCATGGCATCGATACGGATGTCATTAACCGCGACGATGTGGTTGTCTGGCCGGATAGTGACCCAATCGATATCCTCATCGACGACGATGCCAATGCGTTTGAGGACAATCAGCGGTTGGTCGACGAATTCAAACTCAGGGATACTCTCCACCTCGACCACGCGCTCGTACAAGAACAGCTCGTACTGGAAAATCTCCCCAACTGAAGCCTGCACTACTGCGTTACAGCCACTAGCCACCACCTCGCGGGACATTGTGTTGATGTCACTCTTCACATACACGAAGCGCACCGTACTAGCCGGTGGGATATCCTTTGTGGTAATAGTAAGTTGGCCATGTGCACCAACGGGGACGTAGTGATAGGAACCCGTTTCGATTTCGGCTGAATCTTCTTCCGAAATGAGCACCTGAATATAATCCTTCACCGAATGTGTTTCCGGCACGTCATATTCCACTGGATCAAAATACGAGTAGACGTAAGAACAAACGACTATAAAATAGATCAGAGCTGCAACGTACATGTAACAAATGAGCCCTTCTCGACTTGTCCGCCCATATCCAGCTGCACGATGCCGCTCGGTCGGAACGCCAGTAATTTCATCGCGTAGGCGCTTTTATCCGTAATCTGATCGAGCGCCTCCTTCAGCTCCTGCGCTTGGGCCACCCACTCGGACATGTGTCCTCTCTGCAGCAAGTCTTGGGGCAGCAGTCCATAGCTCTCTCTCGTGGGTCGGGCTCCGGCGTGGATGAGCATTTTGATGGCCACTGCGTTCTGCACGAAGCTCGCGTGGTGCAACGCTGTCCAGCCGTTCTCATCCTTGTGGTCCACGTTGACGCGGCGCTGCAGCAGCAGGTGCAGGATTTCCGCCTCCTTGGGCAGCAGCTCCAGGTCCGCGTCGTCCTTAACCTCGGCCACGATCTCATCCGCTTCGCTGCTACTGTCTGCGCTGCCATTGGCCTGTAGTTGCTGTTCCTGGGGGTGCTCCTCTGCTGAAGAGATGGGCTCTTCCTCGTCGCTGTCTCCGAAGTCGTGGAGGTCGTCGAAGTCGTCGTCCAGCTCCTGGTGCTCGCGCAGGTGCTTCAAGCTCGCGACGGCCAGCAGCAGCGGTGTGCGGCCGCTGTCGTCCGTGGCCTCCAACTCCTCCGCCGTCGCCGTCTTGAGCAGCCGATGCACCTCCGCCAGGTCCCCGTACTCGCACGCGCTGTGCAGCGTCACTGTGTTCCCCATGGCCGTTACCCGAATAACCAGGCGCGGGGATCGCTATTGCTTGCTCTATTGCAAAAATATCGTCCGCCCTCGTTATCGGATACTAGAGGTTTGTTCAGACGACAAGATGCTGCGTGTTCATGACAAGTGTGTTGGGCGCAATGATGTATGAGAGGTGAAGGACCCTGACGATGCTTGCCTGTGCAGTGCGCTGCTCCGCTCCGTGTCCGTGCTGCCGGTCATGATGGTGGCGGCCATCGTGGCGCTCGAGTACTACGTGTTCCTGGCGGAGCACTGGCTCCCGAGTTCCAGAGATCCGTAGGGGTTTTCGTGCTGCTGCGCATTCTGGAGGGCCTGCTCTTCCACTTTATCGTCGGGTGCATGCTGGTTGCATACTATAAGGTGGTGTTTACAGGTATGAACATGAGTATTGCCGTCAGGAGAGGAGAGCACTGAGCTTGTAGAAATGGATCAATGCAGACCCCGGATATGTGACGTCCACCGTGGTGCAACGCATCAAAGACGCCGTGCAACAAGTGCTGGAAGAAGGAGGTGGCAAGAGTCCGCCGACGATGAACGAGTGTCGACGATGTAAACTGCTCAAGCCTTTTCGCGCACACCACTGCAGCTTCTGCAACCGTTGCGTCCTCAAGATGGGTACGCTGGGTCGGGGCATCGAATGTTGCTATTGACGCTCTAACTGCGTGCTTATGAGCAGATCATCACTGTCCATGGGTCGCCAATTGCGTTGGTGAAGGCAACTACAAATTCTTCTTCCACTTCGTCGTGTACGCGTTCTTGGCTCTCTCGATGTGCGTGAGAGCGCTTGCAGGCCCGTTTCAGGCAGCGCTCTTTAGCGAGGATGCACCTCGTGGCGCTGCAAACTTTTCTGCTATGGCTGTGATTGGGTTTGTGCTGGGTGGTGCGCTGGGTATCAGTCTGCTGGGCTTCATCGCTGTTCACTCGTACCTCTTGGTCCATGGCGCTACCACCATCGAATGCCATGAATACGGCCGCGCGTTCCCGTTCAACCAAGGGTGGCGGAAAAACTTCACTGCAGTGTTCGGTAAGACGACCAAAGACTGGCTGCTGCCTACGACACCCTCCCGTAAGCTTTACCACGTTTTGCACCCTGCAGAGCTGGAGCACCTCACTGCGGACACCTGCTTCGGTGACTCCAGCGACCAAGAAGACGACAGTTTGCTATAGTAGAGACCATACTCACACGTTCAAATACTAATTCGTTACCGTCATGCCAGCAACCTTTGTCTGCTTTTACAGCGAACTCAACCCTGAATACGACTTCTTACTGAGGAGGAACCTCACCGGCGCGGAACACGAGCGAGACGCTGTTCACACAGTGACGCTCGTCCTTGGGCTTCTTGAACCCTTCGCCCTTGAAGACGTGGCCCATGTGACTGAGCAGCACAACAAGTCAATTCCATCCTGTATAACCCTTCCAATTCCGTTCAAACTCTCGTACCCGTCGCACTTGGCGCACATGATCTCCGTGCGCCGTCCATCTGCGTCAGCAACAGCCTGCAATCAATTGGCAACGCAACTCCTGAGCAATTTCTAGAAAGTTGATACAATGCAGCGGCTTTGAACGCACCTTGATGGCGCCGGGAATAGCGTCGTAGAAGGCGGGCCAGCCGCAGCCGGAGTCGAATTTGGTGGTGGACGTGTACACGGGTGACTTGCAGCCTGCACACACGTAGACTCCTGCTCCTGGTGCTTGTTGTACTCGCCCGTGCCGGCGCGTTCCGTGCCCTTGAGCCGCAGCACCTGGAACTGCATGGGCGTGAGACGCTGTTTCCACTCGGCGTCCGAGACGTTCGCAGCATCACTGTTGCTGTTGCTGGACATGTTCAAGACAAAGGACGCAGCTATGGAGTTTCTACCAGCTAGAGAGGAAGACACGAAGCGAGCAGACGCCAACAAGCGCAACCACTTGCTCATCCACGAAATTGAAGAATGGCATCTTTCGGCTTACAAACCTCAAGTTTATCGAGAGTGCTGGTCTTTCTCTTCTAACCCGAACCCCATCAGAAGCAATACAAACGCCAGTACAACCGCATTGATACAAAGCGCAAGTGTTTCTACGTGGCCAGACAACGAAGGGGAGAAGAGGGCGATCATGGTGCTAGCCGAGCTCGGGTCCAAGCTGCAGGGCGCGCTCGCCAAGCTGAACCGCACAACGGTCGTGGACGACGAGGTGTTCAATGCGCTGCTTAAGGAGATCTGCGGCGCGCTGCTCGAGTCCGACGTGCAGGTGAAGCTCGTGCGCCAGCTGCGAGACAACGTCAAGCTGGCCGTGAGCCTCGAGGACGCCAGCTCGGGGGCGAACCGCCGCCGCCTCATCCAGAAGTCGGTGGTAGACCAGATTGTGCAGATGCTGGAGCCCGAGGCGCAACCTTACAAGATGAAGAAGGGCCAGAGCAACGTCATCATGTTCGTGGGTCTGCAGGGCAGTGGCAAGACCACGAGCATCGCCAAGTTCGCCCACCACTACCAGCGCAAGGGATGGAAGACATGCATGGTGTGCGCCGACACGTTCCGAGCCGGAGCCTTCGACCAGCTGAAACAGAACTCCACCAAGCTGCGCATCCCGTTCTACGGCAGCTACACGGAGGCCGACCCCGTTCGCATCGCGGAGGAAGGCGTGGCCCAGTTCCGCGCCGAGAACTATGAGCTCATCCTCGTGGACACGAGTGGCCGCCACAAGCAGGAGACCGACCTGTTTGCCGAGATGCGCGAGGTCTCAGCCGCCGTGCAGCCCGACGACGTGGTGTTCGTCATGGACTCCACCATCGGCCAAGCGGTATTTGACCAAGCAAGCGCCTTCCGTGAGACGGTGGACGTGGGCAGCGTCATCATTACCAAGCTGGACGGCCACGCAAAGGGCGGTGGCGCACTCAGTGCGGTGGCCGCCACTGGCTCGCCCATCATCTTCTACGGTACGGGCGAACACTTCGCCGACTTCGAGTCGTTTAACGCTCAGAGCTTCGTGAGTCGCCTCATGGGCATGGGCGACATCCGCGGACTGATGGAGGAGGTCAAGACGAGCGGCATGCTCGACAACCAGGAGGAGATGGTCGAGAAGTTCCAGAAGGGCGTGTTCACGCTGCGGGACATGTACAAGCAGTTCCAGAGCGTCATGAAGATGGGACCGCTCAGCAAGGTCATGTCCATGATCCCTGGCCTGCCGCAGGGCATGAGCCAGATGATGAACATGGGTGGCGGCGAAGAGGAGGCCTCCAAGCGCCTTCGACGGTTCCTCTTTATGATGGACAGTATGACGGACGCCGAGCTCGATGGCGTCGTCCCGCTTTCAGATTCACGTCAGACGCGAGTTGCGCGTGGCTCGGGCTGCCAGCTTTATGAGGTAGAGTTCCTGCTCAAGTGCCACAAGCAATTCGCGACGGTTGTGAGCCGCATGGGTAAAAGTGGCCTCATGAAGACGGGCGACGCGGCACTGGGCAAGCAAATGTCCCGCAACCCGAACGCTGTGATGCAGCAGCTCTCCAAGGTCATGGACCCCAAGATGATGGCGCAAATGGGCGGCCCGCAGAACATGATGCGGATGATGAAGCAGATGCAAGGTATGGACCCCAGCGCACTAGGCGACATGGCCAAAATGGCCCAGGGCATGGGCATGAAGATGCCGTTTTAGATTCTCCCCGCAACTTTCAGGAAGCAATTGAGTCGTGCGACGACACTCGAGGCGGCAATACGAGTGCTCACTCTTACACATTGACGAAGCGTTTGTGCAATTTGTTTCTGAAAGTTTTGCACAGAGCACAGCATCGACGAGAATAGAGAAGGTGGCCACTGAAAGGTGATGCATGAAGCAGTCAATTGCCTTTTTTGGGAACAGGCTAAATTTGTAAATGCGTGCAGCGCGTAACCAACCCACCCTTCCTGGTGCTCAACAACCCACGATTGGTTTGTCTTACCTGCATCCCGTTGCACTCAGCTGGAACAGGTCTCGTGCGCGTTTGGGGCTGTGCACGGTCAAGTGTATCGGTGGATGCTGGCTGCTGTATGCTGGTTGGTCGTATCGTGAGAGGGCAAGACGTGCCGTCAGCAGAACAATTGCAATAGCAGCACAGCACGGACCCTCGGTCATGAAACGCACACTGATCCACCCATGGCGCAAAAGGTCCAGGACGTGGCCACGGTGCGCTTGGGACCACTTACAAACTCACCTACGCGATCGACCGTCGAATACCCACACTCAGACCCAACACCAATTACTCCCCACGAAAGAACATCATCACTTGGTTCGCGGACCTTCCAGCGAGCCGCTACCGTTGCCACTTTTGTGCAAGATAATGCGCGCACACTGGCAAGGGTATCCCGCGTAAACGGAAGCTTCAGCAGCAGAAATCGTTTCCGGATTCGTCATTATATAAAGCTCCCGACGAGTGCGCCGAAATGACCTCGTGCCAGTCGTCCAGACAGAGAAAGTCAAGTACGACCGCTGGTTCATCCAGCCGCGTGCCACATGGAAAGTAAGATGGGACCTCTGGATTGGATTCATTATTTCCTATAGCGTTGTTCTGATACCGTATCGAATCGGCTTCGGCATCGAGCTCGCGGTAAGAAAACGTGGAGGTGGCGGCACTGTGAGTTGTGTTACGCCTAACTAACATTTTGCTGATTTGCTTTCCGTATAGGATTGGGAGCAAATGCTGAACTACTGCTTCGACAGCAGTTTTGCCGTGGACGTGGTGTTTAATTTCTTTACCGGCTATTATGATGAAGATGTGCTGGTACATGAGCTGCGCAGAGTTCGACAACGTTATCTTCGCAGTTGGTTCCTTTTTGACGTGGCCTCAACTGTTCCTCTAGACCAATTTTTACAGGTGGTCACTACAGCTTCATCTTCGCTGCTTACACTCAAGTTGATCCGAGTTTTCCGGTTGTTTCGCCTTCTGAAGTTAATGAGATTGCTACGATTAAAACGAGCGATGCAAGCCGTGCAGGTGGATGCGTTAAATGCGCACGTTCTTCAGACGATCAAGAGCTTGCTTACGATCATCTTCATCATTCACCTCGTAGCCTGCGGGTGGTATATGTTTTACACATGGGATCCTGAGGGAAGAAACTGGGTCACCAACATCAACAAAAATGGCTTTGAAAGCCCATATCTCGTAAGTTTTTATTGGGTTTCCAATACAATGATGTCCGTGGGCTATGGTGATATCTATGGAATTACCGACGGAGAGCGACTGTATTCTATCTTCGTGGCCTGCCTCGGATCCATTTGCGTGGGTATGATCATCGCCAACATCCAAATGCTCACAGAAAATTACAATCCCCGCGGCATCATGCTGAAGCAAAATCTACAAGACACGAAGGAATTTTTGCTCAAACGCGGTATTCCACGTCGTCTTCGACAGCGAGTTATCTCACAGTATGAGTTTCACTGGAGCCACCGCACAGTATTTGACGAAGGCTATCTGCTTCAGCAGTTCCCGAGAAGTCTCCAGTACGAAATTCTCGCAGCGTCAATGGAGGCCTTCGTGAAGAAGTTTCCGTTCTTTGGTATGACTTCCGTTGAATTTTTCGTGTTTGCAATACCACGGCTCAGACCAATCGTTCTTGGACCAGGTCAAATACTTGTAGATGCTGAAAGCGTATGGGAGGAGCTCTATTTCCTCACATCAGGATCCGTGGAGACCGTGCAGTCTAACCTTGTTGTGGGGTCACTTTCGCCTGGCGAGATTTGTGGTATCGAGTATCTCGTCAATACTCGCCGACGATATACACATACATATCGATCCATATCAAAGACAGAGCTGTATGCGATGTACAGCAAGGATCTCCTCGAAGCGATCGACAAATGCCCGGTAGCGCATAAATATCTGGAAGATTTGGCTGTCATTCTTAGTGAGAGGTACGCAGAGTCTGCTCGTCGAGGGAAGCGAGCGCTGCAACGGCAGCGATCGATTCGTGCTGTTCGACGGGAATCGTTTTCCAGGGGTGAAACCTTCCTCCATAAGCGGCATCGTAAGTCAATCTCGTCGATAAACGTGCATACGATGCCATCGGACTTCGTTACCAGAATGGACACGACTGCCGCCGATGAAATCGTGACACACTGGTCGGTCATTCGTCACTACTCAAAATGGAGAATTATGTGGACGTTTTGATGGGGATTATGGTCTCTATCACGGCTATTACGGTACCATTTCGAATAGCATTTGACGTCGAGGATGTGCTCGTCTTCTACGCTACCGATCGCACCTCCGACATTTTATTTTTGCTCGACGTGTTTCTTAGCTTTTGTACCACGTACATTGACGACACCGGTGTGGAGATCGTGGATCGATTTGAAATCCGCAGACACTATTTGAAGACTACATTTGTCGTTGACGTCGTGTCTACTATCCCTTTTGATTTCCTCGTCGAAGCAGTTGCTGTAGGCAAGATTATTCGATCGTTGAGGCTGATCCGCACGCTTAAGCTCATTAAGCTGCTGCGATTGATGCGCCTGTCCAAGCTATTCAAGATGAATTCGCAATGGATGTCTGAGTTTGATATCAACGTCGACACTGTCCGTCTTCTTAAGCTGCTGGCTCCGGTGATGATCATTGCTCACTACGTGGGGTGTTTCTGGTATTACATGTCAGCTGACCTATCTAAAAACGATGCTTGGTGGGGCAACGTCATTTTTATAGACCCAGACTCTATCTTCTCCAAATACATTGCAAGTATTTATTGGGCGATTACAACGATGACGACTGTCGGGTTTGGCGACATTTATGCCGTGAACGACCTCGAAAAGGGCTACTCCATCTTGGTACTCATTGGTGGCACTACACTTTTCGCGTACGTGGTCGGCACCGTTATCGAGGTAGCGAGCAACTCCAAAAGTCTGATGAATCGAGAACATGAAATGGTTCAGCGAGTTAATGCTTACATTAAAGAGCGCGGCGTATCATCGGAGTTTATCGTCGCTTGTCAGGAACATTTGCGGTTCGTGGATGCCGAGAAAACATTTTTTGTTGAGAATTCTCTGTTTGATGCTCTCAGTTACTCACTGCGCACTGAGCTTATCTTGATTCTCAATGGAGGGATAGTTTCTAAAGTTCGTTTCTTTGACAAGAAGCCAAAGTGGTTTCTGACGCTGATCCTGCCACGACTCGTCCCGCAATTTTTTCTGGAAGGAGACATCTTGATCTATCAAGACAACCCTGTCAGCGGCATCTTTTTCGTCATGAGTGGCGCTGTCATTGCAAAACGCGCCACTTTGCCGCAGTACCAAATGTCCATTCAGCATCAGCAAGCGGTAGAAGCCAATCTTCTACGGATAGTAACATCGTTGCCGATCACCAAGGTACCATCGCTAAAATTTATGAAGGGAGTTTTTCGGATACAAGGAAACCCTGACCGAAACGGTGGCACAATACAACATGTTCGCTATGCGTGCGACTGGAACGTATTTACTTTCAAGGGAGTGTCTTGATGAGTTCGAAGCTCAATACCCCCGAGTCATGGACGAAATTCGCTCTCTAATCATGCAGTCGATCAAGAAACAGCAAAAGATCATTACTGGTTGGCAAAACAACGATGCGATCGGTCTTACTACTGCAGATCGAGAGCAAGTGGCACAACTTAACATTGGCCGTCGTGCTGGGGATTATGAATCAATCAGGGCAAGTGTTAGTGGAGTTTCGATGATTGGACGATGGCACTCAACATTCGTCTCGCCCAGTGGGTGTGATTTTGGGCTCGTCACTCAAAACCATGCATCTGCGCCAAACGCTGGACGGCCGTCATCTGGTTCTGGAGCGAGTCCATGTACAGCACGTGTCGTAGAACCAGCAAAGCAAACTGCTGTCGAAGTCTTGGACCACCACCTACCAATGCCGATTGCTAGTCTACAAAGCAGCGACTCCAACGTGTTGCCTTGTCTTGTCGAACCATTTTCATTGACAGCAACCAACGAGGCGAATCCTGGCGAAGTATCGTCAGCAGCACCGTGGGCTGCAACTGAAACAGCGGCAACTACCAATGCATCTGCTAGGCGCCCAAACAGCGCTACAACATTGGCCGCCATACACCCATCCGGAGGTAATGATCAGGCAAACCCGGCTGGAGCAAAACAGTTTAGGTTCAATTCCACAGCAGGTGCACTTCGCAAGTCTGGTGTATCCTTGCGAGAAATCGGCAAGAACCAACGCCGGCCTTCTGAACGGTACTCAGGGATGCGGAGGGACGATGTGACAGCTCTCGTTGACGAGCTACTGAGCGGAGAGGGATTCGAAATCCAACGAACGCCATCAGGGCGCACTCAAACGCCAACGGTGACAAATTGAGGTTGTGTATCGGAACAGCGCTTCCACTACTTTGTTGAATAGTGTATCACCTCAAAACTAGTCTTCCTCATCTCCATTGTTTCCTTCATCATTATTCTCGTCTTCGTTGTTATCCTCGTCGTCGCTGTCTTCAGCGTCCAATACAATTAAGCGACTGGGAGGTAAGGAGATGCATAGAACTCCACGAGACGCAGTCGCAATCACCGATGCTCCCGAAGTCCTAGGTGATGCTGGAGCTATGGATCTCCCTCGAATACAGTCAGCTCGAAAATTGTGAGTGGGACTTTTAGTCACGAGTGTCTACATATTGTAAAGAGGAAAAAGCGAGTCCGATTCAGTACAATACTCGACCAGCACACAGCAAGTAATATATATGTGCGTTCAACGTGCAATGCATGAACTGGATATGTAGGCATCCTCTACCTTTATCAACCTTGATGATATCGTGGACGTCGACGATATTGTTGCTGGCGAGAACTCAATATTGTCGTATGGCACCAGATACAACCACGCTGAACCAAACAAGAGCAAAAGTGTTAGTCTAGGCTTTCATAGGGTACCAGTCAGTGAGCAATACTAAACACACACCTTGGCGCGCTTGGTCATCGGTTGTGCGATTTAAGACGACTGCAAGTTGTTCGGGCTTTGCTGATGCCACGTCTCCATAAAAGTCAAAGCTCTCGCAGAAGACAGGACTAGAGGAGGAACCTTGTGAGAAGCTCACAACGGCCGAGCTCCACGTCAAGCAGGAAGGAGAATCATATCGAATTTTCTGAGAGTCACAATCTTGAATTGCCCGCAGCAGCAGCAGGATGCCTGATTGTAGTCGAAATCCCATCAACATTGCGCTGCGTTTCTCGCTTACATTCCGCACCGGCCCATAGTGCTTCAGGGACGACCAGTCAATTGCTTCATCTTCGTTCTCATCGCTCTGATCATCGCCTCCTCCAATTTTTTCGTTTTTACGCGCATTAAAAGGCTGCCGGAAATGAACATGATATTCTTCGACGATGGTGCTGGTATTGCTTACGGTAAAGCATCCAGTCTTTTCACGTACTATCGTTTGTGCGAAAGTCACTGTCATCGCGTTGAGTAACGACAGCCACTGATCTTCAATACACTTAAAGAGAACAAGACAACCAACTGCCGGGCCTGTGCCAGCTTGTGGCGAAATCGGTCGCGCCAAAAGCTGGCGCGACACAAGATTACCAAATGTAGTTTCAACCTTGAACATATTGTGGTTTGGCTGCTGCGTTCGAAAACGCCGGGCAGATTCCGTCGCACGTTCCAAGAAATCGCATAGGCGTCGCAGATTCAGGATTGATTTCGAACCATTTGCCGAGCCAGCAGCGTCGCGAATAGCATTTCCACCTGATGCACCCGCTGATCCTCCTGCCTGATTGGAATTTGTGTGAACACGAATACGCTCCACTATCCATTGAAAAATACAGCAAAATCTTGGCGAGTTTCGTGAATCGCCAGCGTGAGTATCTCAACTTCAACGAGAGTATCTTGAGTTGCCGTGATAAGTTCATCAAGGGCACTAATGGTGAATCCCAATGTATCAGCATAAGCCTTAGAGTTCCACTTAGCATGCCCACGCAGCTCCGAAATGAGAAACAGTAGGTCGACCAAATCGCGCTTCAGTTTTTCCTCGACTAGCATTTCAAGCGTGTCACAGCCGCTAAATAGCGCTTTTGCATTCGGTGAACACTCTAATGTCCGCACATGATCAGGCAACACACACCAAACAGTTAGTGATAGTAAAATATCGTCAGCCTTTTCCAACAACGGGTACGAGTATGCTACTTGCCATTTCCTGAATATCTTGTGCGAAGTACTGTGCCAAAGCAGGTGCTGTAATCCCGCTTACCACCACAGAAAGCATGTCTACCTGTGGTGGATCCTCACATGCGTATTTTTCGTAAAGAGAGCCGATAAGCCCCATTTTGAGCTCAAAAATGCGTGTAGCGTTTTTCCACTCAGTAGTCACTTGTCTAGCGGTCGTAACAATCCGAGTCATAATTACCTGTACGCAATCAATAGTGTTTGCCACAAGTGCCACGTCCTCGTTCATACGCTGGATACCTGTCATATCCAGAGACAGCATGCGATGCAACTTCGTTGGCGACCCACCGTCTGCTGTGTCGACACCTTGGCTACTACTGGAAAAGGCAACCAAGACAAATAGCAAAGACAGATCGGGTGCAAGGTCCACGCGTTCGATTCGAAATCCACTGGGTCTCCCCTATGGAGTCCCATCGACTCCATACTCTGAAATTCCTCCTCAGTAAAGTGCGTCCTTACATCGATTCGCGTAAGCAGCACCCTTCCCATCCACCACAGCGCAATGAAACCACCATCATCTGCAGTAACCAGCACCGTGTCTTCCCCGCTGGTTCGTCACTGTAACCTGCCAGAAATCTCGAAGATCGACGTCGAAATTGAAGTTTGGATTGGGATGTCAAGTCACCCGAGCTGAAGTCGCCAGCCAAAGATCTCGAGACCTTCCGATGACGCCGTTTATTGCCTGCGCCTGCTCCTGAACTCTCCACCTCATTAATCTGAGCCCACTGCATTGCATTGATGGAGTGTTCGTGGCGGCTGATACTGCGTCGTTCAGGTAGAGCTTCTCCGGACTCGATCTCGAAAATTGCCACGTCTCCTTCGTCACAGCCGACAGCTAGTTGCAGTCCGTCGGGCCTCCAGGCCAAAGTCAGCATCCCAAAGGCCACGTCCGATGGTTTAATATGTAGCAGCTTTTGCCATGATGTGGTGCGCTAAGAAATAAACGTTCAAAATTAGGCGATATTATCCAACGGATATTTTCCAATAAAAGCATAAAATGGTGGTGTTGGAGACGCACATGAACGAGGAGATGGTGGTCCAGGGTGAGCATCGCGACCAGGTCCATGGTGGGGCAGCAGGCTAAGGCCAGGGAGCTCATGAAGCGCTCCTGCAGCGCCACGAAGGCGCGCTTGGGTGGCATCGTGCTCCTTTGATACTGTCAGCCTAAAATATTAGAAGCTGTGTCCTGTTTTAAGTGACCCAAAATGAGGGAACGAGGCACTTTGGACAGGACAGACGCCTGCCCGGAAGTTGAAGTGGTTTTAGACAACAACCTACCCGAGCTCGGAAGCATCGAAAGAGATTATACTGCGCGTAGGATCAACCAGCGATCCGCTATGCTTAACCCGATGGGCGTTGACATCTAGGAAAACATGCCCCCGCAGCGGTACCTGCACAAACGGGAATTCTCTAAAGGTATTTATCTGTACACGACTACTTGCTTATCGCGAAAGACGTCGAGGAAACAGTGGGTGCAAGCCCTGTGAGCTGATCCTTCGAGTGGAGCGCTAAAACGTAGTACATTGGAGGTTATTGAGTGATCTACGTGCTGCCAACAATACATGCAGAGATTCACGACGAAGTATTATCCAGCCGCCATGACAGTGCGGATAGTGCCTTCTATTCGGCGAAGTTGGCGGCGACCACGGCGAGAGAGCCCGTCGTCCATCTTGGTTTTCTGGAGCACGCACAGCGTGCGCTGCTCGTTCACCATGGACACACTTCTTGTATAGCAGTGAGAGCCACGAGTGCACGCGAGAAAGAACCAGCAACTGCTCCTACTCCTCTTTTGCAAACTGCTTGGTGGCCACGAACTCGATAACTGCCGCCACGGGAAGCATCTGGATGCCGTGAATGCAGTACTTCTCGACGCTGAACCACGTCGCGTAGTCCACTGTTGTCGAAAAGTACATCCCGACTGGTGCTTGAGCTTTTGTTCTGTTGGGCCACGAATTAACCCGATTTGTGCTGTACCAGCCACACGCTCTAAAGCTACTGTTATCCAAGCTCATATTATCTCTTAAGTTCATCAACTCGCCCAGTTAGTGACTCCTCTACATGTAGAACCAAGTCAAGCGGCTTAGACCTCGTCCGGTGCTTACTTCGACGCGCAACCTTGTCCAGATTTGCGAGTGTGACTACCCGTGAAAGGGTTGGCCGCTCCTGCAAGCAAACCATAGCTGAAACGCGCTTGGTCTTGGTATTGTTTTGAAGGATTGAACAGTGGTGGATTCCGTGCAAAGAGTTAAAAGTACCGGTACTGTAAAATGATTTTTGAAGATAGCTATTGTTTGCTGCAACCAACGATTTCAGCTGCGGCTTTTAGACCTACAGAGCAATCAATTTTGAAAACAAAGACATCAGGCTTGCAACTCTACAGATACGGACTAGCATGAGAGATAAGCGGCTTGCAGTGCGCCTTGGTACTTGTAGTCCGTAACCTCGCCCGCAAACAGCACACGATTGGCCACGGTCTCACGCACAATTTCCGGGTCCTCGTCTGTGCTGTCCACTGGTCCTGGTCCCACCTGTCCAATTGGCAACACACCCACGCATATCACGTTAGGCAAACGATATCAGGTCTTTTAAGACCTTTTACTTTTAAAAGTAAAAGGCATATATACCTTGTGATGAAGTGGTTCACGGGATCAGGAATGTTGGGTCCAAATGTATCTTGCAGTTGCAGAAAGAACGCGTGCGCGATCTCCTCATCTATGAAGGTAGCGGGGATTTTGCTAGCGTTTTCTCCAACCAGGACGCCCTCAATGATAGGCAGGGCTCCCGATTATGGCATGGTCTTTTCAATAATTTCTTATGAAACCATAAATATATTTATTTCTGCCAACCATGAAGACCATAACATAATTTATTCTGGACACCACCACATAATTTATGGAGCCCAGTCTTCATCCTAATAAAGTCGTTCAAGCTGTCAAATCCGTTGTCAAATGAGTTTCTAAGCGAGGCACTACGTAGTATGTGCTTGTACTCCCACACAAACATCTCCACAGTTAGATTTCATGTTTTTGTAATGTAACGTCAACTAGCGCTTCATTATTTATTGTTCACTGCAGTAAGATGACATAATTTATGTATCGATTTCAGATTGCTCATGCCATTATTTATGTCGGAGGAGGCCTCCTCATAAATAAAAATGCCATAATCGGGAGCCCTGTTGATGGCACCTAACTTGGCCGCAGGTAGCTCAGGCTGGAAGAGCAGTTTGCCAGACTTGAGAAATCCCAGTGATGAAGTCACAATGACATGGCCGGCAGTAATGCGGCGACTATCGCTACATCCGATAATAACTCCGTCTGTACCCTCGCAGTTAGTGGAGGTGACGCAGACATCCGTATAGATGGAATGCTTGACAGGCTCCGCCAAATGGTCGATGAAGCGCTCCATGCCCGCAGGCACAATGCAGTGTGCGCCCGGATCATCACTATCGTGCATCAAGCAGTACGTTGTGGTACATACAACACAGTTAGTTAGCAGTGCTAAGTGCTAACTCATGCACGTACCCAATCAGCTCGGTCTGATGCAAAATCGTCGAGTTGCACCTCATCATCGTTCACACCTCAATCAGCTTCAAGCAAACGTCCAGTCTAGGGCGTGCGTTCGGAGCGTTCACCGCTTCACGTAGCTTCTTGTCCGAAGTCACAAGGTGGTCCACGATGGTCGACAGAGCCTTCTCCTGGTGGTCGGCGGCATTGGGCGAATTCGCCAACACCTGCAGCTTTTGCATGAGCAGATCCTGCCACTTCCACGTCTCGTCCACCTGCTCCTGTGGTAGCTGCTTGCAGCCATTGTAGAACAATCGGAGAACGGGTTGCCCTCTATACCATGGATACACGCGGCGCCCACCTCCACATTGACTGGCAGCGAGTCGCTGAACGATTGTGTCTGGACTCGGCCACCGATACGAGACTGCGCTTCCAGCACGCAGATGTCGCTGGTAGCGAGCTCGTTGGAGGCCAGCAGCGCGTTGGCAGCGCTCACGCTGGACAATCCGGCGCCGATCACTACCACGCGGTACGAACTTTGGAGGGAAGTTGCAGACTTGGAGGCCATGGTGACGTCGATGGTATCCGATACAAGTATTGGTACCAGTGAATGGCCCTCTCTATTCATAGCGACTTATGAAAATACGTCAACGATTTGTTCGACGAATAAGGGGCGCAAAATAACAATAATAGTCGATACATGCTCTATTTCAACCAGTCAAATCACTCAAAAAATATAAATTGGTGCAAAAAGCAATTGTGTACTTCCTGTCCTGCGTACCGGTAAAATCATTTTGTTAACGAATAGTCAGAACGAATGGCACTTTGCGCGTGTGCCATTCGTTCTCACATTTCTTAATTCGTTTCTCGAACTCGCTAAGCCTTTACTCGATCGACGTTAACTCGTCATGCCTGGCCCAACAACTCGTCATGAAATGGCTAGGCTGTGCCAAAATGCCTGAAACGCATAATACATTTTAATTTATTATTAATAGATTAAAATAATACTTTCTCACGATTTCATGGATACCGGTATAATACCACGCATGCTTTCGATAAAGTACGGTGCTCAATGTTGAGCTTGAGATACCAGGAATTTGATGTCACCCTGTTGCAAAACTACTGCCGCCGGCAGCGGTAGCTTTGTCGACGCTTTCGAGTCGGGCTCAGTAACCAACTTGACGTGGCCACTACAGTGGACATGTATGTATATATACTGGACAGCGTTGTTAAAAATCCTCGATTTGGCAATAGTTGGGGTGGGCGATTGCTTTTTTAGGGGCGGATGGGTGAAACGGTAGGTATATGTAGCGGACAACGCGTGACAGCGACGCTTTCCGTGACAGCACTATTTTTAGCGAATGACAGCTGCTCATTAGGTCAATTTTATCCAATCAAAAGAGAGCTTCGGATCGATCTTCCAGCATTTTGAGAAGACGTCAATCATGGTACTTGAGAGGCCAAGAATCCGTGTCTTGGCTCATACAGCTCTAAGGAACGAGCCGTTTATGTTGATCAGTCTGTGGTGAACTTCGCGTAACATAAGCTCGTTGACAGGTGCTGCACTTTTAATACTTGCTGTTGACAACAAAGGGATGCGGTGGTCATCTTCGCGTAACGTAAGCGTCCTTGAAGCTCTCCGCAATGACCAGTAGCTGGAACTCGTGGCCAAGTGACAAGCTCAAGATCATCGGCAGATGGCGTGAATGTGAGCCGTGTGGCAAACCAAGGCCTCTCCTCCCATCCTGGGCTCGTGTTGATGATCGGGACCGTCGCGCCGACTCGGGTACATTATTCACATGACAAGGCGCTCCTTTTGAATCGGCAAATCGTGTTGTACATACTGCTAAACGCTTTCGCATGAAGCGAAACATCATCGTGGAGCACAAGTCGTGCCGATGGATATCTCCTTCTTCCCGTCAACGCTCACAAAGCAGAGGTCGCTATGGTCTAAATCCCAACGGCTTCGCCAACACCTCATTTCTAGCTGAGAACAAACGCATGAGGCCCTGGCACGGCAACCTCATTCCACAATTTGCAGGCAACAAACATGCCAAACCTCACTTCTGAAACAACCGAGACGGCGCTCGAGAGCACCTACCGCGTTGTGATCATCGGAGCGGGGCTCGCTGGCGTCAGCGCGGCCAACGAGCTGCTTTCATCGGGTCACTTCGATTTCAACGAAGTGTGCGTGCTGGAGGCACAGTCTCGCATCGGTGGTCGTGTGCAAACCAAGTCCTTCAGCGAATCGCTGCCTGTCAATGTGGAGGTGGGTGCTGCCTGGATCCACGGCACTGAGGGCAATCCGTTCGCTGCGTTGGCCAAGCAGTTCGGCATCTCGTTCAAAGAGATCAGCCCTAGAAATCCATGGCTCCACCCGGGCTCGTGCTCGAACTTCCTGCTTTTCGACGGCAGTCGTCAACTGAGCGAGCAGCAGACTAAAGAGGCGTGGGAGTGGCAAGATCTGCTGATGGGCAAACTGCAAAAGCTCGCTGGGTCCGTTCTTGCTGACGATCACCGAGAGAAGACGCTGTCCGCAGTGGTGGACCACCTCCTTGACTCGGACCAAGAGCTGGTCGACGTCATGGGAGGTGCTGGGGCTCGCAAGAAAGTGGCTCTGTTCCTGCGATTAATGGAGGCCTGGTTCGGCCTCACTGCCGACGACCTGAACCTTGACGCATTTGTCGAGACCGATCTCATGGGCGACGACCCCGGCGCGCACTGCATCGTTCCGATGGGGATGGAACGCTTCATTGATCACCTGGCAGAGCCCATCCGGGACATCATCCACACGAACGTGTCTGTTGCTGCAATAAACTACGACGGTGCAGATGGGGTTGTTATTGAGTGCACCGATGGACGCCGCGTGACGACCGACCGCGTGATCGTTGCTACTTCACTAGGACTGCTTCAGAGCGGTAAGCTGCACTTCCAACCAGAACTGCCTGCTGTCAAAACGGGCGCGCTCAAGCGGTCCAAGATGGGTCAGTACATGAAGGTGCTCGTACAGTTCCCGGAGGTCTTCTGGCCAAAGCACGCCACGTTCATGGGTCAGCTCAAGAAGAAGAGCTCAAGCGAAGGCGACGGTCCCCGGATCTACTTCCCACTTGTGTTCAACTACCACCTCGCGAAGGGTGTGCCGATTCTGGAGGGCGTCCTCATCGGCGACAACGCGAGCGCCATTTCAACTTCCTTCACGGATGAGGAGATCGCGCACGCACTGTTCTTGCAGATGCAGGAAACTTTCGGGCCCGATACCCCAAGCCGGTCAACCACTTCATCACTCGGTAAGATTTTACTAGTGCGCAGGTCATATTGGTTGTAACTGTTTGTTGTCTTTGCTCTTGCAGTTGGGATCAAGACAAATGGTCTGTGGGCGCCTACAGCTGCGTGACGGCGTGGAATGCTCATGAAGACCCGGACCTGCTGAAGCAAACGGTGGCAAATCGCGTGCTCTTTGCGGGTGAGGCTGTCGATCTCAAGTACCAGGGCGCGCTGCAAGCTGCCTACTTCTCGGGACTCGAAGCGGCTGCGGAGCTCGTGGCCCAGAACGTGTAAGTATACGTTAGAGCGTCTCAAGTGCGAACCAACAACAACAAGCAAGTCGTAAACTTAGTGTACGTTCTTTGACGTCAACTAGGGAATACACTGGAGCAATCTGCGTTTGCTGTTCGACGCCAACCCGATCAACCCATGCTGGCTGATCTTGAGACAAATATCGAGGTCACTGGCAGTGGCCTCGATATTTGGCCCACTGCAACGCACGTGAGTCCATGAGTCCATCATTACAGAAACAGGGACTTGGCAATTGATATCCTGAGGATATTATCTTCCAGGTCTCACTTTGAATTTCGCAACAGTTAAGATGTCCTGTGTTGCGTCCGACTCGCTGCAAGCTCGACTTCGCCGTGGAGAAATTCCATGCCGTGGCGTGAACGTCGGCGGCTGGCTCGTGGCCGAGCACTGGATGACGTGGGATTCCTGTCTGTGGCACGGGGTGCCCGACGAAATCAAGAACCAAGGAGAGTTCGCGACCATGAAGTTCTTGGGTCATGAAGAGGGCGATCGACGCTTTGACGAACATCGCCGCACCTGGATCACCGAGTACGACATTGCCGAGATGAAGCGCTTCGGACTCAACACGGTGCGCGTGCCGGTCGGGTACTGGATCATGGGCTTCGACCCAACCGACTTCCCCAACAAGCAAGAGTGGCGAGTGTTTGCACCACACGCACTGCGATACCTGGACGATCTGGTGAACCACTGGTGTGTGCAGCACGACATGGCGGTGATTGTGGACATCCACGCGGCTAAAGGGTCTCAGAACGGCCGCGACCACAGTGCTGCAGTTGAGAGTGGGGTCAAATTCTGGGGACAATACCCGGAGAACGTGGACAACACCGTCCATTTGGCAAAGTTACTCGCCTCGCGCTACCGTTACTGCCCCTCTTTCCTAGGCGTTGGCTTGCTCAATGAGCCGGAAGTCCCCACGGAACAACATGTGCTGCGTGCATACTACGAGCGCGCGTACTCGGAGATCCGTGCCACTGGTAACGACTGCGTGCTGACTGTAGCGCCGCTGTTGACGGAACAGAACCCGCCCAACATGGAGGACTTCATGTGCTACCCGAAGTACTCCAATGTGTGGCACGAGTGGCACCCGTACTTTATCTGGGGCTATGAAGGTCAGAACCGTGACCAAGTGCTTCAAGCTGTGCGTCGCTACGGCGACCAAGTTTCGTCGTGGAATGGGAACTGGCTGCTCATCGACGAGTGGAGTCTGGGTGCTCAAGGGTGCGCCTTCCCGTGTGAGGACCGCCGAGGGCTTCAGCAGTTTGCGTCGGCGCAGCTCGAAGCCTTTCGCAACGCACATTCCGGCTGGATCTTTTGGTCCTGGCGCCATTCGGACGATGCACACAACCGTCCTACAGGATGGTCGATGCGTCAATTGCTGCGTGACGGTGTCATGAGACTGAATGAGGTCTAACTGAGCAGCAGGCGGAGAGGAAGTAGCACGGTTGCAGCCAGCACTCAAACAAGTAAGTGGAGATATGCTTTTTGGCTGGTTACTAACGTTATAATATAACGACGTTCCCATGAAGTATCAAACTTACACATACACTTGCTGGTTCCACTACACCAGCTATACGGTATAGCCTGAGATAGTGAATGAAGCAGTAGTTCGTGTTTGAGTGAAAACGAGTGTACCGGTAGTGATTTTATTTTTATTTTTCGAAGTTGAAGTGACCATCATTCATGTTGAAGTTGACAATGAAGCCCTTGGATGCATGGTTCTCCTCGACTTCGAGGTCGAGGTCGAAGGCAGCGGATCACTATTATTAATAATAAACTGACGCGTTTAATTTTCCCTTGGATTGGCCGGGGCAGAACTACTGTCGCAATTTCGGCTGCCTTTGTGGTGAGATAATGTGATCCACCGTGGCGGGTTGGTCTTGGTGACCCTCCTGCTTCCGTAAGTTCATCTGCCGTTCACCACGGCCTCGATACATCAACATTGTGTTAAAGTCCCACATATATATTGGGCTTCGACGCCCCAGCGACTTTCAGGGCTCTATAGTTTCTACATGTACATAAACACAAATAGAGGACCTCTTTAAAACCAAAACCTTTGTGGTGAGATAAAGACTTGATTGGGAAGCTGCTTCTGTAGATGCTGGACGCATACGCGCAAGTTTTACGGTAGCCGATTTGGTCGGTTCCTACATTTCCTTTGAATTATTCTGTGCATTATTTGTACTTACTGACTGATCGCGTACACGAGCTATCCTTCTAGATTTAGATCGTTGAACTGGGCGAGCGTGAACTTCTTCCATTTGGCATACAAAAGCCAGCCAAGGTTACCCCCAGGACGATCATCGCCGGCGCCAGCGTGAAGAAGACGTCCACTGCGATATACGTGAGCAGGGCCGCGGGGATCAAGAGACCAAGCAAAAGCATAGGGATGCTTCCGGGGACTGCACATGAACAACGAAGACAGAGTCAAACACAAGAACATACTGTACTCTGTCCAAAACCTCGAGAACGTACCTTTGTACGGGCGCTTGAGATCCGCGTGTGTGTAGCGCAGTTTGATAAAAGCGGCAAATATGAGGAGCTGGTAGAAGGCCGATAGCGCGTTCGTCATGTTGACAATATCGTCAAAGTCAAACTCGATGAGCACCAAAATAACAATGAGACTCGCGAAAACGGCGTTGTGTGGTGTGTTGAACTGTTTGTTGCGGCTACAATAAATGCACAAAGGATTCCACAAAATCACACGTTAATGTCATACAAGTCTCTACATGTAGTAGCTCAATCATGAGGTGACAAACTTACACTGCGAGGAACGCCGGTGCAAGGTCATTCTGCGCCATGCCCATGATCTGGAACGAGTCGCAAAACAGCTCGGCAATGTACATACCAGCATTGCTGGCAAATGAAGCCAGCATGATCCAGGTCGAAAGAAACGTGCCGCCCAGCGCTGACGCGATGCTTGAGAAGGACCCGTCGTCCCACGTCGTCCAGTTCGGAGAGTTGAAAACAATCGCTCCGAAGAGTGGCATCAAATACGTGAGCGCGATAAGTAGCACCGAAATCACCATGGCACGGGGATATGTTCGTCCCGGGTTGCTCACTTCACCACCAAACACCGACATACCAACAGCACCATTGAAGTTCCAGAAGAGCGTGTTGATCAACGTCGACCAGTCAATCTGTTTCATCACGGAGCACAAGTTAGTCACTTCACTAAAGAAAAACCACTTCGAACAGGTACTTACGTCCAAACTGCCGGACATGCTCACAAGGTCGCCGTTGGAATCATGAACAATATCGGAACGACGAACCTCCCCAAGCGCGCTCCAGTCATGTCCGCTAACGAGACCCCAGACGAAGAGCAGAATGAATGGGATCATGACAAAGATGGATAAAGCCACCATTCCGTTACCCACGATGCGAATTCCCAATAGGTTTGGCAGTGTCAGTGCCACCGCGATAGCTGCCTTGATGAAATACTCCGCTGTCGGCGAGCCAATATCCCCGTACACCTCCGTAAACGTGGACACTGCAAGTCCTGGGTACAGCGCATTGTCGATCACGCCCGAGATCCATGCCCAGTACCCCGTCTGGAATCCCCAGAACGGACCAAAGGCGTTGAGCACCCAGACCGTGTAGCCCCCGTCTTCTGGGAACGAAGTACTGAGCTCCGCCGTCACGTACGCAATGGGCAGACCCAGGATGACCGGGAATAAAAGCAGTAGGATAAGTCCCAGCAACGGACCACCAGCTACAGGGCATCGATTCAAACAAAAAGGTTAGCAAGTTGCTCCCCCAGCAAGCCCTAGTGCACAGTCTCACCAGAAATGATTGGTTCCGATCCAATGGGGCCGCCGCACACAGAAAAGTAGCAGAGACCGACGATGCCCAGCACCGTCAGCTGCCGTCGCGGGTCCTCCTTCATCATCGCCAGCGTCGACGGTCGCCACTGCATCGAGGCGCGCTCAGCATTGTCGGCGTGGCTCACGGAGCTTACTACGCTCACGACCGAGTGCTCGCGCAGTCTACCGGTAGACGCACAAACTGTTAGAACGTGGAGCTGTAGACATCACAACATCACATTGTATTACTTATCCAGGCGCTTTGGCGTCGTGAGAGATACATCGTAGGCCGCGTGCTGCGGGCTCTCGCCAGCGGCGGTCATGACTCACTCAATGCCAATTCGGAAATGAAGTCCGATGATCGGAATGCAAGTGTAGGTCTCCACTGATCAGCGCCCGGCTCTCACTGGTCGAGTCGGACGCGTCACAGCCAGCTGGCTGATGGTTGCAGGTCCGAGTGGAGACCTCAGCACCCTCCCGGTGGGGAGACTCGGAGACTTGTCCGCGCCGTCACTCTGGAATCCAGAGTCTGGATTGCCAATACTGGCTCATACGCTTTCTTTACATGTGCATTCGTACTACATGTAAGAAGACCCGTTGTTGCTACATGTACCGGTATTTGAATTTGATACGCGTGCGCTCTCGTTGAAGTGCTCTCGGAAAAGGGAATTGAAGTGTCAACGGGTCATGCCAACCCTGATTGGCGTGCCGCAGTTGTCGTGCGAATGAAAGAAAACGGTGAAAGTATAATACATTGTACATGCTCATATTCACAATCAATGGACTACACAGTGAGGCTTCCGCTTCAAGCTGAAGTTCAGCAGCAGCAAAATACCAATGTGTGCGATGTACCATTCAAGAACTGGAGTTCAGCATTCGAGCACGACGAAATCACAAGCAACTCGGATCGAGTCGTGCCCTAATACTGTACCAGCGAACGCCCGAGTGGGGTGTTCGCTATCGGGAGTCCCAACGACGACTTGATCACTCGCCGTCGACGAGAGCACTCTGGAACGGGGAAAAGAAGCCGTCTCGACGAGGATGAGCTCGAGATCAGCAGCACCGGCCACTGTTGCTTCGCACCAGTACGCGGCGGCCGCGTCCAGCGCGTCGGCCACATGTTACCGCTTACGATCACATTGAGAGCATTGCGATCGTCATCGACGATGGCGTCGCCAACATCTTAAAGCAGCGAATTTGGTTTCAAGTTTCGCAGTTTGGGACGGACCAAGCCAAAACGACCGAGATTGAGCACACAGCTTGCATGTACCAATCTCATAGTTGGAAATTCAACGGTGTTGGTGGCTCAACTCTAGACAACCTGCACCCAGGAGCTGCACCGACTGGATTCAACTCAACCAACGCCTTGAAGTTGATTAGGTACGGTATACACCCTAAAACCCAGTTTTTACACCCGTATTAAGTGTTCCCACTGTTTGCGCGTCGTCCACGGGATTTCTGCCTTAGAAAGCCCTTTTCCGTCGGAATTGGAGGACCGAGTGGGCACCTTTCAGCGTCTCCGCTCTCTCCCCGTCCGCTTCCTACCCTCCCTTCACTGCTAATGCCCCGAGCTCCTGCGCGCGTCAAGGGTCTCTTGGCGCTGCGTCGACGCTCCAAACTCCCGCGTCTGCTGCTTCCCCGAGGTGGAGCAGTTGCGTCCACAGTCTCCCAGCAGCGATTACGCAGCGTTCCCGCCGGTTTACAGCGCTGTTTGCAGGTTTCCAGCAGTTGCAACAATGGGGACAGCAGGGCCACCAACGGGTGGCATCAAGTCGCGGCTCTGGGCGTCGCTATGAGCGGATTAGTGCTCGCCAGCGCGTCGGAACCAGATTCCGCCATGGAGAGCGCCCAGACTCAGACAATTCGACGTGGACGCAACATCCACGACGAGTACGAGATCCTAGACGAGGTGGTGGGCGAAGGAGGCTACTGCGTGGTACAGAAAGGCGTGGACAAACGCACGGGCGAGCTCGTGGCCGTTAAGATGCTGAGCAAGAGCGAGACGTCCGCCCGGGAGTTCTGGAGCGAGGTGGACGTGCTCCGCGTGGCCGGCCTACACCCCAACATCCTGCAGCTGCGGGGAACATTCGAGACCGAGTACTGCTGGTTTATTGTGCAGGAATTGGCGCAGGACGGAGAGCTGTTCGACCATCTGATCGCCAACGGAGCGTACTCGGAACGGCAGGCCAGTAACACGATACGCCAGCTCTGTGATGCGCTGCAATACTTGCACCGCAAGGGTATTGTGCACGGAGACATCAAGCCCGAGAACGTTTTGCTGCACAAGGGCCGCATGTGTCTCGTGGACTTTGGCGTGTCGTTCCGATGGGCGAGCGTTTCTTCTACGACTCGCAGCTGATGGGCACGGTGGCGTATGCAGCGCCGGAAACACTGGAGCACGGCGCGTTGATTCATAGAAGAAATACCAGGGATGCGCTCAGGAAGGCGAAAGCCAATGGAGAGGACATATCACTTGATGAGAACGAGGAGGACCTCGACAGCCAAGCGGGGCCCGACGCGATCAATTTTGGACCCAAAGCGGACATGTTTGCATTGGGCATTGTGCTGTACATTTTGTTGTGCGGTTCGCATCCGTTTGACACATATAACAACTTGTCCGACGAAGAGGTAAGACGCGGAGTGCTTCGCAGAGAGGTGAATACAATCGTACTCACTAATGTTGTGCTCTGCAGATCCGAAAACGAATTTTGAAGGGCAAGTTCCGCACACAGTCCCGTGCGTGGCAATCTATCTCTCCATCTGCGCGTGACCTGATCCAGAAGCTGCTTGAGACGGATCCCAACAAGCGACTTAGTGCGGAGCAGGCGCTTCGCCACCCTTGGTTGCGGAATCAAGCCCAGCTTAGTCACGAACCGATGAAAAATTCCGTCGAGCTCTTGGAGAAGTTCCAGCGTGGACGTCGTCGGCTGCGTGCCAGCATTTTGGCTGTTCTCCTTCTTGATGCAATGGATGACAACGTAGACGATGGTGACAACGAAGAGCTTGAAAGTGTGAAGCGCAGTTTCGCTTGGGGACTGAGCTCAAGCGTCGAAGCGCTGAACGAGAAAACAAATGCATTGCTATCCACGCTGCATTTCTTTGACAAGGAAGGAAAGGGGTTTATTTCCAAGAATGACCTCGCTCGTGTTAGTGAGAGCTTGGGCAAGCACATGAGCGAAAACGAGTTGAATGAAATGCTGGTTGGTGCCACCGGTGACCCGGAACATAACGCCTCTACTGTGGAGGCTGTCGATTATGACAATGTGAAGATGACCATCTCCACGCTGCGATCAGCTACCTATCGTCCCGGAGAGGCCATTATTCGCGAAGGACATGCTGGTGCACACAACGTGTACTTGCTGCTGGATGGTGAAGTCGAGGTCTCCTGTAAGAACCCTATCAAAAGTCCGACCCCACCAACGAGTCAGATGATGCCGCTCCAATTACTAGTATCTCAGCGTATGAGCAATCCGAGGGGTTTGCTGGTCTATTGACGCGTCCCTCGTGGCCAGGGTTTGTCCAGACTCGTCCTACTGCGTCAGGCCACGAGGAGATGAAGCTGAGACGGCTACCAAAGGGAACCTTTTTCGGTGAGATTGAACTGGTGCGTCCTGATGGGCGATTTTTGCCGCGCATTGCCACATACCGTTGCGCTGAAGGCAGCAACACGCCATGCAAAGTTCTGCAGCTTGTGGCAGACGACTACCTGAATTTGAAGGGCACGTACGAGTCAATCAACAACCGCCTGGAGAAAACTGCACATCGCCACATCCGACAGCATTTGCTCAGGTGCGTTGAAGCTGCAAAGGGCTCCGTGAAGATGCGCACATTCGACACGGGCGATTTTATTTACAAGGAGGGCGAGCCTTGCGACTCGGTATTCATTCTGCTGGACGGTCAGTTGGAAGTGCTGAAAGCGAAGGAGGGGATAGTTGTGGAAGAACTTCACCCGGGCGACTACTTCCCTCTTGGTGTATCTGGTCAAACTCGAGCTTGCAAGATTGTGACGCGTCACTCGAGTGTGCGATGTACACAATCCGTAAAAGTGGTTGAAATTGGTGGCGAAACCTTCCGCAGCTTTCTGAGCAGCAACAAGTTCTTAGCTGCTTACTTTCGTGAGGAAGTAATGACTCGGGAGCAGCAGCGACTCGATCGACTCATGACGGCATAGCGCTCGATTCTATCGTGGGTTACCACCGGGGATGCACTTCAACACGAGAGAACGGTGAAGAAAAGAAAAACAAAGAGGCACATTTATACATTGAGTCTCGACTCGAATCAATCAGCTGTTGACGGACGGCTAAATGCCGACAGCAAGTTCCTTTGTTGATCGTGTCTGGAGCCGGGTCGACTTCTTCCGGTTGTGTTAATCGGTGTGTGGTGGGGCTGGAAATGGGAACGAAGTGGACAAATGAAGCGCGCGGTCAATGGCTGCTAGATCATTGCGCGTCAACAGGCTGGAGTACAATTTGTGCGGAGAACAAGATGGATGAATGACCGAGAAGGGATGTGCGAGTGGCCCGAAAATCTCACGATGCGTGTCTTCCTGCGTGGTACGTTCTTGGTCATGCTGCAAGTCATAATATCCTTGCGGGATGACAACGAGACCTTTCTGAAGCAAGTAGCGCACAACAATCTGCAGCGGGGTTTGTAGCACTGTGGTTTCACTTGGTGCACGGGAGTCCATGTGGTAGGATGCCGTCGCGCCTTCGTTTTCGTGGGCTACCAGGAACTTGAACGGCCGCTCGCGATATCTCTCGGCAAGACTCTGAGTCAGCAAATCCCAGTTATTACGCAAATCTTGAGGCTCAAGAGTATCCAGATAGTTGAGGGGGAAACGTGCCAACACGTCAATACCGCGCGCGTGGGCAAATGCAGTGATGTCTTCAAGTGGAACGTCAGAATCAGTCGACTTTGATGCCATTCCCGGTAGCGGCACCTCGATCGACCAGGCTTCTGGTGGATTGTCCGGGTGCGCCGTGAGCAAGAAATCCACGTCTTGAACGCCCAAGGCGCTGACACCGACGTGCTGCACCAGTCCTGCTTGCTGGATCACCATCATATGCTCCCAGGCCTCCAGTACTACACGTTTACGTTCGTGGATGCTGCTGGACCCTGGCAGCGACTGCGCTTGAAGCAGCAGCACGTCTAGCTGTTGGAGCTGCAGTATCATTAGCGCCTGCTCCACACGGGCTGCAAGCCCCTCCAGTGCGCAATCTACCGGCGTTGCAGCGAGAACAGCAAAGTGCGTCCTCGACAGCAGCTCGTTGTCCGCACACGCCTGCTTAAGTGCTGCATGCACAGCAAGCAGATCTTGACGGTCGTCCAGACTGTTCACCACCACTGCTCTGCAGTTTCCCTGCGTCATGAGTTCTACCAGCAATTGGCGCTGCATTTCCCTTTCATCCGAAGTCATCGTCTGTCCTCCTATAGAAAATAAAAGCCGCTGTTGCTCACGGAACGCACTCGTCCGCCCACGAACCCCCACGCTCCACATCTTGAAAATCGTTTTGCACATGGACCGTTACCAACCCAGTCAGTACTTAGAAACCTTCCCATACTCATGTAACCACTTCAGTTTAGAGTACATCACACCAAGTATGAAAACGAGAGGCTCCTGATGGCTGGCACAGATCAAACCTTCCTATTGACACAGTCATGGTGTCAATGCTGGCGCTCGTGCGGACAGCCGCCAAGCAGGCGACCCGCGTCCCTCAGCTGCAAGTAGCGTCTACTCGCAGCTTCGCGTTCCGACCACGCCGCAATGACAACGACGATGACTCGTTCCGCGGCCGTCGCCGTCGCCCCGAGGACTTTGAGGCCAAGGAGGGCGCGGACGAGTCGGGCGACCTGTACGACCCGTACCGAGAGTACATGGAGACGACGGGCGAGCGCGGCTACCGGGACTTCAACCCGGACTACGCGGACAGCCAGAATTTCCACCGCGAGTGGGAGGAGCCCGCCGCCATGATGGAGGACAAATCGTGGCCCGCCACGACGGGCACAGACCTGTTCACGGACCTGCTCAACATCCCGAGCGAGCCGCCCAGTGGCGAGAAGATGGACAAGATCCTCACGGAGGCGTTCGCTCGTATGGGCCACACAGGCCACATTGACGACGTGAAGCTGCCGGAGATGGACGTGCAGATCCCCGCCGACCACCCGGACAGGGAGGCGCTCGAGATCATGAAGCTCTCCATGATGAACAACGGCCGTCTCAAGATGGACGACAAGAATGACCTGCTCACGTCCATCATCGACGAGCTCAACCACCTGCGCAACGACAAGACCACGCTCTTCAAGGGCCTCGAGACCGAGGACAAGGACAAGAAGAAGAGCAAGAAATAGACGACAGGAGCCAGAGGGGTATATAGCAGCGGGCTAGACGGACGCGTCACCAGAATATTCAGTTCAATTGTGCTGCAGAGGCAAAGTCTCCGACAAAGAGCGTGTTCGCCAGGCAGCTACAGTAGAGATAGAGGTGACCTACAGTGCGCGCCAAATCATTAGGACCCCGTTTTTGGGGTTGACTTTTCCCGATATCTCAGCCTATAGGCCGAGTTAGGAGCTGAGATTTAGATATGGATGAATATGATCACTTATCGGACCATACTTAATTTTTGTATGGGAGGGATTGTGCCAATCAATTCCCATAAATGTATATCAGCCAATGATATGATAGATAAAACTTACTTTCATCCAATCAGATCTGGGAGGGTTCGGTGAGTCGTCTAAACCAGTCGATCGGACGTATCAAGTCCGATAAAAACGTAAAATACGTGTGCGCTGTTACGATTGTCAAGTGTTGGACGTATCACTTTCATATTTCTCTTTATCGGACCACGACGATGGGTTTGGAGGAACTACAGCCCGGTAATACACGACGTGCCAAGGCGACTGCTATCGCAGCGTTTTCCAAGTTTCTGAAGGGTGAGGAAGTTGAGGAGGAGTATATAAGGAAATGCATTGAGGCAGACGAGAGCGGGAAAAGTTTTGTGTGTGTCATGGATAAGTTTGGTATGTATCTTGCATTTAGCGAAGGAAAGAAGGGCAAACTGCTAGCACGAAACACTGCAATGCAGTACTATCGTCAAGCCAAGATTTGGCTCCTAGAGCAATTTCCTTAACACAGAGCGTCGCTAGAATCGCGGCTGCTTAAAATGGAGAAGACTCTTGATAAGTTCTGCTTGAAAAGAAATGGTGGTGGTTTCGTATCAAAAGCTCCACCATGCACAAAGGCTGACTTGAAAAAATGAAAGTGTATTTGTATAGCAATGCGAGTTTGGAAAGTGACTACCAAGATGCTGCTCTCCTGTGACTCCTCTGGTACCTTTTCGGCCGGGCGTCAGACTTGTCCATGATCCGGAAACGAAACTTCTCCATCGACGCCTCCGACGTATTCTTCCTCCGACTGGTCCGCGTGAAGACGTCCGAAGAGCAAGGGTTGTCGCTCTTCCCCGACGCTGACTTTGGCACATTCCCCTGCTCGCCGTCGCTCTCGCCCTGATCGTCCAAGCCGCGCCGTGCGCAGCGCTCATCGAGAATCTCCCAGCCCAAGCCGAGCAAACTCTTGTCACGCTGTCTCCGGATGTGCCGCTCGTTGAGCTCCTCAACGCACCGCCAGCGACCCTCGGCCTTGCGACTCCAGCCGCTGCTCCTCGTGTTGACACGACGCCGACGATTTACGCGCACGTCAATCGCGTGCTTGACCGCGTTGCACCAGCCGCTGGTGCGTCAGCCATGCTGACGTCGCATTCCTTCCGCCGTGGCGGGGCTCAGCATGCCAATGGCAGCGAGAAGATGACAGCGCGCTGGATATTCGACCGCGGATCGTGGAACCTGAGCACGACAAACAAAGGCTTCAACTACATTTTCAACACCAGCAGAGAAGATCACATGATTGCCAAGGTACTTAGCGGATACAAACCCACGACTGATGTCCCGCTCCAAGGTCTCTCCAGCTTCGACGCCGAGACGCTTGAGTCAATCGGTAGGCTTCGGCGTACGCTGTTCGCCACGTGCTCACAGCTTGGGACAGAGAGCTTCAACGTCAACGAGAAGGTCCTCGACGTCCTTACTGCGTGCGCCGTCCGTCATTACCCCGTTTTGAAGACCTTGAGTCCGGAGAGTCCGGCAGTGAAGCGCCTCGAATCTTGCGTCGTACTCGCTGGCTGTTCGTTGGCAGACCTCCTCGCATGGTCGACGCACCTCGTAGAATCGGCGGCTTCCTGTACAAACAAGTCTCAGTCTGCTCCACCACCAAGCGACCACGAAATTAAACCAAGAGGTCCAAGCCATGAGCAGAAGATCATCGATCACCAAGCCGCTGTCATTAAACACCTTATCGACAATTCCAAGAGACAAGATGCTCGCATGGATATGCTTGAGGCAAAGCTGAACGGCGATCCTGCGCCAGCTACGAACAAAAGGAGCCAGCTAGACGAAGACACATCGGAAGTGAGTACACCCAAGAAGAAACAGCGCAGAGCATCAGTAACGCACCTGTACGCGACTTGGTTTACCTGGTACGCGCACGAGCCACGTTGGCAACTGGGGGCGTCAAAACAGCAGCGGTCCAAGGCGAAGCTGCTCGTTGCGTTCATGAAGATCTTCCTGACTGACGGCTTCGTGCTCAACCAAGACGCTGCAGACTACCGTGATCGAGTGTTGGAGGTTGGTCTTCGCGCTGAGGCGGCCGTGCTGACGTACCTGAAGTCCGAGCACAGCATCACCTCCTGTGGCTCCAGCGCCGTTCTCAAGCATCTCCAGCGACTGCATAGCGCTGGTGCTCTCAACTCCGCCATCCAGCGCCATCGTCTGCTGCTAAACACAGTGGCAATTCAAGACCCGTCTCCTGGCTACACGCAAGACGTACTCGAGGTTGTTAGCAAGTAAGCAGATCAAGCGAGACACATATGCATACACCCTATCCTTCGTAGCACGTAGATAGCACCATCGACACAAACGCAATCCATCGCAGAGCGGGCTATCAAAGCGATTTCTTGAAGCTTGACCTTGTCGTGGCCTCCAACCCATCATGATAAATAACGATGGCCCGATTTGAACAGACACCTCAGGGCCGAAGCCCTGCGCTCTTCCAGTTGAGCTACATCGTTGAGGGGGTCAGAGGCACTGTGGTCTCTGTGCTGGACTTGCGGACTGTGGAGGACGTCTTCGCAGTAGCGGTGAAAAAGAGAGAGTGAGGACGGGGCCCGCCGTCGGCGACAGCTTGATAGAAAGTGGGAGGCTGGTAGCCACTAGCTGGCTGCATGTCTGTCCAAGCCCAAGTGGCAAGTTCTTACTGGCAGAAAAGCAACCAATAGGCGCGCATAATAGTGATGACTGGAAATCGCCAGCCTTTTGTTATCCGGACAGATGCCTAATTATCCGAACGGTCGCCGAAATCGGGTCTCATTGTTGAATTCACCGGCTCGAGAGCCATGTGCTCTCGAGCCAAAATTGCACACAAATAGAAATGATCGATTTTCTCAGCCCAGATGGCGTTTCAGGCCATTTCCTGCTGCCTATAAACTAGGCGGAAACAGACTCTTTTGAATTTTCACATCATATTTGGTCTCCCCTAAACGCGACAAAAGTTAGTACCAACTAAAAGTTTTGGCACGTTGCTTATCCTGAGATAATCTGTGTACCGTACATAGGTCCGCTAGGTCCTCTAGGTAGCACGTAGATAGCACCATCGACACAAACGCAATCCATCGCAGAGCGGGCTATCAAAGCGATTTCTTGAAGCTTGACCTTGTCGTGGCCTCCAACCCATCATGATAAATAACGATGGCCCGATTTGAACAGACACCTCAGGGCCGAAGCCCTGCGCTCTTCCAGTTGAGCTACATCGTTGAGGGGGGTCAGAGGCACTGTGGTCTCTGTGCTGGACTTGCGGACTGTGGAGGACGTCTTCGCAGTAGCGGTGAAAAAGAGAGAGTGAGGACGGGGCCCGCCGTCGGCGACAGCTTGATAGAAAGTGGGAGGCTGGTAGCCACTAGCTGGCTGCATGTCTGTCCAAGCCCAAGTGGCAAGTTCTTACTGGCAGAAAAGCAACCAATAGGCGCGCATAATAGTGATGACTGGAAATCGCCAGCCTTTTGTTATCCGGACAGATGCCTAATTATCCGAACGGTCGCCGAAATCGGGTCTCATTGTTGAATTCACCGGCTCGAGAGCCATGTGCTCTCGAGCCAAAATTGCACACAAATAGAAATGATCGATTTTCTCAGCCCAGATGGCGTTTCAGGCCATTTCCTGCTGCCTATAAACTAGGCGGAAACAGACTCTTTTGAATTTTCACATCATATTTGGTCTCCCTAAACGCGACAAAAGTTAGTACCAACTAAAAGTTTTGGCACGTTGCTTATCCTGAGATAATCTGTGTACCGTACATAGGTCCGCTAGGTCCTCTAGGTCGGATATTTTATGGTATGGGCTCTTTGTTGGTAGTACGAAGGCGGTACATGTGTTAACAACCTGGGTTTCGAGTTTTCTGGTAGGGCTGCTATACAGACTGCCGCTTTCGGCTCCAACGACAAAATATAGTACCGTACCCTTTTATGACACAAAAACCCGTTTTTATGAAACCCAATACAAACTCTTATATTAAAAGAGTGATGGTCAAAACAATTTAGATGGATGGAGGAAATTTGCCGCTGCGAGACCGCTAGAGTTTCCCCGGAGTCTTTCATTTTTGAATGGGCCGTGGCAAGGCCCTTAGCGACCAAGAGCATTGGTGGATCGTCGGCCTGCACGACGGCGGTGCGTCTCTTCGCGAGATTTCGAGGAAGACCGACCGATCCCGCACGTCTGTGCGTAAGGCCATCAAGGAAGAGCGAGGTCCCCAGAGCGACGACGGCGATGAGCGTCCGCGGGCAGGAGGCAACCAGTACTGAGTGAGCGAGAGATTCGCCTCTTAGTGCGCGCAGCGGCGAAGGGAGACTGCTTCGCCGCCGAACTGAAGACCCGCTTCGGGGTCAAGGCTTCCGTGAGCACGATCCAGCGGCTGGTCAAGAGCGTCGACCACTTGGTCTACACAAAAATGGACCGCACGCTGCCGCTGACGGCGGCGCACAAGGCCGCCCGCATGAACTGGGCTGAAGAGCACATACTTAAACCAGGTAAGTCTGGTCATATTCCACGCATTTATTGGCGCATTATACTAACTATTTTTGATAACCTGTAGAAACATGGATTTTTACCATTTTTCTGACGAGAAAAAGTTTAATCTTGACGGCCCTGATGGCTTCAAGTACTACTGGCGCGACATGCGTCGCCCTGCTCAGTCCTACGTGCGTCGCCAAAACAGAGGAGGGAGCGTCATGGTGTGGGGCGCCTTCAGCGCAGCCGGTAAGAGTAAGCTTGCTATCTTGCGTGGGCGGCAGAACTCAGGTGACTATGTTTATACATTATCTGAGTATCTGCTTCCTTTTGCGCACCTCAACTATGGTGTTGACTTCATTTTCCAGCAAGATAATGCGTCGATTCACGCTTCGCGCGAAACGGCGCATTTCTTGAAGGAAAATGAAGTGAACACTATGGTATGGCCAGCTCGCTCACCGGATTGCAACCCTATTAAGAGCACATGGTCGGCGATGGCTGCCAAGGTGTATGCTCATGGACGCCAGTACCGCAACGTCGCTGAACTGGAGGCTGCAATCTTAACTGCGTGGGACTCTATCGAGCAAGAGTATCTGCTTAAGGTCGTGAAGTCCATGCCTCGCCGTTGCCTTGCTGTCATCAAGAGCAAAGGTGGCCTGACTAGGTACTAACTTTTTATATAAGAGTTTGTATTGGGTTTCATAAAAACGCGTTTTTGTGTCATAAAAGGGTACGGTACTATAGTTTGTCGTTGGAGCCGAAAGCGGCAGTCTGTATAGCAGCCCTACCAGAAAACTCGAAACCCAGGTTGTTAACACATGTATCGCCTTTGTACTACCAATAAAGAGCCCATATCTAAATCTCAGCTCCTAACTCGGCCTATAGGCTGAGATATCGGGAAAGTCAACCCCCAAAACGGGGTCCTAATGATTTGGCGCGCACTGTAGCAGTGCAGATTAATTTTATCCAATCGCGTGCTAGACACATCTACAATCGTAGCAGAATACTATTAATACATGCAGAGGTTGCCAGTACTTTGAAAATAGTACTACGCGGGCAGTAATGTAGTATTAATACCGAATTCCAAACGCTATTAATATGTGAAGGCATACACTTGCTTTTTCTAGCCAATGGGCAGTCAGTCATATTTGACTTACGTCATCCAAATACCGTGCACCCTATGTCAAGGCACACAGCGAGTAATCTGGTCCAGATCGCCTTCTCGTCAAGCCAACAACGAGCGAGCTGGTCCAGTCTTTCAGTTTGCCATTTGATGGCTCCAGTTCAGATGAAGCGTCCAAAAGGACGACCGCGACTACCAGGCAGCGACGGGCGGGCGGAAAGTCAAAACAAAGCAACATCGTTCCCGGCTGAGGAGAAGCTGCGGGTTTTGAATGATTTAGCTGAGCATGGTGATATCGCTGGTACCGGTACAATAAAGAGCTTTTACCCTGACTTGACGCCTGCTAAACTAAATAGTCGTCGGACACTAATTAACGCGTGGCGTCGAAAGAGACCACAAATAGAAGCCCTGCGCAGCCAGACGGGCGGAGCTATTCGTGCACGTCTAGTTGATGAAGAGGTTGGTGAGTTCTGCTTAGATGATGATTTTAATAGAACTTTGTGAAGTTTGCAGGCAATTCTGGAGTGTTTCTGTCCGTACCTAGAATACTTATGTGAAATTATACAATTCGCAGCCGCATATGAGAGATGGACGAGATGCCGATTTCGTCCATCTTCTCCACTGTTCTAGATTGTTCTCGCAGATGTCATTCTTCTAGAAGAAAGTCATGCGAGGAGAAGCAATACGCAAATTGTAGCACTGCGGCCACTCACTTCCGAATAATTCAAGTTCGATCAAAGTAACCGACATCACCTCGCAACCAATCTCAACCACGATGCCTCGCCCTTCCGCCGTCAGCATCTGCAGTCAACGCTCTTAATGCTGCAAGAGCGCGACAACAGCCGCCGCCAAGAGCTAGACGAGTTCCCTTGCGCGCTGGAAGTGAGCGTGAGCTCTGCGTCGCAGTCCCCACTCTTCGACGATTTTGTAGCCGACGGAGGTGCCGACGCCATCCTCCGCCTCACGAAATTTTCCCTCGAGAAGTCAACACGCTGTGGGGTCTGTTCGAGCCCACGTCACTCGGCACTGGAACGTTGGGCACGGGAGGTGCTCGAAGTTCACGGGCAAAGACGTGTTCCTCATTATGCTCGCCGTACTGAAGAACGGAGGGACGTGGGAGATGTTATCCAACATCTTTCGCGTCAAGACGCCAACCTTTATTAAGACAGTTACCAGCTTCAGCCGTGCTGTCACACCGAGGTTGTACGACGATTGGGTGAGCGAAAAAGCCCAGGAGGAAAACATGCACATGCTCGTCACGTCTGGGAATACGTTCAAGTACCACCCGTGCGCGCTGTACGCCACTGACGTGACGTTTCAACAGGTTGTGGAGAAGCGGTCTGTCGAAGGACGGTGCAACGCGGAATGCAGACGTGAAAGTGGAATGCCGGAGAGTGACGAAGTCTGGCTGACCGTTTTGATGGATGTCGACCCAGAGCGACGGGAAACGGAATTTTCCGCAGGAAAGACGGAGACAGATCAGGCAGCGGACCCGCCCCGTTTATATGCAGCCGTGGGACGAGGCCTGCGACACGGGAACCACGGTCGGAGACAATGTTTATGCCCCGATCTGCAACCCCGGCCGACGGACCCCGATCTGGCAACTCGACGGACCCCGATCTAGCAACTCGGAAGGCCCCGATCAAGCAACTCGACTGACCCCGATGTGGCAACTGGGTCACGTGATCCGGGTAAATCAGGACAACGATGATGGGTAAGCACGGCGGGAAGTGATAGGAAGAAAACCAGAAGGCCAACGAGTGGCGAGGAAGGCATTGATAGGATAGGACAACATAAGGCTCAGTCCCGAATTCTCTTTGTGATACGCAAGTGGATTTCCTTCGTTCCAAGAGCCAGCAGCCTCGACCGAGAAGAGCCCAGGATAACCGGCCCCGTCGTCCGCTGCTGGATCGGTGTACTCAACCCCCAACATCCCGTGCCCAATAGGAGGGACACGTTAAACGATACCGTCCAGGCGTTGCTGATAACCCGGCGCCGAAGACGAAGAACGCACTGGCCCGATAACGCCGTGCACAACCGAGGAAACGCCGGCCCGATAACGCCGCACGCCCAAGGTCAAAGAGGAGAGGACGTCGTCACGCACGAGTGAGACGTCAGAGCAAGAGCGACGCAGAGCGAGGAGAATCCGCGCTGCGCCTGAGAAGCACGCTTCTAGGTTCCTAACCAACTTGGATCATACCCCACCCAGAGATACGTTACTCAAACAACCGGGAATTTACCCGACGTTAACGCGTAGGGTTTGTGCGAGGACGACTTTGCAGATTTCTGCTAAGGCGCTACTCCACAATGGTGCCGCGACCCGGGAGTACTACTCCGGAAGATGGGGTAACGATCAAGAAGGAACCGGAAGCGGGAGCACCGTCGATCAGATGGTCGTCGACGGCAAGTGAGCTCGAGGAGAGACCTGACGCGTCGTGGAGCTCCGAAGGAACCTTCACGACAGGCCATGGTGCCAGCGATAAAGAGGAGGCGTTCGAAGAACAGTTCGCCGTTCCCGATGTGGCTTCCCGGAAGCCACCAAGGGTCTTGACTCACGTCGAGACCCCTCCGGTCCGAAGTTTGTATAGACCGAAGACCAACAAACTCCGTCCGCCAAACCCAGGCGCAAGAACAAGAAGCCGAAGAAGAAGCTATGCGCGTCAGGTTCGGTGGACGACATCCCGCTAAAGCCGGCCGACAAAGACGCGGGACGAGTATACGGCCGACGAACTAGCCTACGGACTGAGTCGCGTCGAGTTGTTCAGACAGCTGGAGCGTCATCCGGTTTTGGACTTCCTCAAGCCGAAGCTAATCGGAGAGCTCCGAGGTCCCTGCCCGATCCCCGTCCTGGAGGATCTCACGAGCGTACGCCTTGCGGCGTCGGCGCTTTTCAAGATGCTGCACGGTTCAGGTTTCGTGTTGGAGTCGTTCGAGATGGAGAAGGTATACGACTGGGACTTGCTGTCCTGGAAGGACGCGATACACGTACTCATCGACCCCCTGGCGGTGTTGGTCGGCACGGTGGAAGCTCCGTCGCAGAGCCCACTCAAGGACAGCTCGACCTCGACGCAGCCGCACCCACCCGCTTCCGTACCGGGCCACAACTCCGACAGTAGCATCGAGTCGCCTAAACGGATGCAGATGCCTCCAGGCCAACTGCCGTAGGTGAAGCGAGCACAGGCCCTACCAGCTTCCCACTTCCCACAGCGGGTGCCTACTTCCACAGAGGTCTTGGCGTCGCCACAACAAGAGACCCCGACCGCGAACGAAGGTGTGATTCCCAAGTCGCTCGAAGACGCGTTAGTCCGTCTAATGCGATCGACGATGATGCGCACCTCCGTTTCCCGGTACAAGACGCTACGGTGACCGCCCCACTGAAGACGGCCGAACCAAAGCCTGCGACGACGACCCCTCAAGCGGACATCGATGTGGTCATGGAATCGGTGATCTCGCGCGGGTCGACGCACGCCAAGGAGACTCCACGAAGACCCAGACGACTTGTTCGACCTAGATAATGGTACAACCGGGAACACGGCCGTGATCTCCTCTGTCACGGCCGGGGCTACCAGCGGAGGAGTGACGCGTGTACGTCTATCCGCGTTCTCGGAACTGAAGGAGTTCAACGGACGCGATGCCAGCGAGGAGAAAGCCCGAGCCTGGCTGAATCGGGTCAAGTCCGCGTCTAGACGGGATGGGATGACGGGCGATGAAGTGTGTGCCCTGTTCGGAGATCTGACGTCGGGCCCAGCACGCCAATGGTATCTGCAGCTGAGTCGCAATATCAAGAAGTCGTGGACAAACCTGACGGAGCAGTTCCGTATTCAGTATTGCGGGAAAGGAGTGTCGATGGCGAGCTGATATTATCACGCAACCAAGCGCTCCGATGAAACGCCACTTGAATATCTGTATCGGTTGAACGTAGCGAGTATGCGAGCCAACGTCCACTACGACGACGGCTCAGTGGAAGAAAAGAGGGAACATGTCGAACTCTTCATCCATACGCTCGACACGCAAGAACAAGAGCTGGCCTCCCGTCTGACCTTGATGGAGATTCCCGATGTCGAGACGTTGGAGAAGAAACTACGCGCCCGGATACGGGACTAGCTCGTCAAAAGAAGACTCTTTTCGGATCCAACAAGTTCCGTCAGAAAGCACCCCACCGCCACCACCGGCCCAAATGTCGTCAATGTGGTTCACGCCGTCATACAGAGGAAGACTGTTGGGCACTGCTCACTTGCCAGAAGTGTGGAGGACATCACCCGTCCGATCGTTGCCTACGGACCTGCAAATCTTGCGGGAAGTCCATGAAGGGAAAGGCTCATTGGAAGAATTCTTCAACCAACTTCGTCAGTGGTACAGTCCGCAGAAACACGCTGGGATGCTGCCGCCGCAGGCCGAAAGATGTTAAACTAGATCGCTCGCTGGTTGGAAAGCCAGGACGAGACGAGCGGTCCGTTTCCGTCTATGCATATGTGGCCCAGAGGCCACCCGAGGGAGTCAAGGAAAACCTGACTACCCCGGTCGATAATACATGTGAACTCCACCGGGAACCCACCTCGTATGAACGTGCTCCCCGGGTGTTAAATATTCGACGCCCGGACGACTATGAGAGGGAGACTCCGTTGGACGTGATTGACTTGCAGCCAGGAGAACGGCGCGGATACTGGAAATATTACGCGCCGGACAAGTGGTACCGACAGGCCAAGATTAATGGAAAGCTAAATAACCGCCGTGCGACTCTGTTGCTCGATACTGGTGCCGAGGTGTCCATCATAGACACCACCTTTGCTCGTGAGGTAGGCTGCCAGATCGACACGGGCGTGACACAGAATTGCGTCGGGATCCGGGACGAGACGTATACACGGTGGGAAGGACGCAGATCAAAGTGACCTTAGGCGGAAACCTGGTGTACTTCTTGAACATATGGGTCGGAGAGCTTGTCGGTCAAGACGCGATTTTGGGGATGAACTTCATGGTCCCAGCATAGGTCCGCATCGACACTGCGGACGGCACGGCATGCCTACCCGACGAAGTGATGATCCAGATGATCGGGAGAAGACCGTTGTATGGCGCGAAGATGCACCCGGTCACGGTAAAAAGTGGGGACTCCGTGAGGATCGACCCTGGAAGATCACACGATGTCCCCCTCCGACCGGATAAGAACACTCCGAGATCTGGGTCACCAGAGGAGACTTGTGGGTAACCTCCGTCGTTAAAGGGAAGATCGGGCGCGTACGTACTTGCGGATAACCAATATCGCCGACAAGACGGTCTCAATTGACTCACTCGTGCCTCTAGCCTGGTGGACGGCCGACGACACTCTGCCGCGAGAATTCGGTTTCGTCCAGGCAAACTCGCGACGGTACAAGGAATGGCAGAAACTCGCGTACGGTGCCACATGCAGACGACCACTGGTCCGACGAAAGCAGCGATGGACCCGGTGGGCCTTTGGTGGAACACCCGACCTACGAGACTCCCAAAGGAATCCTGCATCGAGAAGAAGACCCGCTGTCAGGTCAGGAGGGAACAGAATCGGCCGCCCAAGGTGATGGTGACACTCATCACCCCGGAACGGGGAGAGGACCCCAGACAGCCACACGAACTGGGAGAGGGGACGACCGCGGTCGGAACCTCGAACGACGAAGTGTGTGAGGACGATCCTGAGATACCACCGGGAAAGGTGGGAGAGCCGGACCAGATAAATCCGGTGACTGAGAATAAAACGGGCGACGTTGAGGCTGAGGACGCCGTAATCTTCCACGAAGGTTCGGAGCTCTTCGCCGAAGAATTTCAAGCAGAGATGGCCGTCCTCCCAGAAATCTCCCTGACCGAAGAAGTGAAGATCGAAGACCTCAAGGTCGGACGACCTACAGGAGTGACGCCGGAGATCGCAGCAAGGGAATAGGAGCGGCTACGTCGAATCATCTGGAAGCGGCGGAAATGGCTGATCGGGAAGGGCAACGCTTTACCTCCCGCGGCCATTGGAGTCGTCTGTGATATTGACCTTGGCGACGCGAAGCCCGTAGCGCAACGTGTACGCAAGCTACCGCCCAAGTTTAGAGAGCCGGTCTCGGCTCTACTCAAGGGCTTCTCAGCGCGAAGATGATCCGACCCTCGAGATTCCCATGGGCCTCGCCCATCGTCGTGATCGTGAAGAAGAATGGAGTCGACATTCGACTCTGCATTAACTATCGTTTGGTGAACGGGTTGACTCAATTGATGGTATATCACATGCCACTGATCAACGACCTGCTCGAAGACTTGGACAAGTACCTTTGGTACTGCTCGCTCGATATGGCAAGCGGATTCTGGGTCATCCCCATGACCGATCGAGCCCGGCTGGTATCAGCCTTCATCACCCCGTTCGAACTGTTCGGGTGGACGCGGATACCGTTTGGATTGTGCAATGCACCGCAAATATACCAACAACGCACTCTACGGTTTTGGAGCGTCGCACCGGACCGCGAGACCCAAGACGTTTTCGACGGAGGAAGACCAGCGACCCCGGGCACCCCGTCCGTGTTGGGCCGACGTTCGTACATTGACGATATCCTGATCGGAGGTTCGTCGTGGGGCGATCTATGCACGAAAGTGGAACTTTTGCTAGCAAACGCCTGTGAGAAATGGCACCTATCCATCAGCGTGGAGAAGAGCGAGTGGGGTATGCCGAAGGTCGCGTATCTGGGTCACAGTGTGTCAGAATACGGACTGGAAGTGAAGCCGAAGAATTTGGAGTCGCTGACAGCACTGACGTTCCCGCGCACGTTGAAAGGACTCCAATCTTTCTTGGGTAGCCTCAACTATTACCACAGGTTCACCGCAGATTTCGCGATCTACGCGACCACGTTATATTCTCTCTCTGAAGCGGACTTCGACGAATACACCTCCAAGCCGGACGTGCACTCCCAACCAAAGTGGACGCATGCCCTCAACGCGTTTGATACGCTCAAAGCAAAGTTTGCACAGACCCCGATGCTGAACTACTTCGACGAGGCGCGGGACCCGATTGTGATCGTATACGCTAGTGAATGGGCAATCTCGGCCGTCCTCGCACAGACCCACGACGGTGTGTGTATGCCGGTGAACTTCACTAGTCGCACGCTGAAGCCGAACGAGCTGAACTACGACATCGTCGAGAAAGAGATCTTGGCACTCCTACGCGTCCTGAGTGATTGTTTCACCATGCTAGCCGAGAAAACGGTTCGCGTCTTAACCCGACACACGCCAACGGCTTGGTTGTTCCGATCAAGGGACTACAGGGACGTTTGTCGCAATGGGCCGCGATCTTGTCACCATGGAAGTTGGACATATGCCGATCTGCGAAAGGAGAAGAGGAAATCCTGGGTACTCTAGCCGCGAGCATCACGCCACGGGCATTCGTCGATGCGGCGTTGGAAGACATCGCTCCACGAAAACGTCCGTCGAGGGTTGCCGACATCCCGACTCCGGCCATAGCAGCCGGGGAGGAACTACGCGTCATGAGTTTTGATGGTTCAGCAAAGGCCAAACGAGAAGGCGGTGCGTTCAGTGCTGTCATCTGGAAATTACTCGGATGGAAGATCGTGCACGCGGCATCAGGCTACGCCACGGATCTTACGGTCAATGAAGCTGAATATCGTGGTATGCTGCTGGGGTACTCGCTTTTGGATGATGTGAAAGTCTCCCGCCTAATCGTGTGCGGCGAATCGAACCTAGTCATACGACAGATGAGGGACGAGATGGACAGTAAGTCGCCAGGCCTGAAGTTGCTGAGGCAACGGGCCCGGGACGTCCTACGAAAATGGCCGAAACACGACCTGTATCACGTACGACGAGATTGAAGCAGGACAGGCTCTCCAGCGTCAAGCCGTCATTAGAGCTCCGTCACCCGAAGAATGGCGCGACTTGAATACGCTAAATCGCTTGACAGAGGTCATCCGACCCAGGGAACGAGATCGAGAAGCCCTCCGATCCAGATCCTGGGACGCCCGATCTAGGCCGATCAGCGGAAGAACTGGCTGATAAGAGACCAAAGACGGTCCCGGTGTTGCCAGTGACCACGAGGTCAGCAGCAGCCCGAACCGCTCCAACCACCGACAGAACGCCAGGAGTTCTACAGGAATTGATAGTACTGCGGCTGCGGCTGGATCGAATTCGGATCGCCCAAAACGAGGAACGCTGGATCTGGAATCTCAAGAGGTATCTGAGCGGCGACCTGGGGGATCTCTCGCGACGGGATCGCACACCAGTGTGAAGAAGGTGAAGGAGACCTGCTCTACTACCACGCCAAAGGCGGAGTGTCGGCTGAGGAACGCGATACGGTGATGAAGCTGGTAGTCCCGGAGACACTCCGCGAGGACGTGTTGCACCACTATCACACGAGCCTGGAAGGGGCCCACCAAAGAATCGGCCGGACCTATCAACGGTTACGATGCCATTTTCACTGACCGGGACTATTCCGGAACGTGCAGCGCTACGTAGACGGGTGCACCGATTGCGAAACGGGAAAAGGGAGACCGACTATCCAAGGCGAATCTCCGGGTAATATCGTGGCAACGTACCCGTTCCAAGTTATCGCAATGGACCATATCCCGTCACTGCCCGCGTCGTATAAGGAGAACACCGAACTCCTCGTGTGAGTCGATCTGTTCACAGGTTTCGTAATCGTAAAGGCGAACAACTCCAGGACGGCTCAGACCGTCGCGGAAGCGTACTAGGAAGCAGTCTTCCGAAGGTTCGGAGCTAGCGAAGCCATCCGGCATGATCGGGAGCCGAGCTTCATGTTCGACTTCTTCAGAGAATTCAATAAACTGATGGGCCAGAAGCAGCGAGCAACCCTCGCTTATCGACCGCAGGCCAATGAAGCTGCGGAACGCATGGTACAAACAATCACAAGAGCGATTAAGATGTACATCACGGATGTGGATCAGCGAGACTGGGACGAATACGCCGAGCGACTTACCTTCGCGCTGAACACGGCACATGACCGCACGAGGAACGAAACCCCGTTTTACCTAGTACACGGTTGGGACCCCGGTTCACACTAGAAGCGTCGCTCGCGGTCAGCAACACGTCACGGCGCGATGCAGACGCCAGACGATGGAGGCTACGGATCCAACGACACTACAAAGCAGCACGGGCACAAGCGTTAGGATTGATCCGGGACGCGGTCAATACCCGAGCCCGTCTCCAAAACGAAGCCGCGACGGAACATTCGATCAAGGCCGGCTCACAGGTCTGGTTGTACCTGGATCGGGTTAAACCGGGCTACGCGCGCAAAATCGCGCACCTATGGCACGGCCCATTCCGCGTGGTCGAGCTCATAAATATATACGTCGCACGTCTCGAGATTAGAGGCACGCCCTACCAGTTGTACCCGAACGTACACATCTCCAAGTTGAAACCCGTCTGCCAATTCCCGTCGCGGCCCGCACTGTTACTGACCGTGCCCACCGACGAACGATTCGATTTCGACGAGCAATTCCTCCCGGAAGACAGCTGGGGAATTAGTGACCTGGAGGAAGATGTACATGAGGTGGAGCAAATACTGGACATGCGCGACGGACGTACCACACGATATAGGCGGATACGACGCGAATTCGAGGTGAAGTGGAAGGGATACCCAGACGCGTCTTGGGTCGACGAACAAGATCTCAACTGTGGGGGCTGCTGTACGATTTCCTGCGGCAACGGACATGCCGAAACCGGTTCGGCGTCATGCAATCACATGAAAACGTAGGCGCAACGGAAGCTGGCGCAGCAGAACCCGACGAGGCGGGGTAGGCATCGAAGGGCGCGGAATAAGTCGACAGGGTGCCCGTCGACAGGAGGAACGGAGGGGAACTCCACGTCTGGACAGGACCAGATCGGAGCGTGTCGGGAAGACGCAAACGAAGTCGGCGGGGAGGCCGCTGATGGGAGGAATGGAGGAACGCTTGTCTGGGAGAGGCCAGATTGAGAAGTGACGATGGGGAAGTCTGGAGGACCGGCCTGTTGGCCGAAGATGAGACGATGAAGGGTCGTCTCATAAAAAAGATCACAAAAGAAAACGAAGACCAAGGCACGAGTGTGGGAGGAGTGGCAGAAAGGAGTATTCAACGGTTATGCCTATGAAAAGGGACGTTCGACCCTACGCCTAAATCTCCTCAGCAAAGTTGTCCCGCAGACGAGAGACGGAGTACGCGGGATGCGAACGCATCACTGTACAGAGCTGACGAGAGTCGGGGAGGAGCGGAAGTAACGGCGCCAAGGCTCCTGTGCGTCGATGTCGGCCAACGCGGCGTGCAGCGTCGCGTTCTGACGGCCCGGATACCACCGACCGACGGCAGAACGACTGGGAGGGAAGTGCAGGAAGATCGGGTCCAACAGGAGGTCCTGATCCGCCGACTCCGACCGGAAGAGCCCGACGATAAGCTGGAGGACGCTCGCCAAATGGTCCCCCGCGTGTGATCTGCGCGAGTTCCGACGCCGGCGCCACGTGACCCACTCTGAACCACTGGGGACCGGCAACTCATGGGAGGCTTCCCAGTAAGCCTGGGCCCAATGCTCCAGGTGCAGGTTGTACCGGGACAAGAGGGCTCCGAAAGATGGATCGTCCGCCGCAAAAATCAGGCGCTCTGCGCGCTGGGTCAGGTAAGCCCATGGCCGAGACGCGTATAAGACGTCGACATTAGCCCGCGTCAACAAGGCTTCGTTCCAAGCGGCGGGACGAGGTCCAGCCGTGGACGGGAAGATCCAACCCGGAGGGGGAGCAGAGTCTTCAGAAGCAAGGGTACCGACAAAGACGTCAACGTCTCGGAGCTAAGAGAACGAGGCCACGGAGGGTACTGCCGATGATGCCATTCAGCCGGATCACGTACAGGGGGAATGGCGGGGGCAAAGAACGTACGTTGGAGGCCCCGCTGGCGGTTCCCGAAGGTGGCGAGGTAGGAGGACTGGACGACGAATCGGAAGACGAAGGCGCCTTGGAAGACGCGGCAGCCGCAGAGGACGAAGACGACCCCCACTAGATGAAGACGCATCGGCCCCCGAACCCGCGGAGTTGGATCGAGAGGCCGAGCCAGACCGAGAAACATGTCGACGTTTCGTCCGACGAGGAGGAACACCAGAAGGTCTATCCGACGACTCCGAAGACGAGAACAAGTCGTGGAACGCCCCGGAAGCCTTCGCCGAAGACGGCGGGGAAGAGCGAGGACCCTTTGCCGCGGCGACATGGTCAGAAGCAGCAGAGTCCGCCGAGGTGGACGGCCGGGAACTCCGTCGGAGAGGCGGACTTCCCCGAGAAACGGCTGGTGAATGCGTGGCAGCCGCGCGACGTGGAGGAGAAGGCGGTCGCGGTCAGGGGAATTGAAGCCTCTGGGCACGAGTGAGCGGACCGAAGCTCCGAAACGGGGTTTGTCAGGAAGTATTCCCCGGGTGGAGAGGCGACGGATGGCGGGGACGGCGATGCTGGAGGCGTCGGCGCAGTCTCGGAGCGCCCACCAGCATCGACCCGACTAGCGTCACCTGGAGGTAAAGGGACGGCCGCGTTCACGGCGGATTCAGCATCGGCCTCCAGAGTCCGGAGCAGCCCATCGATGTTCAAAGACCCCCTGCAGACGTGACTACAGCGGAGAGCCGGGTGGCCAGCGCATCTCGTACTCGTCGAGCTGACTCTCGCCCTAAACGAGCCTCGCGTAGCAGTCGTCGCCACGTATCCGTACGTGCACCCCGCTCGCGCGCTTCTCGCACCGCGGTGTTTTACAGTTCAGCGACTCGCGATTCCAGACGGCGTACCCGAGTTTGGTGTAACGCTTGCTGACGAGTCGACGACTGGCGAGCGGACAGAACCCCGCCCTGTACTGGTCAGAGCGGGCGGACGCACGCAGTTCCTCAACCTGGGCCCGGGCGAGGTCGGCTTGGTGGACACACGTGCTGCCTCCGCAGCGGAGACGGATGCCTCGAGGTCGCGGATACGCAGCTCGTCGCGTTGATACTCCTCGGCATGAGCCACGAGCAAAGCGTTAACTCGTTGCAAGTCGGCAGCGAGAGGCTCATCACGAGCCCGCGCTGCGGCGGCGTCCTGCTGACTACGAGAAAGCGAGTCATGGGCCACACGAAGGCCTTCCGCAACCGCGTCGCGATCTCGCTCGCGCTCCGACACAGCTCGTGATAGGTCACTTTGGATCGCGGACAATTCCTGCCGCGCATCGTCAGCGCCGCGCAGACGCGCACCAACTCGGCTGTAGAGGCAGTCGAGGAAGATGTCTCCGCGGCGACGAGGAGATCGGATAACTGCGTGACGCGAGAACGCGCCTCCTCCAACTCAGCAGCCGTGGCAGCATCCTCTTCGCACGTCACGTCAGCCAACACGCGGTATTGAGTCTCCCACTCCTCGGCGCGACCCGCTTGCGTCCGAAGAGTGCCCGCGGCGTCCAACAGGCTGGTGTTCTCTGCAGTCAAGCTCTCCACGCGATCGTTCAACTGGCTGACGGTGGCGGAAACCAGGTCATACCCCTCGCGCGCTCGGAGCAGAGAAAGGTTGCGGTCGTGCAACGACGCGGCGTGGACGGCCAGCCCGGCCTTAGCGGTGGACGACATATCCAACCGAGCGCGAAGTAGCTGCGCGTCGTGCTCCAGGGCGTTGGCGTCGTTGATCAAAGCGCCCACAGACGGAATGGGATCGCCGGGGCCAGGGATGTGGACGACCGGAGCCGGAGGGATCGCCAACGGACGCCTACCAGAGTCGCATATACCGCATCAGTTTGAAACCAGGTCCCCGGTGTCCAGAGACTCCGTGTCATCGCTGTCGCGGTCCGGAGAAGTCGTCATGACCTGCGAGTACACAGGACAAGACAAGGCGAGACGGTAAGCAGGCTAACGATAAGACGGGTTCTGCCGCGATGCACTCACCTGGGGAGTGTGCGCACGCGCCAGCGGGACGGATGTGGAGAAGCGGTCTGGCGAAGGACGGTGCAACGCGGAATGCAGACGTGAAAGTGGAATGCCGGAGAGTGACGAAGTCTGGCTGACCGTTTTGATGGATGTCGACCCAGAGCGACGGGAAACGGAATTTTCCGCAGGAAAGACGGAGACAGATCAGGCAGCGGACCCGCCCCGTTTATATGCAGCCGTGGGACGAGGCCTGCGACACGGGGAACCACGGTCGGAGACAATGTTTATGCCCCGATCTGCAACCCCGGCCGACGGACCCCGATCTGGCAACTCGACGGACCCCGATCTAGCAACTCGGAAGGCCCCGATCAAGCAACTCGACTGACCCCGATGTGGCAACTGGGTCACGTGATCCGGGTAAATCAGGACAACGATGATGGGTAAGCACGGCGGGAAGTGATAGGAAGAAAACCAGAAGGCCAACGAGTGGCGAGGAAGGCATTGATAGGATAGGACAACATAAGGCTCAGTCCCGAATTCTCTTTGTGATACGCAAGTGGATTTCCTTCGTTCCAAGAGCCAGCAGCCTCGACCGAGAAGAGGCCCAGGATAACCGGCCCCGTCGTCCGCTGCTGGATCGGTGTACTCAACCCCCAACATCCCGTGCCCAATAGGAGGGACACGTTAAACGATACCGTCCTGGCGTTGCTGATAACCCGGCGCCGAAGACGAAGAACGCACTGGCCCGATAACGCCGTGCACAACCGAGGAAACGCCGGACCGATAACGCCGCACGCCCAAGGTCAAAGAGGAGAGGACGTCGTCACGCACGAGTGAGACGTCAGAGCAAGAGCGACGCAGAGCGAGGAGAATCCGCGCTGCGCCTGAGAAGCACGCTTCTAGGTTCCTAACCAACTTGGATCATACCCCACCCAGAGATACGTTACTCAAACAACCGGGAATTTACCCGACGTTAACGCGTAGGGTTTGTGCGAGGACGACTTTGCAGATTTCTGCTAAGGCGCTACTCCACAAGGCCAATCGTCCTGCTGGCAATATGGCCGAAGCCCTTCCGTTCTACAGTGCCAAGCTCAAACTTTACGGATACAAGGTAGAGGTTTATGTGAGCCCCGGGGATTTGCCATCAATTGTACCGAGCATTGTCGTGGTAACACTCCTGATATCACCATGTTCCGGCGTAACGAAGCCTTCCACCAAGCGACGCGACGAAAGACGGGGAGGATCGCTCTTTGAGGGATCAGGGTCTCATGATCATCGAGTACCCCAACGAATGGGCTATCATTGCCGACAAGGGGTACCAGGGACTCGAGCAACATATCCCGTGCATACATCCAACGAAGGGCACCAACCTGTCAGCGGCGGCAGTCCAGCAGAATACTGATATCTCCAGCGACCGCATCATCGTGGAGAATTGGTTTGGCCGTATGTGTTCATTGTGGCGTATCTGTGCCGACAAGTACAGGTGGGGGAGGACTTATACGATGATATCTTCCAGGCGTGCGCGGCGTTGACAAACTATCACATTGGTTAATATTCACTCCGCTCAACCAACGGCGACGAATACCGCCAGCGCCAAAACAGACTGGTATCCATCGGTCGAGATACGCAGCGAAAGCGACGCCGGGCCGAGGAGAGATACCGTGAGCGCCGGCGCCTTCGTCAGCGGATGTCACTAGACGACCGGGCATGCAGCGAAGGATCTGAGGATGACAGAGATTTAACTCAGATGTAGTGTAGGTCGCGAGTATTTGAGTTCAGGGTGAGAGACAAAGACTTTTACGAAGTGAAGGTGCAAATCGGAATCTCGAGTGTCCAACCTGTTTAATTGCGCGTTTTCCTGTGTTTCGGTTTTTAATGTCCAATTCATCACTTCTGAGCGGCATACGAACTGGTTTTGAGATCTAATGATGTGTTTCACGCCGTGGGCATATAATAAAAAACTTTTCAATTTTCACTACCGGTACATAATAAAAATGATGTGTCAGCGGATTTTCACTCGAGAGTTCATTTAGCCGGGACAGGGTATTGCACGCTTATGCACGTCATATTGGGTGTATGCCTTGACATAGCGACTTCGGTATTGTCAAACAAAGTACTACAGAACTCAGTAAATAAGTAATTTAAGTATTAATACCGCTTTGGTACCTGGGCACATAATAATATTTTATTTACACATAATATTATTATGTGTCCAGGTACAAAGCATAAACTACTACTAGTAGTAGTACGGTAAGGAGCAACAGAACATGAAACTGAGCAAATCCTCGGAGATGATGGGTGTGGTTTTGATACAAATGCACTCAGAGGATGGTCTTGGGAATATAATACGGAAGGTGAGTAGTTTACAGCTATTAATATGTGTACGCTGTATAGGAAGGCTTTTCATAGAGCACAAGGAAACAACAAATCAAATCTCTCCCTGAAGGCGTGCTCTACACCTTTTCAACTTCAAAATGGCAAAAGAAAGTTCAATACGTCATAAGGTAAAATCAAAATGACGTGAATTGAGAAGTGGCTGACGCACGTTTTTATATTTTGCGTACGCGCACTTCTGGCTCGTCCGCCTCCTGAATTGCTCCATCATGGGACTTAATGGTGTGGAACGAGCCTATGTGGCAAGATACGTGGTTATAGCTTCGTAGAAGAGAAACCGACCGCCTTCGTCAAGCGTTCCTTCATAAACAGTTCTGGCGCGAGCACAAAGCGTATTTAAAATATCTGCAGTATATAATTCCCTTTCAAACCCGTTGCTTCTTTAATATCAGATTTGTCACCTTGTGTCATTGTGATTTTACGTTATGACGTATTGAATTTTCTTTTTGCCATTTTGAAGTTGAAAAGGTGTATACGAATGATTGTATATCATATGGCATTTCAGTGTGCAAATTATAACATACCTATATTTTCCGATAGTTAGGATTGACTCGTTGGCGTTACTACCCCGGACTAGCTTTACCAAAAATCTCGAAGTCCCACGTAATCTGCGCAAATTTGGTATGTCATGTTGAGAACAAAATCCTTACAGAATACAGAAATCCAAATACTAGAGCTGCTACAACAGCCGAGCAGATACCAGCCTACTCTTCCTCGGCCCCTTCGGCAACGACCACGTGGAAGTTGCTCTGAAGCTTAATTACTTTGTGCAGGTATCACAGGCGCATGTATGCGACGACTCCTTATAGCGAATCACTCCAATAATCGTCCCACTTCTCAGGAGTTGCTCCAAACAGTAGTAATTCCAGCACCACTAAACACCACAGCCCGCAAGACGAGCCGTCTTTCTGCTCGCATCCAGTAATTACGTCGATCTTGAGCTGGTCCGTCATATCCAGCACCGGTTCCACGACCGTCCGCACCGCGTTCTTCAGCGTGGAGATGTTGCTCTTATACTGCATGTGATCGATCCGAAAGCACTGTTTCCTATACACGTCGACGAAGAATGCACTCCAGTCGTGCCCAAGGTTAACCACGCTGATAACGCTCTTGTTCTTGTTACCAGTGACTGTCACCCCATATGGCCAAGCGAGGCGGATCAGCTGCTCCGTCGTTTCAAAATCTTGGAACCGAGGTTTGATGATGCCAACATCTTGGTACGTTTCCCGGAGCATGAAAAGAGCTCCGATGATGAAGCCAGAGTGGAGCCACAGGTTCTCACGGAAATCCAAGAACTCGCTACCAAATTGAGCATGCTTTCCGACATACCAACGACTCAGGTTGAGATCCTCGACTGCGTTTTTGTGATCGATCTGTTCACACATTCAGCTCGAATTTCAGTTTTGTACATCTTCGGTTAACTTTCGGTTGCAACAATTTCTCACCTTTGTGACGTCCTGAGTGTCCTTGAAGGGCTCCACGAGGACATCAACTTTGAACTCCACTTTGTCATCCAGTCTACTGTTAGCTCCACCAAGTTGAAGTTGTTCTTGGCGGTCACGACTGTTTCCATCAACTTCAACTGGTCGTACGTCGCGCAGCCATAATCTTCCCACCTGGCAAGTAAATCGAGATTATCCGTTTCCTCAATGGCTTGGATCGCGGCTCGGATCCACTGAGACTGTGGAATTGCTTTGATGACAGGGTGTTGCTGGCCGACATTATATCTACGCACCACCAGCGCTCCATTGATTTGGACAGGTGGCAAATCCAACCTGGCATCACCGTTCTTCTAGTGTAGGGCCGGTAATAATTTCCATGTGACACAGCTTGACAGCTCTCGCTTTCTTCCTCTCCGAATGCACGTCATGACCCGCTTTGCTTCCTTCATCTCCTTTCTGGACTCGTCCTTCTTTTCGGCACGTCTCGACATGCCTTTCCTATTTGGCGACGAGGCAAATACAATAGAGCGTTGGCGCCACCTTCCAGCCTTGTGTTTTCTTTCGTAGGGGAGGCCGGGGCTGGCATCAGAGGCTTCACTGCATCTTTAGCTATTGGAGACGCTAGCATCGGAGCTTTCACGGTAACTTCTGCTATGGGCGGCGGTGGTGCTGAATGTTCATCTGAAACGCTAGGCACCGAAAACGACAGTTGTGACATTGTCACGCTGTCCGGTAGAGATATTTGAGAAAGACTGGGAAATCCGCTACAATTGTCCACCACGTCTCGCCCTGTGAACTCTTCTAACTTGCCGGTGTGGAGAGGAGCATGGAAATGTTGCAGCCAGGTCATCGCTAACCGGTACGTACTCGACGGCTGGATTGAAATGACGTCGTTGATCTTTTCCGTAATTTGCTTGCTGCGGCTGTACTTTGTGTCGCGGTCAACCGGCTGGAGGGCTCGTATGGACGGGCAGTTAACGCGATTCAGGCCTCCAGGAATAACATCGCCTTCATCAATGGTGTTAACTGGACTGTGCACAATCCATCTTGTTGAAAACGTTCGCATGGGCGGGATGACAGTCTCGTAGTTGACTTGCTCCGGACGTTCATGACATGGTGACATGGTAATAGACATGCCTGTCTGAATAGGCAGTCGCAGGACGAGAGCTGCAACAAAGAAAAGGTGTGATATTAGTGCACCAAATCGCAACCGAAAAACAGAAATACAACAGAAATCGTACCCGAGCATTAACTACGTGAGCTACACCAGTTGCAGGATTCGTCAAGGTGGTCTTCTCGCCATCTATCTCGATGTCGTACGATGCTGAAGGTCCCACGGCCAACTTGTGCTGCTCTGCCACCATCCGGAACGCATAGTCACTGAGCTGCATTGCTAATGCTGTCAACTCAGGTCTTCTGCCAGCGGAGGATGGCTACCAACGCGGTGAAATTCTGCTAGATATCGCTCTTCAGCATATTCTTGTAGCGCAAGATGCATAAACACTAGCTCGTCAATAGTAAAGTTTCCATCAACAACTTCCTTCACGCGGCCCTACTTCGACTCTAGACGATTGTTTGTGTTGTTCTTCAAGTGAGGCACACCTCCCCGCTTAACCATCACCCATTCTTCAGTCGATTGAGCACTCGAATAGGCATATTGATGGCGAACGGCAGGTCTCTTCATCTCGTGCCCATCGTCCTTCTCGTCCGTCTCTTCCTCGCCCGCCTCGCCGTCATCAACGTAGTCCAAGTCGTCCGTATCATCGAGTGACTCCAACTCCTCCTCCTCCTCAAACTGGTGCAGAACTTCAGCAAGCGCAGCACCGCCTGATATTGGATGCGGCGCGGAGACGCGTGGCGCGGGTCTCTTCGCTCGAATTCATTTTTTGTGTCTGCATCTTTAGACGCCTCGGAAGTTCCCTCGCCAGCATTTCCAGTCGGCGCAGTGATTGTCGAGCTCGATGAGTCCTTGTCGGGGTCGACACCCAAGTCTTCAAGTACTTATGTCAGCTCTTCGCTCGCGACAGACTCTGTGCGCGCTCTCGCATCTCCTTCAGTATTCTGGCCTCCCACCGCTCTTCGTTCGGTACCTTTGCTTCGCGCGCTTGTCGACTCTGCACTCGAACAGTAACTCGCATAGATTCCGCCTGCTGTTGGCACGATAGCGTGGGTGTTTCGCGTGGAGGAGCCTTGCTTCTTATGCTGTGACCGGGATAAGGGCAGATCGTCTTCGGGGGCTGTGCGCAGCACCCAATAAGTCAGTCAGAGGTCCTATGACTGCAATGATGTGCAGTTGACTTACCATCGCGTGAACTGGGACCGGGGGATGATTTTGTGGCACTTGATGTGAACGGATTCGGGAAAATCCAGGAATGGAGGGCTGTGAGGGCATCGGAAAACTTTACGAAATTTTGTTCCCGCAGAAACACGAAGAAATAACGGCGAAGTTAATTTTTATCCTCGCTCAGCTGCGTGATAGTAGATGGAGATGTGCTTGATCCGAATATTCTCGCTGCTCGTTCACGTTTAGCCTTCTTCTGAAGATCCTTCGTGCAGGCCTGGGCGTACGTATAATCACGCTGAAGTTTTCTCCTCCACTCGTAGGCCGTACGTTCAGGAACACTTGACGGTTTTGGACCCAGCATGGCCGATACGATCCTTGTGCGTCCCATCCATGAACTAAATAGAATGGGGATTCTGTCTGGTAGCATCAAATGAGGTATTCAAGGCGAACATCAATCTTTCGGCATGATCATCCCAGTCGCTCTGGTCTTCTTCGGCAACATAAGCTCGGACGCTGCGCATGACGGTCTGGACGGAGCGTTCCTGTTGACCGTTCGCTTGAGGACGGTAGGCTAGAGTCGCTCGTTGTTTGCTGCCCAGGAGTTCTTGAAAACGTGTAAACACCTCACTCATGAATCTTGGATCCTGGTCGTGGCGCAACATCGAGCTCGCACCGAACCGTCGGAATACACATTCTTCGTAGGCCTCAGCGACTTCTTGCGCTGTGGTGGAGTTCATCGGCTTACACATTACGAATCCGGAGAACGCATCCTGGAAGAGTAACAGAAATGTGTTACCTCGTTCAAACTTGGGCATGTGCGTAACAAAGTCCATCGAGACAACCTCGAACGGTCTTCTAGGCTCAATGTTCCCAGGTGACGGTCCAGGGTTAGGAGGACGCCCCTTACCACTTGCACATTCACACATTCTTTGACGAGCCGCTGAACGTCCGCGAACATGCCATGCCAGTAGAATTACGTGCGCAATTTCTCGTGTGTTCGAGTAATTCTTTGATGGCCGCCTTGGAAGTCTTCATGGGCATAATGATATGTCTTCTTGGAGCGACGCAGGAACGATTAGACTTATCTCATCCGCCATATCTCGTTGGCGCCCCTGAGTGGATCTACTCAGGCGACAGATAATTCCTCTTGAATCTAGTGCGAACAACTCCGCCTTCTTTGAAATCGTGTTGCGTTGTAGACGGGAGAAATGATCAAACTCGTCGTTCAGGAATCTCTTGACGTCCTCGAGAACGGGTCGCTTTCCTGGTGTACTTGGATACGCCTCCACCGTTCTGCCTGGTATTCTATCGGACCCATGGAGTCTACCTGATCGCTAAATTCCCGAGCATGGCTGCGTGTAATTGCCGCCAGCACTCGTGCCGCCATGGGTAGAGGTTCTGAATCTTGTCCTGGAAGATTTTCAATCAAAGAGACATCCTGAGTGAGTGCATCGTCGTCTTGAACGGGATGTTTCTTTCCGGGCTCGTCTAGGATTACCACTGGTTTCATCAATTGTTCCGCAATCGTCGACACATTTTCCAAATGCGTGAGTTCTTCTTGATCCTGGACATGCCATGACTTGCCCAATATCAATATCTTGGACGTCAAGTAATCTGCTGCTTGGTTAAAAGCACGTTTGACATGTACTAGTCGGATCGAGTCAAACATAATCTTCACAGCATGATACTCGGCCAGGCGCCTGCAGATTCGGAGTATTGCAATTGATGCCACCTTGACACCGATAGATCGGGTGCGTTGGGAAACGGGCTTTGCATCACCCACATCCAGGGCACACACTACACCCCTCGCCGGAGCGGGGGCTGCATTACCATCGCCCAAGAATATCTCGCGATGTCGTTTCAGGACAGTCCGCATCTTGCGTTCTTGATCTGGAGTCGTTCGTCCGGGGACACCAACATCTGCTTTCGTGATATCACACTTGGGACTGAGGTCTGCTAATTCAGGAAGAAGTGCCAGTTCATCGCGTAAAGACGACATCAGCTCGCTCTCTTCGCGAATATATACGGCAGGTTCCAAATCTAGATCTTCCAAGTTCACCCGCATAACGCGAGCATATTCCTGCTCCAGTTTATACACAGATGTACCAATCATCGCTTGACTCGGATACTCCAGTTCATTGGCATCACATTCGGAAATGTCATCCTGGACGTCTCGTAGTTCTAGACGCATAGGTCCAGGTTCCGGATCGACTTCTCAGTTTGAACGTCTGCCGTCATCACTTCCAACACTGCTTTGGCTTCCTCTTCCTGGATGGGATTCGTTTGAGTACTCGCATCTACAGTCTCAGCCGCCTGGGAGACTATGTTACGGGCAAAAGAGACGTGTCGTTCCTTGCTCTTAACGCTCGAACTTCCAGGCTTCCACTGAGACTGGGTGACTTGCACTTCATTACTTCCAGAAGGAGGTCGTACCATGATCTTTGTCGGCCATGGATATTCCGGTCTTGGAATACAGGGTGGCTCCAATTGTCTCTCGAGTTCTTCTAGTCGTTTAGCACGCCTTCGCATCTCTGGAGACATAGTGCACTCGTAAATGAGTTGTTGCCACTCAATGTACTTCTGCTTTCCTGGACCGGAACGTGAGGATCGACCCACAACATTTGCGACGATATATTCACCACTTTGATCGCAACCGCCCAAGACTTTGCAGCATAGAGCACTTCAGTAACCCAACGGTCTCCACGCCTAACCCACACAACATCGCGTTGAGGGTTACTTTGACCATATTTTATTCGGACAATAGCATACTCTCCTGGACGCAAATACAACGTATCGGTGGGTCGCACCTCCATATCCAGACCTATATGATCACGAGTGGGACCTCCACACATTACAACGGTTTCCTCATCGGGCAGTTTGACGAGACCTTCTCGCACACTCAATCGGACTCCAGCAGCATACATGAAATTCATGCCAAGCCAGATTTCCACACCTTCTCCGATATTTGCCACATACACAGTCATGACGTACACCACTCTGGGACCAAGAGTAATCTTGGTCTTCGCACTCGCAGTGATGTACGTTGGGACTCCACCTAAACCGGTCACTTTTGATCGGGTCGCTATAAGTAATTGCAGTTTGAGCCTACGCGCTAGGTCCAAACCAACCATACTTACAGACTCTCCGGTGTCCAGCAATATCTTGTCCGGCAATTATCCACTGCTCCATGCACCATCGCAATCTCATGACTGTCTCCTACTTCATGATTCTCCCACCAACCGTATCGTTCTCCTTGGCGGAGTGTTCGTTCAACAGTACTTTCAAGGTTTCCTGTACGAGTCCATTTAAGGTTTTCACGTTCAGGGTTGCCAGGGTCATCTTGAATCATAGTAGTCATGCATTGTTGGTTATCTGGTTTTCTTCTTCTCAGCTCTGGTCCAACATACACTAAGACACACAATCCTGGGATACGTTTAAGCCCGGCGCGTTCTGGATCCCCATCCAGCGGGATTATTCGTTTAACGGCGTCCCAGGAATGACTTCTCCATCCAAGAGTTTCTTCAGTAAAGAAGGAACGTCTTTTAGCGTGCCTTTGCGAGCGAGGTCCTTGATGGCTTCAAATGCTTCGTGGTCTGCGCATGGTCCCTCATGAATTTTTCCACAGTTGCTATATGGTCGATATCGACATGCACGTATGGGATGTCCCATCTTGCCACAGCGCTAACGCTTGATATCCTTCCAACAATTCTCAGGTTTGTGACCAAACGCATTGCAGTTGGTACCAAATTCGGTACGATCGTTGTTGTCTGGACGTGGAGATTGCCATCCTGGACGATTATCCGGCCTGCGTTGCCATCCGGAATTTTCCATCACTCGATATACGGCGTTTTGGAGATCCTGGTCGGACATCGCGGTCTTGGACGATACTTCCTGACTTGCCTTATCCGGGAGATTGCGTGCAGGAGCGACGGGTTGGGGTGGAGCATCGTCGATGTCTTCGACTGTTTCACTGAAATGTACGTGTCCATCTGGCCCGACTTCCGACTCACGCATCACTCTGACCGATATATGCTTGGCTGGGTCGCTTCGACTTGAAACGTCCAAACGGTAGATTGTCAGCTCGAGGGTCCCGCGGTTTGGACGGTGGCGTATTATACCCTCCGTCCAAAGTCAGATCTTCATCTTGCTGCAACACGTACTCGAGATCAGCTACGTTTCGGAAACGTTGGTTTCGTAATACGGCCTTGAGCTGTGAGTCCCGAAGGCTCTTCATGAAACGCTTGATGTGTTGGGCGCGTCATTTCTCCGACGTCATGTACCTGACCTCAGCCTTGACTGCTGCTTCATTAGGGCGGTAGAAAAACTCCAACGGGGTCTCGTTCGACTTTTGCTTCATGGTGTAGTACCGCTGCGAGTCAGACGTCCGGGTCTTCAAATACTTGCGTCTGAACTCTTGAAGAAACAATTGCCAGTTACCCTGGACGTGCTTCGGGTGTTGACCTCGCCAGTTTCTGACTGCGGACGACATCTTCATTTTGAGCTCGCCGAGCTTGACCTTGTCACTCCAACCCCTTGGACGGACATATTAATAAAACGTTCACACCAGCTCCGACGATCACTGATTGATGCCTTCTCGTCGAATTTCTCCAGCGAGTTGGAGTTCACATACGGGCGCAATGTTAAAACGTTTGAGCCAATCTTGGCCGTCGACGGCGCCACCACTTATTTGTCCAGACTTGAGTCCGAATCACTTGAGCTCGAAGCTTCTTCATCTGATCTAGAGGTAGGGTCACTATCCGACGAGGATTCTCGACTGTGACATGTCTTCTTGGGCACCTTCTTGCGTTCTAGCTTCTTTGCTTCCGACTTCACGCGCACCTTCGCCTTCACGTCTTGCTTTTCCACGGAATAGGCAGCTTCCACCCGAAAGCCCTGTGTCTTGGTTCTTGGGCGCAGCCTGAGCAGCGCTGGCACTCGCTTTGCTTGATTCTTTCAGGACCCACACTTCCGGCAGACACTGGAGGATCGAAGTGCGGGAGCAGCGCTCGGGTTGTGCAATTGCACCTTCGGAGAGGTTCTCTAGTCCCGATTTTACCCGCTTCTGGGTTGCATATTTCATGCACCACTGAATGCTTGGTTGCACGTTCAGGATCACTGGCCACCGTCTTGACCGGAGTTGCTAAATCAGAGGTGGGCGTCACACCATCATGTCCCACTGCTGAGCGCAAATTCCGTATCTGTTCAGCTTGATACTTCTGCATGTTTAGGGCAGACGCACGGTCGTTGACACGCTCCATTTCCAGGACTTCCAGTTCTCGCTTGTACGTCTCCGACTGCTCGTCCAGGCCAGCTTGGACTTGGGTAACCCACTCGTCGCGTTCGGTTTCGTGTCGGGCGTCGTCCTCGGCTTACTGCACTGCTAAGTGTTGTAAAGCGAGAGCTGTGACGCGTTCGCCTTCGACTCGTGCAGCTTCGGCGCAGGCTGTCTGAATGAGTGTATCCAGATCTGGGGATTCCTGAACTGGAGAATCCTTGACGCCGGGTTCTTGAGCGGCAAGACTCTGCAGCCGACGTTCAGCGCTTTCAGCTTGGAGCTGTGCTGCACGTACTTGTTTTGCGGCTTCTTCCAGCATGAGCTGAGCATGAGTTTCTTGCTCGACCAGCTTGTCTGTCGAAGTCTTGCCTTCAAGTTTGGCCAAAGTTTCGTGCACTTTGTGAAGGGTGCTCACGGTTAATTCAGCTGTGCCAGACATCGCGGAACCAGCGGATCGTCCAGACCTTCGTCCAGACTTTGTCGACCGACTTGACCGCCCTGAGCGACTTGATCTTCGAGATGCGGACCGTTCTTCGAGGATTGTTTGGACGCGTGTCGATGACTACGAGGGTTGTGACGGTGACGGTATTCATCACTGTCAGACTCCGATTCGCTAGACGAAAAACTCCGATCAGAATCCCGGTGTTTCCTGTGTGACCTGGACGAGCGCGTCCTGGGCAACTTTGCCTCCGTGAGAGTCACGGCTCGACGTCTTCCTGGTCCACTGCAGTCATTCGTCCAGGAGTAGCTTCCTGCGTTATGTAGAAGCCCACGTCGCCCGCTTCGGCGACACCACCAGAGCTTTGAGCAGCCATCACCATTGGTCCGTATCCAACGAGTGGCATGTGAGACGCTGCGCTATAGCCGAGTGTCGCTGAAGATGATGCCGACGAGCTGTTCCTGAACGCATGCGAGCTGGACGTTGTTCCATATGACGCGTATAAAAAACTCGGTGAAATCCGAAGTACCAAATCCGGGCACACGCACCAGCTGTGGCTAAGTCGATGAAAACTTTTGGTCGCCCAGGGTGTATAGCGCAAGCCCAACCCGACTTTTCCTGAAAGACGGTTGTAATCCTGAACGTAAATTACGCCCAGGAATGGCGGTGTGTCTCCTTGAGCAATCCCTTTCGGTGTCGTTTATCTTCGATACTTGGATTCGCACCGTATGAGTTGTTGTACATGTGTAGGTCTTGAGCGTGGGGCTGAACGTAACCTTCTTGGACGTAGATTCCACGGCTCGAGAAACCCAATATACAAAACAGAGTTATACAAAATTTGTAACCGTCACTTATTCTTTGAGACCCTGAGACGGTGGGTCTATACTCCAGTCAACTAAGCCACTTCAACGACACTGGTCAGTCCTGGATGGCTGTTCAAAACGCGCACCACCCCACTAGTGAGGGAAAATAAACAGAACAATACAGTCCTATCACTCGATAATCGGATTCTTCAAATCCCTAGATATAAACTATCTTAAACGTCCAAAGATGTAGTTAATATGAAATGCGGAGTCAACCGTTCAAGGATGTTTACCACAACTAGGAAATGGAATAGAACGGATCACTCCAGGACGGGTTACGTCCGGTCCCCGTCTAACTCTAACTTGGCTTGACTTACTTAACGAGAGCCCCCACCGGTCGTCGCACAGCCTGATGAGCCCTTAGTAGTCAACACGCCTGGCGGTCCTCCAGGATAAACGTCTGGCAGGTTTCTTCCGGACTTGTGGGCTATAGGGTAAAACGATCTCTGTTTGTCTGTTATCTGTTGTTGCCTATCTTCTACTGTTGACTTGCACTTCTGTCGCTAGTCTTGACTTCACTATGAAAGGGTTGACGTCGACCACTTCGGGTCAGGCACGTGGGTACACATGGAAGGTACCTTGGGAAAATCCGGCTTGCGTATCTTGTGCATCTTCTGATTTGTTCGTGATCGGTCGAGGTGGTCGGTCGTTAACATCTTGGATTTGTAAACTGGAATTTTGTACGTCCAGGATTGCACGTTCAGGACTACATTCGTCGTCCAGGGCTGCAATCTTTCGGGTTGGTATCATTCAGGACTCCACGTCTGTGATAGTGTTAGTTTTGCTTCGAGAGATCTTGGTCATGCTCATATACGGGTCTTCACTTATGTCAGGACAGGTGGCTCTCCTGTATTGGGCCATTCGGAGGCACTTGTACGCACCCTAGGGGATTTACCTGTCTTCGGGAATCTTGGCAACCGTACCGGAGTACGTAGTCTTTCAGGGTTGCCGAGCCCATCCATAGCTAACCGCAAGCTCCACCGCACACCGTCATTTTCCACATTATCCACATGTCACACTCCACGTTAAAACTGGCCTTATTCTCCCCAACCAATCAGGTTTTCTTGAGAGGCAGCTGCTTGGGACTCGGGTAAAATCCGACGTCACATCGTGTCAGATGCGTCAATGACACATCGTTGTGAGCATCAAAGTGAGCCACCCTCCATCTCCAGACTGCAACAAGATATAGGGCTTCCCCAAACTCCAACAATCTTAGGTCATGCGCCCCACTGCGTCTCCCATCATTGCCGCCTCCTTGTCCGACAGTGACGCCACATAGTTGCCGGTAACACGCGCTATACCCGTCGGCATCTCCGGCAGCGCGAGCCCAAAGACCGAAGCTTCGTAGTTGGTGAGTCGCAGTCCGGCCGTCTTCCATCTGTTGATAAGTAAGTCGCATAGTGCCCTGGCCGCAGGTCACTCCCAGAAGACATGGTAGAGGGTCAACCGTCCCCACTAGCTCACAGCCCTTCTGAGGACAGTCGATCCCCTAGGACATCGGGTTATAGACGGAGATTGCATGCAGCTTAATCCGCAGGAGCAACTGCTCCCCACGGATTCAGGCCAACTACCCGCCGAATTCGTTTCCATGAGAGTTTGCGAAGCCCTTCAGCAGCCTGAGTGCTCAGCCCCGTCCATCGTGCTTGTCGATTGTCACTTAGTTCTTTGCCTGTGTCTGCCTTCTTTTGCCAAGGATTCGTTTGAATGTCCGCCGCGTTGTTTTTCAACGTCGGTAGGCACACCATCCGCGCGAGTCGGGGGTGTGGGTGAACGGTGGTTATCTGCACCTCCGTACCCACCGCCTGTTGCATAAGAGCTTTAAGGTCTCTTGGTGAGTGCAAGATCCGTGAAGGCCGTGTCGGTGGGACCTTCGGGTCCGGGTTGAAGAGGCGTCTGTCCTGGGTGACCTTTCGCTGAACAGGCTGGTGCCCCTCCTCCTTGACCGTGTAACTCACGAAGCCTCCGTGGTCTCCGGGAACAAGTAGCAGAGGAAAGTTGAGCAGCATGAATTACATGAGCACTTCAACGTGCCCTTTGCACCGTAGTGGTGACCTTCTTGCACAGCACTCTAACGCGGAGCTGGTGTGTCTCTGGCCACACCCAGTGCACTACGTCCTTCAGCTGTGTGCCCTCCTGACAATAGATCCACTGCCTCGCGGTTGTCTTGACGACACGTCCTGCCGCCGAGTACAATCGTATCTCGGATAGAACCAGATACGATAGCCACTTCGTACAGAAGAAGCCGTGGTCGGCGGCCTCTGTTACGATGTAGTGATCACAGAGCGGATCTCGCAGCGTGGTGGTGTCAATATGAAGCCGCCTTCCCTCCACGTTAGTTGCAGCGGACCGCGGAAGTACATGGTGCACGCAAGCGCGGCCATCATTGCCGCATTGTCAGTCGTCGTCTCCACGCCAGGACGGTGTTGCAGATGCTCACACCTGTTTCCAAAAGTGTGTCTTGTATCCGAGTCCCCTGCGTGGATGGCATCGTGTGTCTCAGTGACACGTAGAGGTTTCGATTAGGTCCCGGAGTAGACGCCCCGGCCACCACATCGCCCACGACGTGTGCGTTCGCGTCGGCCTCTAGAGCCCACACATTTACCGTCACCGCTGTATGTGCAAGCAGTTCGATCTTCAGGTTCAGGATAGCTACTCCACATTCCTTCCTTGGCAGAGCTGCTACATGGTTGTTCAACCATGCTCGGCCTTGCACCCCGTCCTCCGCGAACCTCGCGTGCCAGACGAAGTTATGGATTATCCGCTGAAATGCCGTGATCACTACCTGCGTTGGCCAGTGGTGGCGCCCGATGAACAGTAGTTTGGGTATGACCACCGCCATGACCACTAAACCCCGTCTGTTCAACCGTCATAGTTTTCCGTGCCGTCATTGCAAGTCTGGTAACGAGCTGTGTGCGCGATAGGTGCCGACTGCATTTGGCATACTGCCCACCGACTGGCCTAGGTACCGTGCGAGTTTGTTCGCTGCCTGCACTTTCAACGGCGCCGGTAGGGCAGCCATCCTTGAGATCGCCGCAGGAATTGAGAGCGATCACAAGTGTCTTAGCCTCATTTAATCGTAATCCGGACGCCAGCGCGAACACTCGCGTGATCTCTAGTATAATGGCGACTTCCGAGGCCGTGGGCACGTAGCTGGCAGTGTCGTCGGCGCACCCGACCACCTTCAGCCTCATCGTCCCGGTCGTGCTGGCCGTGCACTCTGGGTTCTGCATCTTTTCGTGTGTAGAGAGCCTCCAGCACCAACAGGAACATTAGCGATGCGAGTGGGCATCCTTGACGGATGCCACATGTCACCCACACCCAAGAAAATAAGAAATGCCCCCGAGGAACATCACGTCAAGCTGTCCCAGCTCTCACAACATTGTTGCTGCCTCCTGGTTTGACAGCGCAATCGTCGGTGTGATATCAAATGCAGATGCATCTACACTGACGACAGTACAGCGTCAGGTTCAAGCGGAGAAACGTACGTTTAGTGCGCCAACCTGTGTCAAAGAGTACAACACATACATGTAAGGTGTAGATCGTCTTGATCAGATTCGTGGACGATTTTCCATGGCGGACGGACACTCATTTAAGAAGTGGTACAAGAAGCTCGGGTTGGCGTTAGTTGATGTGGCCGAGCAAATGCGTTCTTCACGCGCAAGCTAGTTCTCAATATGAGGGCAAACCGCGATCCTCACCGAGACTTCATTGTTCAGCTCATTTCGAAACTCTTCACGGGTAAGTGGAAGGAAGCTCCTAGCGAAAGGATCATGCATTTTTCTGAGACCGCACATGTCAATGCAGCAAGCCCTCAATCTCATGTTAGTGCTGTGTGGAGTATTGAGAGTACTGGCGTGAATGGACCTACTGGAAGTCCACAGAAGCGGTGCTCAGCCGTGTCGTCAAAGTAAATATTCAAGGAGATGAGCCGCAAGCGCAGTCAATGTATGATCTGCTGGTGGGAAGAACGCTACGCGACAGAAGTCACGGCTAACCACGTCTTACATGGAGTGAGTCTATGCCAAGTGGTTCAAACAGCGCCCCCAAAGAGCCTTATGTGACCTCACGTCGCGGGGACGTGTTGGAACAAGTACCATCGCTAATATCTTCCTCGCAAGCTCTTCTCTAACAAAGGGAAAGTGCGCACCAGTTTGGAGTTGTACAAGTTGAAGCAGAACGGTGATTCAGACAGAAGCAACGCAGCGCCATCACTAAGCATTTAGACTTTGTACGAATTGGAGGTTCATGTTACGTATCTTGATTTTACAAAGCAAAACTGAAGCGCGTTCACTTTGCTTTCGATATGACAAAAGGGTGAGGATATAACTAGGTTTAACTAAATATATTCAGTGTGCGTTTAGCTTAGTTTACCAAACAAATGCAACTTCAACGTATTTCACGTACTGTAGTAATAGATCCTTACTCATTGTACTTCGACTTGTAAATGTATACAGTGAGGTGTGGCGTTGGGTTTTGGGCCAAGCGGTCACAGCTCGGTCACCCGATTACCGACGTTGTGCCTTTCGGTGAAAGGCGATAACGCCACCCGATTGGCTTATCTCATTCCCCGCGCGGTAGTCATATAGGAGTGATAGTGACCGAGGCCTCGGCCGGGTATAATAAACTCCTGGTCGATGGTACAAACCCTCGTTTGTACCCATTTCAGTTTCGTACCCTCGGTCTTATAGAGCCGGGTACGGGATCACATACTGGGATCTGTTCACACTGGATATTTGTATTTACGTATTGGACTAGCTATAGGATTGACTACAGAGGCTCTCAGAGCCATAGATCAACGGAAATAAATCAGCAGTCTTCCCCCAAGTCACCAAGGGTTAAGTCCGTCTTCGGTAAGTCTAGCTAGCTTATCTTAGGGTCTGGATACGCTCAGCTTGTGGGATGCTGGTCAGCGAGCCCAACGTACATTGAACCGAGGGTTTGTTGCTGGTCAGTCCAAGAGATTAGAGAGGCCGAGTGTTGGAAGCGTCGTTCGCCATATATAATCGTGAAACCGAGTGTTCCATACATATTTGACTACCCGCCGAGATTTTACCTCGGCAAACCCGTATTAGGCTTGACAGCCGGTACCCTTCCTTCTGAGGGACTGCGGGGTTCGCGCGAAAGCGCAATATTGCATACTAGCCCTCGCTCGTGGCTAGTGGTGCAGGTTATTGGGTTGGCCTAATACAACCTAGGTGTACAGAGGGTTCCCGGCGTAATGGATCGTTCCTGGTCTTCTGGTTTGATCCAACGCTCGTTGACCTGACAAGGGAGCGAGTGTTGCTGGTGGGACTCGTACCATTCGGTAGTTAGAATTTCTGCGTGATCCTACACGACAACCGGTGCGCGACCCGGATTGGGAGTGACTTTCTGTGTATCTTTGTTGTGTATTGGTTTTACCATAACGAGCATTCGAGATAAGAAATGAGAGAAGAAGAGAGAAATGGCGAAAGGAGTGACTGCGGCGCCAGAAACGCCAATGACGTCAAGTCGGACGTGCACCGAGGACTCGATGCGCTTCCGTTCGCCGTTCGCGACGCTAAGTACATTGGTGCCGGCCAACGAGAGTTCGAACAAATTTGACGAGCAGATGTACTACTGTGATGCCAATGAAGAAGATGAAGAAGATAGCCTGGAAGAGACGGCAGCGATGACCGAGCTTTGGAATCCGCTGTAGTGTTCGCAGGACACATCGGAGGGGTGAGGTCGCTCGCGCGAAACCTCACCGAGGAATTGGACAAAGTGGCTGGTCTCAAACCAGCTCACGGAGACAATCAAGATGGAGCCAACGATATGCGGTCGTCGGTGAAAGCCGAGGATGCGAATCCTCGGTCGAGTTGGACCCGACCTCCTCTTAATAGGGATACCCTAGCCGCCAATAGAGTCCTCGGCCGGTGTGTGGAAGTCGATCGGACGCCTTGTCGATACTACGATCTTCGCGGCGACTCGTCTGACGAAAGTTCGTTCGACGTTGAAGACCACGGGGGTGACGAGAGAGTGTGCGCGCCAAATCCGAGAGTTGGGCTTTATGGAGAATGGGACCTTGATACCGAGACCTAAAATTGTCACGCATCTGCCCCTCGGCAATATAAAGCCGTACCTCGGACTCCGATATAATGGTGAAAAGGCCATACAGTGGCTCCAAGCTTTCATCTATGAGATCAAAGGACGCGCACGCCACCCAACGAATGGTGCATGGTGTTTGAGCTGAGTCTCCAGGACGGAGCTCTGCACTGGTACCGACAGCTCCCGCTCAAGACGAGGAGTACTTGGAATTTGTTGACCGATGCGTTCGTCAAGTGTTACTGCTCCCGTTTTAACCAGTCTGCAAAGACTCGGTACTTCTTGGGAAAGCGAGAAGAAAACGAGCATGTCTGCGACTATCTCAACCGACTAAACGGTTATGCTCGCGACGCTGGAGTGCAGTTTGAACACTGTAGGCGCGAAGCCAAGGACCATATCGAGCATTTTCTCGATTCGTGCGAGGACCGAGGGTTGGGGGAATGCTTGGGTCATGTCCGTCCCAAGGATATTCACAACCTGGAGGGCATGATTAATGACATCTTCCGTCGCCGCGAACAAAATTCGAGACATGAGACCTCGGTCCGACGTACTCGGAGTCGCGAAGATGGACACCGACGCGAAAATGGGCGCACCGACAATTCACGGGGTAGTTATCGCCGGTCTCGGGGATAGTTATCACCGAGACCGACGAAACCGAGAAGACAATCGTCGCCGAGACCGACGAAACCGAGAAGACAATCGTCGCCGAGACGACTGTTATCTTGACGAGAATCGCCGTCGGGATGAAAGTCAGTACCGACCAAGAGTTACGCTTTCGGAGACGTTATGGGTATGGTAGCTGCACTGAAAGTTAAAAGATCGGTCGATGTGCATGGAGGGTACTCAGAGACGCAGAGTAGCGGATGTGACGACACCGACGACTATGGCTCAGAATATTACTCTGGCGATGATGACCGATAATCGGACGAGTACTCGGACGACGGGTATTACTCTGGCAATGATGACCGATACTCAGACGAGTACTCAGACGACGGGCATGCGTCGAACGAGAGGTCACCGAGCGCTGCAGGAGAAGCATGCAAGTGATTGGAGGCTCGACCGCGAATCTGACGATCAATGGGCGCGAGTGGGGAGAATTCAAGTTACCTCGACAAAAATCACCTCTGACTACTCATGATGTGTGGATCCGACGGGTTGGGAACCTAGTGCACACCGTAATGAAGCTCCGACGGGGGCAGCCGACGGTGGTTCGGCTAACAAATGTGTCTCCGAAGGTTGCTTATTGCGCGAAGAACGAGCCTGTACTGCTATGGGTACAACAAGGCGACCTTCAGCAACGAAGGGAGTACACCCAGCTGAGCTCGGCCTGAGCTCGGCCAGGTATGAAGAATGGCAGGAATTGGCGTATGCAGAGTGTCGACACGAGGGTTTGTTCAAGCGCGAATGCCAGCTATACGGCCGAAGGTTAGCGAACGATCCAGCCGTGGGTACGACGAGTCTATCTGACCCCTCGCGAGGTCGCCCGTCCGATGATTCCTACCAAGTGGCATACGTTAGTGGTAACACCGAGGAGTTGAAACGGGGGACCGACCACCCTTGGAACTTCCGTCAAGTGGGGCATTCTGCCCCCATTGATAGCACTTTTACTCGCAGGTTTTTAAAACAGCATGAAAGGGGCAAAATGCACCAGTTGAGCACGAAAGGGTTAACCTTTCGTTTAAGAAGATATGACCAAATACGTTGCGATAAGTACGAGCCATACCCCGACTGCAGATTGGTGACGCCAATTACTGGGGGAATACGGTAGTGGAAAAATCAAAATAAATGTTGATATAATTCGGGATTTCCCTTTTCGATAACTTACCGTCATTTCTGATCATACCGTTACAAGTTTCACTCACTTTTAGCCAATGAAACAATGCGTCCCATCTCCCTTGTCATACGGCAGACCGTGGCAAATAAAGCGATCGCCATTTGCGCTTCCGCTATGAGCAAGTATATTGAACAGGGATATAGCTTAGGAAGACATTTGTGAACTATTGAACCAGGGATATTATCAAATACGCTGCAATAAGTACGAGATCTCACCCCGACTATAGATTGGTGATGCTTGTACACTCCCGGACAGAATATTACGGCCACTGACATTTTTGCTATAACTTTTTTTCTACTGGGAGTTGAGGCTTGCTGTTTAGATATGTGCTGTAGGCACCCTAGTGAAGCATAGTTACGATTAGAAGTTTGCGAAGTTCGAGCTGCGAGGGAGGCTCCCATACAAAAAAACATTTGTGGACCTGGACACAATATACGGCCATCCAGACCCATACACAAATTAAATCAAACGTCATGAAAAGATTGTGTCATAAAGTAAATGCTCTCAGAACCACCAGTCCACTGGCAAGCTGCTGCCGCTCCCTGCTCGACCACCTTGTGCTCTCACTGTCATTCCCCAATCGGATGGGCAGAGGACCATCGCTGACCGAGGCGGAGCGCGGACGGATCAAGGACTGAGCGAGGGCGGCTTCAGCATCCGAGCTATTGCCGAGAAGACGAAGCGCTCAAGGGACTGCGTGCAGAGAGCTCTGAAGACAGGCTCGACGCGGCATCGTACAGCAGGCCGGAAGCCGTCGCTAACCAAACGGCAGACACGCCGCATCGTGCGCAAGGCTTCCACCGGAGACTACAGCTCCACGCGTCTGAAGGAGGAGCTTTCGTGCTCGTGCACGGCTCGAACGATCCGCCGTCTTCTGGCTGGCGTTGACTGGCTGGATTACGCCAAGGTGGACAACACCCTCCCCTGACCAAGCAGCACAAGCTAGCTCGTTTGGATTGGGCCAAGCGGATGATTGTACAGCCTGACATGTGGCCCACAATCGTCTTAAGAAATTCAATCTCGATGGGCCAGATGGCCTTCGCCATTACTGGCGTGACATACGGCGGCCTACCAGACAGACTGTGCGACGGCAGAACGGTGGGTGGTCTGTAATGATTTGGGGAGCTTTAGTGCAGCCGGAAAGTCGAAGCTTGCAGTTCTCCAAGGGCGACAGGCGTCCGGGCACTACGTGTACACAGTGTCGGAGTACATGCTCCCGTTCGCGCACCTCCATCATGGCGTGGACTACATCTACCAGCAAGACAACGCGTCTATCCACCGCTCCAAGTTCACGACCGCATTCTTTGAGGAGGAAGGCATCCGCGTTCTCGACTGGCCTGCCCGCTCTCCGGACTTGAACCCAATCGAGAACGTGTGGGCCATGATGGCTCAGATCGTCTAGCATAATGGCAAGCAGTACGACAGCGTTGCGGAACTGACAGCGGCTATTTATGCGGCGTGGGAGGCTGTTGACCTTACTTACTTGCGCAAGCTCATAGACTCGATGCCAAGACGCTGCATCGAAGTCATCTCAAGCAGGGCAACACAACGCACTACTAATAGCAAATTACACAATCTTTTCATGACGTTTGATTTAATTTGTGTATGGGTCTGGATGGCCGTATATTGTGTCCAGGTCCACAAATGTTTTTGTATGGGAGCCTCCCCTCGCAGCTCGAACTTCGCAAACTTCTAATCGTAACTATGCTTCACTAGGGTGCCTACAGCACATATCTAAACAGCAAGCCTCAACTCCCAGTAGAAAAAAAGTTATAGCAAAAATGTCAGTGGCCGTAATATTCTGTCCGGGAGTGTAACAGGGGAATACGGTAAACGTAAAATTAACCAGTAAGCTTAACGTTAAAATCATCCAATCCCTCTGAAATCGATTCGCCGATCACTTGGCGCTTTTTGAGAGGGAAAGGTAACCACAATCACAATGGAGACGTCTCCACCCAATTCTTCGTCGTCCTCGCGGCAGCGCCACATCTGGTCCACCCGCGTGCACCGCGAGCTGGAGAAGTGCCGCGTGTCCGGCGTGCTGCCACATGGCGCGTCGCTGCGTCGCGCGCAGGTGTCTGAGTCGCGCGGTCACTGCGAGGGCGAGTTCCAGTGCTTCGTCCCGTTCGTGGACGGCTCCGACGCGCTCTCATTGGTGCCACGCACAGATTTGGTCGTCCGCATGCCCTTTTCTGACGCGCGACTGGCGGAAGGTGACGCGCAGTACCCTTTCAAGCGCCCGAAGTGGAGATCCGCCATGGAGCCATGTACCTGTCGACGGAATTGCGCGAACGGAAGACGCCCAAATCGGACGGAGAAGAACCCATTTTCCTGCTCAGGTTGCCTCTATTGAACCATTGGAGCCCTTCCATGACGCTGGCTATGCTGGTGCACGAGTTCTTCGCCTTAGTGCAGCAGGCTGACCCCACACCGGCCAAGACGACCACGAAACAGGGCAAACTCTCGCCCAGCCAGCACGAGGGCTCTCATGCTGGCAAGAAACACATGAGGATGCGCAAACGAGACGTGCGTGGGGCAGTGTACCCATGTCAGGAGGTGGACTCGTCGACGTCCACGTTGAAGCAGACGCCCATGCTGCTGCAGTCCGGAAACATTGCGCTGCTCATGCCGTCGAGGGAAGCAGGTGCAGCGCTGGATGACGACCACGTGTATGTTGGTGACCTCATCTCGCTGCAGGACGTGGTGCGTATCACCCCGCAGAGAGGCAAGTCGCTGACGCTGTTTTTCAAAGATCGGGCATTGCCGTGCCGCACGTTCTTGAGCCAGTACACGGATGAAATTGTGAAGGACCTCCGGGTCATGATTGGTGAAACGAGCTCGAACAAGCGTGGACGGGATCAGACAGGAGCAGGTGCGGCTGGATCGACGGCTCAGTTGCTGCCGTTTCTGAGTGCCGAGCAGACGGAGAAAGCCAAGGAAATGTCGACCAAGTTCATGGGCAGACTAGGCAAGGTTGCGACGTCTGTGTCGCGATTCCTGCGCGGCGATGAAGATGAAGGGATGGAACAACAGCAGGCGGACCCGCTAGCCAAGTCTTTTACTGAGATCAATGAGCAGAAGGAGGCATTCTACCGTACACCGTCTAAAGCTAGGGTACGATTGTTGTGCTTTGTTGTGTGACTGCAATTAGGTCTGACTTTGTTTCGATTTGCTGCAGATGACGGAAATCACGCGGCGCTACCAGCACATCGCGGAGGAGTACGCGTACCTCAACAACCAGGAAGGCCATGTCGAACGTGCCATTTCAGAACTGCAGATTTTCATTGAGCACCCAAAGGCACAGCGTATCCTCATGGAAACGTTTGCCTACGAGCAGTCCACGAAGGGTATTCGTGTTGGTCCAGCGTAACTGATACGTACTACTCAACCAAGGCCACGCCCCAAATGGTATCTCTTTCTTAAAGAACTCGGGAGAGGTACCCCTATAGTACCTTACCAATGCTTCCTATTACCGGGGTGTGCGCCACTACGTGTTCCAGTCCAAATTTGTCGAATATAGTCCGCTCCTACCGGCCCTATTGCTACGTAATTTATTCGTCTTGAAGAGCAGGGATGGTGGACAAGTATTTCACCATTTGCTTAATGACCTTCTTGTCCAAGCGCTTCTTGTTTGCGTGCATTTGCTGAAGCTTTTTGTAGGCTGCCACGATTTGCGTATGCAATGTACGCATCTGCTTTGCCTCTCGGGAGTTTGTCTTACTTTTTCCTCCACTCGTGCTGTTCTTCTGCTGAACTCGACATTGCTGGTTGGCATCCCATAGATCCTGTTGCGCTGCTGCGAGATCACGGCGCGCCATGTTGGCCACTCCTCGAGAGTATAGCGCAGCAATCAGCTTGCCACCACGGAGAGTGAGCGCATGGGAAAAGCATTGAACAGCTTTATCATGGTCACCCAGTGCAGAAAAGGCTTTGCCCATATTCATCGAGCAGTCCACTGCTAAGTCGTCGAATCCAGTAAGCAGCATCGTGTTCATTCGCAGTCGGATGCGAGAGATCGAGACCCACTCGTCCTCACGGTCCCCAGCATCGTAAAGTACTTCAACCTGACTCGAAGCACCATTATCTTCAACGTCGGATATCATTGCATCCTGCCAGTAATTACCTCGGCGTGAGCAAACTTGTACACTGGCGCCAATACTGCAGCGCGCCAGAAGTTTATCAACAGAAAGCGATCGAAGCGAGGTTTCTTCTTGAAGTTGTGCAGCACGAAGCACCGCTATTGCACGACGATAGAACACGCGAGCCGTTGGGTAGTTTCCGCGCTGGAAGAAAGCATTACCTTTCGTTTTGTACTTTGTCGCCAGCACCAAGACCTTCTCCCCGAGCTATCGACGTGATAAGATTCATCATCCGATAGCAGACCCACAACGCTGCCGTGTTGGCGCTCGTACGTATCAATCTCGGGACCCAGTAATTCATACTGCGATTCACACAGCCCTTTCAAGTACTCGTCATGAGCGAGTTTGTTGTTTTCAGTTTTCCCAGTGTGTGTGCTTTCTCCAACGCACCACGTAGGTCAGGTACTCCTGCCAGTAAACCTCGACATGGCTCATTGTCCATCAACAACTGCAGCATGCGTACTCCATCAGCAAACACAAGTGACACTCCACTGAGTATCAACCCCACAACCAGATCGCACAAATTACGTCGTTTCTCGGCAACCAGCGCCAAAACATTATTCTCTATGCTCTTCGTAGTTGACAATTCAATAGACGCAGCGTCGAAGCACACAAACGACGCCACCCGAGTCCCCACAACCACAAAGTTCTGCAGCAAGACAGCATTAATAGCATCGTCCGGCTGCTCCAATGCCACCTGCAAATGCTACGCAACACTCCAGTCTTTACAACCTGCTTGGCTTGGTCCTTCGTAGTGACCAAACTATCCAAAGTCTCAGCAAGCTCATGTCGAAGTTGCAGAACCCCAGCGTCACGTACATTTGCTTGACGAGCTCCACGAATGTCGCGTCGTGCTCTTCACCGGATAATTTCACATCGAGTAGGTTTTTATAAGCTAAAGACCTCAACCTCTTGTATCTGTTAAACTGCACCAGCCATTGACCCATTGCCGTCAGCACGTCACTCGACACGAAGCGATCCGTCACCATCAAGCTCAGAACCGACGTTAAATCCACCTTCGAGATCGGAAACTCGAGCCCATCGACTTCCAGTAAATTCGTGAGCAATTTCCACTTGGCTGCGTGTAGCTCTGACGCGTCGTCGCTATCAACGGCTTGCAAATGTCCAGCCAGCAGAGTGGTCTTCAACTGTCTGATTAGAGTTACGTCGCCTGGGGACAACAGCCCGGAACATAACTCAGCAAGAGACTTGAGACGATCGATGCGGATGCTGTCGTCAGTTTGATCTGCGTCTGTGACGCTCATTACCAGCTCAGGAAGCGTCAGCGCGGCGGTATATTGCGGGTGATTCGCGTCGACCTGCATCTTTGTGTTGTCAAAATGCAATTTGTTCGAAACTTTATTTCAAAATTTAAAATACCGGTTTTGCTTTAAAAGTGAAACATGGCTACAGACACCGACTGCTTCAACGTCAACTTGTTGCAATATTGATACTTTGCTACCTTCCTGCCGCAAGTTAGAAGAAGGAGTGGTTGGAGCCGAAAGGCTGCGAGAACCCGCCGCCCTCGCGACTGCCACGACCACCGAAGCCAAAACCAGGGTCCATGTCGTCATCACGAGGCATACGCAGGTGATCGGGTCCAGGGCCCCCAAACGGCATCGTCGGAGCGGTGCCACGAGCAGGGCGAAAACCACTGGGTCCTAGAGGGTCGATGGGTGGCCCAAACGGATCAAAACGAGCGCCAGGAACAGGCCCAATGGACGGATCTCCACGATGACCGAAGAGCGGATGGTCAGGGCCGACCAACATGTCCGGATTGCCACCACCAATTCCTGGAGGAAACGCATCACCACTACCCACCTGGAGGACGTCGCAAGCGTATTGACAAAAATGAAAACGTTAGTGGTGAGACGGCTTTAGAATTTCGGTATGAAGAAGACATACCGGAGGAATACGGACAGGAGCTGGATCACCATCATAGCCTCGACTGCCTGTTCCAGGCGGGTACACATGGCCCGGGGTGGTGAGCACATGGGCAGCCACTTTTTCTTCGCCGGGCGAATACGCTCCGCAAACGGAGTGAAGATCTCCCTCAGCACCATGAGATTTTGAAGCAAACCCGCTGCCGCTGCAGGGGCCGTCGAATCACCAGAAGCGACGAAGGTGTCCACACTACTCAAACAAGCAACAAGTTTGGTTAGTGGACGGCAGTAACCTTTCAGCCAATACACCCTTCAGACAACGCACCTCAACTCGATCGAATACGTGTGCTCCTTGTCATCCGAAAGGTACACCTCGAACTTGCCTCTGACGAACAAACCCTGCAGCAAAATCACGACAAGAGTTTTGAGGAAAACTTCACACAGATTATAAGTGTCATCAGCCAGCAGGCTGTCATACCTGCAGAGAAAACTTCACCGAGTCGTCGTTCGGGTGGACGTAGGCAGCATTGAACAGTCCGTTTGCACTGTTGGCGTCCCAATTATCAGGCAGCCCGAACTGGGAGCTCACAGCCATCGACAGTTTATAACCTTACAGGCAGCAGCAGTACCACAATTAGCACCCACTACCCACCTCGTAAGCTCCTCTCTCATCTTCTATACCAGCTTCAAGTAGCAGCGCGTGAATCGCCACGAAGAGAGCGTCTCGGGGCTGCTGCACAGTCACAGAATTCTCTCTCAGCTTCGTGGCAATCGCATCGCCTGTGCCACTCTCGCTCTGCGCCGTGGCTGGAGCCGAACTCAACTGTGCGGAGCGTCTGGACGCACAGAACGCATCCAAAGCCGTTTGCATGTGCATCTGCGCGAGAATTTCTCAATTAGTTTCGAATGGACAGAAGCGCAATGAATGCGGCAGTGAGCTGTATGGGACAGACACTTACCTTGAGTGGGTCATTGGAGACGCTGCCGATCGCAGCGCGGAGCTGCGCTTGGTCCCGTTGTATCTGCTCGTCCGCCATGTCTTCTTCTTGTTTTAGCCACCACTTCGGAAAAGCCACCACCTCGGAAAAACGTGATAGGATTTGACAGATATTGAATTGACTGTCACGTTTTATTAATGTGATATTGTCCAGACCAATTCGCAGTTCGAACGAAGTGAGAAATGTCGTTTGTCGTTGAAGTAACGATGTTGCTCCAGTGCGTTGGTAATCACTCAACGTTCGGGGAACATGGTTAGCGCAACATTTCGGCAACTCAAAGACAATAAAGGCGCAGCAGCAGCAACATTTCGGGTTGGAACATTCGCCGATCGACAAAACTGGAGGTCGTCTTGGTACATTTGGATTGGATAAAAGGATGCAACCCGCCAAAACCGGAGGTCGTGGCATAGGCTCATTTGATGCAACGCAGTGTAGCGGCTGACGAGGGCGTCATGCAGTGCAGTGTGGCGGCTGATGGTGGCGGGCGAGGGCATTTCGATGCACTCGGTGGACTCTCACATGAAGGTAGACCCGTTAGAGTGGACCCACCGGGACCGCCAAGGTACATGAGAAGCTGATCGTCTCGGAAGCGCGCTTCGAAATTGTCTGTGCGGTAACCACCGCCGTCGTCGCCCAGCTCTTGATGCAAGAAGCGTCGGAGGAGTGAAGTTGTGATAATGGTGAAGGCTTGGTGCTGGCGTTGATTTAGCGTGAAGGCCGTTGAGACTTGGATAATTGACGCATACGGCTGCAGTGGTCGATTGTCGGGAGTTGCTTGTGGGGGCGACCACACGCAGTTAGACTCCAGAGCGCTCGCAATTAACTCAATGACTTCAGTGGGCCGCTCATCGCAGAACCGGTGTGACTGGAGCCGCTCCGCGTCACTGGAAGGGTCACTGGAAAATTGCTGCAGCTCAGCGATCGTGAAATCGAGCGTCTGGCAGCGGTTGCGCATATCGGCCATAGTGCCAACTGTGCTTTGAGCGGCACCGCCCAACAATGTTTGATATGCGCAGCCTAAGTCTGCGGACTCAAACCTTGAATTCGGGAACACGTGCAAACTGGGTTCATTGTCGAGCGACGCTGCGTCAGCATCGCTGTCATCGTTGGTAACAGCGTCGTCGTTATCATCACTGGAGAGATTGAATAAGTCATCATTTCTATCAGCGCCCGAGTGCACAGCTTCGTCCATGGCTATGCTATCGAGTGCTGCGTCGACATCGGCGCGCGTCCCCGTTATGCCTTCGTTGTTTGCATTGCAATCGAGCTCTGCAGCACTCACCTCTGCGACAGCCTCTTCTCCACGCTCCTTAGCTTGCTTTGCCGCTATATAGTAGTCGTCCATATTGGCCATTATTTCACGGGTAAAGCTCGTCGGTGTGGGCACCAATCGATAGTATGCCTGAACCCACTCTTCACCATTTGATGGATCGGCCACAAGGTCCGTCGCAGCTCGGAACGCCTTGAATAGCACCAACGCACACTGACTACGCTTGATGATGATATCTCGAGGCGATTCTGAATCCAGATAGGGCATGCGCGTGCCAGTCACGATTGGTACGACTTCGGTTGTGTGCGTACCAACGCAATGCGTGCCGAACAATGGATGCTCCGGCAAAAACAATGCCGCCGGTGCCGTCGACTGGATTCGCTTTCGTCGGAAATGATTCATCACAAACTGGTACAGAGAGATCTGCTCAAGCGGCGACGGTCGAAACAAGTAGTCGTCAAGAAATGACGCTGCCCGAAAGCTGACGTCGGAGTCGTTCTCCTGCACCTCGACAAGGTCAAACGAATGTGCAGCCTCGTCAATCAATTCATCGAGAACGTTTCGGAGAGGAAGGATAGCACACGACGCACTCATGTATGCGCACGACCCACGAAGTATGTAGAAGGAAGCGAGCGGGCCGGCGATCTCACGCCGATTTGTGATTGCAAATAACAGGGATGCAACACGTCAGCGCCGCGTCAGGACTCGAGTCGTGTAACTCTCGCAGTTGGCGTCGCTTGAAAGCTGCCAAAGCAACGGCTGTGATTGAGTCGATTTGCTCTTGGTCACGTATTTCGTCGCATAGTAGATCCGAAGCAGTGCCTGCAGTCCGCCGATCATGACCTGAATGTCGTGGTTCGACTTGAATGCCAGCATCGTCTCTGGGTTGAAACCGTTGACGAACTCGAATGGTGCTATTCGCGCTAGCTGAACACTGTCCTTTGAGAAGGTCGTGTGCGCGACGCGGGCTCGCGGGTACCCGTATCGGCATCGGCCGGCTGTTGTGCCCCGATTTTTTGAAACAGCTTACCACCAGTGCAAATTTAACATGAAGACCAGCACGGAATTCGCGAACGCAACGGCACGGTACGACCACCGCTGGTCATCGACCGACGGAGGCTGCATCACTACCGCTCGGGCTATTACATCATCGCAGAATGCATCGTTTTGACGCCGCTGGAGTCGATTTGGTGCGCGATTCAACATTCGAAGATAGTCACCACTCGTGTCTTGATCTGGCTCTGCGGTGGGCAGCCTCATGTCGCGATGACAGACTGCAGCCATCGCGGCAGAGGTACTGCCTCGGCAAAGCGCTTCCAAACGTATCGCGGTTTTCAGCTCATTCACAGTGTGCCCTCGCATTTGAGGCGGCCACGACGACGGTCGATTCTCCAACAAGACACGACGCAATACGTGTTGAGAACTCATCTCCTTACTACAACCGGAACATCGGACAAGCAGCGGCTCGCCACGGGTGCAGCCGCGATGCTTACTAGGGTTTTCATAGGCCTCAGGTGGAATAGGCAGCTCCTGCAGGTCCGCATACGAGTGGCCACAGAAAATACACGTCGAGTCCGCCATACTCAAAGGCATTGATGTCGATACTATGCTGTCTGCAAACGCCTCGATGTCGCGATAGTATGCGTCTCCATGGGCAGCTACGGCACGATCGAACGCCTCGCTATTCGGAGGTGCATCAACCAGCCAAACCAGAAAATGGACATGAAGGGTCCCGCCCCTTGTGTTTCGAGTACGCCTTAACGTCGCCAAAAAGACCATCGAACGGCTTGCTTTTCATGTGCTTGGGGGCGACACCGGCACATGCTCGATGAATGCATCCACGTTGTGTAGGAAAAGCCGAGCGGATGCAGTGTCATTGCGCATGTTTGCACTGTGTAATGCGGATCTGCCCGGAGGCTCAGCCAAATTGGCGTCGAAGCGCGTATCAATGAACGTGATGCCGGTGTACTTTGCCATGACAAATGAGTCGGCGACGTTCGGCGTTAACGTCACAAAAGCGCTGGCTGTCCGTATCGTGCTTGAAATGCAAAAGCGCTTCGTCGACTATGCACTCGCTCGGAGTCGCTACCCCAAATCGCGCCACCGCTCATCTCGATTGACTTCAGAAAGTCTCTTGCGCTGGAGTTACGCTCACGCGTCGTCGTCGATGTGCGCCCCTGCCGTCGTAGCTCATTGTCTTTCAGCGCTTCTAGCAACGCTTCCTCGGTGATGTCTCCGTACGGATCAAAGCGAGCAGGATTGCGCTGGCACTTCAACGCGACTTGCGTGTACATCTTCTGCACATACAAACAGTCGAAGCTCGCGACCATGAACTACTCGTCCTCTGCAAATCGTTGTGAGCTGAGTTGACTGTAGTGCCGAATGCTGGCCTCGAATGACACTGGAACGTGACGTTGCTCGCCAGGATGACCTCGCCCGTACGGAAACAGATGCGGGAACATGCGCGCAAACAGCGTCTTGTCCTTCCGAGTGAATTGAGTCGAATGACGAACGAGAAACTGTGGCTCGGTCGCGCTTTCGGACGCATGGCCGGTCTCAGCAGCCGCGCTCTGCATGCTAACCTCGCGATCATCTGAAATGAACACGACTCGACGCTCAACGACGTCCATATCTTCTACTTCGCAATCAGCGTCGGCCTGTTCAGATATCAAATGCTCCAGCACCGCCTCAACAGGAACTTCTGAACAGTCGACATCGACGCTGTCGTAAAAGGATTGTGGCGTTGATATAATCCGAGCAAGCCTTCTACAACCTCACGCCGAACACGATGCATCTGGTGGACACACGCTTGCTGTTCATCGTGAACGGGCCTGCCAGCACCACTCGATACGAAGTTGTGTTGTCGACAGGAATTGGCAATAGCGTCGCGGCAGGCCCAGGCGTACAATCAAATGATAGGCAATGAGAACGAATCGAACGATGGGCTCCACCCCGCATCACGCGTGTGACGGCGACAACACACACCATTTGCGTCATCAGTCGCTCGGGCATAGTAATGTAAGCAAAACAACTTGGCAACATACCCACGGCAAAGCCATTCTTGATTGCAAACCTGGGGATCGATTGCTTCATGAAACTCGAGTTACACTCTATGCAAACGTCGAGACGTCCGTCGGAACGCACACCGCTCTTAGACAGAAGCATTCCACCAAGTGCTTTACTCCAATCGGAGCAGTCATATTCTTCGATCAGTTCTGCTGGCAACGTCTCGCCAGCGCTCGACAGCAACTCGCGCATTTGTTGCATGCGATGACCATCTGAAATCGAGACTGTTCCACACATCGTTCGGAGCTTATGGCAATCACAAACCGCGCATGTCACTTCATCGAGTCCTGAGGCTCCAAGCGCCAGCCGCAGTCGTTGCAAAGCATCCTCTTTAGCAGTAGCCGCGACTGCACGCAGTCTCGGAATCTCTACATCGCCCCAGCCGCATAGGGGCTCCACATGTCGAATGTCGACCAACCGACTGGCTTCCGAAGCCACGGTCAAATGTACGAGAACCGGTGTTGAACGCATTGTAGCCTGCACCGCTGACGCAGATTGCTGCCTTCTTCCACGCGCTCACGTCGACGTATCTCTTCATGTTCTGCCGCCGTTTGCCGTGATCTAAATCGCTGAACCGCCAATCGATTGCGCTCGCGCCGCTCATCGACTCCGAGAACCATTATTCTCTCAGAGACACTAGCAATCAAAGAATGAAAGGAGTCAGCAGCGAGTGTCAGAGTTGATGCTACTGTTTCCACAACGTCCTACAAAATGAAGTTCGAAAATTAAGCGGGTACGACAATTCCAATGTCCCAACATGTCGATGTTAGCACCGTATAAACCACTCGCTCGCTCAATAAAATGATTCCGTTCCACAGCTCGCACCCACAACCAACGATCGCTCCAAAATGAAAAGGATGAAATGCAAGGTGGAACGACCGATGAAAAATCAATCCACAAAAAACATCAGTCCGTCAAACTATTGCTTCAATAGAAACTGATCCATGGTGAGTTGTATCATTCTCTTTCTCGTCGCCGACTTCACGCACTCTTGCGATTCGAGTAGTCGCTTCCGCTTCCGCATTCCAATTACACCTCTGCAATTTGGAGAGCCACAGAGACACTCTACAGCATCCTACGTCATTATTGTCAGCGCAACATGCACACAAGAATCAAACCACGTCATCGCGAGCCTTACGCACCTCGCAACCAACATTCGCGAGCCGATAATCGAACGTGAGTTTATTGCCGGACTCCACTCGGCGAATCGCGAACAGCCCGCATCGCTCTTGACCACGTACGTTCCACTTTTCGAGTTGGCAGTTCGGCTCACAACTATGATTCACAAATCGCATACGTCCGCCGATTCGTGTGGCGTCGATCACTGCATTGGCGCTCACTTCAAGCATGTAGTGATGCTTGTCACGTCGGTAGATCTAAACCGCGCGTGCTCAGCGCTGTTTTCAACCAAGCCAAAGATACAAACACATACCTGGTAGCGCAACTTCGCTTCCCTGTTGCTCAATACTTCACCCACGTACTCGCCGACGAATTGCCCATCTTTGATGCCTTCCAACGCAATCAATCCAACCCCCTTAAGCCCACAGTCAACCACTGCTGTTGCTACTGTCGAACCGACTTGTACTTGCCGGTTTGAGCACCGCTCTCCGCATGGACAGCACTCCACCGCGCACTCATACCGCATCTACCACGACGACCATCAGCAATTCAAGACATTCGCATACAACTACAACATGCTTGTGGACCACGCATGCTACATGACGTACCAGCCGATTGCTGCACCCGTTGCCACAGGCCTGATCTGCGTTCTCATCCATCTCACAGCTACTCACTGGAATATCGCCCTGACACCTACACAAACGAATGAGTCACTCAAATCAAAACAGCCAAGACAACGACGCACAGCGCGCGCCTCAAATGTGGTAATCGCATCAGCTAAAGGAATCACACACCTTCGTAGGCGTCAGCCACGCACCACCAACGCAGACGTTCGCTCCGACGATGCGAACCGCTTCGAACGCCCGAGCAGCCGCACCATCGCCCTCATTATCCATCGTATACTGCGAAGCGTCGTACCCCCCCTACCTTGCGATAACGACTGGATCAACACTGCCAATGAAATCAGACTCCTCGACGTCGTAGATCCCCTTGTCCCTCTCACTCTCGTCCCTCTCACTCCTCCTCGACGTCGTAGATCCCCTCGTCCCTCTCACTCTCGTCCCTCTCACTTGCACTTACTCTAAACAATCTCCATGTCTCTTACACTTACTCTAGATAACCTCATTGTCCCTTATCAGCGGCTGCTATCAACATGCAATTCGCTATTGCAGACGTGCGACGACAAGCGGAGAAGTGGCGTTGATTTTTTATCAAACTGCTCGCACGATCCGCCATTTCCCACAGCATGGAAAATGACGGCGAGGTTCTTCGACATCCGTCGCCAGCGTACACGATCCATTCCTGAATTCGCGCAGCTCGAGCACGGACGCTTTGTGCAGTCTACACAAGTCATCAATGCCCTCTAAAAGGACAATCAACCAGCTGCAAACGAAACCCCTGACGGCCACCACCGACATGTCGGCAACGACTGCTGTCACGCCGACAACAGTCACAGTCATGCCTGCGTCGACATCGACGACGTCGCCGTAACCGTCGCCATCAGACTACGTGTCTCCGCTCAAGAAGCTTAAGAAGGCGATGTCCCAGCCTGAAGGCCGAGTGGTCGATACCGTCGAAGGTACAGTCGCTATTTAACCCCTGTTCTTAAAACGCAGCTAACCATCATGATGTAATGCAGGTTTGCATGACTTCATCGCGAACAACGACACGAGCGATCCAAACGTTCGCTCGTCTATCCGAATTCAAGCGCGCCTCTTCTGGACACATGCAGCAGCGAGTTCGACTCCGCTGAGACTTCTCGATGCAGATAATTTCGTATGGCCAACTCTCGTGGAGTTGATCGACACCCAATCCAGATTTGAAGCACCCGCTGCAGCAGAACGGAATGCTGACGGCCTGCTCACTATTGACGACCGGATTTGGGTGCCATCTGAAGCCAAGGATCTCAGTCATCGACTATTCGTAGTGGTACACTGCGGTGCCCAAGACCACCGTGGACAACATGCCATATTTGCCCACTTACGTCGTCTTTTCGCCATCAACCATCTCTCGGCCATCGTTTCCTCATTTGTGGGCCAGTGTCAGCTGTGTCTGCATTCGCGAGGGGATTGTCCCCAGGCCTTGAGGTGAAACGATCGAGTGCAATTCTCGCAATGGAGTACTTCACTTTAATTTCTTGTACATAGGCAACAGCTACGGGGACAGCAAGTACCTGTTCGTCCTGATGGACCATGCCACTCATTAAAGCGAGATGGAGGTGGCCGACACAGCTGACAGTCGTGTGGTGATCGAGGCGCTGCTCGCCTGGCACTCACGGTTTGGTATACCACCGGTAGGGGTATCAGACAACGGAAGCCATTTCAATAATGAAGTCGTCGCTGATCTATTTCGCCGTCTGCGAGTGCAGCCGATATTCACACCTGCGTATTGTCCGTGAATAAGCGGCTCTGTAGAGCGCGTTAACCGTGGCATACTACAAGTGATGCGGGCGATGCTTTTGGAATACAAGGTCAACTACAAGGACTGGGTGTACCTCGTGCCGCTGGTACCATCCAGTTTGAACCACACGGCCGTGACTTCGTTGGACAACCGTGCGCCAGTGGAGCTGCTCACTGTCCCACTGAAACAATTCTACTTGTCCGATCGGACAAGTTGCAGACTGTCCCGGAAAGTGACAGAGTCGACAGTCATCTTGACGACCTGCGCATCAGTGTACAAGCAATGCACAGCGCAGTCGAGGACCATAGAGAGAAGCAGCGCCTGTTGAACAAGAAGCGTGAGCGGGGTGAAAACCTCGTCAACTTCTCCGAGGGTGACTTCGTGCTCAGGTCTCGGGTCGACGAAAGGCAAGGGAACAAGTTACAGGTGACCTGGATCGGTCCCTATTGAGTGGTGCGTGCTGATGCACATTCGTTTCGAGTGCAACATTTGGTTACGGGTGACGAACCGCCGGATGTACATGGATCTCGCCTCAAGCTTTACGCGAGTGACAGCTTAGAGGTGGCCGATGAACTGCTGGAGCATGTGGCTTCGCTGGACATCCTGCTTGCGGTTGAAGAACTGAAGGACCACATGTGAAACGCCTGAGGTGGAACGCCGACACCAGCGACTTCGCAATTTCCGTTGGATGGAAAGGGCTGCATCCCATCGAAGACTCGAACGAGTCGATGCTCAGCCTGTCCAAAGAAATTCGAGTGCTGGTCGCCAACTATGTGGCCCAAGCGGGTGACCAAGAGCTAAGCGCGTATTGGAAACGTGTTTGCGGTGGTGGAGAACGTGGTGAGGCATCAGAGACGCTAGCTGTGACTACTCCTGCACCTTTGACTACTGGTGCTTCGACACGGCGTCAAGTATCCGGTAGGAAACGCCGTCATCGATCGAAAGGAGTGTCCCAGCGAGGACAAACTGGCGAAGAGGACGGAGAAGCGGCTGTGACGACAAGAACCTCGCAGGAGAACGTCCAAGCTTCAGTTCGGCAAGTACGTGGGGAATGCTGTAGCCGATTGGCGATTGTTTGGGCAGTCCCAACTTCTGAAGGTATACCACCTTCATCATCGACGCGAACGCGAAGTGGACATCGATCTCGTCGTGCTCGCCATCATCCGCGTAGCGGTGGACTGGTGGTGCGATTTCGCTAGACGCTTTTGGATGGCGGCTAGCCTGGTGTTTTCTCAGGCCGTGGAGTTATCGCTTCAGGGGCGGGGGCGGTAGATACAAGCTTCGGGGGCTGTGTAATGGATTCAAGCGTTTCACCTTGTTCCCACCGCCTGGTTGCCTCAGATAGGATCACAGATTCACCAGATAGGTGTCTGACGGCTTTCAGTCGTCAGGCGTACATGTTCTGCTGGTCAGACTGTCAGTGCCTGACTCGGCTTGTATTAGGATCGTGCATGTCGAGCTACATGTTTCCTTTGGGCTCTCTGTCGTCGGTCTGAACGGCTTCCAGAAGCTGACCACAACAGTCCGTCTCTCAGTCCGGGGATGACCCCAGATTGACTGCCTCTCAACTTGGCTTGACCAAGTGAGAGATGCCCTATGCATTGAGTGAGAGTTGGTGACCCCAACTTGACCTCACTTCACATCTCGCTTCCTATCACTCAAGAGCTTAGGAAATTACATCAATACGTTCGATTACGCTCCGTGCGGGTTAGTCCCCGCATCGTCGTGTGTTCGGTTTGGTAGTTTACGAAAAACTATCCTAGTGTGAATTCCCCGGATTCACTACAGCCATCTCTGTTGACTAGGCGATGACCTCTGGCACGAGTTCCGCCGGGATAACGTGGCACCTGAGTGTTGATTGCGGGGTGTACTCGAACGCTTGACGTTGACTAGCTGTCTATTTACGCGAGGCACTTATTCCTTCTCTGCAATCAGATTGAAGTGCGCGATCGCTATTTGATACTTTTGCCGTATTTATTGTCAATATTGTGGCAATATAATATTGTATTGGAGTTGACGATCCCCAGCAATAAATAGTTTATTGGAAAACACAATTGACTATTTTTGTTCCGACATCTGGGGGTTCTCGAAATGCTTTCAATCTCTTGATTGGGGCCTGTCGGGCGTACCAGGGCAGTATTAGGCAAACTGCGTTAGTAGAACGGGGACAGACCACGTTCACTCAAACAGGCATTGGCTCGGAAATGCCGTTGGGAAAAATTATTTAGCTTCATAACCTTCGCGATAACTTAAATAACGCCTTTCATTGGACATAGACCTGAACAAAGTGTCGTTCATATATATATATATATTGCCGGCACTTTAGGTGCCGCTCACAAATAGTTTGCAAACATTACTGTGCATTATCAGCACTGTTAACGTTTGTGCGAACGGGATGTAGGTGGTTGCAGTGCTGGATTCTCTTTTGGACTCGGCCTCCTCCCTTGATAAACGTCCGGTGTCGCTATTCCAAGGTAATGTGAGTGAGTGGAGCGATATGAGAAGTTTATGCAAGATTACCTTCCTTCTATTCTCTTTTACATTTACTACAGTACTACGCTATACTTTCGTTTTTCACTGAGGTACATTGATGTTGCTTAGTCTAAACTATTATAATAACGAATCATATGTCCGTTCTAGTGGACTATACTATACTTTACCACGCAACTCCAACCTGCCTTACGGTACTTACTCCCATTCAACATCTTAAGTTGGTATGACTTTACTTTCGCTTTGCATGGTTGCTGACATTCACGTGTACTTCGAAGTATATAATAAGGTGTCCGATGTAAATGCATTGTGCTTCTTCGTCAAGACATCAATGGTAAAAAGGTGGAAGTTGTACTGCGTACCACCAGCATCTGCTGCTTTCTTTCGCTCTCAAGACATCTCTCGATGAAGCAGCGACGCCTAATCTGATCGCGTAATTGTAATTCATACTGCTTGATCAAGCATGCTTCATGCGTTACACGGGTGAGCACTATCCCTTTGAGTACTTGATCAATCACTTCATGATGATGACAACCCCTTTCTCATTCGAGAATCTCAAGTCGAAACAAGATGCTGGTCTCATTGACCTGTGTGGTTGTTGGTGCGGCGAGAAATGCTGCTACTGCTTTGGTTCCATCTTGATGATGGCGCTGCCGTCCCCTAATCATCTAAGAGCACGTCGGTCTTCTCGTTCAGCGCTCGATAGTCAGTGGTTGGCCGCAAGTCCATGAGCTCCGTAGACTTCTTGACGGGCAAAACGGGGCTCGCTCAGCGGCTTTGGGGATCTCCTACACCATTCCTTGCGCAGCAAGATGAGCGTTAAAACCACGTAAAAACTTTGGTATGTTTGGCGGGGACTTCCGGGGCTTACACTTCGTCGGACGAGTCCCTGCACCTCCATCGGCGGCACATTTGCCGGAGGGTCAGCACGCAACTCCAAACGCCACACGTCATACGCATGCGCAATAGTATTCAGTTGATCAACTCGATCCTGGGCAATACCATTCTCCACAGCACGTTCAATTAGCCGTTCCACGGCCGCAAAAATGTCATCATCACTTGAAACAGGTTCTCCAGGGTTGAAAGGCATGTCATCCGCCTCCAACGCGCCACTGGTCTCATCATCACCACGGTCAGCTAGCTGCTCTAGCTGGTCGACGTTGATTCCCAGTGGTACGAGTAGATCGTTTTCCACAATAAACTCGTCGTCATCCACGTCCACTAGCAGGACGTCCACAGTGTCCATTGGCTCAACTGGACCTGCGGCGGTATGGATCCACACATGGAGTCTGGCCTTCGAGTCAGCCACCACCCACGTCGATCCGTCACCTTGCGATCGGACCCCGGAAGTAGCTCACCGAGTCGCTTAACTCGGGCTTTCTTCGTCTTCCTGGCGTCACGCAGTCGCTTAAATAGCTTGGTCTTCTCGTCGTCTGTGGCCTTGGTGCAGTCACGCAGCCAATGCATCTCCTTGCACTTGGGGCAGGGCCCAGGTGGTACTACTGGCACCCGCGGCTTCTGATCGCCTTGCGTTGTAGTCTTCGGTACACCTTGACTTGGACTCGGAGTCATTGTCGTCGACGGCTTCGACGACTTGTTGTTCCAACGTCGTTTCTGCTTCGCAGGCAGAGGAGCGTGCGGGGCCTTCGGCATTTTCTCATCGCGCCCGGCCGGCTTCTTCCTCTCCTGCTGCAGACGCTGGTGTTGGCGCTCATGATCTGTCGCCTTCTCCACTATCAATTCGTATAGTAGCCCAGGATCGATTGCAGCGGCCTTGTGTGTGAAACGCACAGATTGCTTCACTTCTTGCTTGAGCGACTGAGGTTACAGCAACGCCACCAGTCGTTTGCACTTCTCTCGAATTCCATCAGTTGGGTCGAAGCACTTCGCCAACCCATTATTCATGGTGATCTTGTTGAACGTTTTGAAATAGTCTAGCACACGGACAGTGACGTCCCTCTCCCCATGTCCATCTTCAGCTCGTCCTTGAATATTTGCTTGATGTTCGGCAGCGTGTTGTTCTTCCAGCTCGCCACGATGTCTTTGATATCTGTCGTGAGCATACCCTCGGTAACGTCGGCTGGTGCCTTGCGTAGCTTCAGGTCGAGAACACGTCGAAGAGGTCAGGGTCGAATGCGTCCACGATGGACTTGACAACATCGTTGTTGTCCTCACCGGACATTCGGCAACGCGCGCGCAGCTTGGCCTCGTACTCGTGTCTCTCCTTCTTCCACTTCACAATGGCCTCGTGAGAAATGGACTTGATCTTCGGAGGTAGAACCGGAGTAAACAGGGGTACAGTCCCACTGGAACCACCATCACTGCGGGTCGGAGTCATCATCTCGAAGTTGTTGTTGTAGTACTGGTACCTCCCCTCGATACACTTATAACTACTAGAGACAGTAGAAAAACTACTTAAGCTAGTAATAAAACCACTAAAGCATTCTTTGTAGTGAATCCGGGGAATTCACACTAGGATAGTTTTCGTAAACTACCAAACCGAACACACGACGATGCGGGGGCTAACCCGCACGGAGCGTAATCGAACGTATTGATGTAATTTCCTAAGCTCTTGAGTGATAGGAAGCGAGATGTGAAGTGAGGTCAAGTTGGGGTCACCAACTCTCACTCAATGCATAGGGCATCTCTCACTTGGTCAAGCCAAGTTGAGAGGCAGTCAATCTGGGGTCATCCCCGGACTGAGAGACGGACTGTTGTGGTCAGCTTCTGGAAGCCGTTCAGACCGACGACAGAGAGCCCAAAGGAAACATGTAGCTCGACATGCACGATCCTAATACAAGCCGAGTCAGGCACTGACAGTCTGACCAGCAGAACATGTACGCCTGACGACTGAAAGCCGTCAGACACCTATCTGGTGAATCTGTGATCCTATCTGAGTCATGCTCACGCCAACCTGGCGGTGGGAACAAGGTGAAACGCTTGAATCTATTACAATTGCCGAGTGTAAAGTTACGCAAGTATACCAAAATGTAAGTTTATCAAAATTCCTACCGCTTCTCCGCCGACTTCAATACATTACCACTAAATCTACTACGATTGGATGCTACATGCACTGTAGTGGTGCTAATCTACTATTATAAGCGCTGTCAGAAACACCGCAGGACAGAACACCATCAAGCGCAAAAGTTTGAGCTCGACATGGCTACATTCAACTTCCAGTTTCGACCCAGCCAGCAAAATAGTAGGATACATGCATCGAACCAACATTACCCGAGTCATAATTCCGACAGGAACAGGAAGTAGAGGAAGACGCGTTTATGTAACAATACAATATAAATTGCGGCAATATTTATTATTTCTTTGCCGTTTCTATTGTTGAGATGACGGCTGCTCAATAAATTTCATACTATATTGTCGGCTCTGACCCCCTCTATTATAGTAATAGCAAACTAAAATATACGCCTTTGTTCGTATACTTTGTGCCACCCTCCTCCGGCAGCGCGTACTTCGCAGCCGCAGTATTTGTACCGGGGATATAAGCAGTCAGGGAGTCGTGTTTCAGACCGAGGCTGTAGTGCCTGGTAGGAAGATAACCGGTCACGGCGTCTCGGATGGCATAGCGCGCTGGGTCTTGGCCAGTCAGGCAAAGAAGTCGCGTGGCACGGCGCTGTCTCCGTGTCTGACGGATACATTACCGGGCACCGGGTGTAGGGTAACACTCTGTACGAGGCTTAGTGGTGGTGGAGCTGGAGCTCGGAGGGTCTATCAACAGAGAGGAGCGCCTTGAATCTGTCTCGCCGCTGATAATGTTGCACTTGAGCGAAAAAGTATTCTGAACGGGCCCATTAGCACCAATGTCCAAACCTGTCAATCGAAGTATCTCGCCGTGCCGGAAACAGGCATGCTTAGCAAGCTCTGGAAAATAATAACCTAATTCGGTTTGGGATCGTCCTTATTTCCGAGTACACCTCAATGACTTCCGAGTACATGGTTTTCAGCCCTGATTCCCGAGTACATTGGATGCTTTTGAGTGCAACCTTGAAAATCATTAATCCAACCGAGATTCATTCGCGTCCGTTCTCGGGTGGTGCACACCAATCCAGACCATGCATAGATCAAGTGAATCGGCTTATAAACCTTACAATTCGCATGCATTCGTAGAGTTAGGAAAACTTTTTACGAATTGTGTCTCAGACAGGCTCTCGGGTGGGGGTCTTAAAAGAAAGAAGGAGGCCTTCTGGGTAGGGTGCAAATCAAAGGTGGCTACTTAATTGTGAGTACACTTTAGTGAATTTCGAGTTAACGCCAACCGCTCATGACTCCAGAGTAAACGCATTAACTTCCGAATACATGCAGGCTATCTAGCACCGCGGCTATGCAATTTCCTGACTGTCGAGTAAATTTACCATCGTATGCGCTGGACGATTTACTCCCAAATTCAAGGTACGAGGTGGAGAATTTGCTTGGGCTCGTTAAAGCTTCACCCTGAAGGTTTGGTCTCGCCCCAGAGGTACAATCGTGCCCATGCAGTAGTTGGGGTGGCTACGCAACGCGGATGCCCGTAGATGATATTACTTCTCTGGTCCGGAAAACAATTAACCGTTCTGATTTTGGGCCGCAACTTTTTTCTAAAACGAATTTGCACCTTGCACACACATCATCAGAAGCACCGTTGTCTAAGATATTTGTCAAGCTATTTTCGTTAACAACGACCTGTTTTTAGGGTTTATAGCTTTCCTTACATTTGATACGTTTTCGAAGGTGATAATGTTTTCGCAGCTCAATCAATTTTTGAGCGGTTTTAGTGTGACTTGCATGAATAGATTTGAAGTGTTCCCTACTATCTGAAAAAGCGGGTTTGCAGCTGCTGAAACGCTGTTTCGAAAGAGCGTTGAAACGAGGTTTTCCACCTTTACCCTAAACACATTATATGTTTGACTAATTAAAGTGCGATACCATATGGTGAAAAACCAAACTGTTAATTCTTTTGCAGACCGGAGAAGTAATAGACACCCGTACGGTAGTCTGATTGGATAATATCGATCGTTACTCTAGGTTGCTACCGCTTCTACGAAGCACTACCAGGAAAATGTCGTTCGTATATTGCCGGCACTGTATGTCGCGCTCATAAATATGACATTTACCGAACACTTCCCGTTATATTTTCTTTGAAGTGTACCAATCTACACGAATGTCAGAGCTTCCTCGTGCAACGCGCGACCAAGCATATTGCAGGGTTTTAGGGTGACCAACCGCAATAGGGTTAATGCTGTTGGTTGTATACCTCGTGAGACTGTGGTGGTTAGTTCTGTTGTTGACACGTTTGGAGGCGATGTTGAATAGGTATTGAGCTCTGCGAGTGATGTTCACGTGTGCAATCGACAACACTTGTTGTCGCAATTGAAGCAAGTCGCGGCGCATATTTTTCAAGCTTATGATGGCAATATCTATGATAACGATAAAGTTGAACAGGTGCAACTACACGTTTGCAACGACAAGCAACCGCTTCGAGATGTAAATATGCAATTGAAGAATGCGCTTGACAAGATTTCGGCTCCTGATAATTTGCTCAGTCTTGACGCGTTGGAGAGTGACGGATGGACTTTAAAATTAGGTCTTCGTGATTCTCAACGTGTTGCCTGAAAGGCTAAAGGTCACTTACGTTCGTTGTTGCTGAAGTCTCGCGGCAGATACCGCTTGAAGACTGCATCGAGCACTGTCTATGCCGTCCCATGTGTGCAGCAACGCTGTGAACGTAGTGATGCGTCGTCGCTGGTGCGCTGGAACCTCAGATTCGCTCATTTGAACGTTCCTACTCTGAAGCAAATGGCTCGTCAGCGAGTTGCTACGTGGATGAGTGATGAGTTGAATGATGATATAGCGGTGCCTTGATGGAGCTGTAAGTCGGCGAAAATGACTCGAACGTCTTACAAAAGACGAGTACTCGCCGTGCCTCGAAACCGTATCAGAAGCAGATGTCGGATATGTTTTATGTCGGCATTGCTACGTATGATGGATACAAGCATTTTCAGCTCGTGCAGGATGAGGCTAGTCGGTATTTATGGGGTTTCTTGATGAAGCAAAAACAAGCGGCTACAGATGTTGTGATGGAGTATGTAAATGGCTTCTTGCGTAATGTCATAAGATTGAGTTCTTCAACTCCGACCCGGGGCGTGGACTTCTCAATCAGAAATTGCGTTCTTACCTCCACGCTCATGGCATTGAGTACACATGGACCAACGCTTAAAGTCTGGAGGAAAATGACCTAGTGGAGAAAATGAATGGTGCTATTATGTCTCAAGTTCGTTGTTTGTTGACGACTGCGAACATGCCATTTCTCATGTGGGGGCGAAGCATTTCGTTTTGCGATTGAAGTGAGGAACATGTCTGCTTCAAGTGCATTGGACGGAGACACACCGCACTCTCGTCGCTTTGGTGAGAGGCCAGACGTGTCCATGTTGCGGACATGGGATTGTTTAGTGTACGTGTTCACTCCGAAGGTGATTCGTGCGTCAAAATTGGAGAAACCTGGCAAGGCTGGCTTGTTTATGGATTATGCTAAACACTCTGAAAGTTTTCGAACGTTGAGCTTGAGACTGCTAACGTGCAAGAAGTGCGTTCTGTGGAATTTCAGGAAGAGTGGACAATTGAACACAGCTATGTGGATCGTTTGCTTGGCAATCGATATGGCAAAGGCCATCGCCACACTCTGCCTAGAAAAATACCATTCGTGGTGATTAATGAGACGTGTGGTGATCATGCATTTTCCTCTGATGAACATCTCTCTAAGCGCCGCCGTTGAGACGGTGATACAGCCGCTACATTTCACACTGAAGTGGAAACTCCTCCGATTTGCCCAGGTGCGCCTGGTACACCTCCGTCGAGTGGTTTTGAAGTGACTCCTCCTATTGCGACATGCGATAGGCTGTTGATGCGTGGGGCTAACCCTCCGCGTGTTTTACGGGCCGAGGAAGATGTGTTTCAGGATGTGTGCGACATACGGGGTGTGCCTAACAGCAATCCTACTATTGGCCGTCTGCCTGGGATATCGCGAGGCGCTTCACCTTCAGTGGGGCAAGAAGTGGTTGGCAGGAAAGTAAAGCAGGAAGGTGATCTTGATGATGCTGCTGAAGTTGATGATCTCGAGGAGAAAATGCCAATTTCGTCAGGTGATCATGCAATTTTAATGCGTGACGTTGCTGATGCATTTAGTGACAAGGAGAACGATGAAGACGAAGCTGGGCTGAGTGATACAGCTGAATCATTTCGGCGCTCAAGACCTGTTAGACGACCGAACCCTCGGTATCAAGACTATGAAGTCGATCCTCCAGCCAGTCTGGTGATTGAAGCAGTCAACACTGTGATGGATCCACATACTCTGTAAGGCTTTAGCTTTGCCTGACGTTGATAAGTGGACTGAGGCGTTACATAAAGAGTATAGTGATCTAATGCGGAATAATACCTGGGAGTTGGTGGAGAGACCCAAGGACAAAAAGGTGCTGATTATTAAGTGGATATTCGTCAGGAAGCGTGACGCTTATAGGAATGTAGTACGTCATCGCACCAGAATCGCTATCAAGGGTTGACAGCAGAGCTTTGGAGTTGACTACTGCGAAACATATGCACCTGTAGTTGCTCAAGAAGCAGTGAAGTTTGATCTGCTTCTAGCTCTTCACTTGGGCCTTTCATGTCGCCATGTGGATTTTGTAACAGCGTTGTTGAATGGACCGATAAGTGATGTGTATATTTACATTGAAATCCCAAGTATTTCGACGAAGGATCAGGCCCGGTCTGCAAATTGTTACGAAGTTTGTGTGGTTTGAAACAGGCGCGATTAATTTGGTACCACATGCTCGACAAATATCTGAGGTCGTGTGGCTTTCGTCGTTCAAAGATGGACGGAGGTGTCTACACTCGTTCAATGGGAGGAAGTCCGATCTTTGTGACTGTTTACGTTGATGATTTGGTTATCGTTGGGAAAACATTGAGTTCGTCCTACGTGAACTTCGAGCGAAGTTTCAGATCGAAGACCTGGGTCCTGTGAAGGATCTATTGCACATGGAGATTTCGTACGTCCCTAGTGAAACTTTGTGGATATCACAAAGTGGCTACATCGACAAGATTTTGAAGCGGTTCGGAATGGAGGGATGTCGGCATGTAGCTACTCCGCAAGCACTAGGAAATCTATCTGATTCTGTTGAGGAAGGTCAACCTGGGGTTAATGACCCGAAATTACCATATCGAGAAATGGTGGGTTGTCTTCAGTTTTTAGTGCTAGGTACACGCCCTGAACTCGCAAATGCTGTGAGAACAATTAGTAAATACATGAGTAGATATACAAGGAGCATTTTGTGATGGCAAAGAGAGTTCTGCGCTATTAACGAGGGCCGCGTGAGTATGGACTTTTGTGGAAGAAACCGGCAAGCCCTGATTCGCATTTTACGGCTTATACTGATGCTGATATCGGTAATGAAAAGGATGATCGCAGATCGATCACGGGTTTCGTGCTGCAGATGAATGGATGCACTTACGCCTACAAGAGCCACAAGCAATCAATTACACGTGATGACACCTGCAGTGCGGATGTTATTGCTGATACTGAAGGTTCTGGTATGATTGTTTGAACTCACAATCTTTGTAAGGAGTTGAGTCTCTGCCGTCGTCACCCAGCCGTTTTGTTTCAAGACAATCCGCCGATGATCATGGTGGTCAAGGCAACGAAGGACAACTACAACATTAAGGGTGGGGAATAGAAGTATCATAAGGTAAGAGATCTGTATGAGCGTGGAGATTTCGACATTCGCTACTGTCCCACAACGGATATACTCGCGGATATATTTACGAAGCCGCTTTGATCGACGCAGTTCAACAAGCTGCGTGGGTGCCGTAATGTAGTGCCGCATTCAGTGTTGGAGAGCAGTTCTAAGTAAGAAAAGGCTGCGACGTGGATCTCGAAGTGATAGTGTCGGAATTAGTGATTGATCGAGCTCCACCATTCAGTAGAAAATCTACTTGGTGACGGAATTTCACTATTACGGTCAGTATCGACTTACGCCAACCTGACAGTTAGCATGTACTTCAAGTAGTATAGTTTAACCAAGATGGGGGTTGACAAAGGGTTTTTCCTCCTCAATCCCATTTTTCTCCGTGGAAAGCGATGCTTTCCTGTGTTCTCGTGACTCCTCAGTTCTTGACGCTCGTTAGCTCTGCCTTCTGCTGTGCGGCGATCAGCTTCGCTACACGTTGTATTTGTTTACATCCATCATTTGGCTCAGTTTTGCAGCCCTGACTAGTTTTCGACTTGTTATATTGTATTGGATTGGGTTGGGTTGCAAACTTAGGCGATGGTTGCTTCTGTGCGAGCAGTTAACATTGCAAACAGCACCTCGTCTTTTGGCGCCGTACCAGGATGATACGGTGCAGCCAGCCAATCAGCAATGGTGATCTTCAGAATAAAACCCCGGATAGGTTTAGTATGACAAAGCCGCGACTTCGCACGGAACAGCTCTGTATTTTACTTTGAGCTCAACAAACTCAATTTCAAAGTGAGTGTTTATAGAAAATGGATTGGAATACGTCGTGCGAAATTCACTTCGTGCCATTTTGGAATGTACTGATTAGGAGATACTGATAGGAACGATACTCAAATGAAGGCGAAAAATAAGCTGTACTTCGAAGTACATTTATTAGCAACATGTTGGTTGAAGGAGTGTTGAAGGAATCCTAAATTCATCGATCTAGCATCACTTCGCTTCTAATTAAACGGTTGCTACTTGTAACTATGCCAACCGTGCATGCGTATTTACTCAAACGAAACCCCTCCAATGCGTGTAACTTTCTCACCATGTCTCCATAGACCATCGGGCGAATTTCCCTAAATTTTGTTGGCCAAGATAGCTGCAGGAAATGTTTCGTTCACACTGCACGAATAGTTTTCCGTGAATGATGCGATTTTAGATTTTGTACGAAGTCTTGCATGAAAGTGAGGCAATACGACGACGCACGCATATTCTTACAACACCTACACTGTATGAATGCCGGACAATAACCAACATGATGTGGTGTCATCATTTTTCTATTTAATGGACACGCGCTTCGATATTTGTAGTGCATTCCAAACGTACGGAATTTATCTACACAGCACTGTATTTTACGGTGCTCGGTATTATAGTAGTGTGTTGCTCGAAGAAAAATCATCCAAAATGTTGCGCGAACGGTCTGGATAAATCATCTGCTGCAGGTAAAATACGATTATAAGAGATATCCTATCATAGCGGTGTGTTGTCCTAATCTTCTGCGGATGGGTCAACCGCCACTAATAAAATAATAATCGATCCGGTTATCAAATATAGCAGGGTTTTAAAGCCTTTCTGTTGAAGTATCCAAATCGTATTACGAATGATATCAGAAATTCAAGGATTCAGACCTCGTTGCAAACTCTGGATATAAAATCCAGAGAACATTGTCCAGATGAATACTTCTACTACTACCGTATACGTAGTACAGTAATCTGCGGGAATAAGCAACGGGTGTACAACAAGGCCGTGCGCTAGCGCCCGGATGAGCTCTGAAATTCACATGTCAATTGAAATGGTAAGTGCATTGCTTTTTTAATTAAAATTAAAGACGTATATGCATCATTTTCTGCAGGTTAAGACTTTCCAGCTTTTTTGGCTTTTGCGGAGGCTAAAGCCTCTCAGAAATAGTGCTTACAGCCTTATCGCATAGGATGTCTTCACGTAGTAGAGGAACGTGTCCGTCCGTCTGTCTGTCCGTCACGTGTGTCGCCGCTGCCGAGGGATAGCGATGGCGGCTCCGATTCGCAAGAAAGAAATAGTTTGCCGCCGTAGGCGGGCCCTCATTGGCTGAAAAACGGCCTTCCAAACAGTCGAGCGCAGAGAAGTCCCCTCATTGGCTAAAACTACTGTAAGTTGGTGTGGATTACTTACATTGATGTGGTGTACATGTATTCGTACTTAGGAGTACGTTGCAAATCACTCAGCCGAGCGCAGCGAAGGCCCCATCATTGGCTAAATCGAAACACTATCACACTGACTACGATCGGTAGCACGATCCCGACCATATCCGGTCTTTCCATTGGCTGAAATGCAAACATTTCTGTAGGAGGACGAAACAAACCGATTGGTCAATAACCGCACAGCCGCCACCGCTAATTATAACAAAATAACAAAACCTGGCGTGGGGACTGCAAATCGGGCGCAGTAGGAAGTTCTTTTTGTAATACCTTTCCAGATCAGTGTCGGACCATTGTAGACGATGCTGGTGATAAGCAAGACCACAGCTGAGGCTGTGCATTATATATATCGACACAACGCATACAACGCGCTCTGTACGGCGCTCTGGTGAAGTATTTACTCTGTTTACTGTACTCGCGGTTGTTGGGGCATGTTAGTGGTCAATTATATTATTTATGCGACACCGCCGTATACTATACACTATACGCGGTTATGTGCAGTACATTGTACCAAACTATACTTTGAAAACGTGCGCGATTGACTATACGCTATTTACAGGGCTGTGCGGTATACACTACGTACTATATACACTATACGCGTAGGTTACTATCCACCGACACACTATACACTATGCCCTCACACGCTATACTGTATACAGTGGCATATTTTGTATTGTATTGGCACAGCAAAGGCTTCTCATTGGCTAAAGCTATAGGAACTTGATATGTGCCACATTATGTTGGTGTGATGTATATGTAATTACACATATCCGAATTGTAAAGGTGCACGAGCCACACTGTAGCGCCGGATACGGTCCGTAGACGCCAGGTAGACGATCTGTAAAAACGATTGTAGACGATACATAGCTAAGACACGATAGTATCCGAGACGTTCGGAAGTATGAAAGATCATAGTATGAGAGACACGATATGATAGGTAGCGATAGGTAGATGAAAAATTAACGAAAGGCGCTGATGGGTATACGTTAGGTAAACGAGAGGTGATATGTAGATGATAGACGTAGACGGTAGCTGAGAGGCGATAGTACATGTACGAGAGCCGATAGTATCAGAAACCATAGATGCAAGACGATAGTATGACTGGCGATAAACGACAGTTTGAGTGACTATTCGTAGAGACGAGATAGTATAAGGGACGATAATATGAGAGGCGTAGTATGAGAGACGGTAGTACGAGAGACGATTGTTGGAAGACGACAGTAAGAGAGACGATTGAATGGGACACGATTGCTTGGGAGGCGATAGTATGAGAGACTATATAAAGACGACAGGTATAGGTATGAGAGATGATATGTAGACAGGATATGAAGGCGCAGTCGATAGAATGGTAGACACGAACGATATTCACCATAGATATGAGATACGTTATTTAGATGGAGAAACATAGAAATAGAGCGACAACAGGTAGATAAAGTCAATAGACACTGCGTATAGAGAAACAATAGGTAGAAAGATAGGATATGTACAGACGATAGGTAGATAGAGGAAAGGTACAGATAATAGGAAGAGAGAGACGATAAATAGAGAGGTACGATAGGTAGAGGACATAACGTACATGTCCACCCTGGACGATATGTAGGAACGATAAGAGTAGCTGTATATGCATAAGATTCATAACACTTTGAACTATTGGAGACTGGATAAAAATTCGCGCTATAGAGCGAAGCGAAGGGGCGGCCCACTTAACTGGGACAAACCATTGCTCCACCGCCGCGTAGCGGCGGCAAACGGCTAACTAGTAGACGAACCGGTGCTCGCCTTTTCTCTTTACGCACTCCTTATACATCTCGTTTATCTATATATATCAGGCGTTGCGTATTCACGCAGATTACTGTACTTCGAAGTATAACCGTAAAATCCTGCAATATCAGCTTTTAAATACTGCGGCATTGCAATGCAATGGCTATGCAATTTGCACAGACGTGGTTTATCTTCTCTTTGCCATTCGGATGGGTTTACAAAATGCGCGAGCGCCGCCGCTGTATGATCCGCTGCACCACTACAGCACCATTTTTCCTGTCTTCAAGTCCAGCTGGGGCCACCATGCTGGTTGGTACGGGACGGCGTGGAAGGCACCGTCTTGCGTCGAGAAGTTCATGGTGGGCACAGTCTTTCCGGCCTCTGACTCTGTCGGCAGCAGATTGCCTAGTCGCATCATGGCTATCGCACCACTCACATTTTTGCCGACATTGAAAATCGTTCCGACTGCTTTTGTTTGACCGGTGGCCACAATCTTGTCACCTGCTTCCGGTGCCCTCACGTCCTGCCACCCTTGGAATCTGCCAGGTAGGCATGAAGTGCACCATGTGACGGTTCAACAAACGGCTTGAACGCGAGCTCGGACAGAGTCTTAATCACGTCCTGCTGTTCAGAGGGGATCAGTGCAACCGGCACTAACCGTTTGCGAATGTTTCCTTGAACTGCGTGCGTGCCGTCAGTTCCTGGCCGACGTAGCAGCCCTTGCGGAAAGACACGCCCTGCAGCAAGTCGAGGTTGCACTCAAGCGGGATTCCGTCCACCAGTTCCTTGCTAATAACATTTGCAGTCAGCATAATGTAAAGTAGCGTACAACAATTGTAATCCAGCTCTCACCCTTCCGCGACGCCAAGTGAGATGCGGTGGTCCAAGTACGCCGACGTCTCCATCACCTCATACCCCTCTGGCAAGTTCACTACAATTCCAGGTGCCAATTAGAAAGTTGCAATAAACTCCACAGTCAAAGCTCCTTACAAGATGCATCAGCAGACACAATAGCCCTAACACCGAGGTGTTCTCCACGCGGGTCCGCATACACCACAGTATTTTCTCCAGCGTTGAGTGTCTGCAGCTCGTCCAACGCTTGGACCGACGGATGCAGCGCCGCGTCCGCATCGTCTATCAACGCCGGCACCGTAGCGTAGAGCGCCAAGGCGTCCGTCTTATCTTCCATCTTGAGCTTCATGCGCAACTTGTAGCGCTTCCAGTGCTTGATCAGCGGCTCGGCTACCTCCTCGTCGTAGTCCAATAGGAACGTGTCGTCCGCCAGCTGCAGCACATTGCAGTCGCCCACCACACGCCCCTTGGAGCTTAGGAAGCCGCCGTAGAGCGCGTCGCCTCGCTGCGCCACGTGTTTCATGTCGTTGGTCAGCACTGCTTGCAGGAAGCGCGATGCGTCCGCTCCTTGAACCTGCGTCAGTCGCCTATTGACCAGGTGTGCCACGCCCGAGCGCCTCAGCACAGCCGCCATCCTCTCACCTGCGAACTTTGTCAAATGAAAACTCATTCATCACCGATTGCGTCCAACGTATCTTCAAGTCTCTGCTAAGTACGATTACGGTTAACAATCTGATTCGCTGAAAAGTTACCTTTTTCGTATTGGTTGAAAAGTTGCTATTCCAAATTGACTGGAGTCACTATCGGATCGCATCATGGGGAGCGCGGCTTCGCCATCAAGGCGGACGCGACCAAGACGGCGTGGGAGTCAGACGAGTTCCCGCTGCTATGCGAGAGCTGCCTGGGCGAGAACCCGTACGTGCGCATGATGAAGGAGGCGTACGGCAGCGCCTGCAAGATATGCGCGCGGCCCTTCACGGTCTTCCGCTGGAAGCCGGGCAAACGCGCGCTACAAGAAGACGGAGGTGTGTCAGACGTGCGCACGCATGAAGAACGTGTGTCAGACCTGCGTGTTGGACCTGCAGTTCCATCTGCCCGTGCAGGTGCGCGACGCGTTCCTGGCCAAGGAGGAAGGAGGTGGTGCCCAATTGGCTGTTAACGTGCCCGAGAGCGACGCCAACCGCGAGTGGTTTTCGCAGCAGCACAGTCGCATGCTGGAACAGGAGGGCGCCGTCTCGGCCTATGGCAAAGCCTCCGGCTCAGCTGACAGCGCGCTGCTGCGTCTGGCGCGAAGGGAGCCGTACTACAAGCGCAACCGCGCGCACTTGTGCTCGTTCTACGCGCGTGGGGAGTGCAATCGCGGTGACGAGTGCCCGTACCTACACGAGATGCCGCGTGACAAGGACGACCCGTTAGCCAAGCAGAACATCAAGGACCGGTTTTACGGCAAGAACGACCCCGTGGCCGCCAAGATGCTCGGCGGACAGCAGCGGCGGGACGGGAAAACCGAGCGAAAACCCCGTGGACCTCCGTCGACACCCGAGGGTGTGTCCAAGCCAAAGCCGCCTCCGCTACCGCCTGGAAAAAGCCGCCGCTTCCTGCTGGACCACCACCGTCTACTGCAGCTGTGAAAAATCGGAGGAGAAAAGCTAAGCTTGGGCGGATTAGTTCACGTTAGGCCGGCCATACATTCAAGCGTACAAGACCGGAGAATAGCGATGCTGCGACTGTGTTTCATTCCTTGTGCTTGCTACGTAGTACACGAACAGGAAGCTCCTTTCATTTTCCTACTTGGTATTAATACCTTTGGCAACAATACATACCAGCTAATCTTCATGCAGTCGAACCCCGTAGAGCATAAGTGCTTTCATGCAGGCTGCGTCTTGAGCAGCAGAAATGGTGCGACCAACAGCACGCGCTACCTGAAATCCGTTCACTTGAGCGCCACAGCGTGTTTAGGCGGTTCATTCTTCTTCGCCTTCTTTTGCTAGCTCCAGTTGCTGTCTCACTGTCGCCTTCTTTGTTCTTTGGCACCAACACCCCCTGCGCTGGCTGTCCCGTGCGCCGAGATAGTCTTGAATTGGCACACTATCTGCCGTCCGCTGGAGCGGCTCCACTGTGTCACGTAGTGGGAAAACACCTTGCGAGGATTCATCCACTGACGACGTCGAATAGCCTCTGTCAGCCGTGGAAACAGCAAACGCTCTAAGATTGAGCGAACTTTTCCTAAATCTCCAGGATTTTCCATGTACACGGCGCCAAGAGTAGCTTCAAACACATCAGCTAGCACGTCTTCCACATACAAGTTGCCGTTCTTCTTAACCTCGTTGCCCAAACGGATGAACTCTTCATAGCCAGCTTTACGTGCCACAATCGCCAGCTTCGTGTTTTTCACCAGCGCAGAGCGTACCTGTGTGAGCAAGTGCTCCTGGTGGTACGGAAACGCATCAACGAGGAACTCTGATGACAGTAGCTGCAGCACAGCGTCACCAAGAAATTCGATGCGCTCGTAGCTTGGGTCATGGCAGATAAATTCGTCCTCGTCGATTTGAGGTTTTTGAACGAGGCATGCGTGACAGCTTGAAGCCATAAATGCGTATTAGTGATCTCCACGCCAGTGCGCCCCGCAAAACGGCGATGCAGTAACCGTGTTTCTGTGTACTTGCTCCACTGTTTGATACCAGCACGATCTATATCCACGAACTTTTTCGCCTCAACTAGGAGTTCATCGGTAGTAAGGAGGCACATATCACGAAGCTCGGAATCGTGCATACCCATGAGCTCCCCGAGCAGTGCGCGGCATGGAACAATACCCTGGTCTTTGTAGAGTGCGCCCAATAGAGCTTCAAAGCAGTCGGCCGTAATTTTTGCCTTGATCTCTTCATTCAGTTTCGATAAATCGAACGCGGTCAGCAATAGCGACTCAAAATTTGCTGTTTTTGCCATTTTACCAAGGCTGTCGTTGTTGACGATATCAACACGAGTCTGATGAAGGAAACCTTCCTCAGCGTTGGGCAGCTTCAAAAACGCTGACGAAGCCACAAGAAATCCAAGAACAGCGTCACCCAAAAACTCCAGCCGTTCATACGGGCACAGATACCGTGAATGGAATTCCTCTTTGAAATCACCCGATAAATGTTTTTCTGCAACTTGCCTTAGCTTGCTGGCGTTATTACCTGCTGCCTTGCCAGTTGTGGGTGTTTCGCCATCAAGCAGCACGCTACGCGATCGTTTGAGAGAGGCAACGTTCTCAAACACGTGTCCAAGTCGCACGCGCGATCGTGTCGCCTCAACTGTGTTGACGTTCTGCATACCGACATCGATGTATGAACCGTGGGTGAATGCTTGGCGCAGGAGCGCCTTGTCCTTAAATTTTAGACTCATTGCCTCCTCGAAACTTGTAAGAAGCTTGAAGTGACGAATGTACTTGAGCACCATTGGCATCGCACTACCAACTTCAAACAGGTCAGTGCGTATACCTGTAAGATGACACTCAAATGGGCGTACTTCTTCGGAAAGGGGTTCAACCTCAGGCGACAACTGTAGAAACTGCCCTTCTTCCTGCCACTTACGAATACTCCTTTTGGACTTGGCACCATCATAGTTGCGTGCACCTTGGCTGCGGTGAGCAATTGCACGCACTACGTATCGTCCATCTTTAGTGATGACGCTATGGTCTTCACCAGATGAAGGTTTACCCTCCTCCGTATCGCGGGGTTCTGACACAAACTCATCAACCCGGAAAGCGCGCGGCTGGCCGTTGATGCGAGTGGAGACAATGCAGTCCACAAGCTCACGGTGATCAAACTGCAGTAGAAAATCGCGCACCGTGAACTTAGCACTCGTATCGAGATACCCCAATACTTTCTGCACCGACAGCAATCGTCCCACAGCATAACCCACACGGTTAGGCGAATGCAAGTCTTCTACATGGAGCAGTGGTTGTTCGTTCACGGCAATAAAGCGCGGCACCAAATGGTAGTCCCCACAAATCTCGGATGCGTCACCCGTGGCATGGGCTGGATCCGGAAAAACTTTTCCGAATAAGTGTGCCGGTTGAATGCCCAGCAGCTGCTGGAACACGTATCGCTGCAGCATGAACAGCGAGTTGCAGAACGAACGATGCGCCTCTCCGTTAACGTCCGCATCCACATCGTTACCGGTGGTTCCGCGCACCGACGACGGCAATTCCTCAGGAATGAAATGGATCTTACACATGACTCCTCCACGCGTATACTCAAACTGCAAAGGAAACACCACAAGATTAGGTCTTCAGTAGAACATGACGTACTCCAAGCATTTCTCGAATGTTTCGCTCACTCTTGGCACCTCGGGTGGATCGCCATGACACAACAAATAGAAGCCATCGAAGATGTAGACCCCCTTCTCAATCACGATTGTCGTCTGACGGGGGCAGCGTGGGTTCACTACAACACACAGACACGTCCAATGTTAGTGTGTCATTCCTTGAATCGGCTTTTGAGCTTACTCTCAGCCTCCCACTGGAGACGGAAACATTTGGTGGCTTTGCAGTGGTAGGACACCCGTAGATAGTCGTCTCCTGCATTTGCAGCTACTGGAGCAGGCGCTACGGGGGCCGTTGGCGTTGTAGCGAACGTTGGCTGCAGCGGAATGGCTGGTTTTGGCTCTGAGACTGGCACCGGAATGGGTGGCGCTTCCTTGGCGGATGCAGACGCCGACGCGCCCAGGAACGAGGCGTTCTCGTGCTCCGTCTCGCTGATCGAGAGCCCAACGGACACGTCGTCCATTGCTGGCGTATCCAAGTGCTGATGCCTATAGAAAATCACTAGGATAGTGACCAATGAAGAACGTCGAAGAATGGATTTTCGGCCAGTTGGAAGGACGCAATGGCAATAATGGCGATGAGGTGTCCGTGGTCGTCCGCAGGGCAGACATCTATATATTCATCATCCTTTCGTCCTCCCTTCTCTGTCTGATGTGTGGGGGTGTTGGTGCCGAGTGTTTTACACAAAGTACTTGCCCTTCTTGAAGCAGCTCATGCACAGTCGGTGACGCAGCTTCTTCTCGCCGCACATGGGGCAGTCTTGGAAGTGCACAATGTTCTTGAGGCGCTTGCTCAGGTCGTTGTTCCTAATCTTCTTGCGGGACGGCGTCACCTACAGCAGCAGCAACAACAATAACGGAGCGTCCGTTAGACTTGTCTTCCTACCACTCGTTCAGCGTCTCCTCCAGCCACGTAGTCATATAAACAAACAGGCTCCATCTGCATCTGAATGAAGCTGCAATAGCTGTGCAATAGCTCATTCTCGTGGATGTGTCTGTTTTGTGGTCATACCTTGGACTTGGGGGCGGCCAGCCAAATGGCGTCGGCCAGGGGTTAGCGGAAAGCGCAGACGACGCGCCGTTGAGCGCCAGAGGAGCCAAAATCAGCGCCGGCATCTGCGACGTCGGGAACATCTTGTGCTGCAGGAACGCCACGGCGCGCTGCATCGCGTTACGCACCAGCATCGCCGCCATCTTCTTGTGAATGGAGTCGTACGTGCGGCCAACGGATAGCCACCGTCGGTCATACAAAGCACAAGATTAATATGTTATGCAGTATGATTGGATGAAAAGCGATAGTTTTGGACATGGATTCACTTTTGATCTGCGTCATGGCGGATGTGGTGCTGCAGGACGTGCGGCGCCAGGTGTGCGAGGCGCAGGAGAACTGGAGGCGGAATTGCGTTGAGGAGGACAAGTTGGTGGTACCTTTCATTACACTGACGTATGCGCAGAGCATTGATGGGTCCCTGACAGCCGAGAGAGGTGCGCGAGCTTGACGATGACTGCAACTACATCGAGGCTGACGTGTAGCCAGGCAAGCCGACGTTGCTGAGTGGACCGGCGTCGATGAAAATGACACATGTACTGCGTACACTGCACGATGGAATTTTGGTGGGCGTTGGGACTGTGATCGCAGACAACCCGTCGTTGAATGCACGACTGGCGGAAGGCACGTTGAGGTGGCATGGGATACAGGTGAGGTGCTGACAGCCCCGATTGCACAGGCATTAACCCGCGACCGATTATTATCGACACAAATCTGCGCTGTCCGATGAACATTAAGCTCTTTACACTGCCGACGTGCGAAAAGCCGGTCATCCTTTTTGGTCGCGGATCCCAAGATCCAGGTACGCGTTGGTCTTACAGCTCCGGAATGGGAATGGAGATGAACTGGTACTGACGGGGTTCTGTTATTGTGTACAGATATTCTGAAGAGGAAGCAAGCTCTTGAGGCATTGGGGGCTAACGTCCAGGAATGTCAGACCATGCATGGGGAGGACGGCCACGACCACGTCGATCTTCGCGACGCCTTTCGTACGTTCATGTAAACGGCTAACCCCTCTTAATTCACAGTTTGTCTTGATTCGTTCCCCAGGTGTAGCAAAGCTGAACGGGGTCAGCAGTATCATGGTCGAAGGGGGCGCTTCAATTTTGACAACGTGTCTCCAGGAAACCACACAGCGGCATCTTATCGACTTCGTTGTCGTTACCATTGCCCCCACTTTCGTACGTTGCCTCATATTCAGTGCCGCGGATACTGTTGCTCTAACTATCGCCTGCTGCACGATGTTCAGATTGAGGTCTCCGCGCAGTGGGCAGTTTGCTCACTCCAGGCACATCCGCTCTGCCTGCATTTCCCCGCCTGCAACACCCTCGCTACTATATCCTAGAGAACGACGTGGTAATCCTCGGCAAACTTGAGTAAAAACCGCTAGGGCTGCGACGCGGCACTGCTCCCGAATCACCAGAATTCCGCCGCTGCGTCTATATACACTTCAACATAGCGGTTCAACGATGAAATGTCCAGCACTCGCACGTCGCCTTGCCCTTCAATGCCCCGCAAAACTCTGGTAAACACTCCTGTCCGCCGTCCGTGAAAGGCGCTGCGTCGTCTCGCATCCGTCCTCAGCAAGTTGCACCGTGGTGCAACCCAAGTAAGAACGTTATCACGGTTTTCTGCCCAATCAGAAAATGTCGTGCCTCCTTTTGGCCAATGGCCGGCTCGGCGGTTTTCTGTATTGGCTGTCGTCAGCGCTCAGAGCACCCGCTATATTGGCGCTCGGAGGCATGTCCTGGTAGGGTAGCCTCCTATTCCGCCGCCGAGTTGCTCACTCGCAAGTTGTCCGTCTGCTACCAATTACCAATTGGCAATTACTGTTTCTGATGGCCGCGCCCGCCACCGCCACTGCCGCCAATGGAGCGGCCCTCGAGCGGCCGCGTCGCCTGTCCGTGACGAACGCGAACGCGCTGGCCAACTTCGGCGAACTGCAGTCGCACTTCCGCGACCACCGCCTAGTGGTGTTTCTGGACTACGACGGCACGCTCACGCCAATTGTGAACGACCCGGCGCTGGCGCTGCTGTCGCCCGCCATGAAGCGCACGCTCGAGAAGCTGCGCGAGAAGTTCATCACGGGCGTCATCTCGGGCCGATCGCTGCACAAGATCCAAAAGTTCGTGAGCATCCCACAACTGTACTATGCAGGCAGCCACGGGTTCGACATTGAAGGGCCCGACGGCACCTCGATCAAGAACCAAGTGGCTGCACAGTTCCTCACGGACCTGCACGAGGTCCGCGACGAGTTGGGAGCCCAGATTAAGGACGTTGCTGGTGCAGAAGTGGAGGACAACATCTTCTCCGTGTCGCTGCACTACCGGTGGGTACAGTCTGTGGTCACTATGTGCGACTGGTTTGGCTAACAGGTCGGGTTTTGGCTTTGCAGAAATGTGGATACTTCTTCACGCCCGCAGATTTCGAGTTTGGCGCACAAAGTGAGAGACGAGCACCCGCGTATTAGGTAAGGCAGCACTTGTTGCTTTGTTGTGTTCGTTCAAGGGTATTGACTTGATCGTACTGAGCAGGATGAACGAGGGCAAGATGGTCTACGAGTTCAAGCCCAAGATCGACTGGAACAAAGGCAAGGCGCTGCTGTGGCTGCTGCAGGCGCTGGGGCTGGACGAGCACGACGACGTTTACACTATTTATATCGGCGACGACACTACGGATGAAGACGCGTTCCAGCTCTTCCAGGCGCACTGCAACCGCAAGGGCGTGGGCATCGTCGTGACTGAGGAGAGCGTGTCTACGGACGCCTCGTTCACGCTGCGTGACACTAACGAGGTGTGCGAGTTTCTGAACCTCTTGATCACTTGCAGTGGTCATGACAGTAGCCCTCCGAGCACCCCTCAGCACACGGGCCCACCTCCTGCCTAGACGGGGTAGTCTTTGTTCTTCTTGTAAGTGCTTTGGGTTCCCATTAACGTTTAGCACTGCTATAATTGGTTGGGTCATGTGCCTAACTAAATTCAGCACAGTGTATCCGTGTCCAGCTTGATGCATGTCGAGCGTTGTCTTCAACGTCACTATTTTTATTGCGTTTCAAATCTCTAGCAACAGAGTCGTATTGAGAAGATGCCGCTAAGATCGAATCTCGACTGACGAGCATGACGTCTCTGGCCGCTTTGAACTTCGCACTTCAGTTTTTGCGGTGGGGCGAGCACTTGCCTACAGTAGTATGCATCGATTCTCGCGAGTACTTCCTCGCGCTGTTGCTGCGGCTGTGGCCTCGCAGCCTCGCGCCATGGTACCGATCGCTCAGCGTGTCTGGATGCAGCAAGGTGCGCTTCAACTCGTCCACGATCTTGTAAAAAATGTTGACTTATATTGCTTCGGTGACCCTTTTGCGGCTGCAGCGTCGCACAATTACATGCAGTGGCGCCAATTCTCCAGTGTGACGGACGACCACAACAATGAGGAGCACCCGTCCATTGCCCAGGAGGTGAGTTGTGCTGGTGTTGTGGTCTAAATATGGTGAAGAGACTGATGTGGAGGTTGGCTGCGTGTAGCTGCTTGGAGTGGACGTGCAACATCGCGAGTTCATTACGCTGCGCTGGCAAGATGGCAAGCGGAGCAAATTTCACCTGCTGCATCTGCGCACATGGTGCCAGTGTCAGGAATGCGGACACTCGACGGGGCAGCGAGTTGTGAGCTGCGCTGAGATCGATCAGAACGAGCTTGACATCGACAAAGTGTTTGGTACGAGACGGTGGTGCAATTTATTTTGTAATGACGAAGCACTTACTAGTCGTGCTACTGCGCAGTCAAGGGCGATACGCTCAACATCGTGTGGAACGATCGACACGAGTCAAGTTTTTCGTGCAAGTGGCTGGTTGAAAACAGCTACTCCGACTGGGCATTGGACCAGCATGCTCACAATATGACCACGACACCTTTGGCGCTTGACGCCCCAGTACCGGCGACGGAATACGCTCGTATGTTGGACACAAGTGACGACAAGGGCCTGTATGAGGCACTTCGCCAAGTTATTGAGAATGGTTTTACTGTCATTCGCAATACACCATCAGTGCCAGGCGCAGTCAAGACTCTTGCTGAGCGTATTGCACCAGTCTCTCACTCGTACGTTCCAACGTGGGTGTTAACGTCATCTCATTGACTTAGTAGATGAATGATACGATTGTTGTCGACAGATTCCAGTACGGTGATGTCTTTGACGTGATTGCGGAGCCCAAACCCGTAAGTGTTCATTGTGCACAATCAGCTCACTTACTGCCCAACATACCGGCATCTGATTGATCCTGCCGTGTATCCCTGTTGCCAGGTGAACATCGCGTACACCACTGTCTACTTGAAAAGCCACGTGGATCTGGCGTACTACGAGTCTCCTCCTGGGTTCCAGTTCCTGCACGCATTGCAGTTCGACGAATCTGTGAAAGGTGGAGAGTCGACGTTTGTCGACGTTTTCGCCGTTGCGGGCGAGTTCCGTCGTTTTCACCCTGAGCACTTTGCCACGTTCTGCCGTGTACCCGCTACATTTAAGAAGCACCACCTTACCCGCGAGAAGGCAACCATCATGGAGTATCAGCGCCCGCACATTCAGCTTAACCACCGCGACGAAGTAGTCGCTGTACACTGGAGCCCACCGTTCGAGGGGCCACTGAAGGTTCCGTTCGATGATGTCACACCGTACTACGACGCCTACCGCATCTTCCATGAACTCGTTGAAGGTGGCAAGCACCGCTACGAGTTCAGGCTGAAGCAGGGCGACACTGTGGTCTTTAACCAGCGCAGGTACGATCATAGTCCTCCTCTGTCAACTATCCTCCCTCTCTCACCGTCGTTTTTCGCCTTATTTGACAGGGTCCTCCACGGAAGGAAGCAATTCACACCATGCTCGGATGGCGTGCGTCACCTCCAAGGCACTTACATCAACATCGACGACGCTTTGTGCCGCTACAACGTGCTACGCTCGCGCTTTGGAGCCGATGACCCCACCGCCAAGAACCATCGCGTCGCCAATGGCAACTTCGCGTAGGCCCCAATCTTCGTCCATTCACGGGCTTACCAAATGCGAACCTGTACTTGACAACGACGATAACCTGGTAAAACGTAGGAGTGATCGATATCGCAATACCGGCAACCATCTCAAGTTGAAGTGAAAATATCTGAGCCCGATCTGATACCATATAATATGTAAACATTGTGTAACATCGTGCATCGAGCAGCTACGTCACGTCATGACGCCGACGCTGCTGCTGCGTCTGCTGTGTCTGTGCGCCGCCCTGGGGGCGTATCTGTGCTCGAGTGGCATGTTGCGACTGAATGAGATTTTCTTTCAGAGCTCAGCCGCTTCCTCCTCTGACTGGAATGGCCAGAAAGCGCAACTGCACGGCCAACACGAGGTCGACGCCGCCTACGACCGCCTCGTCGTGGTGCTAATCGATGCGCTGCGAGCTGACATGGTGTTGGGTAGCGCTGCAATGCGTGGCGGTGAGGATAGCGAGAAGAAGCTGAATAAGGGAGAGCTGAACGTTCATATGCCGTTCACTAGCGGCTTGGTGACGTCTGGGAGAGCTCTTGGGTACGTTGCGCACGCCAGTGTACCGACGGTGACTATGCCTCGCCTCAAGGCGCTCGTGACGGGCAAAGCCCCGGCGTTTATTGACATTTTAAAGAACTTCAACTCTGCGGCGTTGGGAGACGACTCCAATCTGGTGACGCTGTTGGCGGCGAGTGGGAAGCGCCTTGTGTTTTACGGCGACGACACGTGGCTCAAGCTGTTCCCCGAGACGTTCAAGCGTTCGGACGGCACGTCGGGGTTTTATACGAGAGATACGGTGGAAGTGGACGATAATGTCACAAGGCATTTGAAAGAGGAGCTGGACCCGACCATGCAGAATGAGAAGAGTAGGGATTGGGATGCGTTGGTGCTGCATTATCTGGGGTTGGATCACGTGGGCCATCTGCGTGGGCCGAGATCGCCGTTGATGAAAGATAAGTTGCAAGAAATGGATGGCGTGGTGCAGTTGGTGGTGGAGTCGGTGCGTGAACAGGATGCAAATAGGATGAGAAATGACGAGTCCGCGCGGCCGTCACTGGTTTTGTTGTGCAGTGATCATGGCATGTCGGAGCTGGGAAATCACGGCGGTGCCACGTTGGAGGAATCGTCAGCTTTGCTGATGTTTCTGCGTGGCGATGGTGAGCCTCTGCAATCTTCAGCAAGTAATCGCTACAAACAGAAACGAAGCCAGGTGGATTTGGTGCCAACGATCTCTTCACTTTTCGGGCTACCTATTCCACCATATAGTACCGGCCTGTTGCTCAATGATGTCGTTCGCGCCTCTTCTGGTTCAACCCTCCACCACAGTGCTTTCTACCTACGCGCATTGTACCGCAACTTTCAGCAGTTATACGCTTTGGCTAAGGTTAAGTTCCACTCAACTGCTTTGGCAAGTTTTGACGAGCAGTTCGAGGGACCCCTGAGCAAACTTCACAAGAGTCTGCAAAGGGGTCAAGAAGATATCATTATTGATGAGCTGACCGCAGCTTCAGTTCTTGAAGCGTGTGAGGCGCTACAAGCCAAGGTTGTGGAAAGCGATGGCACTGAGTACAACGGTTCCGCAGTTTTCTCCGGTCTGGCCTTCCTGTTTTTCGGCGGTATTGTTGCGTTGACGAAGCTTATCACTGCCGTCAAAATGAAGGATAAAGTGGAAACAAATGGAAGGCATCTACTTGTCTTTTGGGTGTAGGCAGTATTCTTCAAATTGCCAGCCTGTCATCAAGTTCTTCGATTGAAAACGAGCACGCAACATCGTTCTTCATGACGACCTCATTACTTGTAGTGTGTGGACCCGTTTTACTGCGACGGCAAAAGTCGTCAGATGATGCTTCCGGCTCAAGAGGTAAAATCGTCTGGGTTGGAGTTTTGCTGGTGCTAACACGAATATTACGCGCTCGCAATCAAATCATCAATTTCTGGAGACTAAACGGGATGCGAGTCGACACCAGCTTACCTGGAAACGAGTTCGCCACGGATGATTCTGTGTCGATTTTGTCAACAGCACCCGTGCTTCCTGCAAACATTTTCCTCCAAGTGTCTGTGTGGCTGTGATTTGTGGAGTTGTACTGCGGAAAACTTCCCAGCACACCAGAGCTTTGCAGAAAGGAAAGTTGTTCGAGTGCCCTGTCGGTGTCTGCAGTGGAATACTTTTTGTAACTGGTATGGTTGCAACCCTCAGAGTCAAGGATATTTCTGATCTAAGCAATTCAGAAGATGCCTCGAGTGCCTTGGCAAAATGGGTATCACTGGATGCTGACGGAAGTGCGCGCGTGGTGTACGCAAGTGTTATCGTCCTCGCTGTATTAACAACTCTGGCTTGGCGAGCACTGCGATTTTTGCAAGTGGAAATGATCACTTGGCTTTTGGTTGGGCTCCTCCAACGTGACACCAACTTCCCAGCGCTTTGCCTCCTCTGTTTGCAGATGGAATCAGTAGCGAGGCTGTTGCAAGCCAGCACGCTTCGGCATAGCGGGGTCATCGTCGCCGGGATAGCAATGTGGCTATCGCAAGCATCTTTCTTTGCACTGGGAAACTCGCACTTGGTGACCACAATCGACATCAGCCAGTCCTATCACGGTCTGTCGTCGTATTCACAGGGCCTCGTCGGTTTGTTGACCTTCGTCAGCGTGTTCTCCGGTCCACTGGTGTGTTTTGTCAACCTTTTCCAGTGGTTAGACGTCGCAATACCCGGCCAAACGTCGGCAACAACTGTCGAGTGCGGCTTGTCAGCCTCCACGAGAACGAACGCGTGCCTTGCTGTCTTCACCTACCAGACACTTCGGTTCGCCTTTTACACGTACGTGGCCAGCAGAGAAGAGTGTTTGCTATGTTTTGTACTGACCTCACGTTTGTGGTTTCTGTGTCTATCCAGCGTCGTGGTGTACTTCATGCGATTTCACTTGTTCATCTGGAGCGTTTTCGCCCCCAAGGTACGATAGTGTAGCTCATTCTCAATGTTGTGGACTGTGCTCTGACAAGTCCCCCGTAACATTTTGCAGATGTTGTATGAGGTCGCGCACCTTGCTGTCTCCCTCGTGCTGGTGGCCTTGTTGGCCTTATCAATCAACAAACAAGGCAACGCCAACAAACTATACAAACAAAAACTTCTGCTTGTGTAAACGTGCAAGATCTAAAAACCTGACGACCAAAAAAACGAATCAACGCAACACACACCGAAAGAACCAGCCAACTTCCCGAGTGTACCAAGAAAAAGTTAGAAATATTCAACTACTTTAGCACCTCGCTTGCATTCAGCAGCTTCTTCCCAACAGGACACTGACTAGACGCGGTTTGCATCCCAACCAGCGCCCACTTTCCTCAAAAAGTATAGAAAATAGGCAAACGCGACTGATGCTGAATGAAGTCCACGAGGCTCCAAATGCGTCTCCCCGCCGTCGCAGCCGTTGCGACCGGCAGGGCGAACCTGTTAAGGCTGCGCTTAAGCGCCCAGGTCCTCCTTCTTGGCAATGATCTGCTCCGTGCCGCAGGCCTTCAGGACCGTGAGCACCAGCTGCTTGCCGTCGTCGAACTCGGCGCGGATCTCATCGGCGAAGGTCTCCGGGAACGTGGGCAGCTTGATGTCCTCGCGCGTGTCGCCCGAGTCGTCCATGAGCGAGCAGAAATCGTCGTCCGTGATGTCGAGCAGCGTGTACTCGGCGCGCGAGACGAAGGGCACCGACGTGGTGTGCGTGGAGGGCACAATGTCCTCGTACTTCTTGTTGGTGAAGATGTCCAGCGCTGTGAAGTTACACTTGGCGTGGCCGTGCTTGCCCGTCTTGGACGTCGACACGTTCACCACCTTGCAGGGGTGGCCCTTGATCATGATGAAGCCGCCCTTGCGGATCTGACCAGCCTCCGAAGGGTAGGTCTCCGAGGCACCGGCGTCGGTCGAGTGGAACTCGAAATCATGCTCCTCTTCAGCCATTGTAGTTGGGTGTGTTGGGGAAAGAACCTAAGGGGAACGAGTGGTGTCATTAGGTGATGTTGATGGGGTGGAGAGGGTGGATCTGGTGGTGCCATGGGGTCTGCATCGCCTGTGCCTGCATAGGAAGCAGCTGCATCTGAAGCAGTTGCTGCGCCTGCACCACCATGAGCGGTCTTAAATAGGAAGGAAGCTGCTCGTACCTTGGGAAGGGGGAAACTCAACTGGGGATCCAAAACACAGTGCGATTGCAGGCCCGTTGGAAGCCACTGGCCATGGTGCGCCTTCCGTTTGAAAGGTCGCGCGAAGGTCGTCAGAAGAAGAACATTTAAGCGCGCTTAAAACGAGAAGGGCTAGGTGTATAATGAATTTGGATGGCGACACCTGCTGCAGTGCGTGCAGCTGAAGACAAGTGCTGATGAACAGCTGAAGCCGACAAGGAGGCAGTCAGGAGCACTGCAGTAGAGGCTATAGAGTGACACTCGACATTCTCACTGGGCAACGCGTCGTTGTCAAATGCAAGTGTACCGGTTCAACCGGTACGGGTACATGATGTACAGTGGGTAACGAAAGTCAATGGCCAAGACCATCGTCGAGATGTGCTAGAAAAAATCTCAACTTTTGTTGCTACACCGGTAGTGGGCTGCAACTTTCCACCACAGTACAATGCTTGGCGAAAGGCCTTTCAATAGTAGCATGACTTGCTAGGATCGCGTCCGTGGATGGTTTATTAATAACTATTATGGTTATGACCAGTTCAAAAACAAAGTACACATGTTTCAGTGCCTGAGAAGTATTCGAAGACCCATTACTTTCAACTTGTGCATTCTCTTAGCCGTTCAAATGAAATCCCACCAATCTACGACTCCAGTACTCTTTCAGGAGACCTCCAGAAGACTGATTGTACCTACTGGTACTTTGTGTCGCTGCCAACTTGGCAGTGCCAAGGTTGTCTTCGACCTGTTGGAGTCGTTACGGTAACGATTCGTAATTTTTGAGCCCAATATCGTACTAACATGTAAATACTTCTGAAGTATTAGTTTGGATTGTTACCCTCTAGACTTAATACAGGAGATCTGTATATAGGGATCTTTAATTTTTTAATATCCGCAAAGACTATTATTATATTTGTGACGATTGACCCATCCGCAGAAGATTTGAATAGATTTATCCACCGTTCGAGCAACATTTTGGCAACGCACTACACCGTTCACTCTAATTAGTCGTGCTTCGAATATAGTCATGCTTCTGTACTTTTTCGTGATACCACGGACGACAAAAATTCCCGAAGAGTTCAAAAGAGCACAAAAACAGTGGATTTGAGCAGATCTCGCCGAGGCGAAGCCAATCATCATCTTTCTTTCAATAAAAAGTTAATCTTGTTGTCACAAGATCAATTCACAAGTTCGACTTTCTCCGATAAAAATCGTACACCATAATTAGTCAGGGTCAGACTAATTAGAGTGAACGGTGTACGGTTAGTTATCGTCGGTAGCCGAGCACCGTATACCGGTACAGTACTACCAGTTGTTCAAGAATCGGTAAGGACTGGGCGCGGTGCCTTTATTAAGCTTTCAAAAATGCCTCCGAGAGAGTGATGGCTACAAAATTAAAAATACTCGAAATCGAATTCCTGCCGTTATAAAACGCCCGCTCGTTCCTGATAAAGGGCCGAGAAACACCCGCCAACAGTCTAAAGGTCACTTCAGAGGTCCTAGGGTGGTTCTTTTCCCAATTATCGTGATCCTGCATCAATTGAATCACGCCCGCCGCAGCAGGATATTAAGGAGCTCTTCACGACACCAAGAAACCCAAGACCGTGAGCAAGTGAGATCAATGGCTTCCCAAATACGAGCTGGAGCTAGGAATTCGGCCAGGTAGCAAAGCTAACGGCCGAGTGGTGAAGGCTTTCTGTAAGTTTTGCCTCTTGTCCAATCGGGAAGACGAGAGCGCGGGACCTACCCAAGAGATTTCAGATTTTGTTTAAGTTCTGTCAGCTAAGAAGCGAGAAAAACTACGCGGCCTGCCGTCTTCAGATCTTATCGCAAAGACAATCGCATGACTCATCTTATAGACCAGCACCCTCATCATTGGCCTGAATACGACAGCCTACCGCTCGACGACCAAATTCGACGAAGTTATTTTTCCAGGGACCCCAAAATAATCCCGTTTTGGACGTCCCAGCCAGCGTTGTTTTTGTCATGTACCAATCGGTGTGATGAGCGCGATAAAACGTTTGTACTCCGACGATGGAGCGTCCCGCTGGATGACGCCTTTGAAGAGCAGGACGACGGCAGTAGATCAACAAAGCATGGGACTACAGCGAATTCGACGCAAGACTCAGATCGCTAAAAGCCTTTGTCTTGGGCATAGCAAGTATTCCACCTGGTACGCACACTGTCGAGGCGGATTTCAGTACTCTCAAACGTGTCTAATGCAAACTAAGAACTCAGCTCTCCGATTTCGCACTGGAAGGAGAGCTACATGCGACGCAGTACTTTAAAGTAATTGAAGCTGCAGCCTATTGGACGGCTTTATAGGTCATCATAATCTATTCAACGCATGCCATCACGGCACCTTTCAAAAGCATTCGCTCGATCTGACTGGTCTGATCTACTACCTATTTTAATAACTGGTAAACTGTATTGGTAGGCACTGTTGACTCATATATTTGTATGGACTGCCTTTATTAAGGATTTGAGACTGCCTGTAAAAGTTGAACCCTGAGTATTACAGTGGTGTGTGAATGATACTTCGAAGTGTAATTCCTTAACTACGGATTTGAAGCTCGTGACCAGTAAAAAGAAAAATTAGGATGCCACCTCATCCATTTGGTTATTGTCCGGCATTTTTTTCATAGGTGTAGCAACAAATATACTGCCGATTTACCTACTCGTTTTCAGGAATGGCGACATACAAAATCTAAAATCGCTTCATTCACGGAAAACCATCGTGTAATTTGCACGAAGCTTTTTCCGGGAGCTATTTCGGCCGTCACAACTAAGGAAAATTATTACGGCTGGTGGCCTATGGATACACAGTGAGAACGCTACAGCAAGAACCTCGCTTTGGGAGGGGTTCGGCTGAGTAAATACGCCGAAATGCATGGCATAGCTACAAGTAGTTACCATTTCATTAACCCCCGGTACGACGTCAAATCTTAGATGCACGGACTATTTTTCACATGCTTGATATCATGCATGATAAAGAAAGACTAGACTTGACTTGTTTATTGGCGAAAAAGAACACCATCCGTATCTCGGTGCAAAGTCTTATCAACTGCACCGATTATGGCGCATACCAAGCGTCATCAGGGATATCTGTTGGTATCACGCTTGATGTAGCGTATGTGGTTTTGGCCCTTTTACTGGGAGTGACGTTTTCTTTGTTGCTAGACGCGTGCAAAATGACTGCGAATTTGAGTATTGAACTTGAAAAGAAAACGAGTGTAACGCAAGCATTACTTGACGATTACTCTCAGGCACCCCCTGCTTCTGTTCCTACTGAGTATCACCGCCATTTGTCTCCTCTCCATTTACAAAGGCATCGTCCTCTCCGTAAGTGTTAGCGATCTCTTCCTTCTTCTGATCAGCGACATCCTCCGTGTCGTCAGCAGCGTCGTCCTCCTTATCCTCAGCAACTCTGACCTCCTTCTCCTCAGCAGCAACGGCGTCTTTAGTCTGGACACGCTCTTCCTTATCCCTTTTGTTGCCCATACATTTTCTATTTGAAAATATGTACACTTTAACCAAGATAAAATTGCAAAACGATGCATAATGCCTCGTTTTACTATTACTTTCCGGTGACTATATTCTAAGTTTTCTTTAATGACCAGAAAATGTTTTGGGTGATATTTGTAAAACGTGGCATAATGCATCGTTTTGGTCAATTTTCCGGTAGACATATTATTGGTCAATATTAAAATCATAATATTTGATTGGTCGATTTTAGTAAAACGATGCATTATGCCACGTTTTGGACCAGTCGGCAACAAAAGGGTTATTAGCTGCGACGTCCGCGTTTCCAGCTCCAACAGCAAGGGGGATCACTCTGTCCGTCAGCGTACTTGTCTTCATTCCCGTCCGCTTCGCCAGGACCTGTATGATTCTTCACAGGCGGTCTCACCTGGTCGCTGCGATCGCAACGATGTGTCAGGCTCTCGGTCCCATTGTGCCCAAGCTGGTGCCAAACTGTGTAGCAGGTGAAATTGTTGTTGGGGTAGTGTCCTTGACACCCTGAGCATACAAGTACATACTAGCATGATATCAAGTATTATTTCGGCGTTAACATGTTGAATGTCAAGCAATATGCACTTGCTGCTCAAAGCTTTTGCAGCACTTTGAACAGTAAAACAGTGTCTCCTGACGATTGCACCTGACCATCGTGAGGATAGTGTATACCTTGAACTGCCGCTGGTGTCGTTTGAGAATTTCATTTCCCTCAACTTACTTGTCGTCCATCTCGAGCTTGTAGTTTCCTCGGGTAGTAGATTTTGTCCGTGTGGGCTTCATCTGATTTAGCATATACAGCAACTTCGGCCAGTCCATCAACATTCAGCACTGCAGCGGGGTCCTTCTCAAGCAGTCGTGGCATCTTCACAAGGAGGTCGTAAAAGCTCGATTAGTCTCCTGTCTTCTGGTAGTTTGAAACCGCGCTATCGCGAGCGGTCATCGTCGACTGGGATAGTCGATCGGCGTTACCTCCTTCTCCTCTTCTTTCAACTCGCCGATGTATTCCTTGTACTGCTGAGATACATACCATGCTCGCGAATAAGCCGCTCTCGAACGTCACCAGTCCTCTCCTCTATGCGGCGAAGGAACGCCTCGGCCTTGCGGCGTCTCACGCGGCGTACATCATATTCACTCCACTTGGCGTATTCTGGAATGAACACTGACGGTTGTCAGCCACCAAAACGTGGGAAAGGTGTGTAGTGGCCATGGCAGTGAGTAGATACAATGACCTTTCTTTTGACGGTTGGCAGTGCATCGCGGACTATTTCGACTCAAATGTCCAGTCTTTGGCCATTCCCACATGCTTAATATCAATCATGTGAGAATTGTCACATGCTGCCTTATCGAGCCTTAGTACCAGGGGTTAAAAACAGTCACATCTTGAAGCGAGGTGAAGCTAGATCGACAAGCTTAGTAGTTGGAGTTTTCATAGGATTCCTCCAACTCGTGAGGCAGTGGCCACTGTCGGGTGACGCAGTACTTTGTGCCAGACACGAGGTCGATCTCGCGCCGAACCCCACGATCGGGAGGGAGTTGGGATGGTGAGTGCTTAGACATCACATCCAAAACTTCCTGGACCAGGGCGTAAGCCGGGTCATTCGGGTTCTTGAGAATATCAGAACCCAGTCGCGTCGCACGCTGCTTCCGAAACTCCTCCAGGACGTCCTCGTCCATTACAGAGGAAGAGTTCGCTTCTTCAGAAATGGACTCCGGCCGTAGGAGTACCATCTCCGAGATCCCGCCGGCCTTTAGGTCGGCCAGAAAGTCTTTCATCGATATTTCTTCGAGATTCAGAAGTTATGACATCTCTGGTAGGGCCTCCAGCTGGACCGACCAAGACTTGACCTTGCGGCCAGGCTCGCCGTCGAAGATATGATACCATTCCTCGAGCGGCAGCGCCGAGGGCGACTTCACCGACTCCGAGCTTCGTCCCGAAGCTTCGGTCTTGACATTTTGTCGAGACTCTTGGCGTGGTACTCTGTTACCCACATCCGTCTTCTGGCGTACCCACTGCCTTATCTCGTCTCGGTATTGCGCCTAAGACCTGTACCTGCCCGTGTGGAACTGTGTTACCCACACTAGAGGTGCTATTAGCAACCTCCGCGCTAACCACGGTCTCCACCTCTCCGGTCTGTATTGCTGCGACTTGTTCGAGGTCTTCGTGCCGCTTGCCGTCATGTACGCCGAGGAAAGACGACAAGAAAAACGAGGAGGAAGCGTGAGTCTAGGAGATTGATGTATGTTAACTCTTCAATACAAACCGACCATTTCATAGAGTTGGCTGGTGTCTTCAAGCGCGCGCAGAGAATCAATCGCCCTGTTCCTTCTGGGAAGGAAGTATATTGGCCTTCCCGACGAAGGACCACTAAGTCTGTCAAGAACACGACGCACACCCGGATAGCTTGGTCACGGTACGCTCGCACATCAATCTCACCACAAGATCCCGCCAAGAGGAGGCGGCAAGCAACGGAAAGAGCTAGAACAGCACAAGAAAAGGATACACTCCCACGCGATCGGCTTGAACCAAGACTCGATCGCAGCACACCGACGACCGCGTGAAGAATGCCCGCGTGGCCGTCACCCTCCCAGACCCCGGAAGGAGCAACCAAGCTCCAAATCCCGCATTGGTCACCACTGAAATTCTTCACGAACACCGGAAGAGCGTAACCCGCCCTGCCGTCGGGTACACAAGGTGACAACAAGGTTTCGATCGCGCCAGATCAGCGAAGTACCCCTCCGATAGTCAGCAGTCCGGGCGTACCGTGCGCAAGCTTCGACCGCGTCAGCAATTTCGTGAAGCAGCTTCGCCACTAAAAGGTTCACGTGGACACTTGGGGTGCCTATGCAGAGCCGTCCTATGATGGGAAGTGGTACTTTGCAGTGTTTGTTGACGATGCAAGCCGGTTTGTGACGGTGTATCTCCTCGAGCATCGTTCCGAAGTCTATCAGAAGTTTGAGGAATATTATGAGCGCGTCAAGACGCAACAGCACGTACGGATGAAAGCGCTGAGATCGGATAATGCAAAGGAGTTCCAAAAGCTGAAAAGTACGTGCGAGTCAAACTTCGGAATGGAATTTGACAGCAGCATAAAGCACACGCCAGAGCAAAATGGTGTTGCAGAGCGAATGGTGAGTACCATCACGGAGCGAATGCGGTGCATACTGGTTCACTTCGACCTGCCAGAGATGTTGTGGGGAGAAGCTGCAATTACGGCAGCACATTGTGTGAACATAATCCCAAGTTCGGTACGAGTAATGGAGGTCCCGTACGCAGTTTGGCCCCGCGAGACTCCTGTTTACGCGAAGTTGCGAACTTTTGGCTGTGCAGTCCTGTCGTATGTGGACAAGGTTGAGATACGGAAACTGCAGGCAAAAGCTAGAGAGGCTGTATTCGTTGGCTTTTCAAGAGAGAAGAGAGGTTATCGCTTGCTTGACAGCAAGACGAACAAGGCCTTTTACAGTCACACAGTTGTGTTCTATGAGAATAAAGCCGGCCGCCAGCTTACTGATTCCTCGTCCGCACCAAGTGCGGTTCCAACCAGCGACTACTTTGATGTGGATCGCTCACTGGAAGATGAAATTGAGCCGATGCTTGATGAAATGCATCAAGGTGCTAGTGAAGAGGACACCGATGCAGATAGTCGTTCGACTGGTGGGGTCAACGACACCAGTGAAGATGACCGGACAGGTGGGGCAGATGAGAGAGATATCCGGTCAGGTGGGGCCAACAGTCAAGGTCCTTCTAGTTCTTGCACGGTGGCAGAACAAGATGAAGAAAAAGAGGTAGACCATTTGCGAGGTGCGCGCGTACCGAAAGAAAAAAGGGGACGAAAGAGAAAACGAACTGCGGAAGATAAAGAGGCACGAGCCGAGTGTGAAGACACTGGTAGTAGTGAACCTCCAGCCACAAAACGGCCCAATGTAGAGACAGAAGTGCCGAGTAGTGCAACAAGTCAGGAACGTCAACGAACGTCCACTTGTACTGCATTGCGCGAGTACATGGGATCGAAAGGCTCTCACTCTAAAGACCATCCAGTGACACGGAGTGGTTGAGTAAGTAAACCTTCTACGCGGTTTGGGGACTACGGGTATATTGCCTACGAGAATACCAATCCAGAAGAAGAAATTGGCTCTTTGCTGCCGGGATGGAAGAAAGCACGACCTGAGGTGCAGCATGCTTTGGCACATGAGTTGATCCTAGCTTGGTGGGAAGACTATTGCTGTCTTTCTACAGGTGAATTCATTGAGCCAGACAGCTTTGAAGAGGCAATGGAGAGTGAATACTCCAAGCAGTGAAAGAAGGCAACCGATGACGAGTTCAACTCCCTGATGCACAATGATACCTGGGAGCTGGTGCCTCAAAAGAAGAACATGAAAGTTCTGCAAAATCGGTGGATCTTTCTCATGCCATTGGAGGCGTTGAGAGATTCAAAGCGAGGTTTGTTATAAAAGGCATCATGCAGATCTATGGCATCGACTACTTAGAAGTGTACTCACCCGTTGTGAGGCTGGAGACACTGCGGGTCTTGTTGACACTCGCTGCTGTCTGGGACTATGAGGTACATCTGATGGATGCTATGACTGCGTTCTTGAACGGCAAGATCGATGTTGAAGTTTATATGGAGCAGTCCGAAGGCTACAAAGTAAAAGGCAAAGAGGACTGGGTTTGCCGACTGAAGAAAAGCATGTACGGCTTAAAGCAAGTTCGACTAGTATGGTATCAACTGCTCAAGACGTTCTTGGAGGAGCAGGTCTTCACGATGCTGCAGTCGGAGGCACGTGTTGCAGTGAAAGTTAATGATGGACAGTTGGTGTTCATTCCTCTCTACGTTGATGATTTAATCCTGTTTGCTCCGTCCTCCAGTGACGATTCCGACTATTCCGTCGATTTCAGCGCCATTTCGGCGCGATTGGGGACTGCTAGCTCGCACCGGCGCTCCGTCGTATCGTCCTTCGTGCCGCCGCCAACCGACCAATGGACGCCGCCCGTGCACCCCAAGAGCGCGGCGGACGCGGCCTCCATCCGCCGCACCGTGCGTCGCAATTCAATGGAGCTCATCAACAAAATGAAGCAGATGTTTCACGATCGGTTCGCAATGAAGGATCTCGGAGAGCTCCACTACATTTTGGGCTGGGAGATCACGCGGAACCGTGCAGAGAGGACAATGTTTATTAACAAGAAGAGGTATGCTGAGACGGTGTTCAAGCGATTCAATATGGAAAGTTGCAATGGCTGCAAGCCTCCGAGCACTAGCTGAGCAAGGTAATGTGTCCATCTGAGGATGATGAACGGAAGCTCATGAGTGCTAAGCCATATCGTGCCGTTGTCGGCAGTTTGACGTATTTGATGCTTGGAACTCGCCCAGATTTGGCCTATCTCGTGAGAGAATGTAGCCAATGTCTGGAGAACCCGGAATATTGCATTGGACAGCGGCAAAACGTGGCTTGCGCTACTTGAAAGAAACAGTTGACTGGGGTATTCGGCTCGGTGGAGCAGTGTGGACAGGTCAAAAGCTTGATGGTCATCTGAAGGCTTATGTAGATGCTGATTTTGCCAATCGTGTTGATGACAGAAAGTCTGTTGCAGGCTACGTGACTCAATTTTGTGGTAGTATCATTTCGTGGAGCAGCAAGACAGAGAAGACTGTCGCCCTGCACACGACAGAGGCTGAATACATGGCACTGAGTTTGTTGGTGCAGGAGGTGGTGCACTTACGCCAAATGCTGAAGGAGCTGCTAGTGAAACAGCAGCAATCATCTCAAGTCTTTGTCGATAATGAAAGTGCAAAGAAACTTGCCAACAATCCTGTTTTTCACTCGAGAACTAAGCACATCGACGTGCGTCACCACTTCGTGCGTGAGCGCATTGAGCTGAAGGAGATCGACGTGCTTCGAGTACTTGGAGTTAACAACGTGGCTGATGTTTTTACAAAGCCATTGGCACGACCAGCATTTGAGAAGCATCGAGTTACAATGGGATTATTACCAAGAGCAAGATTTAAAGCAGCAAGTTGATGGGAATCCGTAGGTGGGGTTGTTGAGGAGTTATACTGATCCCCACTATTTTGTAGTGGGAGAAAACCCGTAAGACAAAATAGACAGGGAGAACCTAAGAGAAGAGCGAGCTCAGTTGAGAATATACCAAGAGCCCCAGAGGTGGCATTTGCTGCCCAGCTTTGTGTTGCTGTCGTTTTCTTCTCTGCGCACTCACCACTTCGCTTCAGATTGTATACGGAACTGATCAGGTTTTGTTTAGGTTTTTATACTACGTGTTTGTATTGACAAACCATATGTTTAGCGGGTGCGAGGATCGAAGACGCAGCAAACCCGCGCGGGGTGCCCGCGAAGCAGGGCCGCGTGGTATTTGCGTAGGCGGGCCCAGCGACAAGCTCACCAGTGAACGGACACGTTGTCGCGACTGGAGGTTGTTTTTCTTCTGCGGGGTCTGGGGTGCAAGTTGCACCCCCAGAAACCTGTTCAAATCTCTGATCAGTTCCGTTTTCGATCCATTCTGGAGCTAATCACTGCGACGACACTGTTGTCTAGCTCTGCTGCGCTCCGACCACATGCCTAGACTTCGACTACTGCAGCGAACAAGATGAAGCGTATCCGGTAGCAGCACCAACCGACCGGGGTTTTTCTGAAGCTGCCAATTTTGATTTTGCGGTACTTCGCAGTGAATGAGAGCGCAGTAATGACGTAGTTCACGCTCACCGCTTCCTGTCTCGTCGGCTTTTGGGGCTACGAGTGAAGTCGATCGCATCCAGAAAGCAGCAAGCTATCACGCACCACTTTAAATCTTGATGGAAGGTATGGATCTTGAACGAAGCTTGACGGAGCGGAGGGAGGACAGCACTCTGGACGAGACCGGAGCGAGGACACTTGACCACTTGAGGGGAAGAAGGAAGATTCGAAAGTGATTGATTGATCAGAGTTACTTTAGCTAGCCTACCACATAGACACGCAGCTTGCGTCCAATCATTCTACTCGTCCAATCATTGGTGGCGTAATCGACTTACCGTAATCACCGTAATCATCGTGGCTTCGGATTGGACCGGTTCGGGCTAACCGGTTCACGGTCAATAACCGATACCAAACCGGTAACCCTCAATACGCCCCCTCAATGCGAAGTCCCACGAATGCCGAGAGCCGTCGTCAGATCCATGTGGCGAGGTCCCGCAAGCGCCTTCGTCATGATGTCCGCCAGCATCACAGAAGTTTCGCGATACTCGAGCTTCACTTCACCGCGCTTCACTTCGTCGCGGATGTGGTGGTACTTGATGTCGATGTGCTTAGCGCGGCCGTGGTTCACCGGGTTCTTCGTCATCTTGATGCACGACTGGTTATCTTCACGGATCTTGAGTTCGGGGCCAGTCTCGTTGGCAGCATCAAGGATCTCGCACAGCAGGCGATGAATCCATTTTCCTTCTTGGATCGCCAGACTCAGCGCGATGTATTCCGCCTCGCTCGTAGATAGCGAAACACTTGACTGCTTCTTGCTGCCCCAGCTCACAGGCGCACCGAGTAGCATGAACGTGTAGCCCGAAGTCGACTTGCGGTCCGCCAGGTCGCCTGCCCAGTCCGCGTCCGAGTAGCCACGAAAGTCGATCTTGTCGCCCGGCTTGAAGAAGATGCCATGCGTCTTGGTGCCTTGCAGGTAGCGAAAGATGCGCTTGACCGCAACCCAGTGTTCCTCTTGGGGGATCTCCATGAAGCGCGACACATAGCCAACGGCGTACGCGATGTCCGGGCGCGTGGCGGTCATCAGGTGCATCAAGGCACCAACAGCTTTGCGAAATGGGGCGTTGACCTTGGTCGCCGCGTCGCTTGGAACCAGTCGAGTGCTCATGTCCACCGGACTCACCACGGCCTTGCACTCGTCCATGGCGAAGCGCTTGAGGATGTCGTCCACATATCGCCGCTGACACATGGTCTCGCTGCCGTCCGGGCCGTCCACCAGCTCGATCACAAGAACAAACGCACACTTGCCGCTGTCGGTCATCTCGAAGCGCGTCTTCAGGTCTGTCTTCGTGCGCGAGATCAGCTCGGGCGAACTCCCGGTAATCAGCACGTCATCAAAGTACACTAGCACGAGCTCGCATTGACCGTCCACGACCTTGATGTAGAGGCACGGATCGAAGGCCGACACTTGAAACCCAATCGAGCACACAAACTCGTCGAAGGTCTCGTTCCACACGCGCGAAGCTTGCTTGAGACCGTAGATCGCCTTCACCAATTCCAGGCAGTCGAAGTCGCCATCCAGCTCAACACCTTCAGGGACCACGCAGAACACTAGTTCCTTCATTATCCGATACAGGAATGCGGTCACCACGTCGAGTTGGTCGAGGGGCCATCCAAAGTATTTGGCAATGGCGATGACCATGCGCAGCGTCATGTATTTGACCACCGGCGAGAACGTCTCCGTGTAGTCGATGCCGTACTTCTGCTTGAAACCCTTGGCCACGAGGCGCGCTTTGTACTTCTCGATGGATCCGTCCGCTTTGCGCTTGATCTTGAACACCCACTTGGTTCCAATGGCGCGTTGTCCGTTGGGCAGCTTGGCAGCACGAAACACACCACGGAGTCGCATCGATTTGAGCTCCGCACGAATCGCCTTGCGCCAGTGCACTTGGTCCGGACCGTTCACTGCTTCTTGGAATGTCTTTGGCTCCGAGAGATCCACTGCAGCTTCAACAGTGTTGGCACTTGCACGCCAAAACACGTGAGGCGTCGAGTCTTCATCTTGGTCCCCAGACTTTTCTTCTTCATCTTCATGTGGCGAGGAGTTGTCCGGCGCGCTTGCTTCTTCCGGTCCAACTCGGTGACGTACAGCGCGCGGTCTTCTCACAGGTTCATCGTCTTCACTTGAGCGATTCTTGCGCTCTCCCGCCTGCTTGTAGTCCGTCTGCGGAGGACCATTATCTTCAATGTCGAGCGAGTCGAGGTTCAGGTCGTCGACATCTTCATCGGAGATAATCCAAAGGTTGATTCGTCGAAGTTGACATCGCGACTGATAACCACCTGCCCCGCCTCGATGTCATAAAGTCGATACGCCTTGGACACTTCTTCGTAGCCGAGGAACAGTCCGGCGCGAGCCTTGGGGTCCCACTTGAGTCGTTTTTCCTTCGGAGTCAAAACGTACGTCCGGCAGCCAAATACACGCATGTGCTTGACACTTGGCTTGGACTTGTGCGCGATCTCGAACGGAGTCTTGTGCTCGATCTTGGGGACGGCAGCCGATTTTTCACGTAGATGGCCGTCATCGCCGCCTCAGCCCAGAAACACTTGTCCAGCTTAACATACTGCGGTCGATCGTGACGATGGTCCGGATGGCGCGCTCTGCTGTGCCGTTGGTCTGGTGCGCGTACGGGGCCGTGGTTTGCTGCTCGATACCTTGATCTTCGTAGAAGGCCTTGAGCGAGTTGGTCGCAAACTCACGAGCTCCGTCGTGTCGCACAAACTTGACCTTCTTGCCGAATTGCGTCTGCACCTTGGTGATGTACTTCTTGATGCAATCTTCGCTCTCCGACTTGACACGCAGACAGAAACCCTTCATGCATCCGCTGGCTTCGTCCACGATCAGCAGTAGATACTTGCTGCCGCCCAGCGAGATTTTCTCCATGGGTCCGCAGATGTCGAAGTGGAGCAGCTCAAACGTGTCGTAGCGATGCTTGTCACGGTTGCTTGAAACGGTTTTTGGACCATCTTCCCTTGCTGGCAACCGCGACACATGCTTGGTCCACTCGACTTGGAGGGTGCCGTCGCGTCCTTGATCATGTTGTTGTCGACCATCTTGCGAAGCACCTCCACCGGAGCATGACCCATACGCGCGTGCAGGTCGACTGTTCTTCCACTTGTCGCCGCATTCGCCGATCGCTGAGGCGTCCGAAGCCAGTAGAGGCCATCCACGAGGTCCGCCGTCGCCACCACTTGGTTCGAACCCTTGCGCGAAACGTGCATGTTGGTGCCGTCGAACACCACTTGGAACTTGCCGTGCTTGTTGATCTGCGGCACCGAGAGCAGATTCTTGCTCATGTCCGGCACGTACAGCGCGTTCTTGATCTCGATCTCGCGCTCGTCGCCGTTGGGCAGAACCACTCGTTCCACGATGGTTCCCACACCCTTGATGGCCGCTTTGTTGCCGTCGGCCACCGAAACTCCACCTTCATCTCGCTCGATCAAGTGAGCGAACTTGGACTTGTCATTGCAGATGTGGTGCGTTGCGCCGCTGTCGACCGCCCACATCCCGGACACATTCTTTCCCGTCGAAACTCCACACTCCAGGAAATCGCGAACGCCACTCGATCGTAGTCGTAGTCGTCGCTGTCGTTTCTCCACTGGATGTTGTTGGCCCTGCGTCCACCATTGCCGCCGCGTCATGGCCCTCGGTTTTCATCCTTCTGCTTGGTCCAGCACTTGGCAACCGTGTGCCTCAATTTCCCGCAGTACGTGCACTGGCGAGACTCTCGGTCGGTCGTGAACACTTTGGCCGCGTCCTCCGTTTTCACCGTCGCCGTCTTCTCGCCTTGCTGCTTGATGTGCTCGTTCGTGAGCACCTTCACAACGTCTTGCGTGCGTAGCTCTGCTATGCTCATCTCCAGGTTCAGTACGACGTTCTCGTAGCTCTTGGGAGACTGCGCAACAAGCAGATCGCCACGTCTTCATCCTCCATCTTGGCGCCGATGCTGCTGAGCTTGGCGTTGATGTTGAGGACCTCATTGCAGTGATGCAAGACATTCCCGCCTTCCGACATCTCCATGCTGAAGAGCTGCCGCTTCAAGTAGAAGCGACCAGCCTTCTGCGATCCATCGTACTGCGTCTTCAGGTGCGACTACGCAACCCACGCTTCCTCGCAGTCGTCGACCACATGGTGGTAGTCCGCGTCCATGTGGAGCAGCATCAGTCCGAACGCGATGTTGCTCGACTTGACGTAGTCGTCCTTGGCCCGCGAGTCGGTGAAGCTTGGCGTCGTCTCCCGGTTCACGACTCGCCACACCGACTTGGTCAGGAACACGCCACGCATGTAGCGGTTCCACGTCGCGTAGTTGTCTCCGTTGAACTTGTCGATGGAGACCTTGGTGCTGGCATCGTGGGCAGAGGACATGGTGCTTGGGCTCATAACCTGATGGTTGGTTTGGATCTTGAACGAAGCTTGACGGAGCGGAGGGAGGACAGCACTCTGGACGAGACTGGAGCAAGGACACTTGACCACTTGAGGGGAAGAAAGAAGATTCGAAAGTGATTGATTGATCAGAGTTACTTTAGCTAGCCTACCACATAGACACGCAGTTTGCGTCCAATCATTCTACTCGTCCAATCATTGGTGGCGTAATCGACTTACCGTAATCACCGTAATCATCGTGGGTTCGGATTGGACCGGTTCGGGCTAACCGGTTCACGGTCAATAACCGATACCAAACAGGTAACCCTCAATAAATCTGTTTAATATTGCCGATATCTGCTTGCAGAATGCAATCACTTATCAGTACTGAGAGATGCCAAAATCTGATCACTTATCATTTCATATCAATTAAGAAGGGCTCAATTTTGGGTGGGACGACTGTACCGGTATACATGTTTACATTACCGGTATGCAATAATTTGACGGGCGTTACTGCAACATAATTTCGACATCATGACAGCTCTTACCGCAACATAACAGGCTTCCGCAACACAACAACCTCAACCCGAAAAACAGAAGAGTGCATCTAATTCGTTGAAATCTCTTTCAGTACCATCTTTTCATTGGCTAAATATATCTTGCCGATCAGATTCCCCTTCTCTTCAAAGCAGCATCATCATTTCCTCCATCTTGACAAGCATGGCGGAGCCCCACATGAAGACGGCGGGTGTGGCCCCATACATCCGCATCGACCCCAATGTTCCAGCTAGCGCCATCGCGCCCACTGACGCTGTGGTGGCCGAGTTCAAACAGCTCAAGATGCGGCGCAAGTACCGCTACGTGTTCTTCCGCATCGACGGCGACAAGGTGGTCGTGGCCGACACGGCGCCCCCTCCGCCTCGTTCGCCGACTTCAACGCCGCGCTGCCTGACTCGGACTGTCGCTACGCCGTGTACGACCACGAGTTCCTGACGGCCGACGGTCGCAAGACCAGCAAGCTCTTCTTCGTCACGTGGATCCCGCAGAACTCGCACCCGGGTTTCAAGATGGCCTACACGCACGCCAAGAGCGCCGTGCAGAGCGTGTGCGAGGGCTGCTTCGAGGTCAGCGCCGTCGTCAAGAAGGAGGTGGCGCAGGGTATGGACATCGCGGACGGACACGCCTCCGACTCGGACAGCGAGTTCGAGGATGACTAAGGGCAGAGTTAACATTACAGTAGGTAGGTGACACAATGTCGTTGCTTTGCTCCTACAGGTTACGGTGGCCATATTCATTTTGACGACGTGGCCTTGAGGTGCTGTCGCTGCTTGTTGCGCATCGCCAGCATTTGCTTCTTGAGCGCGCGCTCCGCCTCGAGGGTCATACGCTTGCGCTCCTTCTCGCGGTGCTCCTGGGCCTCGTGTTCCACGCGCTTGCGCTTCTCGTTGCGAGCCCTGTCCACGGCGCGGGTGTGCTTGATATACACGAACCGCGTGTACTCCTGTGTGAGCATGCGCAGCACCGCCACGCCCGGCCCACTGCGGTGGACGAGCATGTCGTGAGCGGTCTCCATTTCGTGAGCGCGTACGAATCGTAGGGACGCACGACGTGCATTGCTTCGTTGAAAAGAGACTGGACTGCCGGCGTCACAAGCGGGCTGTTTATCGACTTTGGCGATCGCGCGGTAGAAGCAGCAACCAGGGTGGGTGCAGGGTTTTCTGTTCCAGGCGTCACTTTGACGACACCATTGGTATCGGGTTTTGTATCCGCTGGCGCTGTCGTTGTATCTGCAGCCGTATTTTCAGACGAGGTGGTCCCACCATTTACAGTAGCCTCCGAAGCATTTGCGATGACTTTGCTGGCGGGCGAAGGAGCCTTTTCTGCATGTAGTTGCTTGTTTGCCGGAGAAGTAGCCGAGATCGGAGCTGCCGCCGGCTTTAAAGTTGAACTACCGACAAGGCGTATGATTTGCGCAACACAAGCAAGCCACCTTGTCGTGCGCTGGACATTGATCCGATCCATCTTCGGTGGCCCCAATGCCTGCTGAGCTGCTGCATGTTGTACCGACACACTGTTGTTTGGTCTCCAACTATCCATCGATTTCGGTGGTTTGCGGGAGGATGAAGTCGATGTGGTGCCGTACGAATAGCCACTATACCCTTTGGCACCGACAGGGTTAATGTAGCAGCCATTCTGCACAAACTTGCTCTCCTTTTTCTCGAAATCTAACCTCTTCGCTTCCTTGCGGGACGCAATGAGACCACGTGCGTCAACTGGAGCTTGGCACACGCCACAAATAATGTCATCGGTCATGCTTGGGAGACCCTTAGGCAGGGTGATGTCTTTTCGCACTCCGTCCTGCACGATCGATATCGCCTTTCGCTTCTTCTTAGTAATATTCCCCGCCACTGGCAAATATCGTTCGCGTTCGCGAGTGTTGGCCAGGCGCTTCGTGCATCTCCAGTGTTGGACGTGAGGAATAGCAGATTCGTCACCTCCAGTGCAATAGAACAGGTGCTGCCGCTCATGAAAAGGGTCTAGACACACATCACAAGCGTACTGCTGGCTGAACGGGCCAGGGTACTTGGTCGCGTACCTCGGCGGGTTAAACACTCTCTCGAGTCGGCGAAACAGCTTCTTATCATCAACGATGTCTTGGGCTGGGGTCGGTGGCAGAGCGTACACCTTTTCTAGTTGTGGGACGTGACTCAAGAAGAATTGAAGTACCTGGAGATGTTTTACGTTGTAGTCGGCCGGCTCCGCTTTGCTGGTACGCAGGCCCTTGTTGCAGTACCCAACCACCAAGGTCGCCAGGTCGCGAATCACCGCAGAAGCACTGGTATACGTCGGCATGTGCTTTGCAACAGTGCCAAATCGACGCATGTCATCTCGTCCCACAAGCAACCGAATGGGGCGCGTAATTAACTTCGCTAAAAGATCACCAATATCTTCTGTACACTCGCGATGTCGGTCACAGTACGCGTGAAATTGCGGAATTCCAGCACTCCGAAGCTCTACGTATCCATTTCCTTGGTGGGCGCACATGGCATGAAAACACCGTGCGCAGTTGACGCGCCGGCATTGTATACGAACCCCAGCAGTCGATTGGCAGAAGCAGCACTCGCTCGGAGGCAGCTCTCGCATCAATATTTCGTCAGCACCCGGCATCCCCTTTTGACCTCTTCATCGACAACCCCATTCTTCTCAGCCTCGCCATCTGCGCTATCTGTCGATGTTTCCTTCTCCAACTCTTTCTTCTTCGGCGGCGTCTCAATCCGCTCGCAAGTGCTCTCCTTGGCCGTGTGGGCAGCCAACCGGCGTGGATCCCAATTGATGCACAGCACGTGGCCAAACTTCACCGCCTCCGAAGGCTCTTTATCACCGTCCAACTCGCCACATCGACTCCAAAATGCGTCTGCCGTCGTCTTCACAACCTTCAGCGCTGCTTCACCACCTGCCTTCCCGCAATACACGCACTTGGCCGCCCGTCGCTCGACTCCACGTCGACAGCAGTCACACTTCCAATCAGAGCTCTTCATTGCTTCGTCTTCCTTCACTGTATCCGCACTGGTTTCACCCCCTCCGTCTTCTGCAGCTGGCAACACGTCGGCGTAGCAGCTCTCGTGGACTGCGACTTTGCAGCCCGCGCATACGCGCAATTCGTCGACTCGAGGGGCGCTTTCCACGTGGTGACACTCACAACACTTTGGATCCTGTTCTGACTCTGGTTTCTGCTCCATTGCGACGTCCTCAGAGGCGCTAGGTACCTCTTTTTCTAAGGTGCCCTGCGCGCCAACCGCCGCGTCGACGTCGCATTCGGATTTCTCGGGTTCTACGGCCTCCATGGCGACGTCGGAGGCCGCATTAAACGCATCGACGTCCTGCGCATCTTCTGCTGTATTGAATGCGGCTCTGGACCCGCCGAGGCGGCTCTGGACGTGTCCGCAACCTCCGTCTCTTTAGGCGACTGCATCGGAGACAGCCGTTCTTGAGATACCTGCGCCCCCATCGCAATTTGTCTGGAGCCGGGTATAGGGGAATTTTGTCTGGATCAGGGAAAATTCGGGTAAACTGGAGCAGGGAATAGGGAAATATATTTTGTGATTTGAGCCGGACTATTTTGATGACTGAAAGTTGAAGCGCCACTGCTAGCTGAAGTCCCTGTCCGGGAAGAGTTTGGGTGCGATGAGCGTCCAGGAGAAGAGGAGGATCGTGACCCATTGCGCGACGATCTTGACCCACATGGAGACGTCGTTGGATGAGCTGCAATAGTACAAAGTGGTTGTGTTAGATGGCGGATTTAGGGCAATGCAGGATTGTGTCGTACCCATCAGCAGAGTCCCAGTCTGTGAGAACCATGGCCATGTACAGTCCGGCGAGGCACATCATACTGTAGAACTGCCACGGTTCATGAACGAGTTCTCGAGTTGGCTGAGAAGGCTCGACGCTTGTTCCCGCTGGAGCTAGTGTGGGGCTTTCGTCCGTGTGTTGGGCAGCGTGCACGTCGACGACAACGACGCCAGCGAATTGATGGTGGTCGTCACTAACCGGTCGAGCGATAGGGTAGTTTCTATGTGGTGGTGCTCGTCTGTGGTGAACGAGCAGCTTGGCGGCTGCACTAGAGGTGCGCCAGCTTGTCCACGTCATCGCAAAGGCTGCTATCACCGCATTGACAATCATACTTACGTTATCGGTATTTGCAGATTCTTCGTCTTCTGGAGAAGTTGGTGGACGATGACGGTGTTCACAGCTTTTGTCTGGATTGCTAACTAGTGCTTGCCAGCACATGAGAACCAAGTAGGCTGAGATTGCGCATGGTGGTAGCAAGCCCACCTCCAGCCAATTGGAGACTGAAAGGATGAACGAACATATCAGTGCCCACCATCTAAATGGTCTACGATACAGAACAAACCTTACCGCATATAATAATTAAAAGACCGGCAGCTACGCTCGTGATAGTCGTGAACGCAACCCCCAGGGAACAATCCCCAAAACGTATGTACTGAGCATCATTGTGCACAATTCGTGAGTCAAAACACGACAAGCATGCGTTTCTGACAGGTTACACACTAACCAAGTAGGCGATGCCAACACCTACAGCAACAAGTGAGCCCACACACCCACCCAAGAAGGCTGTTTTCCTGCGAAGTCAAACCTTTTAGGCATTGCACCTTACACGAGGGCATCGCAGAACTGTCGTAGCGTACCACAAGCACACGCTTCCGACACATAATCCCTTGCTCACATCACCCTGCGCCTTGTTTTCTTCGGCACGTCCAATCCCTTCTAGCACTATATCTCGCACTTGATCTAATAGTTGACGCAGTTGGTGGAAGTGGGGAAGAAATAGTTAGTCTTCGGGGAGTAGTATTGTCCAGCAAAAATTCTCAGTCTCACATGAAACGCTGACAATGGAGAAGATCTGAAAGAAGATGAAAAATCCGGACGCGACTCTCGAGAAAGTCACATACCCGTCAAAGAAGACTAAACATCATACATTCCACAGATATGAGTGAGTGCACATTTAAGCTCATCCCGATGCAGGAGATTGCACCGTTCGGGATGTAGAAGGAACCAACGAGCAGTGCGATCAACACTGGTAGCTCGATCCAAATTAAAATCATCAAAGCACGTGCGCGTGGCTGCACCCAGCCAAAACGACTTAGCAGTGCGCGCAGCAAGAAGAAGATTGAGATGCTGAAGCTGGCACGGAAGATGATCTGGTTGCCCTGGCATGATGCGTTGTCGGTGTGATCACAGTCGCTGAATGTCCCGAACGAAGAGAGTAAACCTGCAACGAGCAACGATTAGAGAGCACATTGACCTCCCAGCATGACCACTCACCTCTGCCGATGGTCTTGAACATGGTCGCGAAGATGGCGTTGCAGAAGAACAGCGCCATGTAGAGTCCCCGCAGCCAATTGATCTCAATCCTGAACAGTGGGGCATCGTGGTCGTCGGTGTATCGTCAAATTCGTCCAGGCGAGTCCAGTGCTACAATCAGCCCTTCCAGCCTCCCCGCTCCTCAGAAGTGCAATCCATGTCAAAGCAGTAAATATAGCGACCTTTCAACATCAGTTTTCGCAGGTCCAATAAAGTGGTACACATTCATTTTCACAATACCCGCTGGGCTTTTTGTGGTGCCAGTGGCCACTCACACATTCTCGGGCACCGAACCATCGGATCAAGGTAGAACTCTACATCTCTTCCTCTATGACACACCGGAGTGCATGACTAACCACTACTCGTACAGGGGCTGGCGATGGCGACCAAGAGAGGACGGTCTCTGTCCTCAACGGACGACTCGCCGCCTTCCAAGCGCACGCAGAACAACGAGACCGCTTTTAATACCGGAGACTATCAACTAAATCTCCATCCCAATGTCACCAACGAAGCTACAACTGCAGTCCATACTAATTCTATAGTATCCGAGAGTTCTGATCCAATTGCAGAGGCTCCAGTGGCTCCAGTGGAAGCTCAAGAAAATGCCCAACAGGATGTTGAGACGATGTTGGAGGCAAATGAGAACCTGGTGCCGACTGTGGGGTTGATGGTGGTCGCACCGGAGTTTAACGCGGCCTATGCCTCGTGGGAGGCCTTTGATGCAGAGCTGAAGGAGTACGCTAAGGCCACGTACCAGCTGTATGTGATCCGCTCGACGACGTCGGTGAAGCGCCGCAATTTGAAGATCGCAGAGAGTGTGGCGAGAGGAGACACTACTCATGCTGCTTTGTTGGGGAAGGGATTGGAGGTGGGAGGTCCAGATGTGAATGCGGAGCAAGCGGCGGAGCGGACGTTCATCCCCGAACAGTTCCAGTGGTACTCCAAATCGCTCAAGTGTACACACGGTTGGAAAGACCGCCATCGCGGCACTGGGAAGCGGGGTTCTGGAGTGGTGAGATCGACGAGTTGTCCTGCCAAGATGTGCGTGACACTTCAGCATCGAGGAGCGGGCCCTGACGGCTGGAAAGTGGTTGTGACCAAGCACGTGCGGACGCATAACCACCAGCTATCCAAGGAGCTGTATCTGTACTACACTGAGAATCGGCGCATCTACGATCCTGAACTACTTGCTGCAGTTGGTGATGGATCTGCTGCTGCGACCGGGACCGCGACATCCTCCAATACCTTGGTCAATGCCCACTTGACATCCTTGATGGACCAGGCAAATCAACGAGCTGGGTTTTCCGCATCCTCACATCCAGTGAAGATGCAACTGCGCAGCAAGCTTCGTCGATGACATTTGTTGTGTCTGAGGCATTAGCTTCGTCAACTTCTGTTTCAAACGGAACCACTCCAGACGACCGCACAAATCAACTTGTGGCACTTCCCGAAGCAAGCAAAGGCAACTTTGTCATCCGACCACGCATCAGGACTGGGACGCCGTTAACAGCGATGCCCCCTCTAGGAGCAATGGTTTTGACACCGGGGACGATCCCTTCCAAAGCGATGGATGGTGGAGGCTTTTGTGTACCTCGAGTGTCGGTGAAGGTGCACCCGTCGTGGGACGCTTTCCATGACTACGTTGCGCAATACTCGTTTGATACAGCTCAAGTGTTTCGCACTCGATCAACTGTGTCTGTTGCTGCGAGGAACGCAAAATCCTAACATCCGTGACAACTAAGGCGGGAGCGCACAGACGTGATGTAGCAAGTTACGCTGCCTCATCACCAACGTCACGCCTGATACCAGAGGAGTACAAATGGTTCTCGAAGCTGCTAATTTGCACATACGGTTGGAAGCGCAGAGCACGAATCAAGGATTCTCGTCTTGCTGGCGAACGTAGTGAAGGTGGCCCATGCCCAGCTATGTTGCTTGCTCGGATGGAGCGCAACGTAGATGGTGAATGGAACGTCGTGATTAACCGCCAAGTGCAGGAGCACAATCACAAATTGAATGGCCATGTTGAGGAAACTGATGGAAGAAGCCACGAAGCAGTTGCAGCTATTATTGGTGATACTATTCGGGAGCTGGTGACGGCACCATCATTTGATTCAACCCCAACTCAGTCTTCTCAAAGCGCAGATACGGCCGTTGAATTGGAATGTGAAACAATAACCACTGAAACAAGCGTCGGAAACACGACTGCGCCGCCTGATGAACATCGCGAGATCGTCGTGCGTGTTCCCAAGCTCCAATCCATGTTTAATTCCTGGGATGATTTCCATGCGAGTCTTAAAGCTTACTCTGATTCCACTTACCAGCTTTACCGCACGAGGACGACAAGTTCTACAAAGGGGAGAAACAAAAAGATTGCACAGATGAAGCGAGGTGGAGATGATAGCGCCGAAGGCAATTGCGGCAGCATAAGTGACCCCGAGACTACCTTGAGCGGAGCTAACGCAGCACGCAAAATTCCTGAATCATGGCGATGGTACTCGAAGACTCTGACGTGTACCCATGGCTGGAAGGAGCGGAACCGTGGAACAGGGAAGCGCAGTGCGCACGGTGTGCGTTCAACGGCCTGTCCTGTGAAGATTTGCGCCACCGTGCAACTTGTGAATCCGACCTCACGGCTGGAAAACGATACTGAATCTGGCGAAAACAACGGTTTGTCTAACAATTGCTGGCGCGTTGTGGTGACAAAGCATGTAGTGGATCACAATCACAATTTGTCGCAGGAGTTGTATCAGCACTACTGCGAGAACCGTCGAATTTACGACCCAGAACTACTCGCGATCGATGCATCAAATGAGGGTGCTGTGGTTAAGCGTAAGGTATACCAAAACCCTGAACATGGCACAATATCTGGTGATCATCGCACCTTGCCGAGTGCCCAACCTGACGGAGACAAAATAGCTTCTCCATCCCCTATGTTTTCCACACAGCTAGAAGCAGGGCTAACAGAAGCTGTAAACCATGTGCAACTATTCGGGTCTCCTGGCAACAACCATGGAGTCGGAATTGGTGGAAATGGAGCGACCACCATGCAACAATCTACTGCCGCGATGTCTGGCTTCGTTGGTGGGACTCAACAAGTTGTGCCGTCAGTTGTTCTACTACCGTACAGCACTCCTTCCTCTTACCTGCCAGGCCAAATGCAATCTTCAGTTCAGCAGCAACAACAGCAGCAACAGCATTATGAAGAGGAGAAACGACAGTATCGGCAGCATGACGAATTCGTTCAAGTCCAGGCAACATTTGCTGGTAATATGGCTGAAGTCCAGCCCAAAAGAGGGAATGCAGGGAATGAGGGTGCAGCTACATTGGCAGGTATTGCTATGCCAGCCAATATTGTGCTGCTCAACGACACCGGGGTTACCACATCGAGTGCATTCCATCGATCAGGCTCAAATGTTTCCTGTCGAGTGCACGGATCCTCATCCGGAACAATCACAGCGGACAACGACGTTGCTGCGAAGGCTACTGCTGCGCAATGTACGTGCTTCCGGGTCGCAGGATCTGGCAACTACGTTGCGATTATTCCTGCTAGCGATCCTCTAGCCCCTGCTGAGACAGGTTTCGATGCAGATGACGAGTCAATGTTGTATGCAGAAGACACGGAGGGGGTCTGGCAACCTTCGGTGAACGTTGAGATTGAAAAAGTATCAACCGAGAACGGTGAGGTGATTTGGCGCGTGCCGCGTTTAGTGCGCCGATACCCCACGTGGGACGCCTTTCACAAGTACCTGGACGCGTACTCGGCCTCAACGTTCCAGTTGTATCGTGTTCGCACGACGTACTCGGTGAAATCACGCAACACGCGCCTTCGTCAACTTGCTGCTAGCCGAGGACTTGCTGTGCGTGAGGGTGAAAACGGTGATCCAATGGAGACTGGGAAAGAAGGTGTCCACGGTTTGTCTCGGGCTCACCTTGTGCCAGAACGATTTGAATGGTACTCCAAAACCTTCTTGTGCACACACGGCTGGAAGCGCCGTAGCCGTGGAAGTGGTCAGCGCGTCAGTCACAATGTTCGTGCGACTGAGTGTCCCGCCAAGGTGTGCGCCACTCTTCAACGTATTGACAGTGCGGCCACCTGGAGTGTTGTAGTCACAAAGCATTTGACTGAGCACAACCACGAAGTCTCGGGGTGCTCTACCAGCAGTATTCCGAAGTTCGACGCGTGAAAGACCCCGAGATTCTAGCGCAGGCTCAGCAGCTTTGGCGGGGTGGGGCTACTCGTCGCCGGGTGTTTGAGTTCCTCAAGGAGCAATCTCCGAATCGTGTCATTCTCATGAAGGATATCCACAATCTTGTGCAGCGGTGGCAATCTCAAGAGAGCCGCCCCCGACAGGATCGCCAACAGGACGACGACGAACAGGAGCGACCAAGTGAGAACTCGCCACCTATCGTGTCAGCGGCTGGTAGCCATGGCGATGAAAGCGCACCTTGGTTGTAATCTATCCTCATCTTTTTTGACAGGCCGAATCGATGGAAACTGCTGATGAATGGAGGGACACTACTCGTTTTGCATTGAAGGGGTCTGGCGAGGTGTTTAAGATCGAAGATGTCTTCGATGTATTTCCAAGGTGGTGATTTTGTGGAGCTCTTGAGTGCACAGGGCAAGACGCCTGGTGCGGCGTGGAAGCTGCAGGGCAGGATCTCCAAGACGTTCGATAAGGGGATAAGGGGCAATGCATTCCAGCTCGACGGTAGCTCCGAGACCAAGATGCAGCTGCCTAAAGCCGCGTCATCGGCACTGGGGCTTGCGCAGAGGTTTGTCGTTTTACAGCTCCTGGTGCCATTCACGCGATCATTTTCTGTGGAGATCTGCTTCTCCGACTTTCAAAAGGTGCGTCGCCGATTTGTCGTGGCCTCCGCTTTTCGCGAAACAGCTCGTACAGCGCTACACGTACAGCTTTCTTTGGGCGCCGCTGATGTGCCTCGAGACCAGTGGGCCAATCTTGTGTTTGATCTTCAATCCTTGTCGGAGATGCATTTTCCGGACACCGGCTACCGCTCAATGGAGTCCATTTGCGTTGGAGGCAGTTGCCGTCTTAAGCGAATTTTCACAATGAAAGATGCCCCTACACCATCGCGCGGTTCACAGGCTGTCAAACTTGCGGACATACGTGATATTCCCAAGCAGTTTGTGTTCTCCGCGACGCAGCGTGGGGCTAGTGGATCAGCGCCACTGCCGACGTTGTACTTTGGGTTGGAGTCCGCTTCAAATTTCAGTATTGGCATACATCGAGTTGTTGGTACTGCCGACATCACCATTGTCAAGGGTGGAACTCCGAAGTCTTCCCGCCGCAGCCAAACTGCACCTGTGAAAGCTCAGACCAAATCAGCAAAAGGGGTACGAGTGGTACGTCCTGCGAGTGGATTGCTTCAGCGCAAAGCGTTGGCGCAGCCACAATCTGCAACTCATTCGGAGGCTGGCGATGACGAAACAGTCGACGCAGGACAGCAGCGTTTACGCACAGCTGTCAGAGTGAGCACCACAGGCAGTAAACTTCGCCAGCCGCAATCCAGGCTCGGTAAGGTGGTGATAGCGAAGAAGACAACACCCTTTCAGGAGATTGATCCTCCGTTTTTAGGCGTTAATGCTAGCTCTAGCAGAAGAGCTTTCGAGGTGGAGCAGTGCCCTGAACTGACAGATATCAACTTGCCTAGAAGTTTATCACCTCGTCAAGGAAGCAGATTATATGAGGACAAGAACGAAGAGATAAGAAGATTCGCAGTTTCGCCTACGCAGACAGAAAACACGTCTCCAGATCTCCAAAAGCCAGCAAGCAGTTCACGCCTTAGCTTACTGCCGTCTCCCAATGACAAAGGCAAACAGCTTAAAAGGCGGAGTCCAGCTCTTCGTCAATCCATCCTGGGGGAAATACAACAAAAGCTTGCGAGCTTAGAAGACGATGACGAGCGAGAAGACCAACGCAACCGCGAGCTGTTTCTGCGCCACACTTCACTGCACAGCGGAGAATGGCATCTGCAACAGCTTCGAGACGGAGACGTACACGTACATAGTGATGATGGAGCATTGCTTTCAGACGACGAGGAGGATCAAATTCAACTGAGTTCGTCTTGGAGACGAGAATTGAGTGCTAAGCAGCGCTGCAGCCGTGGCACGCCCATGGAAACCTTGACGGTATCCCGTTATAATGCTTACAAGGAGTCCATCTTCTCATTCTCATCTTCATTGCCTACCCTAAAAGCCCGACCAAACTGTTCGACTTTGACTCACTGCTACAAGACGTGAAACCGTTGACCACGCCTCATGCCAAAAATCAAGCTTCAGCAGGTAGTACCACCGAGTCGCTCGACGATCAGCACTCCAATGCGAACAATAAGAATGTAGGAGTTGACGATAGTGCTGCAGACGATCAGGAGCTCGTTAAGCTCCTTGCGGCCAAACGAGCATCGAGACAACCAAGACCACAGGTTCAAGGCACAAGCCACGGTCACGGAGACGATTCCCTAGGCAAACCAAGACTAATCTCAGCGAACACAATATCAAAGGAAGAGGACGTCGACGGATTGAGAGACGAAACACAAAAATTGACACTGTCTCGCGATCGAGCTCATGCAACGAGTGAAAGGGAAGAATGGGTGATAGTCGAGAACGATCTGGCAGAGCAATATGAAGAAGACAAGGATTGGCACTTGACCAGACAAAAGTGGAATCTGATATCGAAATTGAAGATGACGATAACGCGCTGTCGATGGACTTGTAAGTACTATGTTGTTGTTTCTATCATGAATATGTGTATTGTGTATTTATGTTTTCTATTCTGTCTACGTTCACGATTGAACTTAGAACAAGCGAGCTCAGCGCCAGCGGTGGGGAAATCAAAGACGTTGGCGACCTCGAAAGTTCCGTCGGGCCTACGAGCTCGGAAAGTCCAGACAAACCGGAAAGTGATCAAGACAGCTGCAAGTCATCGCAACACGATGGTCTCGATGATGCGTCGAGCTTCGATTTCGGTGTGTCCTTGATCGATATCGGAATTTGTTGATCGTGTCCTTGATACTAAGTCCCTCATTTCTTGCTTGCAGAGGATCTTGTGGAAGATGCCGAATCGAGCGACGACCGCGATGAAGATGAGTCGACACATGTGGACGCCGATAATTCTCACCGATCAGCTATTGCAGCTGAAACTCACCATTTGAAAAGTATCGAGTTAACGTCTCGAGAGAACCAACTCATTCGCGAGCATCAAGGAAGCACCCCAGAACTACCGACAAGACTGACTTCAGTTAAATCTCCAGTGCTACAGTCTCCTCCAACCTCAGCAAACCAAAACAAGTTGCTGCACAGATCTTCTTCAAAGGAACGGCCTTCCAAGTCATTGCACTCGGTTGAACTTTCGTCGTCTTTTTCTTCTCGCCGACTGCAGAGACTGCTAGAGTCGACGGACTGGACAGCTGAGTTAAATGCCCAAGCAAGTACAAGTTCACTCATTCCACCACCCACACGGAGCAGGGACCTAAGACAGAAATCTGCTCGAAGTTCCTCGTCAACATCGGTCACTGAGATTAAACGGTCCGTTGCAAAAGCGCGAGCCTCGCCGCAGAGACCACCATCGCGCACAACACTAACTTCGTCCGTTGAGTTAGTCTATGACCCGCTTTTGCGCTGTTACTATGATCCCATCGCCAACAAGTACTACGCGTTAGCAGAATAGGCTCTAAGATTCAAGGCTGCTTTATCAGCGCTTATAGCACGCTGGGCTTAAATATCATCAAAGCGTTGTCTGATCAACCGTCATCTGTCCCGAGCAGCATATTTGTGACGCTGCGGCGTGAGCGCGGTGAAACAGGTTCTTCGGGGATAGTACTTTGTGTTAAAGTGTCACGCTGGCGCCGCGCACCGAGATCGCGAATCACGTCTTTGATCATGTGGGGCTTGAAGTCTTCCGACAGCGATGCCCAAAACTCGCGGTTTGCCAGCAACGTGCGGTAGGCCACGGAATTGATGTTAACAAGAATCTGCGCCCAGACGCTGAAGAGTGGAGAAACAATAAAATCAGCAAAGCCGACCTGCATCTTCTTGAGCACAATGGTGTCTCGGTCCATGAATGGTGATACTGGAAGACTAAGCTGCTTTTCCATCTCTCCTTGGACAAAGAACTCTTCCACAACGCGGTCGGTCCAGCGCAGCATTGTTTCGCGTTCCTTCGCTGGATTGGAAACATCACAAGTGTGAAGGATCATCTTGAGCAGCAGCTTCTTGTCGCCGACACTCTTAACCAAAACCGCACCCTCGTCCATGGCAGCCGACAGGATGTTCGTCTTGAAAAGCGCCACATCTTCGAAGTGCTTGGCCATATCCGTTGCTAGCACCATCTGAATAATCATATCGCGCGCATACTTAAAGTCATCCGGCGCTAGGTGCCCCAAAACATTAAGGTCGGAATTCTTCATCACCAAAAAGGATTGCGCCACATGAAAGTTCTCTAGCACCGCGTGGTCATTATAGCGCAGCGCGATTTCGGACGCTGTGGAGATGTGGAAACCGTTGTTAAAGCCATCATGCATGAAGTCGTGGACACCAGCAGCAATCAAAGCAAGAGCCCGATCCAGCGGCCGCAGGTACGGTCCTAACTCTGGCTGAATCAAGAAGTAGTGCACGGTCTGCATCACATCGGCAGCGTGAATTGCATTGTGATACGGGTTCGTCGCGATATATCCGCGCTGAATCTCCAATAGGAAGTTCACAAGAAGATTGCCCTCGATGTTGAGTGCTTGGCAAGGTGAATCACGAAGTAGGTGGTGACCAATGTAGCACAGTGCGTTTCCACCCGATACAACGTGCACCCGGAAGACGTCAAAATTCCACGAGCTTAAACCTTGAAGCAGGTTCTGCAATTCAAACTCTGAAGCGGAGTCCAGCGTTGGAAGGAGATCTCGCATGGTCGTTCCGCGACTGGCATGCGAGAGTGAGTGCTCGTGATGGTGCCGATGCGGCGACTGGGGCTTGGACCCACTACCATCCGAGCTGGTGCTCCCAACGCCATTGCGGCGATCTCCATCCTCTCCATCTGTGGAGCTCCCTAGTGATGATCTACGACGCTTACGGTTCGGACTGCTCGAATCATCATCATCATCTGCATCGGGCAGCACTTTATTGGTGTCGTTCACACGCAGGACTTCACCGCGTAACCAGTTCTGGGTGTCGTTATCGACTCCTTCGACTGCAAGCAAGTCCTCGTTGGCATCGTACAGTCGGTTGTTCTTGATGGCGTCAATAGCGAAATCCAGTCCATCTCGTAGCGACGGGCGAATAGCCGGATGGAACCTCAGCTCGTTCAGTACCCTCAGCACATGCTCCACGGGTGACGTGATGGCGCCTTTATTGAGGTGCATGAGGTTCATGGACTTGGATCTCTGTTTGACCCTCTCAAACACCACAAGCACTCGGAGCACTCGTAAAATCACGCGCAGCCTCAAAATCTTGACCAAGACCACCGACGTTGTGCCCAAAGCGGCCACGACGCCCAGCACGAAGCTGACGACGATGACGAGCGCATCAAAGAGCGCCCATACGTCTCGCAGGTAGTGCAGCCCATAGGCGAAGACCTTGAGCAGGATCTCCAGCAGCAAGATGGAGCCCACCGTGATGTCCGTCACGTCGATCGCCAGCTTGTACGACAGCAGCGTGTCGTCCGCCATCGTGAGCTGCACCGTCACGAACACGCCGTAGCACAGCACGATCATGACGAAGAAGAGCTCGACGCTCAGCAGCCGCATGAACTCACCCACGGCCAGACGAACGCGGTGCATCGTGCGCACGTGGGCCGCGCCGCTCTCCCGGCGCCTCGTCAGGTCGTTGGCGCCGGCCCCGCGGCGCTTCCGCGTGTGTCCGTCCGAGCCGGAGCCCGAGTGCGCGTGCGTGGCGCTGTCGGCTGGGGCCACGGCGCGTGAGCGTCGCTCGCCGTACGGTGAGCGACGCAGGAAGCGCGAGAAGGTCTGGCGCTTGGGTCTGCAGGCGCTGGAGGGCGGGTGAGCCGGGGCCGACGGCGGGGCGCGGACGGCGACGACTCGCCCGACATGGCGGCGCGTTAACTGGGGCGGGTGGCAGCTTGAGACGGCGGCGCCTGCGTTCACCTACGGACTGTCCCGTAGTCGCAGGCGAGTGCAGTTCAAGTCGGTAGTTGAAGGCGTTAGACCTGCTTCGAGGCTCTTGTCGGAGAGCTATTGATAGCGAGGAGCTATTGATAGTTGTCCTCGCCAAGGCACAGCGACTGAAAGGGTGCGGCACTGGGGTGCGGAATGGAAGATGATGTAGAGGAGGTTTCCAGCAGTTCAACGATGTTTGGAGAGTATGATACATGTATTGCGAACGGCTAATACACTTCAGTAGCGAGTACTGACATGTGAACTGGACTGCGCTCACGAGTGGAGGTGTTGGTGTGAGTGGGTGATGGCTTGAACTCGGTGAGGATGCGATGCATGAAGGCGCGAGTTTGGGCCTTGAAGTTGCACAGGCTGTGCAAGCGCACGCACGACCACAATTGGGCCGAGATGCCGTTGATGATCACCAAACTTTGCTCTGTAGTTGCCAAGCTGTTGGCTCTCGGGTGGAACACTCCACTGTGTTGCACTGTGCGCAAGGTGACCAGACCTTTGATGCCCTTTAGCCAAATAATATCCGCTCTATTCGCGTCTGGAACGAGATTGCCTCTCCAGTGTTTGCCGTTGGAGTGCGTGCCACGACGGACTTGTGAGCTCAAAGCATTCACGATTGACCGGGACAAGAAGGGCGGACTCGCCATCGTGATCCTCCACCGAGCGTTTCTCGATGCAAATCCGATTGAAAAGCATATCCTTGAATTGAAGTCCACACCCCTTGGCGCTGCTGACACGCATGCCAGCACGCCATGAATCATGCCATGAGCTGCCAGGCCAAGCTTTGATCGCAGACAGCACCTTGGTCCAAGATGCTGCCTGCGTTCGGGCGTCGCGCACCACCTCACTATCCGCCGACGCCGCGAACGAAATTGCTGTCTCTGCAAGCAGCACCATGCCTCTCGACTCAGCCGTATTTTCCACGGCAGTGAATCTGCGACCCAAAAGGTCGCAAATAGGTCTCGCATTTGAGTGCCTTCCATATTTTCGTGTCGCCGGGTCCCGGTCGGTACTTGGTCTTTGTATGTCTCCGTATAAACGAGCCCATTTCCGAAGAAGAAAAAGGTCCCATACAAACCGCGAGTGAGAGAGCGACCTCACTCCCACAACTTCAAAGCAAGCAGCAAGCAGCGAAATCCCTTCCTCCCTGTGGTCACCCATTCGGGGTCTGCCACACGATGCACCGCACGCGCCACTCGTCGCTCGACTACCTGAGCGGCGGCGCCTCCTCGCAGGAGGAATGGTCCGAGTTCCTGTCCACCAGCATGATGGCGCTGTCCACGGACGCCGACGCGTCTCCGGCCTCCGCGTCGCCCACGCGGCTGCGTCCCTCCCACGACATCGGCGCCGGTCGCCGTCCAGTCAAGCCGCGCGGCATGTCCATGAACGAGGCCTCGTCGTCTCCGGGCGCGGACGCCTGGCGCCCTCTGGGACGGCGCGTGGCCTCCCCGCCGCCGACGTTGGCGCGGTCCTCGTCCAGCTCCGGGTCTCCGTCTCCCCCGACGTCCGACAACCAAGTGGACAGTCAGTTCCGCCCCGTGGACGCGCGCGTGACGGTCCTGTCGACATTTGGGCGCCTCGGGAGCAGCTCCGAGGCCAAACTCAAGCATGGCAGTAGCTTCCGAGGCGTTGTGAGCTCGTGTCTGTCGTCCTCAGGCTCGTCGCTCTACGACTCGTCGGATGACGAGCAACAGCAGGAAACAGGTTCACCGCAGTCCAATCAGGTGGAAATCCCCGCCCCGCCCGTGGATCCGTCCTATGCGGAGGCCTGTCTCCCGGTGCTGTCGCAACTACCGCGACCACCGAGGAGCATCAGCGTGGACAGTGGCAGTGGCACGCGCGCGGCGGCGCTGGCGCACGTCAAGTCGCCGGTGCTGGGCAACCGCAAGGACTCACAGACCTGGAAGCTGCAGGACGAGGAGTTTCTCATGACGTCGCCCCGCTTCGGGTCGTCGCTGAACAGGGAGGGGCTGGGCATGTCGACCTATTCCGTGGAAACAGCGTCGGCTCGCTGATTTCCTCGTACGTTTTATTGCTAGTGAAGGGGATTGGTAGACAATGGAGATTGACTAGGTGATTGCAGGGAGGTCAACAACCAGATCGATGACGAGTACCAGGGCCACCCGAGGTGAGCTCAAGGAGGTTACTCGTAACGGGTGTTATTGTTTGTGTTCTGACGTTGCTGTGCTTGTTCCATCCAGGCTGACCAAGGATTCGCGCGCCTCCTCGGTGGATTTCACGCTGGGACGTTCACACGAGGTGAGTCCGCCACTGCCCCCGCCGCAGGAGCCACTGCAACGATTGCGAGCTCGGTCGTTTTCGTACTCTCCGGCGTATGGCGCCCCCGGGTACAACCCATTCGGCAACAAGCAGTATGGGCCTCCACCGCACCACCAGCAGCATCCCCAACAACCAAGGGCGATGGGGCAAGAATTTACCCTTCGCAGCTTTCATGCTGGAAACGGCATGATGCAACCCGGACAGCCACAGTCACAGCCTCCACCGACAGGAATTCGCCCCCGCGTGTCAGCATCCCCACGGATTCTCCAATGCACCAATACCAGGTTTGTTTATTTATCACTTTTGTTTTAGATCTGGTGCTAATGAAGTCGGATGGTGTAACCTTTTTCCTGACTCCTCCCTCAGTATGGACCTCCCATGTCGTATCGCCGGTACTCCGATGCGTTTGCTGTGCCGCCGTACCCAGATTCATACAACAGCGAACAACAGGAGAACCAATCGCGCCAGAGCAACCCGGGTAGGGCCATGCGCTCGTACAGCGTGGAGTACGGCAACTACCCATCGACACGTCAAGTGCGTAGTCAATCGATGGAGGGCTCACAGCTCTTCGCTTCTGCCCCGCCAATGGAGTACCCACCGTCCTTGAGTCGCAGCAACTCGGCCGGCGTGGGCTTTGACTGGTCTCGCGGTCGAATGGACTCCGCGCCTCCGCTGCCGCCTGATGTGCGTCCCAGCAGTAGTAACGGCGCTTCTCACTACCCACCCCCACCACCCGAAGCGTACTTCGATGTGGAATTTAAGCGGGGGCGACAGGAGGTGTTTGCTGGCCGTGCCGGTTACAAGCCCGGTGAATATGTTAAGGTACGGTTAGAATGGTCCCTGCATTAATTTGGCTGAAGGCTAATCAACGCCATGTTGCTGAGTGTAGGTGGAGGCTGACCGTGGTGAAGATATTGGCCGTATTGTGCAACGAACTACGGACATGGTAAAATTTGGGGTGGAAATGATTCTGGTAGCCCGGGCGAAGAATCTATGGGGCGCGGTAAGCGCCATGACCTCCGACGAAAAGATAATTTGTGTCGCAAGTCAGCGTGAATGTGAAATGCTAAGCGAGCAGGTAAGGATAATTGGACATGTAATGCAGTGGTGTATTGATACTGATTATTTGTTGTGCTGGGGTGTATGAAGCGTAAAGAAGAGCACGAGGTGTTTGAAGTCTGCAAGAGCAAAGTGCGTCAGCGTTTGCTTCCTATGAATGTGATTGACGCGGAATATCAGTTTGACCGTCACAAGCTGACATTTTTCTTTGAAGCCGACCGGTACGTGATTCATTCCAAATACTGGGAAACAATTTCAGTGTCCACTCTAACGCTTGCGGTTTGTGTACTACAGCCGTATCGACTTCCGCGAGCTCGTGCGCGATCTCTTTGCTATCTACAAGACGCGTATCTGGTTGCAGCAGGTCGTCCCCTCCGGAAAGAAAGCGGGGATCGACTCCGAGTCCTGTTAACTAGCATACGGCAACACGACCAGTGATGGGAGGTGAGCTAAAGCCTCTAACGTCCTGGCACACACGTATTTCAGCCGCCCAGCCTGGATGACCCGTTCGATATCTCGAGATCGGGATGCGACGACCTCGAGACCGGACCATGCATAGACTACACAAGAGGGCGCGGTCAACCGAGGAGCTCGGGGGCCCGACTGCAGCAGCAGAAGACAACAAGCATGGCAACCCCAGAAACAAGAAGCAGCAGCGAGAAATGCAGAGAGGACATTTTAGATGGCGATTTAGACGGTATGTTAGAACTGGTGACGTTCGCGCGCAATAGAATGCTTTTGCTTCAGCTTGCTGTCCGGTTCCATCGATGGCAGATCAACAACGTCCGGACGTCCAGGACGGCTTCGTCGAAAAGCATCGACCACCAAAAAGATAAACCGTCCCGCAATGCGCTGCCCCATTAGACGTTTCTACGGTTGAAGACTTCATTCAACCTGTCTCCGGCTGCAACCTGTCTAGTCGCAGTTCGCTTTAAGACGACGGCAATGCTGACCACCTCCTGATGGATTTCATCCAAAACGCATTCTGGAAAACCGTCGCCATCTTCAAGTAATTTTCCATTGAAGCAACGGACAGACGGCCCTTCATTTGGTTGTGGGTGCCTGCATGCTGTCATTCCAGGATATCAAGTGCGCCGCAATGAGGGACGAGCTCCGTGAAATCGACGAAGAACGAGGCGAGACGTCCAACCACGGCAATTCGACGGAATCTACGGCTGGGCAAGGCCGCTATGTGGTGCCGTTCACCATGTCACGAGAGGAAGAAGCCGTCGGAATGGAGATGGCACGCTTGCAGTTGGCACAATTGATGGCTGAGTGTGCTGCACCCGGTGAAAAACCAACGGACGAGGCGTCGTACTCGGCATGGACTCGAGTCAAGTCGAAGAAGAAGTCGACGGGCGTTTTCCTTTGGGAGAAACGATCCGTGAAGGTCAAGCGCGAGTCGAAGAAGAAGAAGTGGGGATCAACTGTATCTAGTGTCTCTGTTGGAGCAGATCCTAACGTTGCAGAAGACAGCGGACCGGTGACGTACAGTGTTCGGAGCAGCACGACAGTGAATGCACCATTAGACATGGTTCTCAAGACTTTGGACGCGTCGGTGGCCACAGCGCATCGGTCGTTCACCAGAATCATCTACGGTAACCTCGTAGCCGACACGACGGTGCTTTTTCACAGTTCAAGGCTTGGTACCGATTGTCTGGCTGAGAGTGAGAACGACAGCTTCGAGACGCTGGCTGTGCGCTGGTTTGTGTGCCGATGCAGCAACCCCATGGTCTCCGACTGTGATTTTTGCCTGCAGGAGTACACCAAGCGACACTCTATCGATGAGTTGACTATGAATGGCGATCACTACAACAACAACGAGTATCACGATGAAGATGAAAGAAGTGTTGGATACAGTCGTGAGGGCCTACACGCACAGGATGAATTACCGATTGCCTACAAACTCTTTCGGTCGATGGAGACTCGACACTGCCCAGAGCTGTTGGAGTCACACCGCGTCGTTCGTAGCAAAGTTCCTCTTGGTGGATTTCTCTTGTATCCGACAGACAGCAGTGAAAAAACGGATGTCGTGTTCTACGTGAGCATTGCACAGGACAGAGGTGGCAATCGCATCGGCAATTCGCCACTTTCATCGCCTATGTTGACACAATGCAGCGACCGACAGTTCCGAGCTCTTCAGAATGTTGTGAGGCAGATGGCCCAGCAAATCGATCGTTTGAACAACGCCGTCGACTCATACAAAATGAGTCTGCACCTTGAGTCTTTACGCACCTTGCAGTGGGTGCGCAACGCCGAGCGAATTGAGTGTGTCGTGTGCTGCCGCAGGTTTCACCAACTGACGCGTCGACGGCATCACTGCCGGTTGTGTGGAGAAGTTATTTGCCGTGAGTGCTCGATTATCAAAGATGTGGATCTACCTGCGTCTGGCCCGACAGTGCTGCGGATCTGCACAGGTTGCAACAGAATTCACTCGTCGTCACGGCCGAAGACATCGTATATGCCTTCAACTTCAGAGCCAGAAATTTCTGCCCCACCAGAAAGAACTCGAAGGCGTCTGGCCCCCGTAACCATAGTTCGTGGAGTAGAGAAATCAAAGCAGGATCACGTGGCAGTAGCTGTGGCTCCATTCCCTGAAATTCCTCCGCGGCGACGCAGCTCTATCAAGGGTAAAAACAATGTGAATGAAAGACAAGCGGGCGAGATGGCTGAGCGGAGGTTTGTGACGGCTTCGGAGGGTGCACAACGGCGAAAAGCGCTGGAGCAAGCAGCTAGCTGTCCAAAGCCAGTATCGGCCCCGTCATTGAACGTCGGTACTTTGCGAACAAATGGGCCGGCACACGGATGATATCGACGATGAAGCCGTCTGTCGTGACGACAGCGCCCAGCACTCCTATGACAACTACTCCGTCACCGATTGGTATTAGCCGGTCATCGTCCGAAACCTTTTCGTTTTCTCCACATTCCCAGCCATCAAAATTGCATTCCCACTTTCCATCCTATCGAAGCAATGACAGTGAGGACGAAGACAAGTTCGAGTCACGAGTCGATCGTCAACGGCAACTGACAACGTCCCTATCAACCAGATCCGTCTACGCCGTAAAAAATGGTATTCTGGCGGATAACAATTCACCAAACGGAAATCAACAGCCTGTAAGTACCATCACACCTTGATCAACATGATTGCCAAAAGCCAACAAGATAGACCTTTAGTGTACCGAAGCTTTGAGACGCTGCAGTTGTACGAACACATTTTGCTCAAGCTCTGCGAGAGCTCGGCTTCCGTGCGAAACTCCAAGTTTGTAGCACTGACACTGTTTACTCGAGCTCGAGTGACTCCAGAAGACATGGGTCAGCAGAATGAAGCCGAGGCTGCCGTCTACTACCTGAAGGTGAAAGGTAGTGCCAAGCTCATGAAAGTAGCGGCGAACATGCGCTGTTGTGATCCGGTACTCCAGCTACACAAACCTGTAATTACTCGGAATACGTGGGCACTGGACGGCAAATCTTCCGTTCACCCGTCGGGATACGATTTCCGGCAGCTACCGATCGTCTTGGGACCACAGAAGGCGAGATTCTACGCTGGCGTGCCGCTCACAGACTCGAAGAAGCACTATCGCTACGGTGCTCTTGCTGTCTTTGACACCGCTATAAATCCCGGTGAAGACGACGACCTGCCTATGAAGAAGACGCTCCAGGCACTACAGGTGTGCGCCAGCGAGGTGGTGATGGCGGTGGATGAGAAGAGGAAGGAGCTCGAGCTACGAAGCTTCCTGAAGGCGCCCTTGATCCAGCTACGACAGTCCGAGCCAGCGATGCATCTCAGCATGGAGGTCTCGCAATCAAGTCCCCGCTGGCGAGATATCGTCGAGCAGGAGAGCCTCGACGGCGACAGTGACGACAACGACGAGCTCGACGAAGCGCAGCGACGACTAGAGTACGAGCTCCGGAATGCTCGAGCAAAGAACGGCAGCAAAACCCGCGTGGAATACTTCCGCAGTAAAATGCACGATTTAGTGCGTCAGGCGCAAGACACACAAGCGCAAATGGTGGAGAACTCGCTCGTCATGGAGCGTCACGGGGTCCCCATCGTCTGATCACAACAGCAATCGCCCTCAATTATCAGTCACAGCACCGGCAATACATGATCTGCATGTTACTCTCTTTGTTCCTTGAGCTTCTCCCAGCAATCTACACGTCTGCCTCCTCTCTCTCTTCACTTGGTCTGGAAGAACTCGTACGTCTTGTTACGCAGCGCCAGCACCTGGGAGTTCCAGCTCTCGCGCACGAACGTGTAGTACTCGTGCTCTCGACTCGGCAGCGTCTCGTATCGCTGCTCGCTGCGCGTCTTTTGCTGCAAAATACACGAATATTTAGTGGAATTGACACATTTCGGACCTCATCGAAGACTTGTTTCGCGTACGTGGGCGTCCCCGTGGAAGCTCTCCTTGACCTGGTTCACCGAGTACAGCACCACGCTCTCGCGCTCCAGCAGCTGGAACTTGACGGCGCCGTAGCGCAACCCGCCGAGCGCCACACCAGCCACGAACGCGCTCAAAGACATTTTGTATCTGCCTTTGGGTCGGATTCGGTTCTGGTCCTCACGCTAAAATGGGTCCATTATTTGGAATAAATGGGTCCAAGAGAATACCCAAACCGATGTATCCATTTAATTTGGGCCAATCCTGTCAGTCGCGTTGAACCAGCCAAATGCAGGCGGAGGACGTGTCGATGGACGCGCAGGGCGAGCCACAGGCGCCGGCAGGGCCCGTTGAGGAGATGCCGTTCACGGAGGAGCAGCTGGCGACCATGTTTCAGGTGCTGGACGTTCTGGCCAAGCGCAAGGAGCTCCTGGAGCAGCGCAACATGCGCGACGTCCGCAAGAAGCTGGCGCCCGTGACCGAGTACTTGGAAGGGCGCAAGTTCGGAGGCGTGGGGCGCAAGAAGTACCTTGAGGACAAGGCCATCCGTGAGGAGAAGCGTGCACGCCACAACCAGCGAAAGATGCACGACAAACGCCACATCAACAGCTCGGCGCTGCGTCGCGAGCGCATCGCCAAGCTCGAGTCGCTGCTGCAGCAGGGAAGCGACAGTGCGCTACCTATGATTGCAGATGGCGTGGCTGGTGAGGACGTGTGCCACTCCACTGCGACGCTGACCAACGGCCCCGAGCCAGAGCTGCAGAAACTCTGCACGAGCGACGCAGAGCAGGCTCGGGACGAACAGGCGGCGGTCGACAAGAAGGAGGCCAGTGCACTGCTTGGGTTCCGCTCGTGCTACACGTGCAAGAGCCGATTTGAGAAGATCCACCACTTCTACGACCAGCTGTGCCCGCGGTGTGCAGAGCTCAACTTCACCAAGCGCTTCCAGTCGGCGGATTTGCGGGGCAAGGTGGCACTGATCACGGGCTCCCGTGTGAAGATTGGATTCAGGCGGCGGTGAAGCTGCTACTAGCTGGTGCGGCGGTGATTGCAACCACCCGATTCCCGAAGGATGCCGCGGAGCGATTCGCCCGCCACCCGGAGTATGAGACGTTCAAGGACCGTCTTCAGATTTTCGGCATTGACTTCCGTGACTTGGTGCACTTGGAGCAGTTCTGCGACTTCGTAATTAGTCGCTACTCTCGTTTGGATATGATCGTACACAACGCATGCCAGACCGTGCGCCGCCCGCCGGCTTACTACAAGCCGCTTGTGGAGAAGGAGGCAAAGTCGCTCGAGGCCAGCACCAAGGACGTGCAGATGCTCATGAACCACCAGCATGAGTTTGAGTCGCACGTCAAGTCGCTCGCTCTTCCTGCATCGTCTGAGGCCAAGGCTGTTAACGCAACAGGCAGCGTTGTCATGTCCTCGGCGCTGAAGTCGCAGGTTCCGCTAATCGCTGGTGAAGACCACCCCGACGACCACGCAGAAGCGTTTCCGGAGGGCCTTGTGGACGTCAACGGCCAGCAAGTGGATCTCCGCTCGCGGAACTCATGGTTGCTTCGCATGGGTGAGGTTGCCACGCCGGAAGTGGCTGAGGTGTTCGCCATCAACACGCTGGCGCCGTTCATCATGAACAACCGCCTGGTACCGCTGCTGGAGAAGAGCGGCTCGACAGAGAAAAAGTTCGTCGTCAACGTGAGCGCCATGGAAGGCAAATTCTACCGCTACAAGACACCGAACCACCCGCACACCAACATGGCCAAGGCCGCGCTCAATATGATGACCCGTACTTGTGCTGAGGATCTGAGCAAGCGGCGCATCTACATGAACTCGGTCGACACAGGGTTAGTCATATCCCGTTGTTATTTGCCGCCATGACCACGTATTGACCTGTGCTTGTGTTGTATAACGTTCAGCTGGATCAACGACGAGAACCCGCTGGCCAAGGCGCATGCCCACGCGCAGGCGGCCAACTTCCAGACGCCCATCGACGAGATCGACGCCGCGGCGCGTGTGCTGGACCCCATTTTCGTGGGCTACAACTCGGACGAGGTGCTCTTCGGTAAGTTCCTCAAGGACTTCCACGAGACTGAGTGGTAAAATAGACAACCAGATCTAGAGCCTGCATTCATATCATAGATCATGCATTTATGCTACGTACGACGTCGTCACGAGGCAACGTACGTCTTTTGTTGCCCTGCTTGAAGTTGTCCTGATCTCGCGCCCTTTGATTGGCTGAAAACGTTGAATGCGAAAAGATCCGCCCGCCTCGAGGCTGTTCCTGTCAGAAACGAATCCGCCGTCAAGTGCACAAGTGGAAGATCGGATGAAGGTGGACACGCGCGTGGACAACAAGAAGTACGGCCTCGCGCCTGATAGCAAAGTCTGGTGCGCAACGCACCCGGTGCTGCGCCACAAGCTCACGAAGCTGCGCGACGAACGCACGGACAGTCGCGTGTTCCGCCACTTGCTGCGAGAGGTCACGTTCTACCTGGGGTACGGGCACACACAGGACTGAAATGCAGGACTGTTATCCTATTTCTGACGGGGTGTCATCTAGATACGACGCGACGGACGACCTGGAGACGGTCCCCAAGAAGATCAAGACACCTAAGGGCGACCACCAGGGGCGGAACTGTCCACGTCCGTGGCGCTCGTGCCGATCCTTCGTGCTGGATTGGGAATGGTGCGAGGGTGATGCTCTATACAGGATTTACTCTGCTGAAAGCTTGTCTTGCTGACTTGGTGGTGCTGTTTACTGACTGTTGCAGGTGGAGCCCATGCTGGACGTGCTTCCGAACGCCACGGTGCACCACATCGGTACGACCTTGTCTCTTGGGTTTGGTAGATTAAAGGAAGCTGACGGTCTGGTTTGATGTTAGGAATGTACCGTAACAAGCAATCGCTGCTGCCTGTGCAGTACTACAACAAGCTCCCGAAGGAGTGCAATGCCGACGTCGCGATCATCCTCGAGCCTGTCATTGCCACAGGTAAATAAACCTTGGTATCTGACTTCAACAGCGGGGTGTTTCTCTTTAACACTGCATGCTTCTTTCTTGCACAGCCGGGACGATCCTCGCGACGCTGGCAGTTTTGAAGACGTGGGGCGTCGAGAAGATCAAGATTGTGAGCACGATCGCGTCGAAGCAAGGTCTGCAGGAAGTGTGCGCCAAGAACCCGAACGTGGAGATCTTCCTAGCTGCCATTGACGACGGTCTCTCGGAGGTACGTTTTCAGCATCAAGTTAGCAAGGATGTGGCTTCAAGTTGTTCCGATGCTCGCGCATGTTTCTGACCGACTGCTGTGTTGTTGTCTTGACAGGAGGGCTACATCCTGCCCGGTCTCGGCGACGCCGGCGATCGCGAGTTCCAAACGGGTGCACAACTTGAAAAGGTCGAGAGCGCCCACAAGAAGCAGAAGCTGTAGCTGGCTGGAGTTGCAGGGGTATCCTGAAGTGAGACAATGATTGACTGATAAAAGCATCAACTTTTGCCATTTTACCAAACCCTCCTCATTCCGATTATCAAGTTTAACAGGCTTCTATCGAGCATCAAACTGTATCCACTTTGAAAAGTTGCATCGAAGAGCGATGACCAAGGACGCGACGCCGCCGCTACTCAAGACGCGCTCCAGGACCCGCTGGAGAGCTCCTGGCGCAAGCACATGGTGCGCATCATGCATCTGTCTATAACCTCTGCGTTTCCGCTTCTAATTCGCTGTGCGAGGTCTGTAGAGCGATGGGCAGTGGGTGCCCGACGTCTCCGTGGACACGTGCATGCTCTGCCGCGCCGAGTTCGGCTTCTGGATCCGCCGCCACCACTGCCGCCGCTGCGGGCCGTGGTCTGTGACGGCTGCTCCGGTAGCCGCACCAAGTTTATCTACAAGGTACACACTGTTGCTGTCGTTACTTATCCATTTCTAATCAATTTATTTTTCTTCTGCAGGAGATCAACCCAAACCAACTGTCGGAGGAGGACTGCAGAGTGTGCGACGCCTGTATCCGTGTGATCGACGAGAAGCTGGCGTTGGGTGTGAGTCGACGCTTCGGCAAGGGAATGGCGGCAGCGCTGGCCAGCGAGAGCGAAGACAACCAGCAGGACCACACGGCGGCGCTCGCCCCGGACAAAGGCGGCAACCGCACGGTCATGACGATGGGCAGATACAGGTCTGGACTCAATGGTGATGTGGTTGAGAGCAGAGAATCTTGCGCTGACGCTGTGGCTTGCTTGGTGGCAGGGCGGAGATCAAGGAGTCGGAAGGCAATCGGTACATCCGCGACACGGATCTGTAACGTATAAAGAAGTAAGAGCATGACTTCACTTCTACCGGTATTAATACATCTACCGCTTCATGATGCTCGGAGGATATATTCTGCTGGTCCCTTTTCTGAACCCGCACTTCGTTCAACCTTTGGAAATGTATCGAACTTCCCACTAAGTACGGGTCGAAGCAGGGTCGCCAGTTTGAACGTTCAAACCCAAACTCAGTCACTTGCGAGCAAGGCGGAAGGCTACCAAGACCAGTCGAAGAGCGTAGTCTTCTCCTTGTGTAGGCGTATTCTCTGCAGAGTTATCCGGGTCCAAGAAGGAAGGACTCGCCGCCTTTCTCTACGTGCAATTACTTCCGGCTGGCTTGCAGCGGCTGCTGTGCACGAGTCGCGTCTTCTCCTGGTCAAACAGCAGAACGCCGAGATCCTCTCGCCTATGGAGGAGCGACAACTCGTAGAACTCGAGTCGCCTCTCGACGTAGACGCACAAGTACAGGATCTGGATACGGGGCCTCTCCACCACGACGACTCAAGCGCCGCAGGCGACGATGGGTCGACTGGTGACCTCGCGTCGCGCCTCGTCATCTCCACGTCAAGCCGCGTGCCAGGCTCCAAGCTGCGCACGCCGTCCAAGGTCTCGCGCATCCCGACGCCTGCAGCTTCCGCCTCCAAGCTCTCGTCTGCCGGTAGCAGACTGGGGATGGCGGCCAGATCCACGCCGCGCGCACTGGAGAAAAAGGTGCAGCGCGTGGGCACCACCAGTGACTTTGGGCCGCGCGCTGCGGCTGAAGACGGCGCCGCGAAGCGGCCGTCCGCACTAGAGGCCCGCCGCGCGTACTCGGCGTCCATCAAGGCGCGGCGGAGCATCTCGACTGCAGCTGACGGAAGCAGCGGCCTCAGGAGGACGAACAGCAACAGCAGCATGAGTAGCGTCGCCAGTAGTGTGGCCAGTGTCAGTTCTTTGTCGAGAGTAAGGAGCAGTGCCGCGGACAGACGGAAGACGCTGCACGACTTGGTGGAGAGCAACAAGGAGGATCGGCGCAGCAGTCTCGGGTCGCAGTCGTCGTCCTCATCGATCTCGTCGTCCGCGACGGCGGCGTCATTTGTATCGGCGTCGTCGTCCAGAGCTTCGTCGAGGTTGGGCGCCACACCGCCGATGCGGCGTGCCAGCTCTGTTACGGCGTCGCCTGCGCGTCACAAGGCGACGTCTGCTGCACACAAAGTGTGGCCGGCGACGGCGCCGTCCATGGCTATGCTCCCGGAGGACTTCACATTGAACGAGGACTCCGTGATGGCACTGAAGGAGGACCACGAGCTGGCGGAGAAGGGCGTGCAGGAACTTCTGGCGTTCTTGTCGACGTCTTCTACCGGTTCAGCGCTGACGACGGCGAATATGAAGGCACGGCTCGAGGAGATGAAACTGCTCAAGGCTGGACTTCGCAGATTGAGCGCCCACAGTGAAGGACTGATGCGGTGCTGTGAGGCGTTCGAGAGGAGGACACTCGAGCAAAACGAGTATGTGGATGATTCTGCTGCCGAAATTGAACGGCTAACTCAATTGCTGAACGCCGAGTCAAACAAACACGCACAAGACCATTCTAAAGGAATGCTTCCGGAGCTTGATCTGGAAGACTTTCATGGAGATGGGCCTCTTTCCAGGTCGCCTCACCCGACCTCCGACTGCGAGACTGCGTCTACCACTTCTTCGCAAAACATTTTCCCGAGAATGTCAAGTGAAGAGGCTGATCGCCAGCGCCAAGACATTCAGCAGGCGATGCAAGAGGACTCACCGCTGTCAGCATTTGTGCGAGGAATCCTGAAGAAAGCAACGGACAAAATTGAAGCGAAGTGGAAGACACGATTCGCCGAACAGCTCGCGGAACACGAGCAGGCGTTGGAGCAGGAGCGTGAACGATCCTCGGCGTCTGTGCTCTCCAGCTCCCGCTTGGTGACTGATACGCTACACGGCAAAGATGACGAGCTGAAGGCTATTCAAGAGTTAAACATCCACCTCAATCAGCAAAAACGACAACTCGAGTTGGACATGGATGCTGTTCGCTCCGAGTTGGAATATTGGAAGCAGCAAATGGATGATGACGATGAGGAAAAGTCGTCCAATGCTCACAGCTTCTGGGAGAAGACGACAGACTTGGCCAAGCAGAACCGCGGCCTGACGGAAGACCTAGCGCAGGCAAACAAAACAATCACCCGCCTCAACGAGACGATCAAGATCGTGAAATCAAAGACGTCAAGCCTGAAAACTGAAAACGGTGATCGCGTGCGTGAATCAAAGTCTATGGTAGCAGAGAAAAACTTGCTTCAGGACAGGTTGGCTGCCATGGAAGCGAAGTTCGAGGACGAGAAGAATCGTCGAGAGCAATTCCAGGTTAACGTGGAGCAGTTGACCGTGGAGACCACAGCCCTATACGCCCAAATGGTTGCTTTGCAGACAACACATGAAGCAAAGCTGGAGGAGCTGCAAGCACGCTACGAGAAGCGAAATATTTCGCTGGCGGGTGAGATGAAGCTGCTCCAGGATCAAAACCGCCTGATGCGACGAATTGAGCCAAGCAATCAACGTGATTTGATTGGCAGTGCAGTTGGCGGATCGACTTATGGCAGCAGTCGTAGTACGAGCTCTGCGACACATGTACATGTAGATGAGGAAACGACCAAACGCCTCCAGGACCTGACCGATGACTTACTCGCAGCTCGGCAGGAACTCACTGAGAAGTTTGATTTGATCACAGATCTGGAGATGAAAATCGCCGAAGGCGAAATCATGCGCCGCAAGCTACACAACACCATCCAGGAGCTGCGCGGCAACATTCGTGTGCACGTTAGGTTGCGCCCGTTCCTGCGCTCTGACGGTGCCGAGTCCTTGGCTAATAACCCGGAGTCCGCTATTATGTGCGACACCTTTGCCTCCACGATCACAACTAACGTGGAGAACCCACACACGTTTGCGTTCGACAAGATTTATGGGCAATCAGACTCACAAGAGTTTGTGTTCAAGGATGTGTCGGACTTCATCCAATCAGCTATGGATGGCTACAATGTGTGCATATTTGCTTATGGCCAAACGGGATCTGGTAAGACGCACACCATGCAAGGTAGCGGGAAGGCACAGATGCGCGGCATTATCCCGCGATCGATTGATCTCATTATCAATTGTTGCGAAGAGCTGACGGCGATGGGATGGAATTTCTCGTTGATGGTGACTTTCTACGAGATCTACAACGAAACTATCCGTGATCTGCTCTCCATGGACAATGAGCAACGCAAGTACAATATCCGCACAGACAACCGCGGGGTGAACTATGTGGAAGGGTTGAGTGAGGTCTTCATCGATTTTGAACAGGCAACTGAGCAGGTAGACGAGATTGTGAACCTCGCCGCCTGCAACCGCTCGGTTGACCGCACAGATATGAATGCGCACTCATCTCGTAGTCACAGCATCTTCGCGTTGAAGATTCAGGGGTACAATGAGGCTCAAAATACTGAGGTTGAGGGAAGCTTGAGCCTTGTCGATCTCGCCGGTAGCGAGCGGCTAAGCCGATCACACGCCACGGGAGACCGCCTCAAGGAGGCACAAGCCATTAACAAGAGTCTGAGTGCTCTCGCAGACGTGTTCCAGGCTCTCGCCAAGAAGTCGTCTCACGTCCCATATCGCAACAGTAAACTCACGTACGCGCTGCAGCCTGCGCTATCTGGCGACGGCAAGACGCTTATGATGGCCAATTTGTCTCCAACATACGCGTCGTTGGATGAGTCGCTGTGTAGCATGCGCTTCGCACACAAGGTGAGCCAGTGCGAGCTCGGTGCTCCTGTGCGTCAAATCAAGTCGTCAAGGCGTCAGTCGCTAGGTCCCGGAGACCTTACTCGTTCTCTTGGGTCCGGCGGTATCCGGAGCTCGCCTCCACGAGACTCTCGACGAAACACGTTCACCCCTGGAGCTTTGAGGAAGCTACTCTAAGGAGTGGAGCCGTGATGCACCAGATCCTGCTCGTCATCCATCTATAATATGCAAGCCTGGCGCAGTGCTCACGGCAACGCTGCATGTAGTGGTGCTGGACTATGCTGCGAGCGGGAAGAATACCAGCCGAGTTGCAATGTTTGAAAATAAAAAGCAGGTTTCGGTATTGATGTGGTCATTACTGTTGGGGTCCTGTAGATCCTCTGGATGATCACTCTGTGTGCTCCTTGGGGGCTGGCGGGTCGAGCCACTCGAAGTAGGAGACTACGCGCGCGAAGTAAACGGCCGAACAGAGCATGCAGACGAACAGCGTAACGACGTAGATGCCGGAACCTTCAGGTCCTGACGGGAGCGCCCCCTTCGCATCGTACGCATCGCTTGAATACCCGTACTCGTGAGCGATGGGGAAGCCCGCGATCCACCACAGCAGGTGTGTGGTGATCAAGTTGAAGGTCCAGCCCGAGTTGTTCGTGACGAAGTGGAAGATCGACTTGGCCGGCGGCGCGGCATGCTAGCTGCAGGGTCCATGATACTTGGCTGTGGAGCAGACGATCTTGGTTTTGCTCGGCGAGTCTTGATGTAAGAGTGAGCGGCCGTTGTGAGGGTGAAGCGACGCTCGAGATATTCGTCCGTTACCGAGGGAAAACGATGCAAGGCAAACCTGGCGATGCAAGTGTTTGCCTTGAACCTACCAGCACAATTCTCTGGCACAGACACCGCAAGGTGAAATAATCAATCTAACGACACAGGACAACGTGAAAACACCAGCAATCCAATACAAACGAGACGCCAACACGATACCGTTCATCTGCACCTCGTGTTTACTTCCTCTCTGAGCCTGGTTTATCATCTCACGCAAGCAAACGCGTCGAGTTTAGTCGCGCTCGCTGATGGCAGTCAAGTGGGTCTCGATCTCGTCTTCCGACAGTTTGCGGAACCGCTGGCCCTGGAGCACGACGCCCACCTCAATCTCGTTGGGGCGGAAGTCCGCCGACAGCACCGACTGCAGGCACGTGATGGCCGTGTGCAGCGTCGTCTCGTAGTCCATGGCCGGGTTGGCCTTGACCTTCTTCTCCAGATAGTTCTGCGCCTCCTGCTCCTTGACGCCGGCAGATGTGGCCTTGTAGCCCCAGAAGTGGCCGGCCGGGTCCACCTTGAAAAGCTGGGGGCCCTTCTCCTCGTCCACACTCACGAGCATCGTGATGACGCCGAACGCGCGCATGGACGCGTGCTGCGTGTACACTTGGGCCACGTCCGCGATGCGCTTGGCCAGTACGTGGCACGGGATTTTGTAGCCGAATTTGCTCTCGAACTCGTGCGCCTCGAAACGGAGCCGCTGCACCTGCGCCTTGGAGTCGGCTGTGTCAACAACAGGCACGAAAAAGGTCAGTAAAGCGGCAACTTGCGGCAATTGCGACCTGTTCACGCACCATAGAGACCCGTCATGAGGCAGCCGATCTCGGGTGTGATCTGGAACACGTTCGTGACCGAGTCGGGTTCGATCAGTTTGTCCTACAAACAGCACAGCAGTGAGCTTATTGTCTCTCTCTTCTGTGGGGTATTCTCACCTGAACTTTCTTCTGTGTGACGAACACGGCGCTGTCCTTGCCGCGCACAGCCACCGACGTGAGCGTGGACTCCTTGGCAGCGCGGAAGGCGTACTCTGCGAGGAACAGCGATGGGTAAAGGTTAGAGCGTCGGTCAGAGGGTGAAGAGACTTCTTCCACGCACCAATCTGGTAGAGACGTCCCTCCGGCGAGAATATGGTGATGTGGCGGTCGTATCCGTCTCCTGGCATTGCTGTAAGAGTTGCTGCGTACTGCGCTCCGCGATCCTTTTCCTTCTCCCCCTCGGGTTTGCGATCCAAAAGGTGGTGTACCTTGTATATACTTCAAAGTACGATTCTGGATGAAGTAAGATAAGTAGCATTGTGACCCGCTTCAACATCTTTTCGCATGCATGTATCATTCCTCGATAGGCAGCACCGAGAGCTCTTGTTCCCTCGTCAGCATGGCGGATGTGAGCGTGACGCGAGACCTCGTGGGCTACGGTGCGCGTGGATTCGACCCCAAGTGGCCCGACAACAAGAAGCTGGCGCTGCAGTTCGTGCTCAACTACGAGGAAGGCGGCGAGAACTGCCTGCTGAACGGCGACGTGGCTTCGGAGCACCTGCTTACCGACATCGTGGGCGCCGCGCCCTACGTGGGCCAGCGCCACATGAACATGGAGTCGCTCTACGAATATGGCAGTCGCGCGGGCTTCTGGCGACTCCATCGCGCCTTCACGGAGCGCCAGATGCCGCTCACGGTCTACGCGGTGGGGCTCGCACTCGAGCAAAATCCGCAGGCGGCACAGGCCATGAAGGACACAGGATGGGAAGTCGCCAGCCACGGATACCGTTGGATCGACTACCAAAACGTGGATGAAGCCACGGAGCGTGACCATATCCGCAGGACAGTAGCGATCCACGAGAAGCTGCTGGGCAAACGCCCAGTGGGGATTTACCAGGGCAAGCCCAACGTCAATACGCGCCGTCTAGTGGTCGAGGAAGGAGGGTTCCTGTACGATGCTGACGCGTACAATGACGACCTGCCGTACTGGAACACGCAGTTCGGACGCCCGCACCTGGTCATCCCCTACACGCTCAACAACAACGACATGAAGTTCGTGTCCGCGCAGGGTTTCAACTCCGGAGACCAGTTCTTCACGTACTTGAAGGACGCCTTCGACGTCCTGTTGGCCGAAGGACGCGCGGGTCAGCCCAAGATGATGTCGGTGGGTATGCACTGCCGCGTGGTGGGGCACCCGGGTCGGATTGCAGCTTTGCTACGCTTCCTAGACTACGTCCAGAGCTTCCAGGACGTCTGGATCTGCAAGCGGGAGGACATCGCGCGCCACTGGTACAAGGCGCACTACCCGCAAAATGTGCCAGGCTCCAAGCTCTAAGGCGCTGCTGTGGTCCACAACTACAGCAGCAATTCGTTGGACCAAGCACCAGGAGCCTATGTTGAAGTAGCCAGCTGTAGTGCACTTACACAAGCCTCCAAATGAATCACCTCCGAATTTGCTTGCTAGCGAAAAACCTAGATATGCTGCAGGATGAGCACCACGATCAGTACGAGCGCCCGTGCGTTTGGACCCCTCGCAACTGGACGCCATCAAGGCCCAAGTGGCGGCATGATGACGCAGATGATGGCCCGCGAGGACGCTCTGGACCAGAGCTTCTGGTCGACGGCGCATCTGGACGCTCGGTTCGACGGGCTGAGAGGGCAGCTGGATTGCATCATCAAGAGGAAAAGCGGCGCCTCATGCACGCTCGAAACCGGGCGAAGCGCTTGTAGCGAGATACTACGGTATGCAGCAGAGTTGGGCAGCCAACCCTCACCTACGGAACCATCAGCACTTCTCATCAGTGATCTTCTAGGACATCAGTAGTTGACTTTCCGTCCGCTTTCAAATTAATGCGCTCCTCGGCGCAAGTATAATACTTCGAAGTACGGGTCATCCCTTTGAGCGCAGCCTTTGCCATGTTGGTGTGCAGGTGGTTCGGCGTCTTGTATCGATAGAACTCTCCGTCAAGTTGACGATGAACTTCTTCTCCGAGCCAGCGTCGCCATTGTCGTAAGGTATTTGCTGCTGTCGTCTCGTCCATGCTCGTGCTCGCTGCTGCATGAGAAGACAAACATTGAATGAAAAGAAAAAGCGTCTAACTAGTATTACGCCCACCATTTCTGTAGTGGTCAGTTTGCTGAACTTGTACACTCCAAGCTTGTTTTTTTCCACATGATTCGCTTCACAGTACCCTCCTCTATACACGATAGCCTAGCGAGGAACGATGGCCCCTGTGTCAGCACCGTTGTTATTGCTGGCGTTGTTGCTCAGGTTTCGGTCGCTTGCAAGCCATGCGCTCTCGGCATCTGTGAGCGCCTTGAGCCGAGCCAGGATCGGCGCTTCTTGTGTCGGATCCAAACTTCGCGCAAATAGGAGCTGACGAACACACAAAACAACGTTAAAACATCGCAACACTAGAAGCACGAGGGCAACAATGGGCGTACCTGCTCCACGTTCTTGCGGAGAAAACGAATCGCTTTTTCGTGGCGGTCCTTCTCGACGCCTTTTTTGTAGAGTGGATACTCGCCCGAAGAATCGTTGATCTCGTCCTTGAGGAAAGATCGCGACGAGTACGGCACCACTCGATAGCGGAGGTTCACTTGCAGGTATTTGCTGAGCATGAATACCAAGTGGGCGATGTAGCCCAGAGCAGTGGAGATCATCTCCTCATCTGCTCTCCCACCGCCTGTGAGGTCTGAGTTGGCGATACGGATACCACGGATGCTGTACTCGCCAGCACCTACGTACTCGATGGGGTACACCGTGCCGAGCTGTTTCACGAGCATCGCCTGTCGAGACCGGATCTTGTGTGCTGCGCGTAACACCTCGCATCGACGCTCAAGGATGTTCTGACGCTCGTCCTTGTAGCGCATACTCATCTGCATGGTGCTCACCAATGCTTTGGGTATGTGAATATCGGTCTCGAAAGTTTTGCGCTCGTCCTTCATCACGGCTTGTAGCCGTGCCAGTGTATGCTGTTTCTCTGCCACTTGAGCTCGCGCAAGACGGACACGCTCCTCCAACGCCGTGCGTTGCTGTTCACGTGCGATGCGCTGTTGAGAGTGCAGCAGCTTGTTCCGAATCCGCTCCTTCAGTTTTGCGTTCGTTTTGGTCAACTCGGCGATCTTCTGCCTGGTAGTTAAAATGTGTTCTAGTGCATCAACGCCTTCATGCAGGCTGTAATCCTTCAACGGGATGGCAGAGCCTTTCCTCCTCGAGTGTTTGGGCGCGATCACGCCCATATCAGCCAGAAGCTCAATCACCTCGCGGTGCACGTACGTGTGGCCCGTGAACTCGAACAAGCAAGTGTTCAGTGGCAGGTTCGTCAGGTCGGTGAGCGTAACGGGCAGTGGTTCCAGCTCCGCACTCCAAAGCTCAGATTCAAAATGTCCTCTTCGTAGTCGGCAGCTGTGTTCCCATTAGAGCTGCTTGCGTTGGTGGGCGTCTCGGTATCTGTCATGTCGTTCGCTCCGGACTCGTCGGCGTCGTCGAAGCTGTGCTTGGCGTCCGCGAACGACCGCGAGTTGTTGATGGGCTGGTCGTCTCCGAACGACAGGCGGTCGCTCGACTTGCGTCTCGGGCGCTTGGCCGCCTTCCGGTCCAGTACACGCACCACGACGATGTCGAACCTCGTGCTGCCGCTCAGCAGCGTCTCGACGCCAGCCAGTCCGTCGCCCTCGTCGTCCTCGGACTGGAACGGGACCCACACGGGATTCAGCGTGCTGCGCGCCACCTCGCTCTCGTAGATGATGCGGCCGTCCACCACTGCACAATTGCAACAGAGCTCGTGAGCCCCCTCCGATTGCAACAATTAACTTCTGGTCAGCGTCTCGTACCTAGTTTAAAGTAGACGCTGAGCAGCGCGTCGCCGCTCGTGCCCAGCACCGAGAGGTTGCGCATGCTGAAGCCGCTGAGCTGCTGTAAAGTGATGGTGGCGGAGCGTCCGGCGGGCGGCGGCGTGCTCCACGTGGGCGCAATGCTGCTGGCCGTGAGGTTGATGGCCCCGCCAAAGCTGCCGGCGATGCTGGACGGTGTCATCATGAGGAGGGGGTGGACCACGGACGCTCGTCCTTTCCGCTGTCAAGTGGATGAGTGCGCCGCGGCTTGAGCTGGCGCCAGCGTCCGGTTGTCACTCGGAGAGCACAAGCTACGCACCTCGGCGACTCTACTGCGGCAGGACGACCGACGAGAGAAAGCCAGGTTTAACCTGCTTTAGAGATGCCACCGAACACACTCTTTAGGGCACAGACAGCTTGCGCACGTGTTCGAAATTGAGCGGACCACGATTGGACGAAATAGGGAGGTGAGTTTCGGCCAGTGAGCGACGAGTCGACTTCAACGTCAATGGGCCCTGATCCGCCGCGGTGCCGGTGTAAACAAACTCCGTAATGCCGTTCAATGTCCCCAACCGCGGCTCGTTGCGTGCACTGAGGACAATGTGTTAGGCTGCTATTTGAAGCTGATGGCTCGTTCGTAAAAGACGTCGCTCGCCTTGATACTGCGACGCACTGCAATGATGAACTCTACATGTAGACGCTGTCTGCCTATTTTATAGAGTGTACTGCACGTAGCCCACCTTTGTAGATGTACGCAGTGGTCACGGTGGACGAGCAGCGACAATATGCGGAGGAGTCTGGTCCAACGCTAGCTTCAACACGTGCCTGCTCAAACCCTAAGACCTCGGTAGGTATCCGCTGCCGTTATATTTAGCGCCGCGTTTCAAGCGCAGAAAGCCAAGCATAACGGATAACGGAGCCCATTCTCGCCACTTCCGAACAAGAAGCGTAGCGCAAACCCGTGGCCTAAGGGCAGGAGCGAGCGATCTAAGTTGCAGCAGCGAGTGTTTTGCGTCGTTATTGGCCGTTTCGGAGTCGCAGCTCAGTGTGCAGAAGGCTTTGGCGAGCAGGCGCCTTAGGCCTGCCAGCCATGGTGGCGATCTCAGCGCGTCGCAGCGAAGACCCGAGCCAAGCGGACGCGTCCAACAAGTTGTCTCGCCACCTGCTGCACCTCATGAGTCCGAGAGAAGCTCAGGACCAACACACGCCCTCGCGCTCGCTCTGGCGGCAGGCGCTACTGTGGCCCTCCAACCCCGCAATCCTCAAGAAAAACGGCCGCGTCGCAGCTCTCGAGAGGAATCGTAGCAACCAGAACGAACAGCAGTCGTGTACAAACAGTCAGAGCCACGGTACGGCGGATATTAGGACGGTAGTCAACCAGGAACAGTGTCATGACCAGCCACAGGCAGAAAGCAGCGCCAGCCCCACCAAGTCGTCTACAGAGCGAGATAACAATCTCCACGATCTCAGCAGCTCGGTCAAGAAGCTCGCACTTTTCAGTCTGCGTGCTACCGCCAAGGCGAGTGTTATCCATCCAACGACGTCGACGTCGCCGTTGAGGACTGTTTTCCCATTGCCGGAGCCTCCGCTATGCATCGTCAAGCGCGCGTCGCTCTACCAAGAACTCCGCGAGTTTTGTGCTAACGGAGACCTCCACATCACCATGTTTCCAGACTATTTTAGTGACGAGGAGAAGCGAATGGTGCAAGCGGTGGCTCAGGAACTGCAGCTAGGGTGTCAGATTGGTGAAAAAATATTGCAGTCTACAAGCTGCAACATCGATCGCAGCGTTCAAGTCCGCAGCTAGGTGCCGATTCAACGAACCACAGCAATGTCGCCGATGATGTATATGTCGACGTTCATGAACTTGCCCAGCATGGCAAGGACGGTTTTATCGCAAAGCTGAGACTGCAGCGTCTGAGCTCAGGGAGTGGCGTCCGACGCAATATGCTCTGGGACGTGGCTGAGTTGAGCTCCACGGCAGATGGCATCGCTGATCCGGTGAACGAAGGAGAAGGAGGGGTATATGCAGTGCAGTCTCGATCCAGCGGTCAAAAGCTCGCGCTTTTCAAACCTGCTGAAGAGGAAAAGTTCGTCCGTGAGGGACTGATTGCTGGCGAAGGAGCTGTTCGAGAGGAAGCAGCCTATGTGCTCGATTCACGCAGCAACGGCTTCAGCGGTGTTCCCCGACGGCTGTTGCTCGACTGCGGCTTTCGACTGTGGGTCGGTCTAAGCAAGGAGCTGTGCAGCGCTTCATGGCCAGCAGCATTGGCAGCATGGAGAGCTTCGGCATGCCGTTCGATCTCGAGAAGGCGCGTGAGTTCGTGCCAGTGGGCCAAGTGCACCGAATTGCGCTGCTAGACGTGCGAGTGTTCAACACGGATCGTCACCCTGGGAATATTCTTCTCATCGGCGAAAAGAAACCATACACAATGGTGCCTATCGACCACGGTTGCGTTCTTCCTAGCTGGTTTCACCTATCGGAAGCACGCTTCGACTGGATCGAGTACCCGCAAACTCGTGTGGCGTTCTCACCTGCAGCTCTGCAGTACATCGCCGCACTAGACGCCGATCGAGACGCTAAGGTTCTCCGCGCGCTCGGTATCCGTGAAGAATGTGTGACTACACTCAAGATCTGTACGCTCTTCCTGAAGCTTGCAGCCTCGCGAGGCAAGACGCTGTACTGGATGGGCAACTTCATGGCCCGCGACGGATGTTTCCAGCAGCCTTCAAGACTGGAACTTGCGGTGCAATCCGCGTGCGAGCGAGCTGGAATCCCTTATACGTTTCAACCCAACGAGTTCGACGAGCACCGTGGCGAGATCGAATTGGGTGTTCTCAGTCGCCGTCCACCCCACGAGTTTTTCCTCGCGCTCGAGCACTTGCTGCTGAGGGCGATGAACAATGACGAGTCTTAGGCGCAGCGAACAGTGACGGCGAATATTTGTCCACTCGTAGCTAGTTAGCTCTTCTTATCGCTCCCTGGGCAACAACAACCAATTCAGTAGTAGACAATGTAGCCATCTCACACAGCAACGCCTTTTGTCCCGTATTTAAGCTAAGATGGCTACACTTTGACCAAGAGCTCAATTGATTGGCAGCATGACGAACACCTCAACTATGCGCGCCTCCTCGTCGTCAGATGAAGCTGATTGGCGGGCGTGTGTGGAGTACGAGACCAAGCGCGTAGTCGTGGGCGACCTGGAGGTGCAGGTGTTCCAGATGGAGGAGCTGCCGGTGGCCGCGTCGCTCTTCATGTTGGCCGAGATGGACGCCAACGTGACGGAGATCTCGGGTACACGTCTCTGGACAGGCTCACACTTCCTATCCCGGGTGGGATACGCTGCGATTGTATTGCTCACTATTGGCAATTGTTTGCTGACTTGTGTTGCTGCTGCTATAGTATTTGTGGCGTCATCCTGAACTTGTGCAAGGCAAGCGCGTGCTGGAGCTGGGAGCTGGCACCGGCATCTGCAGCATCGTGTCGTCCAAGCTCGGAGCTGTGAAGTGTCTGGCTACCGATGGAGATGGAGAAGTGGTGGATCTGTTGACCAAGAACATGCAGGTGAACGACGTGGAGGGTGTTGTGACGGCCCGCTCGCTGTTTTGGGGAGACGAGCCGTCGGCGCAGACGCTGTTGGAGGAGTTTCCCGGGGCTTTCACGGATGCTGACGTCGTGCTGGCGGGTGATGTGCTCTACAAGAGCGAGCTACTTCCGCTGCTTTTTGCCACGGTGACGCGTGTGCTGAAGGCAGAGGGCGGTGTCGAGCGAGCGTTCGTGTTGTGCCACATTCCTCGCGCCGATGTGACGCATGATTTAGTGCAGAAGCAGATTACTGACTCTGGGCTCAAGTTCGAGGAGGTTAAATTGCCTGCGGAGGATATCGCGGATGCCGCAGCAGAGCTGGAAGAGTGTCCCATTGAAGACGTGGAACGTGCCAAACTGTACTATATCACCAAGTAATGCTACCAGGCAAGTACATGTTGCAGATCGGTACCTGTGCTGAATTCGTGGAAGGCAAAACTTGTCTATTTCGTAGAGAAAACCATACTCGCCATTGCTTAATCCTCATCGCTTTCATCATCGCTCGAGTCCGAGTCCAACAGACTGAATGCGTTGACCGGCCCCGGCTGTTGAGTCTTTCTTGTCGAAGGCTGCGCCGCTGAGGAATCGTCTTCCTCCTCTTCATCAGAGCTATCTTCTTCATCCTCTCGTTCGCCATCAGCGTCACCCTCACCACCAGCCTTGAGTAACGCGTCTTCCTCTTCGCAGTACTTCGCGATGCTGGCCGGCGTGATGTCCTTGCCAGTATAGTCAGGAGGAAGGAAAAAGAGGGGAAGAATTCCATCCACCGTATCGCGCACCAGCTCCGATCCAGCACGCTGGTGATCCGGTCTACCCCGACGGTCTGTGCGGTAGCCGCGCTTTTCAGCGTATGCTTCGCACAGCGTCCACGGTGTCCATTCCTGCAGAATTGGGCAAACACACAGAAAACAGTTAGCAGGAGCAACAATTGTAAGCATGACAATGCAACACAGTACCAGTTCTTCTTCCAGGCCATCGAAGAGCTGAGTGCGAGGTTTCAGGTCCAAAATTTTCTCCAACACTACATGATCCGCCAGGAAACGCACTGCAGAGTATGGCTCCCGAATCTAGCAGCAATAATAAGACACCACGACTCAGCAGTGAGATGAGAGCACAACGCACGGCTCACCGCACAATCAACCTTCCTTACCTGTGAGTACGGGTACAGTCCGCTGAGCTCTTGCAGATACTTTGGCACACCGGCAAACGGGAACACGAGACCAGGACAGTCACAGATGCAGATCTCAGGAGCAATCAGTATAGTCTGGAGTCTCTTCGTGTGCCCTGGCGTGTGCGAGACGCTAACAATTTTCTTGCCGGCTAATGCATTCAGCACACTTGACTTGCCGACGTTGGGATGGCCAATGAGTCCAATGGTCACCTTAGGAGTGTTGGCGTGACCAATGGCTCCAGCGCTGCCCGGGACAGTGGGGTCTGTCGACACAGCTGCCAGCGCCGACTGCAGGCGAACTTGGAAATGGCCCTTAAGCTCGGCATGCTCCTCACGTTCGCACCGAGGGCACAGCAAGTAGCCCCGGAAATCGCATCTGATTCGTCTTTGACATTAGCATCAGCCTTGCTTGGCCGACCACCAGATGTGCACGACATGCAAGCTACAACAGCATCATCACATCCACAATGCTGGCACTCATGAACGACAAGGCCGTCTTCGCCAGTCCCTCCCTTTCGGACGCCACGGCTCTTATGTTTCCGCTTGTTACGTCGCTTGCCACCCGCCTTCTTCTTCTCTTGCACTGCGTCATATTGTTGTTGCAATGTTTCTTGTTCAGACACACTTGCGTTGAGCTCCTCGGCAAGTTGTTGTGCTTCAGCAGGGTCAATACCGCAAGACACTAAAATGTCCACGGCACCCTTGACAGCCGACACGTCTCCTACTTCCAACTTTTTGCTGCAAATGTAAGAAAATGGCGTTAGACAAGTCATTCCAAATCAAAGCATACCAAAAATCAAATTCGATCTCTTGCCTGAGCACTCGACGACGAGTACTGACGTCATTATCGCCGTGTACAGCATTGGAGCGGGACGAGAAGCAGACTAGCTGTGCCAACGGGAATTTTCCGGCCAAGTAGCGCTTCCAAAGCTGGACCACGGTGGTTGGGATCAGATCAACCTTGTTGAGCACCACCACCATCGGTTTTTGAGTATCTTGGTCACGAGGTCGTACACGGATGCAGGAATGTGCAGCAGCGGGTTGCGCACATCAGCCACGACCACTACGTGTGTGGCACGCTCCGTAACACGCCAGAGCTCACGCCAGACCTCCAGGTTGTGCTCGAAGTGATTCAAATGTTCGTTGTCGTATTTGTCGTGGATCTTGGTCAGCCACTGATCGAACATGAGGCTCTCGTTGTTGTCCACTACACACAAACCCAGCCAACACACCACCAAAAAGTCAGCTAGGCAGCAAGGCAGCACAATAAACAACACCAATCCCTACACAACTAGTTTCAACGAACCTTTCTCCTTGGACATACTGTACGTCCACTTGGGTCGCTTGGGATGGTCCAGAATCGGGTCGCGTTCGCTCACCGTAGCCAGCAGCGGCGTCTCTCTTGGCCAAATCCAACGGGCGTTGGCCCTCCATGAGTCTCAGCTGGATCTGCTCCTTGGTCTCCTTCACAAAGAAGCTTGAGAGCTCCTTGCCCACCGAGTCCTTATTGTTCTTGCCCAGCGCCACTGTAAGCTTCAGACGGGAGCTGAGGTCGTTGTCCAGGTCGTTGTTCCGCGCGAAAAAGTCCGGCTCAGCATGGAAAGCTTCGACCTCGTCGTCCTCATCTTCATCCCCAATTGCCGACGGTTTGTCGGCGTAGAACGCCTCGTATTGCGCGCTCTGCAGGTCCTGCGCCGCCTCCTCGTCCTTGCGAGAGGCCAGACGCTGCTTGCGCGCGCGCAGCTGCTGCTTCTTCTGCTTGCCGCTGAAGCTGGCGGTCACCGAAGTTTTGGCGCGCTCCTTGCGCTGCTGCTTGAGCGTGTCCAGCTCCTCGCGGCGACGCGCGTGCAGCGCCGCCTCACGTCGAGCCTGTTCCAGTTCCATCGTCGCAATGACGCAGCCAGTCAAATGATGGTCATTCATTTGAGGGGGCAGTAAAACGGGATTTGAAGCCACTTGAGAGATGGCTACATTTTCGATGCGTCGCTTCAAGATCGCAATGACCGAGAGGCACTGGGGATTCAAAGCGACCAAGACGAGAGCAGGATGCAGCTGCGCCATCTGACGTCGTTGCTGCAGGCCACTGAGGGCATGTGCAAGGTCACGGCCATTGCCTTCTCGCCCAACAACCGGCGACTGGCAGTGGTGACTGTGGACCGCGTCGTGCACTTGTTCGATGCGCAGACTGGTGAGCGCAAGGACAAGTTCTCCACCAAGCCAGCCGATAAGGTAATGGAGACTTATGTGTACTGCTTTGGTCTGCTTCTCGACTCACTCTACGCGACAGGGCGACAAGAACTACATTGTGCGCGCTCTCGAGTTCTCGCCGGACTCGTCCAAGCTCGCAGTGGCGCAGAGCGACAACATCGTGTTCGTGTACAAGATTGGACTCGAATGGGGCGACAAGAAGAGCATCTGCAACAAGTTCGCGCAGCCCAGCTCCATCACGTCGCTCACGTGGCCAAGCACGCACCCGAATGAAATCGTCTTCGGGCTCGCTGACGGCAAGGTCAAGGTTGGCCAGTTGCGCAGCAACAAACCAGCCACTCTTTACGCGTCTGGGTCCTATGTATCCCGGGTGTGCAGCAACCCGGAGGGAACCGCTATCTTGTCGGCGCACTACGACGGTGCTATTTATCGCTTCATCTTTGATGATGTTACCGGAGGCCCCACGCACGCTAAGCTCGTGGTGCACTCGTGTGTGCCCTACGCACTCTCGTGGGGCGAAAGCATCGTAGCTGCGGGAAACGATCGCCGTGTTTCATTCTATGACAAGGATGGTGCTCAACTACGCACGTTCGACTACTCCGGGGACGAAAAGTGCGGCGAGTTCACTTGCAGCGTCTTTAATCCGACAGGCGAGTCTGTCGTTGTGGGTAACTTTGACTCGTTCTACACCTTCAACTTTCAGCATAAAACTGAATCGTGGGAGCTCGTGGGGAGTAAGAGTATTCCTAATCTCTACTCGGTCACAGCACTGGCTTGAAGCATGACGGCAGCCGCCTAGCCGTAGGATCAGTGTGTGGAGCTTTGGATCTGTACGATGCCTGCGTGCGCCGCTACCGCTATAAGGGCAAGTTCGAGTTCACGTACGTGTCGTTAAGCCAAGTGATTGTCAAGCGACTCGCCAATGGTGCACGAGTTGTGGTACGCTCTGCTTTTGGCTGCGAGATCACCAAACTAAACGTGTTTCAGGATCGGTTCCTCGTGGGCAACACGACTAACACGATTCTCGTCGGAGATCTCGACACGTCACGAATTAGTGAGGTGCAGTGGCAGTCTACAGGTGCTGAGAAGTACATGCTGGACAATGAGAGCGTCTGTATTGTATACCAGGCGGGTGAACTGTCACTTATCGAGTATGGGCAAAACGAGTTACTAGGGTCCGTGAGGACGGAGCACCTTAACACTCATCTGCTCAGTGTGCGTATTAACGAGCGGCCTCCACTCCCCATGCCGCAAGACGGTGGTGATCCGACACCACCCCGGAGAACAAGAAAGTTGCATACCTACTAGATCTGCAGACTATCTGCATCACGGATCTCCACGCTCGTGCTGCCTCCACAGTCAACCATGATTCCCGTGTAGACTGGCTGGAGCTCAACTCGCGCGGAAATTTGCTTCTGTTCCGAGACAAGAGACGCCAACTTCACCTCTTTGATCTCGATTCGCAAAAGCGAAGCACCCTGCTCAATTACTGCAATTACGTGCAGTGGGTGCCTGAATCGGACGTGGTCGTAGCGCAGAATCGTGGAAACCTATCGGTCTGGTACAATATCCGTTCGCCTGACAAAGCTACGATCTACCAGATCAAAGGTGATGTAGAGCAGATTGAGCGCGGTAATGGACGCACTGAAGTGATTGTGGACGAAGGTATGAATACGGCCTCTTATCAGCTGGATGAATCCCTGATTGCCTTCGGTGCTGCTGTGGATGACGGGCATCTCGTGAATGCGATGTCCATTCTGAACCTCTCGAGCTCACGCCCGAGACTGAGGCTATGTGGAGTCAACTGAGCCAGGAAGCTTTGACGCAGAATGACCACCGCATTGCCGAACGCTGCGCTGCAGCTTTAGGAGATGTCGCTCGCTCCAGATACTTGCGAAAGCTAAACAAGCTGGACTGGCAGGAAAAAGACCGCCTCAACGGACTTGCTCACTGGAAAGTCCGTGCTCAAATTGCAGTGCTCAAGAACGACTACCGCAGCGCCGAACACTTGCTGCTTGCTCAGGGTCAAGTTGACGAAGCTATTGAGATGTATCAGCACTTGCACAAATGGGAAGATGCTATCCGTGTGGCCGATGCAAAGAATCACGCTGGGTGTGAGCAGATGAAAAGAAGTTACTATGACTACCTTGTGGAATCCCGTCAGGAGGAGAAGGCCGCTGCAGTTAAGGTCAAGGACGGTGACTACGCGAGCGCAGTGAGTTTATACCTGAAGGGTGGTCTACCTGCAAAGGCTGCGCAGCTGTTGAACCAGCGAAACCTCGGCAGAGATCACAAGCAGCTTCTTGAGACAGTAGCCGAAGCCCTGTATTCGGCTGGCATGTTCGAGAAGGCTGGTGATCAGTTTGAGAAGATGGAGCAGGAGAGTCGTGCGCTAGCAGCATTCATCAAAGCTAATGCATTCCGAAAGGCAGTTGAGCTCTCGCGGAAGCACTTCCCGGACAAAGTCCTGCGTCTCGAGGAAGCTTGGGGTGACTACCTCGTATCTCAAAAACAAATGGACATGGCTATCAATCATTACATCGAAGGCAATGTGCCTACGAAGGCGGTCGAGGCCGCACTAAATTCACGGCAGTGGGCCAAGGCCAGCCAGCTTGTGGAGAATTTGGAGGATGATGTCTCGTTGCCGTACTACCGTCGACTTGCTCGCCACTACCAGGATGCAGGCAATCTGGAGCAGGCCGAGCGCTGCTTTATCAAGGCTGACGCTGCTCGAGATGCCGTTGAAATGTATACACGCGCCAACAAATGGGACGCTGCCTATCAGGTTGCGCTCAACCACTTGGACAAGTACGAGACTGAGCGGCTATACGTTGAGCAAGCCCACCGCATGGAGCGTGCTGGTAAGTTCAAGGAAGCCGAGAAACTCTTCCTAACTGTGAACGAGCCGGACCTGGCCATCAACATGTACAAGAACCACAAGAACTACGAACAAATGATTCGCCTTGTTACCAAGTACCGCAAGGATCTGCTCAAGGACACCCATCTGTATTTGGCTCAGCAGCTTGAACATGAGGGTAACTACAAGGAAGCCGAGCACCACTTTGCAGAGGCCGGCGAGTGGCAAGCTGCAGTCAACATGTACCGCTCAAACGATATGTGGGACGAAGCTATCCGTGTTGCCAAGTTCCACGGCGGCATCAATGCATCCAAGCGCGTGGCTTACGCTTGGGCCATGGACCTGGGTGGTGAGCAGGGCGCCAAACTGCTCACCCGTCTAGGTCTTATCGAGCCGGCAATCGACTATGCTATTGAAAGTGGTGCATTTGAGCATGCCTTTGAGCTTGCACGCAACTGTGCTACCAAGAAGCTGCCAGAGGTTCATCTCAAACACGCATTGTTTTTGGAGGACGAGGAGCGTTTCAAGGAAGCAGAAGAAGAGTTCATTAAGGCTGGTAAGCCTCGTGAAGCCCTGGACATGTATGTGCACCAGCAAGATTGGCAAAATGCTATGCGGGTTGCAGAAAGCGCCGACCCGGCGTCCGTAGCAGACGTCTTTATCGCACAGGCAAGACTCTGGATTGAACGTAAGGAACACCAGCGAGCCGAAGGGTTTTTCCTCAGCGCCGGCAAACCAGAGTTGGCTCTCGCTGCTTATTTGGAGGCTTCGATGTGGGTCGATGCAGTGCGAATTGCTAAGCGCCACCTTCCGCACAAGCTTATGGAAGTCAACATGGCCCACCAGCGCGTCATTTTCTCCGGTGGCCCGAAGAAGAAAGAGGAGCTTATGGAGGCCTGTGAAATGTGGGTAGCGTCCCAGCAGTATGTTCAGGCCATTGACGCGTATCTGTCGATCTCAGTTGACCAGATCAGCGATCTTGGGAGCTAGAAGAGTTGTGGGCGAACGCTATCGAGTTATGTGCACGACCCGAGTCGCTATAAGTCGATCGTGGAGGAAGTGGCATCGCGCTTGTTAGGCATGTCGCGCTTTGATTCTGCAGCGGGGCACTTCCAATCTATTGACAAGATGAACGAAGCGCTGGACTGTTATCTGCGCGTGAACAACTGGGCTGCAGCGCAGAAGCTTTGCGAACAACACGCTCCGGAGTTGCTCCCTCGCCTTGAGCGTGCGCAACAGGCAAGCGCCTTTGGGTCTGCTGGTCACCAGCCATCAGAAGCAAAAATGGCTGGCAGCTCGTACACTCCATCAGCAGATGCCAAAGTTCAGTACGCCTCGGAGAAGAAGGAGTCAAAGATCATTTCTGGCGGGGGAGAAGGTGACGATGGCGGGCGCGGCACTAGTGCGCTTGACGCGTGGATGCAGCGCGGTGAATGGGACAAAGTGCTGTCTTCAGCAGCCAAACACGGGCCTGGGTCACTGGCGAAGTACTTAGTTCTACGGTGCTCTCGGCTGTGTGAACACGACGAGATCGATACCGCTATCAAAACTATAGCCGACTACGGCATCCCGCTTGATGCAGATGCTCTGGACATGACAGAAAAACTTGTCCAGAAAACGCTCGGATGCGCCCATGGTATTGAAGACAACGCAGAGCACCAAGCGGCTTTACCAGAGCTGGTGATGTGCTTGCGAAAGCTTGTGAAGGATCTGCGTGCTAACGGCAAAGACTTCCCAAGCTCGAGAGTTAAAAAATGGAGCAGTGGTTGCTGGTGGCACACTTCTTTGCGATCAAGCACCAGGCATCGAGTGCAGGACTTGACGATCTCGTCGCCAAGATCAGCATGTCGTTGCTACGATTTGTGGCCGTGCTCCCCGCAGACAAGATGTTTTACCTCGCTGGCATCGCTACGAGGAAGAAAAAGTGGCTGAGTGCTGCATTCGTGTACTTTAACCGCTACCTGGATCTATGTGAAGCTATCGATGATGGTGATGCCAGCAACCTGGACAACACCGACTTTATCGGCACCGACATTCCTTCTCCGCTAGACTTCGCGCTACCGGAGTCGCATTATCTGGCCGAGGAGAGCGCCCGCGAGGAGATTCGGGACTGGGTGCTTACGATTTCGATGGACCAGCAAGTGGCCGAGAAGCTTCCGGAGCGCGCGTGTCTGAACTGCAAGGCCAGCATCTACGAGGCGGCGCTGCAGTGCTCCGAGTGCAAGACGGCGTCGGAGTCGTGCATCGTCACAGGTTTCCCGGTGGCCGCCAAGACGACGGTGCACTGCGCCACGTGCAAGGTCATCGCCGACCGCGAGACGTGGAACAAGTGGGTCAAGCAGTTCGGTAACTGCCCGTGGTGCTCGGCCCCACAGAAGATGAGCTACTGAGCTTTGGCTTTCAATATGCTGCTGCTTTTCAAGCTGTTGTTGCCTTTTATCTGTTCAATGATGACTCACCCACTTCACTTGCCTTTTCGGTTGACTTGCAAGTCATAATCATAATGATCTGTGCTCGTAACTGTGTCTATTGTACGTGAGGAACATATTGGCCTATAGCGTTCTGAAGCTCGCCGATCTTACAACTTGGCTTAAACTCAATGAGTAAGGAAACTAATGCTCTACCTGACAAGTAGGGCTGCCTATTGGGTTTAGTGATCCATGGGTTTCAATTTATGAAGGAGGTGGAATGGCCGTTGGCTCAGGAACTCACTACTTTAGGGTGACTGACAGGGGGCCGGTCCCCGCCCAATCACTTTAAATTCGCTCCGTCAGCAACAATGCCCTCACTGTATAAATGACTGCTGTCAGGCTGCCACCATTGGGCCTTTTACTTAATTTAAGTGGAAACCCCTGTAAAAATGTAAAAAGTCGATTAAAAACGTGGCAATTAGTGGGATATCTCAGATCTTTGGCAAGCAGTCCAGTTGCTGCTGGACTGCTTGCCAAAGATCTGAGATATCCCACTAATTGCCAAAGACTCCAGCATCAATGGGGAGATCGCCGACTTCGCGACGCCCTGTAGCGACTACATCTCGCCCACATGCCACGACACCATGTACTTCTAGTATCACGCGTAGCTGTTCACGTACAACGAATGCAGCGACATGGTGTTTGACTCTTAGAGTCTGCACATCAGCGCTTGTGACGACAAATCTGGCTCGGGCATGAACCACAACCAAGGCCGCAGTGCTCCAGAGAACGATATTCTCGAAGGCGGTGGTGACTGCTATATCCTTGTCGGTCCAGGATGGATTAACCAGGGATGCTAGACTGGCATTGGGGGATACGGAACTCCTTACTGCTTCTACAACTACGACTGCACCACTTAAGGCGCCAACAATAAGGACGTGCCGACCGCGTACTACGCGAATCTCCACGGACACCAGGCATCGTACCACGGTTTCCGCTATGGTGCTAACAATCTGTGTGACGTGGCGATCGCCGATGCCACCAACAGTGTCGAGTGGGTCATGGAGCTACCCACACCTACCGGTAGAAGGGCAGTTGGACATACCGGTCGAAGCCGAGACCGCACTCCTTCACCAGCGCTAGTCAACTTGTTGGCCTTTAGTCTACATAGTCTGTCGGTGACAGCATCCGAACTCGCAGAAGGTTGGAAACGCTGTGTGAAGAAACTGGAGAGTGGATCTCTGCCGTGAACGCTTGAGTTGAAGTGCTCGCATCCAAAGATGCATGTTGAAGGCGTTCATAACTGCCGTGGGTACGAACCGGAGAAGAGTGTAGCCACACACGAGCATCGAGGGCGCGATCGTGGTGGACACGCCGTCAGTCGATGTCACCATCTGTTCAACGCCGCGAAGATCGACTCGACTACCAGCAGCGGCAGCACTTTCGTCGGAGCTCATGGTCGAGTTGGTTGTGTGGAATGAGTGTGGAATGAGTCGAACTGTAATGATGACATCGACACCCTTGAGTCGGGGTGATGGCTGGGTTTGCAACCATTTCTCGTTGAGCCTGTAAAAGTTTGTGCTCAGAGCACCTGACGGACGTACACGCTTGGACCCGTCAACGTGTTCGTCACGCAGCCCGGGCAGGAGTTCCATGAGGATCCGACCGCCGTGGGAGGATAGACGACGACAGCACAGGTTCGTACGGAGATCGATTCTTATGAAGCAGGCTGCTTCTCTGTGGGAAGTGCGGCGGTTCAGATCTTTTTACGTCAAGAATGCAAAATATCTGTGTAAAAATGTTTTAAAGCGAGTAAAAGGCACTTATTACGTAAAAATGTAAAAATGTAAATGTAAAAATGCCAACCCTGCATTGGTGGCCCAGCAAGCACTGGGTTCGAAACCTCCACATGCAGCACTATCGAACACGCAGCGTTGCGCGCAAAGGGACGCGTTGAACCCAGCGTCGCCGCCGTCCATCTCGTCCACTGTGGTCCACAGTGTGGACGACTGCGGTGATCGATTTCGCTGCCTTATGCTTGCTTGGTGCTTGCAGAGCCTGGTACGAAGGCGCTGAGCAAGTCTGACTGCAGCAGTATCAGGACAGCTGTACGCGCAGCGCCGCTCGGTCGGTGAAGGGGTGCGAGGCTTTGCCGGCACCGGAGACGGCGGACCGGAGCAGAGACCGTGACCGCGGCCCCGTCAGCGCACGCGCCTAGGGCGGACGAGCCCGGCGCTCACAATCGCATTGTGCGGTCACCAATTGCGCGCGAAGAGGCACATGTGGGCAAGATACTTTTTTGCGTTACAGTGTACGCGTTCCACGGAATATGCGGCGAACGCAACGGCGTGCCACGCTTGAAGTGCAGACCAGGTTCGAATCGAGTGGAGCCCAGCGCGGCGACTCGCCAATGCCCGTATGGCTGCTGCAGTTGCTGTCATCACCTTGCGGCCGTGCTGCTCTAGCTGGAGTTCGCCTACAAATGCTGCCGCCACCACCGTGTCGCCCTACTGCTCTGGCTGGATGTGGGCGATGTCCCAAGGCCCGAGAATCTCGCTGCAAGGGGCACAAAAAGAACCAGGCATCGAAAAAGAGTGAGACCGCCATTCGTGCGTGCGCATCCCCCTCGGTGCGCAGCTGAAAAACTGCAGAAAGACATGCTCGGGCAACACACACACAACGTACTTCTTGGACTCCTGCACGTGCATGAACCAGAGCGGGCACACGAGCGCCAGGAAGAGCACGAAGGCCCCCGCGAGCACGCTCAGCAGCGCTGAGAGCTGCCACGTGAGCGCCGACGACAGCGCAAAGAGCGCGGCCGCCGTCAGTAGGTGGGCCTGCTCCGAGTGGCGCTAGATGTACACGAATGCAAACGCGTAGAATAAGACCGCCGCATTGGCATCAGCACCTCCTCCGAGCTAGCAAAGGGATAGATGCGCACCTTGACCTCGCGCTGGAAAATGGGAAACATGGCGAAGATCTCTATCGCCAACAGCACGAACGCGAACACGTGCTCGTTCGACTGCAGCCGCGAGCCCAGCAGCACCGCCGTGAAGATGGCGGCGTTCAGCGAGATGGTGCCGCTGAAGCTGCAGTCCAACACGCAACACGTCAGTCGTAGTGGGACTCCAGTCGATACATCGAGCGACACATTGATTTAGCACCCCTTTATAAGCTTACTTACCGGCCGATGCCCGAGTTGACATAGTTGTAGTCGTGCGCGATCAGGTGCAGTAGCCCCAGGGACGTCGCCAACGCCCAAATCGTGTCATCTGCATACGATTTCGTGAGCGTCCGCAGCACGGGCGACAAGAGCGACAGCGTAGCGCAGAAGAGCAGACACGAGCTCAGCGTGTCCATCGTGTCTATTATATACTCAGCAAAGATCAGTCAGTAGCAAACGCAGCACAGCATCACCTTCGTCACCGCAGAGTACTAACGTAGAGGAAGGTCGAGGTGGAAGCGAAGCAGTACAAAGCCAGCCACTGCCAGGAACACGTCAATGCCGCCCAGCAGCACGGCGGACACGGCATCTTGGCGGACGAACTCAAACACCGACTACCAGCAGCCAACAGCAAGCAGCTCCGTGTTCAGTGCCATGCTCTATCGCACAGTAGCCAGCTCTCGGAACGCACAAAGAAGATCAACACGGCGCAGATCTGCTGCGTGATGGCCGCAGCCGAGCGCACCATGCCTCCGTAGTCCAGCTCCCGCACATTTGCTGCAGGCAGTAGGAAGCAGTTAGTCGCAGCTCTGAGACTGTAATTGCAGCCCTTCGTCTGTAATTGACTCGCCGTTCGTGCGCATCTGCTCCAGGAACGTCTCATCCACGTAGTTGTCTTCATACGGCTGCGGAGCGTACAGGACCTTCTTCCACTTGGGCTGCTCCATGGTGTGCTTCACTGTACGTCGCCGCAGGAGGACTCAGTATCTGGTGCAGCTCATTGGCTGAAATAGAATACAATTTTGAGGACTTATAATTGCTTCAGAATATATTTGTGAGTGTACCAATCACAAAAAGACTTTTTGTGAGTCACAAAAAGTACTTGGATACAGTTCTATTTTGATATTTGAAATCATAAATGACTTGATTAATGTATGAGAACGATTTAATTCGTTTAGTCTGATCCCAGTCAATTTCATATGTAAAATGGCCGACGGTACCGTAAGAATTAGCAACCCGGAAGAGTGATTTTCTTCGGACTACGCTACGTCAAACAAATCTCAGTCGGTGCATTTGCGAGACGTACCGGAACTCGTACGCGCAGACGGAGCACGCAGGGCGGACGCGCCGTGATTGCAATACGGCTGCTTGATTGCAACACGCACAATCTCGCCGACGTCACGCTCATCTTAGACCATTATTGGGTCCGGTCAAGCATAGGCGAATGATCGGGTCTTGGTTGCTCGGCAACCGAGCAACCAAGACCCGATCATTCGCCTATGCTTGACCGGACCCAATAATGGTCTAAGATGAGCGTGACGTCGGCGAGATTGTGCGTGTTGCAATCAAGCAGCCGTATTGCAATCACGGCGCGTCCGCCCTGCGTGCTCCGTCTGCGCGTACGAGTTCCGGTACGTCTCGCAAATGCACCGACTGAGATTTGTTTGACGTAGCGTAGTCCGAAGAAAATCACTCTTCCGGGTTGCTAATTTACGGTACCGTCGGCCATTTTACATATGAAATTGACTGGGATCAGACTAAACGAATTAAATCGTTCTCATACATTAATCAAGTCATTTATGATTTCAAATATCAAAATAGAACTGTATCCAAGTACTTTTTGTGACTCACAAAAGTCTTTTGTGATTGGTACACTCACAAATATATTCTGAAGCAATTATAAGTCCTCAAAATTGTATTCTATTTCAGCCAATGAGCTGCACCAGATACTGAGTCCTCCTGCGGCGACGTACAGTGAAGCACACCATGGAGCAGCCCAAGTGGAAGAAGGTCCTGTACGCTCCGCAGCCGTATGAAGACAACTACGTGGATGAGACGTTCCTGGAGCAGATGCGCACGAACGGCGAGTCAATTACAGACGAAGGGCTGCAATTACAGTCTCAGAGCTGCGACTAACTGCTTCCTACTGCCTGCAGCAAATGTGCGGGAGCTGGACTACGGAGGCATGGTGCGCTCGGCTGCGGCCATCACGCAGCAGATCTGCGCCGTGTTGATCTTCTTTGTGCGTTCCGAGAGCTGGCTACTGTGCGATAGAGCATGGCACTGAACACGGAGCTGCTTGCTGTTGGCTGCTGGTAGTCGGTGTTTGAGTTCGTCCGCCAAGATGCCGTGTCCGCCGTGCTGCTGGGCGGCATTGACGTGTTCCTGGCAGTGGCTGGCTTTGTACTGCTTCGCTTCCACCTCGACCTTCCTCTACGTTAGTACTCTGCGGTGACGAAGGTGATGCTGTGCTGCGTTTGCTACTGACTGATCTTTGCTGAGTATATAATAGACACGATGGACACGCTGAGCTCGTGTCTGCTCTTCTGCGCTACGCTGTCGCTCTTGTCGCCCGTGCTGCGGACGCTCACGAAATCGTATGCAGATGACACGATTTGGGCGTTGGCGACGTCCCTGGGGCTACTGCACCTGATCGCGCACGACTACAACTATGTCAACTCGGGCATCGGCCGGTAAGTAAGCTTATAAAGGGGTGCTAAATCAATGTGTCGCTCGATGTATCGACTGGAGTCCCACTACGACTGACGTGTTGCGTGTTGGACTGCAGCTTCAGCGGCACCATCTCGCTGAACGCCGCCATCTTCACGGCGGTGCTGCTGGGCTCGCGGCTGCAGTCGAACGAGCACGTGTTCGCGTTCGTGCTGTTGGCGATAGAGATCTTCGCCATGTTTCCCATTTTCCAGCGCGAGGTCAAGGTGCGCATCTATCCCTTTGCTAGCTCGGAGGAGGTGCTGATGCCAATGCGGCGGTCTTATTCTACGCGTTTGCATTCGTGTACATCTAGCGCCACGGAGCAGGCCCACCTACTGACGGCGGCCGCGCTCTTTGCGCTGTCGTCGGCGCTCACGTGGCAGCTCTCAGCGCTGCTGAGCGTGCTCGCGGGGGCCTTCGTGCTCTTCCTGGCGCTCGTGTGCCCGCTCTGGTTCATGCACGTGCAGGAGTCCAAGAAGTACGTTGTGTGTGTGTTGCCCGGAGCATGTCTTTCTGCAGTTTTTCAGCTGCGCACCGAGGGGGATGCGCACGCACGAATGGCGGTCTCACTCTTTTTCGATGCCTGGTTCTTTTGTGCCCCTTGCAGCGAGATTCTCGGGCCTTGGGACATCGCCCACATCCAGCCAGAGCAGTAGGGCGACACGGTGGTGGCGGCAGCATTTGTAGGCGAACTCCAGCTAGAGCAGCACGGCCGCAAGGTGATGACAGCAACTGCAGCAGCCATACGGGCATTGGCGAGTCGCCGCGCTGGGCTCCACTCGATTCGAACCTGGTCTGCACTTCAAGCGTGGCACGCCGTTGCGTTCGCCGCATATTCCGTGGAACGCGTACACTGTAACGCAAAAAAGTATCTTGCCCACATGTGCCTCTTCGCGCGCAATTGGTGACCGCACAATGCGATTGTGAGCGCCGGGCTCGTCCGCCCTAGGCGCGTGCGCTGACGGGGCCGCGGTCACGGTCTCTGCTCCGGTCCGCCGTCTCCGGTGCCGGCAAAGCCTCGCACCCCTTCACCGACCGAGCGGCGCTGCGCGTACAGCTGTCCTGATACTGCTGCAGTCAGACTTGCTCAGCGCCTTCGTACCAGGCTCTGCAAGCACCAAGCAAGCATAAGGCAGCGAAATCGATCACCGCAGTCGTCCACACTGTGGACCACAGTGGACGAGATGGACGGCGGCGACGCTGGGTTCAACGCGTCCCTTTGCGCGCAACGCTGGCCACTTATTGGTGCCGCGGCGCCCCTTCACAGTGCAACAAAATCACCCGCCAGCCGGACTCCACGTACGTCACGTTGAAGTGCTTGATGGCGGGCGGCTGGCGAAAAGGCTCATTTGCTGATGATGGACGTACGCCATGCAAGTCTCCCGGGTAAAAATACTGTGCTCGCCTATCTGTGCCAGCACAACCAGTCTCGTAGGCAAGGCAATGCAGCGCAAGGTTTCAATGAAGCATAAGTGTATCAGACCAAGCCTCCCGCCGTCGGAGATGGGCAAGATACGCGGCCGTTGAAGTAGGCGGTGATTTTGTCCAATCGCAGGGCGCAGCGGAAATCAGCTGTGGCGCGCTGCGATTGGCTGAAAAAGGGGTCGTGAAACGGAACTTTCCACGAACCCAGTCCCGACTCCCACTCACCATACATAGCCAGGCTAAATTTCGGTCACACTTCAATTTCCTTACGGCGCATTTAATGAGACAGAGGGGAGGTCTTCTCTCCTTGATGCGTAAAACATTCTTGTAGCCCGATACCCTCGTTCCTCTTTTTTACAAATCTAGTACAATTAACATGTAAATACGTTTTTAGCATTTCGGTATCGGTGCTGTTATTAATATCATTAAAGGCAATTCACACTTCAACGCCCGGCAGCGAATTGCCGCTCGCCGGCGCCGCACACGCCAGAGTCCATGGGCGCCAGCAGATGGCCGCCCATCTGCATGGCTACAGTGCCCTGGGCGGCGCGAACCACGGCGGAGATTCGAGCTCGTTGAACGCCTTGATGGCCGCTCGCGTCGATGGCCGCTGCGTTCATAACGGCGCCGAAACGGTGAGCTTGCGCTGATGATCATAGTGTCTTGGCGTTTTTATGGTGGGCTTCCAACAACTGACTTGGCGAATGTATGCCCCGCTTCAACCCGGCGAACCGTGGAAGAACGCTCTCCGTCGCATGCCTGCGATTGGCCCAAATGCTTCAAGCAGCCTCAGAAGGACCTCTGGCTCATGGGGGCGCCTCATAGAAGGAAAAATTGCTGGCCTGCTCATTTGAGCTTTCGCCTGCAGCTGTGCACGTGCTCCCCACCGCTCTCCGCTCCAAAGGCCTCGCCTCACCCGCCCGCCTTCGTTGCCTTCGTTGTCGTTGCCGTCTTGTCGTCCGGTGTATCTTTCTTGTGTGCTGTGCGCTACCATCACTCTCGGCCTCGTCATCCTTCTAGAACAACCGAAGGCTCCTTTCCCCTCTTCAACGCGTTCACTATGGCCTCCGCTGCTGTGCTCAAGAGCGTGCGATCGCACCCCAAGCTCCTCTCGCTGCAGCACGTCGACGACACTTTCCTCTGCGGCGGCGACGCGCCCATGACTCCGCTGGGCAACGACGCGCCGCTCTTCTCGGCCACCGTGTCCCCGCGCGACCCTCCGCCAAGCTCACCGCCGCCCCATCCTCCAAGACGACGTCCAGCAGCCACTCCACTGCCTTCGCCAGCCACCGCGTGTGCATCCCGTCCTCCGCCTCAAGCGATGACGCGTCCGACGACGACGACGACGACATGGAAGACGTCGCACGTGGGTCGGGTAAGCCCGTCAAGGCCAACACGGGCCGTTGGACCGAGTCTGAGCACAAGCTCTTCCTGCAGGGACTCGAGACCTTCCCCTACCGCGCGTGGAAGAAGATCGCGACGCTCATCAAGACGCGCACTGTGGTGCAGATCCGCACCCATGCCCAAAAGTACTACCAGAAGCTGGAGAAGGAGGAGGCCCGGATGAAGGAGCGTGAGGCCCAGGACCGCGCGGCCTTCGCGTCCGGTGTGGCTCCCCTTCGTCGCCCTCGAGCCCCGCTTCGCAGAAGAAGAAGATGCACCTCATGCGCAAACGCAAGTGCTCGCTGCTGGACCTAGACACGGACACGGACAGCGACTCGGCCATGCTCCCCAGTGTGCCCAAGCGCCTCGCCCGCGAACAGCCGCTGGCCGCGCACATGTCCCCAAGCAGAAGATGCCGTCGCTCTCGTGCAACAAGGTCTTCTTCGGTCACCCCATGGACGCGCGCTTCATGTTCGGCCGCAACCTGAAGAGCCACGCCGGCATGCAGCCGCCCCACCAGCTACCGATGGATTTCGCCGACGCTGCGGCTGAAGCCATGATCCTCGACTTTGCCGAGGACAGGGCTCTGGCGGACTACTCGCTCGACTGCGTGGACCAGACGCTCGCGTCCATCGACAACGACGACCTTCTGCAGCTTACGGAGGAGGAGCTCGAGTGGTTCTCAACCTCTAGCACGGAGGCCAAGGCGACCAGTGGTGATGTCAAGACTGAACCCACCGAGACTGCCAACGCCGAACCCTTTTTGGAATTGGACACCGCCACGTTGGACGGCGAGAATTTTGCATCGGACTTGTGTCTCGACGATGACGACTTCGTACTGGACCCGGAGAAGTTCCTGTCGAGCTACTTCGCCCCCAACGAGAAGGCATGAATTGGGAAGGGCGACATCGTGGTGGTCACAAGTGCTGCAGCTTCCTCGTAAAGCGCCGTCCCATCTGTCAGTCCCGTCCGGTTTTTAGTTTTTGATACCCCACCCCATCAGCTCCCTGTTACGTCGGGCGCTCGGTTGCATGTAGCTGGTGCCCTCCAGGAGAAGTGTCAACCCTATTATTATTATTATTCAACATCAAAACAATTTTACCTCTCAAGACTTGCCTGTGTTGAAGTTATCTAGCTGCTGATCTCGAATAGCAGCACACTTTGGTCGTGGTGGACCACAGCCAGCTTCACTGGCATTGGGACGCACGCCAGCGATGTGTCGCCTCCGTCTCCATCGCCGCAGCCGCTGCGTCCAATAGCCTGGCGGAGATTGTGCGGTCCTGGAGCGGCGTCCCCAAAGCGACACACAATCACCCGGAAGACCAGCACCAACCTCTTTTTCTGCCTTGGCTTCTTTGGTTTAGCCCTCGCATCAGCTGGTGCGTCTTGGTGCTCCTTTGTCTCCACTGCGACCGTCTTGCAAACGTCGAACGCGACGTCGCACGGCTCGCCCTGAACAAAGTGTCGAGGGGCCCTTCGACCGTCTTCACTGGCTGCAAGCGCCTCGAGGCATCGCCGCGGGTGCAGCTTCTGGTCCTTGAGGAAGGCGTACACCTCTATACAGGCCAAGGACACGCGCGCGTCCGTGGCCAGTGTGGCGATGAACTCGGCGACGTTCAATTCTTTGGCCTCTTCGCCTTCAGAGGGCAGTAGGAAGATGACCAATGCCCCTCGTTGCAGCAGGTAGTTGGCCTCCTCCGGGTAGAGCGACAGCCCCGTGAAGGAGCCCGTGGAGGTTGGAGGAGGCGACGCTTTGGCTGCGACTGGCGGAGGCTCTCGACGCTGCCGCTTCTTCACGCTAGCGCCCATGTTGAACAACAGTCGGCCGCGCTGGTGCGTGATGTGCGTGAGTCCCGTGGCCGGGTCGTACTCCCCACGGACATGTCCTTGCCGAGGCGTGCCATTTGATACTGAATGGAAGTGGCGATGCATACTCAGATCAAGGTAAATCGTAACAGAAAACTTGCTACATTTTGCTAGAATACACCCTGATCTCCACCCTACTCTATATTAAAATTTAAATGGCTGAGTCATTCGCCTTCGGTGCCGGTGGCTCCACCGCTACGATCCGTTGCCTTAACTCCTTCGAGTTCACTGGCAGCCACTCGTCCTTGTCTGCAGACTCGCCCTGTCAAATAGAAACAGTCGTATGAGAGGTCGAATTGCCAGTACTGTGCCAGGAAGTGATTGTCCTCACCTTGTAATGTACGCGAATGTATTTGCCTTCCACGGCTGCTACTTTTGCCTGTACAACATCGGCATTGCATCAGCTTGGCTCGCACATATCGCAGCACCCAATACGGTAGCAGGGGAAATCAGCCGTACCTCGGTGTCCTCAAAACGGATAGTCGAGCCTTTGATCGTGAGAAACTTCCGAACAGCACCTTTGGCCTTGCTCGTACCCTTGGGTGTAGTGGTGACCCTTAAATTACTCGTTTTTGACGCGCTTTTCGTCTTCCGTGAAGGTGACAGCATCGTGGCGGACACGGCTACTTTCGCCGACTTTTTCTTCGCGCTACTTGCAGCTTCTCTCTTCCGCTTGCCCAAACTGCTCCGTACTGCGCTCTTGGACGCGGTGCCGCTTCGCTTTCCGACTCCCCGCTGGACAGAGCGCACGGTTTGCCTCCAGCGGCATCAACGATACACCGGTGGCACAGCAACGACTGCGGGAGGTCTTCAGCTGCTGTGTCTTCGAAACCCGGGTGAATGCAGCGGACGTGGGCCCAGACCTTGCATTTTGTGCATTCAAACCATTGTTCCTGGCAATCAAACGTACACTGGTTATTACTTCGTACTTCGAAGTACGACACAATTTATCCGGCCATCAACATGAGCAATGAATGTACCTCGACTTCAACATCCGGGCTATTACTGCTGCAATACTTGTTGCACTTGCAGCTGAAGATCCAGGGGTCATCTCCCAAGAGTTCCGGTCGCGTTGGGGCTCTTCAAACAGCTTCGTGAGGAATGAATCCATGTTAATCCGCACACTGTCGGGAAGACACTTGCACACCTGAAGCAGCGAAGAGAAAAAATGGTGAGCGATCGTCACAGCAAGCGCTGCATACAACTGGTATCTTCGTACCTTTGCTCTCAGTCCATACGGAACCCAATGCAGCGTCGCAAAGTTGACAGCTTCGGCGATGTTGAAACCTATCACAACACAGAGGACAAACACTATCAGGCAAACCACCATTTCTTGTAATCCAGGAAGAAGTCGTACCGAGATTAAAGCCTTGGTGATACGCTGCAGGAAATGTGACCACAAACTCGCCTGGCTTTTGGTATGCTCGGTAGAAGGGAACACCAAATTCCCGAAGACGTGCAGGCGATATAAGAGATGTCTTGTGTCGAAGGAACTACAAATAATAGTCAACGCAACAAGAACATTGTAGAGTAAGCACTGTTGAATTGGATAACAAAGGAAGACAAAACAACAGTACCTGATTGCAAGCATGGTGCTTTTCCGGAAACATCGATTGTGCGGCTCTTTCTAGCTGAGGGGCTGCGAATTCGTGCAAAAACCTGTTAGTTTATTTTGACAACTCGCCTGCTAGTCAATACCATCCTTACCAGCATCGGGAGGAACACCATACCAAAACTTTGGTTTTCCTGTGTGGACGTAATTAATACTGTATAGATCCATGTCTTCCTGCTCGCCCAAAGGAAGTTACACAGGCACAAAACACTCTCGTCAACATTTCACGGTTTGAGGTGGAGACTTCATTCAAACAACCACCGTGTGGAACGCGAACATTGCCCTCCACATGCCGAAATACAGCATGGATTGCGTCACTCCAGGCAGGTCGATTGTGCGCAAAATCGTGTTGAGGTTGTTCAGATTCCACGACAACGCATCTGCGTCACCAAACAGCGTAGACTACGTCGCACAAAAGATAGCAGTCAGTTTGAGATACCGGTATCCCAAAAATATGCTCCAAATCCAGCCCTGACCACAATATCTGCTCCGTACACAGGAGTGTCCATCGTTCCTCTCAACCCCTTCCAGAACCGCCGCTCCACTTCACTGGGGTCGTCAAAATCTGAATCCACAAAAAGCGTCAAAATGAAACTTATTACCCCAGAAGTCTCAGTAGCTTGACACACCTTCCGGCTCCTTGTCCGTGGCTGCTTCTGTCATGGTTTGGAACTCCACCGGGCTCATGGTCTTCCTCTCCACGAGGTCCACATTGAAGATGCCCTTCTTGCCAGCCACATGTTGGCTCACAGGAGCCGAGACCTGGCACTCGAGCTGTGAAATGTCGTACGAGCGACTGAACCAGCCGCGCGGCGGGACGATCTGCACGGCAACAATAGAGAAGTTAAAACATTTTTTTATCAATATAAAATCACGTTTATGCCTTTTACCTTGCAGATGCCGATTTTGGTGCACTGCGGCTCGACGACTGTGCGAATGTACGTGGCGAATGACGAGAACTCGGTGCGCGTGGGGTGGAACTCGGGGCACCAAGCACCACTGGAGGAGGAAGACGAGGGCAAGGATGCGCCACGGGGTCGATAGGACACATGGCGAAGAGCGGATAAATGGTCGGATGAAACGTCGCTGCGTGTCTTTCTTCGTGCAGTCGGCTAGGTGCGATTTTGCCTTTTTGTTCTACCTTCTGCTCTACCTTGGTTTTTGTATGGTGGCTACACCAAATCCTTGGCGACCGTTGCTGTATCAACAGCTCCTCGTCGACGGTGCGTGCGACTCACCTCTCGGTTGTAGTCGTGCTCTGCAAAGTTTTGTGCCAGAGCGAGCAGGTTGATCTGGCTGCCGAGACGCGCGAGCGGCGCGTGGTGCTCCTGGTACACGCCTTCCGCGCGCAGGATGGCCGAGAACTTCTCTAGGATGTTGTTCTCCACGACAGTGACGGAGGACGGGGCCGGATGCAGCCGCCGGGAGGTTCTGCGCGCCGTGCTCTGGCTCTGCATACTGCCGCGTACGCTGCGCCGACGAGAGTGAATGGGCACGGACTCATCCAGCGGACAGGCGATCTGTAGACGGATGGAGCGGAGCAGCTTCTGGGTCTCGTCCACGACGATCTGCACGTGCGTGGTCGAGTCCTTGGACGGGAAGCCGTGCTCCTCCCACTTGTAGCTCTGCAGTTCGGGCCTCCCGCCCGATTCGTACTCGAACACTCCGAGACGCACTTCCCGCTTCTTCATCAGCCGTCGCAGCTGCGTCAGGTTGATGCGCTTGTCGGTGTGGGCTCGAATCACCAGGGTGGCGCCGTTCTGAAAGACGCGGTGGTCGAGCCACGCTTGCAGAGCCATCCACACGATTGCAAACCAGAGCAGGTTGATCACTAGGAACGCGAGAGGGGCATCGATGATCGGCTTCTTGATCCAGTCCAGGAACCACTTTGGGTTCGGCACGTTGAACGTACCACCACTGAGGCGATCAATGACGTCGAACGATAAATTACCAGCGAAGATGACACGAATGATGTCCAGATTGCGCTCGAGCTCCTCGCGGACGTGAAGAGAAGCGGTCAGCCGCCGAATATTCAGGTCAAATCCCTGCGAGACATAGGTCAGTTGAAGTCGAGAAATGCCCTCGAACTTGGTGATCAGCGTGTCCAGTTGGGTACGAAGGCGCTCAATGAGCTTGATGGAATCCTTGCATCTCACAATGACATTGTTTTTCCGTTCCAGCAGTTGTAAGCACTTGTAAATTTTTGACCCAGCGATGTCGGCGGGCACAGGAGGCAGTTCGAGAGCCTCCACTGACTCCAGAAGATACTGCAGACACTCGATGAGAAGGATCATGTGGCGAGCTGCATCGCTCAGAGACTTTTTCACCGTTTTGAGTGTATGGTCGCCATGCTTGCGGTAGCTGCGAATGGATGTACGCAAGTTCACAAGCGTGTCGTTTAATACGAACGTCCGCACGAAAAAGTTGCGGATGAAGATTTCACGGCTGTTAAGCCCCATGAAAGTTGTGAGCAGTGATTCATAGCGCTCAGCTCCAGGTCCACTGAGTAGACAGCCATCGCGTCCCAGGAAGAGCACATCATCTCGTGTGATGTCGTAGCAGGCGTAGATTTCACCCAGAACTTGCTTGAGCTCATTCTCGCGTTCGCCTTTGTCTAAATACTTGCAGGCTGGTAACTTTGGATCGATCGACGCAGCCGTGATCAGGTTGTATTTGTTACGCTGATCAGCATTGCCCATGAAAAGCATGTCAAGTACGCTGAGCTGGTAGCGAGATAGCAAATCGTGGACAATACCTGACGAGTCTTGGTGAACATCCACCAGCAAGCGTGCGAGCAGGTCCAACGGAATAGAGCGCTCCGTGTGATTCATGATGGCATCAATCTTGACACCGTAAAGCACAGCCCCACTGACGTGCAGATGCATGCCGAAGTTCTCAACCTGGATAATTCCATCGTTCTCCGGAAAATTGATTTCAGCCTCGAAGTTGATGAACCTGATGGCATCGAAGTCTAAGATCTTGACCTGCGTTAGCCCTGGAGTCACTTCAAAGTGGGTCTCGGTGGGCTGCAAGTCGAGCTTCGAGCTGAAGAGGCCCCTTGGCATCGCTCCATGGCACCTAGACGCTCGTTGAGAGCTGATATCTGGTTAGCACCAAAAGGTAACCACTCCCCGACAAGGGCGTGCACCTGCGAGAGTAGAATACTCTGTTTGGCTTCTTTCGTCATCATGTTGTACCCGCGTGCGGACTCGGTTGCGCGTAGCTTATTGCTTGTCGGCTCTACAAGATAGCTCGTACTGGAACGAAGGCATGATGGGATATATGGCGACGACACATACGATACGTCCTCGCACTCGGTAATGGTACTCAATCTGGTGTAAGACTGGTCACTCGTCGCGAGGTGAAATTCCGATCCATCGTAGCGTACCTGCAAAAGCTGGGGTGTTATTGGGCTGCCTGGAATTGGGGCACCTTCAATCTGAACAGGTGCGTAAAGGAACGTGTCGGCCTCCTGCTTTAAATGCTCCGGCATTTGCTCCACAATAGAGAGCCCACGGAATGAGGCTTGGTACGCTGTTACAGGCTGGTAGTCCACAGACGAAAGCTTGATTCCGTTCACAAGCTTTGCCTCCCATAGATCGTCGATGACAGATTTTGCTTCCTGGGAGATCCGAAGCCACCGCCGGTCGGTATGCCGCTTGAATGTGAGCCACGTCAAACTCGGCGAGTAGTCGAACGGTAAGATGCCAGCGTCAATACCTTCGTACAGTAAAACAAGCAGAGCAACCTGGCGGATCCAGGTCTCTTTCGAATGCACGTTACGGGCTTGCTGCGCGTACTTGCTGATAGCATACAGCACACGGCAATGCTCAGCTGGCCAGTTCTCGGGTGGGCCGTACCATACCCCATCACCCGAGTTGCCAACGAGCCCTGTTCCCACCATGCTTACGTCGATTGTGCCAAACGGTCGTTGTGCCTCGAAACGGCGCCTACAGTTCAACACTCAAAACACCAGCACATTTTCACGCAAAATTTCTCACCATTTTCTGCTCCTGCCCGTCAAGTTCATCCAAGCAAGCGCTTTCATTCTCCAAGCTATGTTCCAGCTCCATACCCCCTTCACCCCGTACTCTTTCTATTGCTAAGACGGCCTGCAGTTCGACGTTCTCCAGTGCTGGATCTGGAACGCAGACAGAAACCTCTGAGGCATCGTTTGAAGAGCCGAACACACGGAGTAAATACCCCTCGGTGTGTCCAGTGGCACCACTATTGACATGCATGATGGCACACTTATTCGCCCTTTATGCACGTCACGATCCTAACAGCAGGCAAAACGTTATGTTAGACACGCTATGTTGACACGAATACACAAAGTGCAGTCATCTTACCAGTCGAATCCTTCAAAGAGACCCGATCCTTGTGTTGCTGTCGTCTCCTTGATAGACCACTGACGGTTACGAATGTCTGAAAGTCCCATCGCCTCCGAAATCTGCCAACCACGCCCCCATCATCTCGTTAGCAACACAGTCATTACCAAAGTAAAAACATCCAGAACGCACCTGTGCTGCGTTCAGCGCCCCCTTTTGGTCCTGTTTGTTGGCAAAAACAAGCAGAATCGAGTCCTTCAGTTCTTCTTCCTGTAAAAACCAGCACCAGTCAGTCGCTACGCTGCAAAAGGCCGCCTCATAAGACCTAGAAAAGGCCGCGGGGCTGACCTCGAGCATGGCGTGCAGTTCCTGCTTGGCAATATTGAGGCGGTCGACGTCTGCTGAGTCCACGACATAGATGAGAGCGTCCGTGTTGGGGTAGTAGCACCGCCAGTAGGGCCGGATGCTGGTCTGGCCGCCCAGATCCCACACCTGGAACTTGATGTTCTTGTACTGCAGCGTCTCCATGTTAAAGCCGATGGTGGGCACAGTCTGCTCGATCTCATCAGCCTGCAGACGGTCTGTCGCCATGAAACAAGAGACTAATTAGTACCGCTCGAGCAGCTAAAAACGGAGTCAAAGTTCCGCTTTATGGTCCTCCCCTTTGAACTCAGCAACACGTACAGAGGATGGTCGTCTTGCCGGCGTTGTCGAGCCCAAGGATGAGGATGCGCACCTCCTTGCTCCCGAACAGCGCCGCGAACACCTTGGACATGGCGATCCCCATGGCTGCAAACTCTTGCGTGGACAATTCGCTGTTCGGTCGAGAGACCTTCTTTTCGTCTTCTGATTGTGGGAGAGGTTCGCTGTTTGGGCAGTGGGGCGAGGGGATATTGTGACATCCACTGACGTGGCAAAGTTATCGAATGCAATGTCTTAGACCTAGTTGTCTTCTGCGAGTCGAGGTTTCTTGTGTGGCGGCTCGCCGTCAAACAGCAAGGCGCGCAATGCGTGCAAGTCGTGACCTGTGGACGAATCGTCTGTTTCATGCAGCAGCTTCTTCAATGCGGCGATGACAGCTTCGTCCTTGAGCACGGCGATCTGTCCGCTCTCCGTGCGACTGCGCAGATCTTGGAGGTGGTCCAGCTTCCGTACCAGCTCGGTTAGCGCTTTGTTCTTCGACAGGTCAGCGTCGCCAGCATTTCCCAGTGTGGTGAGAACGTAGCTTATGACAACGTCCGGGAACTTGTCCATCCAGCACGCTAGCACTGCAAACGGGAAGTCGTCGTAGGTGTCAGGAAGCTTGAACACGCTCTGCAACACGCTGGCGTCGGGGCTGAAGTGGATCAGACACTTGAGCAAGCCTGTCATCGTCTCGGGGCTCTCCTTCGGGTTGACGCAAGCCAACACCTTTCGCGCCGCCTCCACCATGCTCCTTTCTGCGATAGACGAACGTCCGGACTGAACCTCCGCAACCACGAGATCCCACATGCTGTACTGCTCCCACGATGTCCATTGCAGTGACGAGAGCACAATGTTGGCCAGTCGGTTCTTGAAAATCGCAAACTCCCGCATAACAACACGCGTACACAATGCATTCAGCATAGTCGGTGTGATCAGCCCAAGAAGAAGCTGCACGAGCGCTTCGCTACGGGCCATGAGCTTAGCGAGGAACGGGTGCTCCATATTTCTAAACAGATATGGACACACGAAAAGTGCGGTTGCACTCACAGCGTCCATCTCGTTTTTGGACGCAGAGGGAGCAAAAGGCTTATCCAGAAGTGCGCAAGCCTGTACCCGCGCATCATCAATTTGCTGGCTCAAATTCAAGTCCTTCAAAATGTTTTGAGCTAAGTTGCCACCGATGGACTCGACAAATGCAGAATAAGGCCCCAGTGCAACCTCAGTACTCTTCGTATCGCTTCGCGAGCAGCAAAAAGCAAGCAGGCGGTAGGAAATCGTGACATCCCGAGCATACATTGACTTCAAAAACGGCACAAACAGCTCTGGTGATTCGCTGAGCACTTGGTCCAGCATCGAATCAAACACTCCTGCAGACGTAGCTTTAGGAGAGTCACTCAGTGCAATCCGTGACGATACAATAATCCTTTCCAGCGATGTGTGCAAGAACGAACCCAGAGGAGCGGCGATTTCAACTGCGTTGTCTTGTCGGATCCACGAAATCAAAATGTCATTCAAGCACTCCAAAAGCTTTCAGTAGGGCGTGAGCACGGCTCCGGCGTCGCATCCTGGAAATGTTTGATGTCGTCGCCACCCAGTGCAATCACACTTTCGGGAACATCAAGCGCAGGCTTCTTCGGAGAGACAATGACAGCTGGAGTTGTTGGAGCAAGTCCTTCATTAGGGGCGTCAATCTCCGTTGTAGCGTTCATCGATTGCTGGTTGTCGGGCAAAAACGATAGTGCACCAAGAGAATTTGTGTCAGACGTTGCTCCACCACCACCGCCCATATTTGCGTCAGAGTGTGTTGGACTCTGTGATCGTAACGGCGATGTGACTGGGCTTCCAGTTTCAATTGGGCTGCTATGGACTGGTGGTGATTGACGAACCGGTGACTGGAGCACCGGCGACTGGTGAACTGGTGACTGGTGAACGGGTGACTGATGAACGGGTGATTGTTGGACTGGTGATTGCCTCACGGGCGATGCGGCTGGACCATAAGAACTGGCAGGGCTTCCACCAGCACTTGAAAATGGACTTGGATGTGAACCTTGTGCTTCAGCCTTCTTGGCGTTCTCTGCCGAGGGAAATGCTCCGGGAAGATTCGGTGTAATTCTGATTGCAATTCCGGGGCGCTTGACAGCAACATGGGGAAAGACTGGAGCGGCACGATGGATGACACTACGCCGAGCTTCAAGATCATCGCGAACGCTGTAGACACACCCTTCTGCATCAGTTTTCGGTTGACTGCCGACGCTGCAAACTTTTCCACAGCGAATACAAGGAATTGGATCATGGCTAGCGTAACCATGGGATGACTTTTCAGTGATTTCACCTGAGAAACATAATTACCGTAAACAAACGTCAGATACATTGAAAATAGAGGCATCCACGAGCTAAGACACCACGCACCATAAGCAAAATGGCTGGCTCCACAGTCATGATATTGTCCGATGGCTTGAAGTACAGAAAGTCGAAGAACATAGCGAGTTGAACTCTGGCCAGTACACTGGTTGTTTTACTGCCGTGGCTGTCAGCAAATAATATTACAGAGGACAACCGTCAGCGCTTGCACTATAGCAGAGAAACAATATCGGCAAGCACGTACCAAAGCAGATACAGCCACCCGAGAATGTGGTAGCGCGGAGTGACCTTGGAACATAGAATCTGGTTGGATGGGTGGTACACGGCGCAGATGTAACGCACAAGGTCCGGTACGAGTGCGTCCGATCCCGGACAGCTCAAAAACTGCGAGGAAAACCACTTTTGGTAGCGCGTCACGGATCCAGCTTGGACACGCTCCTGTATCGCAAAGTAAACCAGAATGTATGAGGACAAAACGAAATCTAAATATTCCACGTTGGGACGTGTCAATAGGCGTACGCACCATCATAAAAATGAGATATTCCTCCATCTTCGGGTTCAAACGATAGGCAAGGTATTTCGGAGGGGTCGGAATAGCCATCAACTGGGCCACAGAGTAAACAGTAACGTCCTTTTCAGCTTCAGCAGTGTCACGGACGTTCCGCAACTGTTTCCATAGAGCGTTCATTCCCGGAACCTGTGAAACAGAAAACATTACCACGTAAGCATAAAGATAACGATGTCGACAAATTCACGTACGTCCTTGGCATCACTGAGCACGCGCACGATCTCCCGTCCAAGCTGTGCCACATCCGCCTGGCGGCGGCTCCACAGCGTAGTGCATAGCTCCACTTCCTGCTTCAACAAGCCCGCATGCTGCGAGGCCGTATGGTCCAATGAAATCCGCGCGAACGTGTGGAAAACAAACGGGATCAAGCTGGAGCACGACAACAGCCAGGCTTCATGCTCGATCAGAATCCGAATAATGGACGACGCCAGCCAGACCGTCGTTCGACTCGGATCTCCGCCTGTTAGGTAGCGCATCAAGCACACGATGACCTTGTCCACACCCGGCGCATTCATATGCACGAGCTCTCGGACCAGCCACAGCAACTGACTGCGACAAGCGACCAGCAGCTTGACGAACTTGACGTCAATGAGCTTCTGCAGCCAGCCCATGCAGTTCTTGTAGTTGTCCGTAGCAGCCACTGCCGTCAGGTAGCGAAGATACTGCTTGGCTAATGATGGATCTGTCACCACCGCGTACAGAAGCGCGATATCTGGCTGGAACGGCAGCGGCGCGACGCCCTCGGCCGGCTGCTGCTTCAAGACTGTGAGTGCGGCTGCCTCGTCCTTGCCCTGGATGGCCTTCTGCATGTGGTAGAAATGCGCGTACCACTTACGGTCCAGATCATCGGGCGCGTCCATCGGCTGGTGGTTAAGCAGCTTCGAGTGGGGCGTCGGCGCCGCGCTGTTGCCGGCCGTGGGCGTCGAGGCAGGAGACGCCGAGTGGCTGCTGCTGGGCTTGGACGATCTGGGCGGAGTGCCGACAGACGAGGAAGACGGAGGCGGACCCGGAGGAGGCGGCGGCGCAGGGGAAGAAGACGCGATGGGAGGCAGAGGCGCTGCGTGAGCCGCGGCAGGCGGCGGTGGGGGCGGCGGAGCGTCCATGATGCGGAAGATGATTATGGTGAAGTAACGATTTTGAGGCTGACCATCACTCTGGATGTGAAGTACAACGATATGAAGTGGTGCTAAAATCTGGGTATCAGAGGCACTTACAAAGAAGCGGCCGGTAACTCGTCGACACCTCCGAGACGTGAGGCTGTGATTTCCATCGCTCTAAACGGACAAGAGTCCCAGTGCTTAGCGTCCGGTCAGCAAAGTTCGCTTCTTCTGGCTGCGTCGCTCTTCCTCTCCTGTCTGGCAGTGGGTTGATTGCGTTACGGTGTAGAAAGAATTTGGATCCGGTCGGAGTTATGCCGCCCACCAGACGCTTCGTGGAGACGGAGGAGACTTTCCACTTCTTCAGCGAGGACGTGGTGCTGGGAACAAACGAGATCCGCAGTGGCGACGTGAGCAGCAGCAGCAGCGACAGCGACAGCAGCGACAGCAGTCGCCTCCGTCGCGCCAGACGCCGCCGCAGAGCCAGCAGCGTCGTGTCCAGACGCACGTCTAGGAGACTCAGCCAGCTGCTGAACGGCAGCGTCCTCTCGGAGCTCGAGAGCATTAACGACGACGAGCTGAGTAACAGCGAGGAGGACGACTACGACTCGTTGGACGGCTTCGATCTTGAAGAGGAGGAGGGCTTCCAGACGCGGGAACGGAAAGATTCCGCAGATAAAAATGACGCAGAGACGCAACATACGACCGCTACTGCTGGAGGGAAGGTCGTGGGAGCGGCCGCCGCAAAGTATGAACAGGTTTTTGATCCTTTTCGCGACTTGTACTTGCCCCCGACGCCGCTACCGGCAGGGGGTGAAGATGACAAGTGGTCGAGCGCGTCCAAGCGGTCGATGCGACAACAGGCCCAATTTCGCAAAGCTAGACGTGCAATTACTGCGTTTGCGCGTCGTGTGCATTGCGCTAACGGTTATCGTTATCGGAAGCAAAGTGAATTTATGCGGGTATGCTACCAGCGGGCGTTGGAGAGTGGTCCAGGTTACGAGCTGTTGGAAAATACAAAAGCGGAAATTTGCTTCGATGCCGAAGGAAAAAGGAGGCGAAACAGCCTCTGCTTATCGCTCCTCAAAAGGAGGACGCAGTTGAAACTACGGTGCCAAATTTGTTCCCGCGGAAGTGGCCTCACTTGCCGTACCGAAGCCCGCTCCTATGGCACAATGACATCGATGCTGCTATCGAGTTTCTCTCTCAGCTTGCTGAGTTGCCCGAGGCAAGTCTGATGTACGAACCGATTGATGTTAGCAAATTTACAGATGAAGTTACTCAGCTGTTGGATATTTCAGGTGGCCAGCAAAGTGTCGAGACGCAGTCACCTATCTCGGAATCCGTGCTTGTAGGATTGCTGGGGTTACTTGGGATGGGCGTTCAGTTGCAATCATTTACACTTGTAACCAAAGCGGCCTTGCAATTCCTTCACCTGGGACACGGTACCTATCTCAGAGAGGAATGTGGAAAAGATAATGGAGCGATTCGCCCCGAGTTACGACGACTTTTGGATATGTACTGTTCAGTTTTGACAGCGCACGTTGTTGAGCCTACACTCGCAGCTACGTTTCCTCGGGACTTGTCAGCGCAGTGGAAAGTTTGTTCGTATCAACCTTCTACAAGCGATGCCATTGCTACTGATGGCCTCTACCTTTACATTTTTGGGCGGTCGGGGCTGCTCAAAATTGGTACTGGGCACGGGACGACAGTGCGAGACTTCGTTTACGCACGCAACAAAGCATATGCTCGTACCCGTGACGCGGAGCGATCGTGGCTTTGTTGCATTGGTGATTCGCTCTACTGCCGCACAATTGTTATGCCTGGCCATCGTGTGGATCGTATCCGATCAAGCGACCTGGAGCATGTGCAGGAACTTGTATTGGCTCCAAATCGGGCACTGATAGGCAAAGGCACATCTGAGAGCAGCGTGTATGCTTTGGTTACTGACGGTGTCGACCTGTTTACAATCCGCTGTATCGACACTCACAAGAAATCATCGTCAGGAAAATCCAGCAGTAGTCGCAAGCACAGAAGTCGCACTCATAAATCCAGGAAGTCCACACCTGTGAGCGAAATTGTAAGTGCCGTGCTCGGTAAAGACAACAGCGATCCAAAATCACCGCCCCAGTCTTCTAGTATCACCATTCAAGTGGGAGATCGTGTTGTTCGTGGACCTGACTGGAAGTGGTCCTCCCAAGATGGTCAAAAGGGTAGTCCTGGTACGGTGGAGCGCATTAGCACTTGGGGCGGTGTAAAAGGCAGTGGTGTAACCGTGCGATGGGACAAGAATCAACGCGTTAACACGTATCGATGGGGTGCAGAAGGATGCTATGACTTGTACATTGTGGTTGAAAGAGATGACAAAGTTATCGAACGGAAGCCGCTGCCCAATGACAACCGTTCGAGTGAAACCAAAGTTGGAGCAAAAGAGGTTAATCGCAAAAGTGAGCTTGAGTCGCTACCACGCCATCAATTTGTGTTGTATCGACACAAAGTGGACAACATCACCTCCATCATGGAACTCGAGGAGCCCGATATTGATCTCTTTTTGGACTTGACCCCGTCGGGAGATCTGCGAAAACAGGAACCCAGCAAGTCAAATGGAGAAGTGGAATCCCAGAGTGGAGTTGAAACACTCTCTGCGCTTCATACTCATACTGTCACCCTATGCACCTCTAAAACATCGTGGATGTGCGACGGAGGCGTGTCCAACTGCTTTGGAGATAATTCCGCCAAGAGATACCGGTGTTCTTCTGGATGTGACTTCGACTTATGTGAATCATGCTTATTTGCTACGGTGATTGATAAACCGCCGAGCAAAGCGACTTCCGAAGGTGATCTTGCCGAGGTTGGCTCTTCAACTATTGCGAACACTACTTCAGATGACAAAGCTGCTCGTACTAATGATAGTATTGTGGGGAGTGGAATCGTGGTGACGGGACCTTCTCTTACAGCTTCTAGCGAGTCGACATCACCCGAAGGTATTGACCCATTTTCCACCGTCGATGCCTCGCTATTTGCTGAAAGCGAGCGCGAGGTCTCTTTGAAGAAAAAGAGGAAGAGAAGGAAAGGCAGCTGCAGCAGACGGAAGATCAAAAGGTTAATGATCTCGTTTTGTTCTGGTGTGGACTATATACACGCAAGGAGTGTCAGGTAGCGCTCAGGAGAAATGGTTTTCGGCTGAACGAAGCGTCTACATGGTTGAATACGTGTGGGGCGTACCTTCGGGAGCGCATGGTCGTTCCCACGGTTTCCAGCGTCGTGCTTGCTACAAAATCTAAGTCAGGTGCATTGGATCCGGTGTTACTGATTGCTGGTACATTCTACGCAACACAAGGGCAGCTTTGTGTTGTTTCTCCCCAGGTCTATACGCAGTTGGTGATGAGAATGGCGATAAGACCAAACTAGCCGCCAGCTCATGTGATACATCTTGGTTCTTTTCATTGGAAACAGGTGAATTGCTGGCAGACAAGCCCGTTCTCCTCAGAGGAGTACCTGCTGGATCACCAACTTGCGTCGACGTTGCACGCCAGCGAATTCTCGTATTTTCAGGCTATCTTAATTGCCTGGAGGAATACGTAGATCACGCTCAAAACCAACACCCTGAAGTGTGCGCAGTCTCAACCTGTACGTTGGCAGATACCGGAATGAAAATTATCTCACAACTTGCGCAACTACTGCGAAAGCGAGCCGCGCTTCCAGCATACAAGCAAATTCGCGCAGGATTGCAAGATATACTATTCCGTACGGGACGTGAGTCAGCCTCGAGCGATAAACAACCTGAGGCTAGAGGCGGAAGCGAACGCAAGGTCGGCGATTCCGGCACGAAAACGAAGAACCGTCGATTAAAAAACGTTCGGGCACGACTGAAAGAGCTAGGGCGTCTTGATTTGAAGGATCGACCGGGCCACATTGTTCCGTTTTGCGTAGACTTTGACGACGAAGGATTGTTCCAAGTTCTGGGAGCGATTAATTATTATTGTGGGCTACTTTCACCACCGGGAGAAAGCTGTGATCTACCGAGAATGGCAGTTCCTGAAGGAACCTATAGACTGGTAGGCAACCTGCTGCGCATTCTGACCGAAACTGTTCAGGAGTTCGAATTCGTTGGTGCCACGATGGCGATTGAAACGAGTGATGAGTCCACACAGCGTCTGTTCAAAGACACTGAGCGTTCTTTAGGAAATGTTGTAAGTCAACTATTTGGCAGCGACGCGTCCGAAACTATACAGGTGGAAGCTGTGTCGTACCGCTCGGATATAATACTCTCCGCGCACTTCCTGCTGGTTTGGGGAATACGCAAGGGTATCTTCTTTCCAAGTTGTCGATCGGAGTTTTTCGTTTCTGCATGCAAGATGGTTCTTAACCCTGCCTCGCCAGAAAAGGTTGACCATCGATGTGGTGCACCCATGATTCTATCTAACTCATTCTTTGCGATTTTGCTGGAGCCACATAATTCTTTGGTGTTGCGAACGAAACACGATTGTTACGTGGATTTATTGAGAAGGCTTCTGTACAGCCTGATGGATGAAGGACGAATATCGATTGCCGATTTTGTTCCAAAGGAAGAACCCGCGTTTTCTCGATTTCTAGAGATACTTTTTACGCTGTCTAAGCTCGAAAACAGCAGCGCGCAAAGGGAAAAGTGGGTGGTTGACGTTAGTGGATCCCCATTCCAGACTCCAATAAGTAAGGCTCTCCACTGTGTTATGAATTACTGCTGTGCTCGAATGTACGCTGCAAACGTCGAACTGACGCAAACGGCGGCGCTCAAAGCAGTGCGACAAGAAGTCCTTGAAGCAACCGCTACGTTTGAGTGCTTTGCGCGGGCATGCTTCACCTCATCTCTGGAAATGCTAGTATCACCGCGTCCCGGCTCAAACCAACCTTCCAGCATTTTCAATCTGCGAGCATCTGTAGTGGGGACAATTTTGCCAATGGTGGTCGCTTTCATTTCAAGCTTTCCTGATCAGTTTTCGGACGAGTTCCGAGCCGATTTACTGGTCTTGATGAAAGCCCTTGACAGTCTCATCTTATCAAATGAAAGTATTGCTGGGCCAAGAACGACATGCAGCGATGCAGCCATCTTCGGAGGTTACCAGATAGTTGAGTCGTCACATCCGTATAATCATACCCAGCCAGTATTTCGTCGTGTTGTGCACATTCCGGGCGCGAGCGTGTTGCACTTCGAGTTTGACCCGCGTTGTCGAACGTCGGGTGAAGCCGACATCGTGTTTATCACATCTGGGCTAGCGTGGTATAAAGCAGATCATCTTCCTTACGGGGACGTCGGTTGTGGCGAAGATGGAGGGTGCTTCTTTGGGTCGTACTCACGAGGAAATTGGCCAGCTGGGGGACTTACTGTTGTAGGAAATACTGCAACTGTCATGCTGTGCGCGACAACGCAGAGTCGTACTGGAACCGGGGATAAACAACGATGGGGTCTCAAGTGCACTGTGCGTGGCCTATTTGATAACCCACCTACGACGTGGATACCCGAGATAGGTTGCGCTGTGGCGAATGCTTGCAGTGTACTAGGAGACAAGCTACTACGTGGCCTTCCTCTGCAAAATATTGAGAAGGTGTGCCAACCATGGGTGATGCAGCGGCAATTGTTTAACCTGGCAACTCCCACTTGCAATCTCCTCAAGTCTGGTAAGTGGGAACTTGTGAACGACATTGTTAAACGTACCCTCGAGGTGATGCATTTTTGCGACTCTTTCCAAGTACCTGCGACTTCGCTGTCTACCACCGCAGTATGCAACAGCTCTCTGGACCGAATCTTTGCAGGAGGCTGCTGCAGTTCTTGTAGTTCGGTCGAACTATCGTCACCTGGAGACATGGCTTACAAGTGTCGACAAGCTAACAATGCTGTCAGCGAATTGCGAAAACGCACTGTTTCACCACATTGCAGTTGAACTTGGAAAGTTGGAGCGGTGGATGCTGCGCCAAGTTCAACTCGTTAGTGAATGGCACTACTTGTGCGTGGATAAAGTCAGTTTGGATGAATTGATGGAGCGCTACGCAGATAATTTGGATCAACTTTCGGAACTTTGCCGGCTGAAGGGCATTGTTTTCAAGAGAAACGACATGACGGGTTGCGTGAAGTCGATTCACGAACTCCTTGTTAAGGAAATGCTTGCACAACCTGTAAGCGATTCGACTACTTGCAACCAGCCTTCAGGCTCTCATGACGCTGTTGCGCAAGGTATTTCAGTGAAAGCTCGATTTCTACTAGCAAGATGGCAACAATGCGTTGAGTGTGGTGATACCTACATGGAATCAGCCCGGAACGAATCCATTCTGGGGGTCAGAATGTTTGTCCGAAGTGGGTAAATTTTTATCCAGCGCAGTGCCCATATCATCTTTAGAAGAATGTTCAGCAACCCACTCAATTCGTCTGGAGTCTCGATTACATGGTGTGCTCTATTGTAAAGAGGCCTTTTCAAGTCTTAGCAACAAGGGTATGGCTCAGTTCTTTGTTGGACGCGTATTGCATGCCGTACCGTCGAACAACTTGGTGCAAGATGACGGCATATTTTCAGGGTGCGCTTTGGCTGACCCCATCTCCTCGCGAAAATGATGATTTCGTAAGTCATTGATGCTAACCTCAGGTAAATACGTTCGTGATACTGACTTGATTCTACATACTTCGTATGTGCATAGGCTTCATTCATATTCGGAGACAATAACTAAAATGTCAGAGCCAGAAGACGAGCTGCCAGCTTTCAGGGCCGTAGCTTTGGCAGATGTTTGGAATTGTGCGCAGTCATTGGACGACATATCGAGTCGTGTTCTTGTATTAGAAAGAGTTTCAAAGTTGATCATGACCCTGGGCCACGAGATACGCTCACATGCTTTGGAACGTAATTTTGAAGATGCTATTGTGACGGAAGAGACGCGTGGGCAAGCGTACGATATTGCATGGGTTTTATTGCGGCTGCTTGTGGAAGAGGTCTATGACAATGATACTTCAACGTACGAATCGGCATCACGGAAATTCTCGCTGGAGCGAGTTTTCAAGGAGCTCTGCAGTTTGTATAAACATTTTGCATTGAAGTGTGTGGAGCAAGGTGGTGGATCATCGAATGCTGGTACTGGACAGTTTCCCTCTCATTTGTTTTCGGAAGAAGCGATTTATCGCCTATTGTGCACCATGGCGAATAAAGTGGGGTTTCTCTATGAGTGGCCCGAAGCGTTCGAATGGTGGATTAAGAGTGCAATTGATATCGTGACAAGGCCCAGCGTTTCGTCTAACTTAAGTGTGGCAGGCACTCGATTTATTCGCTACGCACTGGAGCTATTTGGTGATGCGATACTCGATTTGAATGTGCTTGTCGAGCGCAAAGCTGGAAGCAATATGATTTTCGGCTTAGTCATTCAAGAGATATTACTCGAGCGAGTAGGAACTATTGTAAGTCCCCTGGGAAACACTGCTGCTGCAGAAGCAGATTCTTCCTTGGACGATGCCACACGCAAGAGAGACGCTGAGCATTCTGTTGTGGTTTTTCGAAGCGAACTAGCAGTTGACAAATTGGTGGGTGCATCTAGCAGTATTGGAGAACCTGACATCAGCTCCTTGGCAATTCCTGTCGAAGTGAGTGACGGGAAGGATACTGTAGAGAAAGCTGTCACTGAAGCTGTTGCCGAGTGCACGGCTGCGCAAGCTATAATGAAGCATCCAAGCGTGCGTTGTGACGGTTGTAATCAGAACCCCTTGCGTGGTTTCCGCTTCAAGTGCTTCACATGCCCTAATTACGATTTGTGTACGACCTGCTACATGAACCAGACCCATAACATGGATCATTCGTTTGTACGCTTGACTGATACAGCTGGTGCTGGCGACTTATTGCAGTCACGCTCGAAAGGTGGAGGAGTTGTTCCAGAGACAGCGCTGGTCGGATCAAAATCTTGGAAGGGGAACCTGCTGCGCGTGCTGCTTGATTCACAAGGTTATGTTGTGTATTCTTCTGGAAGTCGTCAAGAATGTTGTGATACTGCCAACGCTCTTGCGCAGCTCGGGTTCCTGGTAACTGTGGCACATACAGATGACATTACGAATGTAAATACGGTACACGACTGGGAAAGCAGGATGCAACATTCCTTTGAACCTGGATCGTCGCGGCTTTTGCACCGTCGATCATCTGCATCAACTGAGAAAAGCCCAACAAGCAGAGCGGGTCGAGATGTCATTAATGCGTTTAACAAAAAGGCGGCTGTGACTAACTCAAAGATACGGCGGAATGGCCGTCGAGTTGAAGACGGGCAAACCTTAGCCTCGGAATTGATCGCTGTTTTACGTCTACTAATCTCAAACCGCCCAACGATGCAGAAATGGCGAAGCGGCACGATAAAAATACTTACCGAAATACTTGAATCTGCACCGTATCAACTTTCTATCGCGGCCAATTCGAATCTAGTACCAAGTGAATCGTATTTCTTGGCATTGGGTGCAACTCAAGTTCTTGGTGGATTTCGGGAACTCCTACGAGTGGGCGGGCGCGTTGCATTGCCCAGTTATGCAACCGACAAGGCTCGAGGTGGGCATGCAGGTGTGGTTTATTCATACGCCTTCGGCAACGATGACATAATAATCGCAAGCGTAGATTCTTCTGGAGATGAAACTCGAAATGGGCAAGCTGAGATCGAAGATGATATTTTCTTTTGCAAACGTGCAGCTTCCGAGGTCAGAGCAATTAGCGATGTACCTTTGGATGGGGAGACCATCCAATCACTTGAATCGCTTGTAGTTTCATTTTGCGCTGTGGTGAAACAAATTTACGCGTGGACATATGAAGGAGAAGTCGAAGACACGAGCAACGCTACCTCTGCTGGATATCTTCTGCGTTGGGAACTGGCTTGTGCTCTTATGAATTCGTTCTCTTCAATGGCCCCAGCTTGGCCTTCCCTCTTCGACAACCAGGTGATTTCGGTAAGTTCAACCTGTACGGTGAGGCGTCCAACTATTGGAATGTACTAACAACATTGTTTTTTGGCGATATTTGTATCGTATAGACAAACGGGAACTGTCCGGCCATTCTTTTCCGACTCGCGCAGATGTGTGTTCGTGACCTCAAGGTCGAAGACATCGCAGATATGCGTGCCTTACTTTGGAAGATGGAATGGCTTCGCTCACGAGAGTTGCATTTTTCGCTGGCGACTCGACCGATTTCATCAAGCTCATTTTCTATATGTGACGAAAAACTCGTATACTCCGCCCTCCACTATCGGTACTCGATGAAACACCGTGTATCCCAACGGTTACTAGTGAAGGTTCACAATCATTGCCGGATCCATCGGAATATTTTTACAATTTGTACGCGTACTCATCACGAACGGATCTCCCACAGCACTCCGGGCGGAATAAGATGCTGGAGTACTGGGAGAAGAATGTGATTCCGGCGATCGAGACGTATGTAGCGGGCTCTTTCAAGAGCTACGAGATGGATTACTTCTTTGCACAGCTGCGAGAGCCTCTGCGTGAAGGCAATGCAACGGCAGCTCAAAAATTGCGTTTACACTGTGTGATGGTCATGTACCTACCGGTTGCCATTACCCGGACCCAGACACGGATTGGTCAGCACTGCAAATTGATGACGTGGAAATTGGTGGCCGATATGTGATTGCTGCAGAAAATGTGGATGTTGCAGGCTGGTCGAGCGACATGCTTTGGACGTTAGGTCACTCTGGGACTGTTCGAGTTGTTAACCCGTCGGGTATGGTGTTACTTCAAGTGGTGAACCCAATGACATCAGCTAGCGAGTACTGGTGGTATCATGTGGATAGCCTGCGCTCGATGTCCACAGCCACTTCAGTATCACAACAATCAGTCACTGACTTCGAGACAAGCAGGTCACGGCTGCAACTGATGAGCCAAAATCTCATTTACAGCATAGCCCGAAAGAGCGTATTTGATCTTCTTCATGTTGCCCCTGATCACGCTATGAAGCTATCGGTAGAAACCAGGAAAACAAGTCTTGCGAGAACCAGCTCGTCCCCCTTTCCATTACCGTCCTCGTCGTCAGTAGCTCAAACACCGACGCCTACGAAGCAACTGGGCGCACCACTGCCCATGGATTTGGTGAGCAGTTATAACCCAGCTGATCTGCCCAGCTTGCAGCGGCAGCAGATCTGGGGTGTCCGGAAAACGTGCTGTCTTCTGAAATGGGTATGCTATTTGATTCAACTTTCGGGGACCCACAGAAATCGGCAGTCATCTTTACTCGCGGTCAAAAGTGTCTCCGAAATCGTCGTTGATCACCGTATTACAGACAGTGCTGAATAAACAATTCGAGCGTGCTGCTGTGAGCCCCCTCCTCCTGTCATGGACAGGTCCACGTCTTACAATGAAAACGCCAACGTAATGGTCACGGTACCAGCAAAGAAACACAGGAAGCGCGGAAAACAAGGAGCCCTCGCTGGTAAACTTGCTGCATCCGGTAGTACCGTGTCATCCGTTGTTGCGTCGGCTTCTTCTTCCGTATCGCAGCCTTTGAGTGGGTCTAGCACGTCGATAAATCCAACGCATCCAAAACTGCAGCATCCGGAAGTAATCCCAACACTTTCTACACGGAAGTATCGATATCTGCTGATGGAAGCACTGCTGGCTGAGCTAAGTGCCAGTCTTGATTTGTCCAGTGCCTTCTTGCGAAGTAGGTCATTTATGGTTACGAGCGACAGCCCACCGCAACCATTGATCCAGATTCACGTGCCTGGCGCGACCTGTTTAGTGCTCTCATTTGCGGTTCACCCCGTGCTTATGGATCTACCTGCAGGAAGCTGTCTCGAGTTTTTCCGCGACGAGCGCTGCTCGGAACGATTGTTTGGCTACTTTGGAGACAAACATGGATTGAGCTACCTTCCACCGCTTGTGGTTCCAGGTGAAAATGCTACGTCCGAATGTCCCAGGGGACGTACGCACGATACAAGTTTCGAGTGGATCCTTTCACGGCTGATTTCGGGTTGGCTTTGTGGTTGTGTGAGGAGATTTACCAGAAGCTGTTGTCTGTACAGCTCTCCCACTACGAAGTGGAAACAGTGCTCGCTACTGCATTGAATGCTCTGGTGGAGTTTCTTATTGCAACGACTGCTTGTCTACCGTCAACGGCAAAGACCGCTGTTTACCAAATCACCGCAAAACTGATCAATTTCGCTCTGGGCAAAGGAGCTATGCACGCTGTTCCAATCGCAAAACTGTCTGGGCTGGTGAAACAGCTGACTTTTGTGTACGACAACGAGCGTACCACCCAGAAGGAGCTCTACTCACTTTACACGCAGCAGCTAGCTGAGCTCATTTCTTTGATCGAGGAAGTTTCGTCTCTGAAGGGTGGATCGTCATCAATACTTGGCGGCGCGTGGTGGAAAGAATTCGTGCGGATGGCAGTGTTTTCACGTGTCCTGGCACAAGGAAAACGTGAGGTTGCAACACCCGATGCTTTCAAACGAATTTACTGTGGCCGTGCCCCGATTCGGGAAATCCAGACGGCACACGATGGGTTTGTTTCCCACGACTTGTTCAGCGAAAGGATTATCTTTTTGCAGAACATGCCTCGCACCTCGAATACTGCTGGTTTGGAGGCGAGCTTATCACGATTTCTTGTGCATCTAGCGCTAGAGGAGTGTGGTGAGTCGGACGACCAGAATGTGTATTCTGCCGCAGCAGTTACGCGTTTTGGCATCGTTTCCAATATCCTTTATATGCCTGTTGACAGCGAAGGACAAACGCTAGGATACGCTATGGTGGATATTGGTCGAGCTGATGCAATTACTAAGTTGCTAACTCGAATTCCGAAGGAAACGTTCGAGTTTGAAGGAGGAGTTGCTTCGATGGAGGATACGGAATTGCTCACCAAAGTTGAAGCCGTTTGCCGACCCCTGACGGCCGTAGCAGTAAATCAAACGACGGAGTGACTCCTTTTCTGGTGATAGAGCTGGACCTGGTGACGATGTGTGGGTCTGCAGTGTATGTACATTAGAAAATTCTCTTTCGGAAGTGGAGTGTGCCGCATGCGGCTCTCCGATCCCAGCAGAGCTGGCGAATCTGGCTCGAGACATGCAAGGCCAACCTCAGACCCACACCACCGAACAACCAGCAGCCTCCTCAGAAGATGCCGTTGCGAGTGGTTGGTCATGTCCAACTTGCACGTTTGTAAACAGTTGGGCAGATTCAAATTGTGAAGCATGCACAATGGAGCGAAGTGCAGATCTGGTTCCTCCGCAAATATCCTCTTCAATTAATGGACCTGATAATCACGACGACCAAGATGAAGGTGATACCATGCCGGGTGATTGTGACTCTACGGCGTCGGTGCAGTATAAATTGAGTGCTGCTCGGTTTGTTGAAATGGTTCGCGTCGCTGATCAGACCAATGAAGTTCCCTTACAAGTGGCCCATTTCCTGTGTGACCGGTTCTATCTGAGAACACCCCGAAGTGTTTCGATCAATGAGGGCGACATAACTCCAGAACTTCGCGACATTTTACAGCGAGAGACCGCTCAGTACTTCTCGTCATCCGAAACTAAAGCTACAGTGGATGCATTCGCTAGGTTGGTTGGTGTGAAGACAGGCCGTTTGTGGGACAACTTGCCGGCCGAGAATCGATTGAACAAACTTATGTCACAGGAGGCCTTATCAGAGGTAGAGCGGAAACCACTTGCGGTGTATAAGTGGATGCGCTCGTCGGGGTATGACCTTCAATTCGAGCTTAGCCACTACCCTTCGATGGATGATGCGATGGAATCGCAAGCAAAATGGACACATCAGATGGATTGCCAACTAATTGCAGTATGCCGGGAACTGAGCGGGAGGATGGGTGTACTCATGCTGACGGAGTTATGCCCGAGCCATTTGACGGCAAAGCACGCACATGAATACTCACTCCTCTCTTCACTGACGACAAGAGATTTACGGCTCAGACTTGCCGTTCTACAATCGCTCAACAGATTATTGGCGGCAGCTTTGCCTCTCGTAAGCCTTCGTCCGTGGAGTGATCCGAGCTCGTTACGCAGCCGGATTGTATCAATTCGGCAGCTGATCTTCCCTGGTGTCAAGATTCGCTTTTTCGCGCAGACGCAAGATAACACTACGATGGCGCACTCGGGTTTCGTTGACACGAATGCTAAACGACCCACGGTGACTATTGATCGGCGGAAGGTTGCAGGCAAGCGCGGAGGCATTAATGCCAGCGCTTCGGAGGCGTCAGCTTCATTGTCAGCCCTGCGTGATCCTAAGAGATCTCTGTTCGCAGCAACGATGGAACAGCTAAGTGCTATATCTCCAACTTTACTTCGCGCCAAGCGACCCACGGGTGCGAGTGACCCATTCGTGTCGTTTATTGTCTTTTTGCGGGTGAAAACGTTGTCGGTGAAGGGGCCCGTACCGCCAACTTTTTAACGATGTCTCAAACGAGTTACTCGCTACTGGTAATCCGCTGTTCATCCCGACACAAAACAATGTGATGAAGGCTGGCGAGTTTAGGGAGCGCTATACGCCGAAGCCTAGCAGCACGTCTAAAGAGTTGCTGCAAATGTTCGAGTTTGTAGGGACTTTAATGGGCTGCTGTCTACGGACAGGTGTGCGGCTGAACCTTCGCCTCGCACCACTGGTGTGGAAAATGCTGGTAAAGCAAAGCCTCGTGCTAGCGGATCTCGAGAGTGTGGACCATTCCCTGTGCGAGAGTCTTAAATTTCTCGAGGAGCTAGCGTCTACTTCTATTGATGGTCCCGACGAGATTCTGTATGATTCGTTCACGATGACTCTAAGCGACGGTACTACTGTGGAACTAAAGGCTGGTGGGCAACGCCTTCCAGTGACGAAGGCAAACGTCAAAGAGTACATTCGTCTCGTCAAAGCGACTCGCTTACAGGAGTGCAAACCCCAGGTGGATGCAATGCTGCGTGGTCTGGGCAAGATCGTGCCTGTCCAGTTGCTGCAATTATGTGTGTGGTCTGAGCTTCAGCAATGGGTCAGCGGCAGCCTTAAAATTGACGTTAAGCTGCTTAAGCGTCACACGCGCTACTCTTCGGGTATGAGCCCAGAGCAGTTCCCGCACCTTGAGACATTCTGGAAGGTGCTATCGAGCTTTAGCGAGGAGAACAAACGACGGTTTATTAACTTTGCCTGGGGTCAAGATACCCTGCCCGCTGACGATGCTGAGTTTGATCGGACACATACGCGTCTACTCATCAAGGCTCCTCCTCAGGACGAGGGGTTAACCATGATGCTCTTCTCCCCAAGGCCGACACATGTTTTTTCAACATCGAGCTACCTGTGTACTCAAGCGAGGAAGTCATGAGGGAGAAACTACTGCTTGCTATCACTCTGTGTACTAGCCTGGACGGTGACGAGCAGGCTGCTGGCCGTGATATTTATTTCGCGGGGGATGAGGTGGACGACGATGACATGGAGTAGGGCCAACGACATGCGTGTGTAGTTCGTATTGTAAGTATTAAGGGTTAACTAAGCGAAAACACTAACGCAAATTGACACGAAAATGAATTGCTGCACTTAACTATGAAAACTGGCGAAGCTTGTGCATCAAAACGTTACTTGGAGCTCAGGATATCGTTCTTTTACAGCTGCAGCGGCTTCCTTGGTGATACTACAGTATTAAGATAACACCAACATGGTCACCGTTAGCTACTCCGCTCAGCACCACGATGTGAAATGATGCGACCTACGTTGTGTAGCGAAAGTCAATCTTCTTGAGGCGCTTCCGCTCCGGTTCAGGATTCTCATTGGGAGAAGGCTGCGGCACTGCCTGGTCTAGCAGCTCGGATCTTGCACCATTTTTGGCATGAATAGCAGCAACGATGGCCTACATGATCGGCAAGGGTGAATAACGCGGTCGATGAGTCAGTCATTGCCCACTTGGCAAGACATTTGCAAAGGCACTTACGTCAGCCGAGACGCTCTTGACGCCACACAGATTCAGTTCCTGCAGGTTTCGAGCCTCTGATCCGAGATAGTGAAGCAGTTGGTCGCTAGAATCATAACGCAAACAATGAGATGCACGAACGCAGCACCAAGCGCGCTTCGCACACGAAACTTACGTGACCGCTATGTTCCAGTGCAAGCACAAGCGAGATACCGATTCACGTTTCTTGAGCAACGCAATCAAGGCCTCATCTGAGATGGCACAATAGCCGACACTCAAGCTGTGCAGCTTCCGGCACTTTGCCATGATAGTCTTGATAGTTCTACGAAGTAAACACCGACATGTGTGAGCACCACAAAACAATACGTGTTCGCATAGTCTTTCTCGAACACGTACTGATCCGTCACGGGGTGGCCAGAGACATGCACCCGGGTGAACTTGGAGTGGTTCGGGTGCTTTTCAATCAGCTTCGTGATGCCCTGGATGGTCATGTTGAAATTCCCGCCCACATCAATGCTCTAAAGCCATCCACGCCACAAAACGCGTTAAACAACTACAATACCTCCACCTCGTTCGCTCCAGCAAAAATAGCCACGAACCTGCAGCTTCGGCGCGAGTTTGCGCAGATGATCCAGCGTCACATCCGTCAATTTGCGGCAGTTCTCAATGTTCAGATCCTTAATTTCTATAGCAGCAATCCACACAACCCAAATACTTAGCAACTGGCCAACCCCACCGAATCTCTCAAAAAGTGCGCACCGGGGCAATTCTTCAGCAGCAGCTCAATGGCTTCGTCCGTGAGTCGGAAGCAGCCCGAGAAGTTGACCGAATGCAGCTTCGGACAGATCTTGACAGCTACAGAGTCACCACAGCCAATGAATGACACGTCAGTCCCTCTCCCTCCATTTCAGTAACAGCCGCCGCACCATCTCGATGAATTGCGTCGATATCTTGGCGCCGATGATCTCGACGCGCGTCATGCTGGCGTGGAAGAAGCTGGCGGGCAGCGTGTCGTCCCCCAGGCGACCGCCCTCAGCAGCGCCCGGACGACCTCCTGCTTGGCTCTGTGCGTACGCGACTTGGCCGGCTTCCCGATGCGGTGCGCGTGCTCCAGCGTCTGCTCGTTGAGGATGACGCCCAGTTGACGCGGCGCCTTGGCGATGAACTTGAGCACCAGCTTGTCCAGCGGCAGCACCTCGCGTCGGAACGCCATGGCTGTAAAAGGCGAGTGTCATACCCAATTCATGTGTGCACACCACTTTTTGCAACTTTAGCAAGCGCAACGTTAACGACCAAGAAAACGTTTAGGTTGCTGCAACGAGTTTAAGTTGTCGACATTGGCTTCAACGCCTGTTTTACTTCCCGCCGTCTCATTTGCTGAGCCATTTGCCAACCCGCCCGGCCAGCAGCAGCAGGCAGCCATGAAATTCGGCAAGCAGCTCGAGATGTCGGCGAACCCGGAGTGGCGCGACAACTACGTGCAGTACAAGCGACTCAAGCGCCTCATCAAGCGCGTGGCCTTCGAGCTGGAGAAGCAGCAGAACAAGCAGCAGAAGCTGCAGCACAAGATGGAGCAGAGGGCCACGGGCGACGTGCAGCTGCAGGTGGTGGACGAGACGCACCCGCTGCTCAAGGCCGTGGTGGACGAGGTGCAGGACGCCAAGGATCAGTTCTGGGAGGTGCTGGACGCCAACCTCAAGATCGTCAACGACTTTTACGTGGGCAAGGTCGTGACGCTGCAGCACTCGGTGGGGAGTTCGAGGCCAAAAATGCTGGCGGACGAGCAGACGGCCACTGGACACGTGCACACGCGCTCCAGGACCCACTCGCAGGGTATTTGGCGGCTGTAGTTCTTCTCGCGAGATTTGAGGGGAGGAGTGTGCTGATTCGTCGTTTTGGTTCATTGCTACTGTAGCCGACCACGGGTTTGCGGCGCTGCAGGAGATTTACGACACGCTCGTGGACCTGCGCACGTTCGTACAGATCAACCACTCGGGCTTCCGGAAGATCGTCAAGAAGGTGTGCAGGGTTTTAGCGTGTTGTGGCGGTGACGCTGTGGTAGCTGATGCATTGTTGGTTGTTTTGCTGCAGTTCGACAAGACGACCAAGGCGTGCACGCAGGAGACGTTCATGGAACGGTTGTCCAATGAGCGCTTTTACTCGTCGGGTGACATCGATGATCTTCTGGATCGCGTGTTTGGACTTACGTCGAAGTATGCACAGTATCAGTTTGGCGGATTAATGGCTGGTATTGACAATGTGAAATGGAATTGTTTGGCAGGGACAAATTGGAGGCTGGAAACATGGAGCGCCGAATGCGGCGAATGCAGGGCGACCAGAACTCACTGCTTCGCAAAGTAAGTCGCTTTCGCACGTTGACACACCAGGGAAGCTGCTGTACTGAATCTTGACCTTCGTTGCATATATATAGGTGAAACTTGTGCCTTTCTGCATCTCCCTGGCGCTTTTTGTGTTCCTGCTGATGGTTCGCATCACGCCCAAGGGTAGGATTTTTCCCCACATGATGGAACCAAGCAAATGTTGCATGTGTGCTCAATGTGTTGTGCTCGATGTGTTTATCCTGCTGTTCTTCAGGGGAGGACGTGCAGCAGCGATGTCTGGCAATGCTGGTTTTCATTACGGCGCTGTGGGTGACGGAAGCGCTTCCGTACTTTGCAACGGCGTTGCTTGTTCCACCACTTGTGGTGTTCATGCGCATCTTGAATGATAAGGCACACCCCGACACGCTGCTGACCTCGAGTACGTACTGTTTCCACCAACGGTGTGGTAAATTTCTAACACTGGCTGCCGAATTATTAGAGCAATCTGCAAAAGAAGTGATGTCGATGCTGGTGAACCACACGACTATTCTGATTATGGGCGGGTACGTTTTGTTGAGTATTGTGTATTGTGTGCAGGAACCATGCCTGACGTGCTGGTTGCGGTGTTGGGAATTCGTTAGTTATTCTATCTCGGCGGCATTTGCTAAGTGCCAAATTGAGCTCTACATCGCTGCTTTCCTGCAACGGCGGTTCAAGAAGCGCCCGAACTTGTTCCTGCTGGCAATCATGCTTATGGGTCTGTTCCTATCGATGTGGATTAGTAACCACACAGCCCCTGTGCTGTGTGTGTCGGTAAGCGAAAGTTTCTTGGTGACTTGTGCTTGTGGATTTGGTCCTTACTTGACCGTGGCTACTCGCATTTCAAGGTTTTGCTCCCAATTATTAGGGATTTCCCGACAAATAGCACCTATGTGAAGACGCTTCTGATTGGGTTGGCCTTCGCCTGCAACTTGGGAGGCATGATGACCCCAATTTCTTCGCTACAGAACACGCTGGCCGTGTCCTTTCTGGAGAAGGCTGGGTATACCATTACCTTTGGTCAGTGGATGGCAATGGCTGTTCCTTTCTGCACCGTCGGCACGATTTTGGTAAGCTGCTACTGTCATATTTTCTTTTTTTCTCTTGTAGAAGGAGACCGCGTGCTAACCCAAAACTTGTTTTTGCATGACAGTGCTGGCTGTTCTTGCTGTGGGTGATGGATCCCCAGGACGCTACCTACATCCCTCAGATCGTCTACGATCAGAAGCAGAAGATCAGCAGCCTTCACGTTGTTGTTATCTCACTGACGCTGCTTACGATATTTTTGTGGGCATCATTCTCGGTGACGAGCGCAACATTTGGTGACTTGGGCATTATCTCGATGATGTTCATGGTGCGTCCTTGCTTGATCTTGCAATGGTTCATGTTTCTGAGCGATCACTGATACTTTCTTGCATGCATTTACATGTAGTTCGTGATGTTCGGCACAGGCATGCTCAGCCAGTTCGACTTCAATTCGTTCTCATGGCATATCCTTTTCCTGATTGGCGGGGGCAACGTCTTGGGAGATGTACGTCCAAAATATCTTGTTGTGTTTCTCGTACTCACCAATATGCTGACCTTGTTTCCCCCACGTACACCGTACAGGCTGTGCAAAGATCGGGTCTGCTCGATACGCTGAGCAAGTCTGTTATTCACGCGCTGCCATCCGGGAACGTGTGGATGGTCACCGTGTCCCTGTGCAGTCTTGTGATTTGTCTCACTACGTTCGTCTCCCACACGGTTGCTTCGATCATCCTCTTGCCGATAATCGTGCAGATGGCAATTCAGATCGGACACCCTCATATTCCAGTGATCTGCTGCGCGCTGGCGATCTCAGCTGGTACGAACGATATGCGTACTCTACTGCAGATATAATTCTGCTTGTTCTGACACTCAATTTTGTGTTTTACAGCTATGGCTCTTCCGTTCTCTTCCTTCCCGAACATTAACTCGCTGCTGGTTCTGGACGACCATGGCCAACCATACTTGGAAGTGAAAGACTTTCTGCGCGTGGGTGTGACCTTTTCGCTCGTTTCAATGGCTCTGATCGTCACTCTAGGCTACGGCCTCATTGTGCTTGTGCTGGGCTACAACATCGATCCGACACCAATCATGGTTGGACTTTAGAGGAACAGGAAAACGATACATGTAGCAGAATGCTTGTTTTTCCTTCGTGCTTCTGTTGAGCACTGTCGAGAGAAGATAGAGATTAGGACTAGGCTCAATTCTGCAACAACAACGTTTCTTTTCTCTTGTGACCTGGGCTGTAAGCTAAAAGGATCGACTATACTTCTTGATTTCGTACAGAATCTCCTGCGTAGTGACAATCTCCGAGTTGAACGGGGAGGTCGCTGGTAGCTCCGCTTGATGATCTCCACGAAACGCGTGTAGTAAAGCAGAAGCTGCGTCAAGACTTGTTTGAGAATTTCCATACCGTTTCGGAAGTTGGAAAAGTACGTCATCACGTTGCCGTTCATCTTTTCAATTCCAGCCTTCCATGTTCCTGCAAACTCACGAACAATTTTCTCGATCTGTGCCGTGTCAACCTGTGGATTTCCTGTTGACGCTGTTCCGCTCGCTCCCTTCCCAAGCGTGATTTGTTCGTGCTGCCGAACAAATTGAATCAGCTTCGCGTAGTACGCCATGAGCTCCTCTTCAACGAACTTCTCGCGCTGTCCAGCAAGGAGCTCTTCGAACTTTGATGTCTCCTCAGAGATAACGCGTCGCTCTTCAAAATGGGTAAGCACGAGATCGTAGTTGTTGATGAGGAACACACACTTATCCTTTGCATTCGTATGCTGCTCGGACAGCCGAGCTAGCAAACTCAGGATCTCGTCACGCATGGCTGTCAAGTTGTTAAGTACCATATCGCCTGCGCCATTTTCGTGCATCTGAGCGCTAGAGATGGCAGAGTCGTCACTCCCTGCCTTAGAAGACTGCCCTTGCTGAGTGTACAAACTCAAACTGAGAATGGAGGACGCGAATTCGGCATAACGACGAATAACAAAGTGGGGGTGCAAATCAATGGGCCCGAGCTTCTTCACCTTCGCATTCTTCACGCTCATCAGATTGAGGTCAAATATGGCCTTAAATCGTGGCCACAGTAACAATGCCACTCGATCGAAGTATGCATCTAGACACGGAATGCGACGCTTCTCCATGACCAACCGCTGTGCGTAGGTGAGGCGAATCATAAGCAGGAGTCCGATCGCATCGTAACACGTAAAGAGGTAGTTCTCCATATTTTCGAGACACAGCGACAACGTTTTAGCGAATGCACGCAGGAAGAGGTCCCGACTGCGAAATACATTTTCCTGCTGATTACTTGGCTTGAAGAATTCAATGAGGAAGAGATACTCCGACGTAGCCGAGTCCATCAGGTGCTGTTGCACGTTGCGAAAAACAGCTTCATACGGGAGCTTCAGCCCTTCCTGCTGAGCAACGTGCAGAATCAATGGGGGTGCCGATGCGGTCTCCAAGACTTTCTCGCGTTCAGTAACAGAGAACGTATCGTTGCGCTTACTCAAGTTCACTCGAGAACTAAAGATTCCCTTTAACGACTGCTCATCCACAACAATGACATCCGTGCGTGCCGCCACCTCCTCATGGAATTTCAAGAGCCCCGTATGGTACGATCGAAACACATTTACCAGTGTCTTGCTCATCGCCTCGGCGTACACTTCCCGGAACTCCGCCTCCACTTCCGGCGCGTTATCCGCTAAGAATGTAACGAGGTATTTCATCGGCAGCAGCGTATTCTGCTGCACCATCTGCACGTTGGTCTTGGGCTTCTTGACCTCGTTCATCTTGGCCAGCAAGAACTCTCTGATCCGAGCAATTGCTCGCGCCTGCAGCTTCTTGAGTTGGGTGTCCACATCTGAGAACGCGGCAGTCTGTGATGGCACAAGGTCGAAGCTGGAGCCTGTCGTATCCGGTTCACTCAACGCAGCGTAGCGGAGCTTCCCGTTGAGAGTCACGAGAGCGTGGAGATAGGCCTCGTTCACCTCCCCTCGTCAATAGTTTTGACCAATGAGGGGGCCACCGCTACCTGGTCCAGGTACGTCTGCAGCTTCTCCTCCGTCTCCCGGCGGTTCTTGAGCTTGACGTTCATGCCGATGGACTCGTCCTGCAGGTGGCGGATCTCGTCACTGATGCCACCCAGGTCGGCCTGGAAGCCCAGCAGCATCTCCTGCATTTTGGCCAATAGATTGTCGCAGTCCTGCACCTCGTCGTGCAGCTCCACGATGTCCTCGGACTTAAGGACGTACTGGGTCACAGACGCCGCCTCAGCCTCGCGCAGCTCCTCCTCGATCTGCTGCGCATACTCACGCAGGTCCACGCCCTTGGACAGCGCTTCCTTGATCACTCCGTCCTGCTGGAACAGCTCCAGGTAGTCGTCCAGCTCATCGAAGTCGATGTCGTCCAGGTCCACAGTCGCGCCGCTCTGCTTCGCCATCACAGTCTGGATTTTCCGATACAATTCGTACTTAAGGGACTCGTTAAGAAGGATAGCAAGATTTAGTTGAGAGCTGTACAAATTGTACGACACCCTGGATAGAGCTGCCTGGTTACTACTACGTCTACTGGTGATCTCTAAGCTGGATTCGAGACTGGATGAACTCTCGGAGATCGATAGCGGCCCTGGAGGATACAACATTGGCAATGGTTAGTTGATGACCTTTTGGAACGACCTCTGCTGGTGCGGCGACGTACTTGTAGTAGTTGGTGTCGGGGGTGTTGTAAGTCATGCAGTTGTTGCACATCTTTTCCAGGTCCGCCTTGAAAGCCGTCTTGGAGATGTAGGTCCCGCTGTCGATGCGCTTGCTGATGAGCTGGAGGTCCACGGGCTCCTTGATGTGGTCGAGGTAGTCTACGACGACGGAGGTGTCCACGGGCTCGTGGAAGGGCCACGCACTACGGTGATTCGACACTGCCTTTAGCAGCTGCGAGAGCTGCGACTTCAAACTGCCTTGGTCGCGTGTTCTGCGCGAGCAAAGCATCATCAGGGAAATCAAAAACACTGCCGATAGATGAGTCAAAGCAGTACTCACCCGATACGGTTGTTACGAATCACTGCTTGCGACCATCCGGCTTCCTCTGTTGACAATGAATGCATGTCAGTAATGCATACCCAAGCGACTTAAAAGTGCGTTCGTATGCAGCCACTTACTGACACCAGGAACCATGTAGATATCCATTAGCCTGCCTTCGGCAAACTTTGTCAAGCCAGGATACACGGTCTGGGATTTAGAACGCTCTTTAATCTTGTCTTGAATTGCCTGCAAAAACATCGTCGGATACGTAAGAAAATGTCTGCACAACAAGCACGAAATCTATCTTACGAAAGGCGAAGCCCCAGCGTACCTTGCGCTGCATGTGAATCATCGATGTGATCCTTAAATAGTTGATCTGGGTGTGGATCGTGCACTCCATCAGAGTTCCGCCGTCGTAGTCCTTGATGTAACCATACCAGTTTGGCCGAGACATAGACACACTCTTAGTGAACCCCTGCTTCTTGAAGTAGCCGATAGCGTAGTTATCGGCATACGTGAGAAAGTGTGTGATGTTCTTGGTCTTGACATACTCTTTCAGGTGATTCATCAGTCGTGTGCCGTATCCTTTCACTTGATCCGAAGCGTTGATGGCGCAGAAAGCAATCTCTGCAAAGTGGTTCTTGTCGAATGGGCGGTAACAGATACCACCAATCACGTGGGTGCCGTTCTTGAGAATAAGCATCGACTTGTGGTTCTTGTCGAAAACTAGCCGCACGATGTACTCCTTTGGCATCTTGGGAAGCTGTTTGGCGAAGATATTCTTTAACGTGGTCAGTTGGATGATGTGCTCATCCGTACCATCGTTCGTGATCACATCAAACTTGAGTCTGCCGCTGTCCTCTTCCATTTTTGCCATATCGTCTCGGGAGATCATTAAGGACGGTGAAATAGAGTCCTTCGCGACACCAACAGAATCCTTTTCAGGTGTCTTCTCAGCAGCCCCATTCACCTTTTGCTTCTTAGCAGTAGGTTCTGCCGGCGCAGCAACCCCATTGCTCGTTTCAGCCGATATCTCCACCGGTTTCTTGCGCTTCGGATTCGACAAATCATCCTGGTTACTGGAATTCTCAACTGCAGCAGCGTGATCTGACGCTCTTGCATCAGCAGCCTCAGTGGCTGTCGCCTCATTCGCAGGAGCAGGTTTAGCAGAAGTCACGATCTTTTCACTCGGAGAGGAAGGAGCTTTCTTTGGGGGCCCCGGAGCTGCAGCATCAGGTAGCGAAGACGCTTCTGCAGCCTCATCATTCTCGTTTTTTTCGTCAGAAGTTGGAGTCTCCCTCGTTTCGTTGTTGTCTTCGGCCTTTGCTTCTCCGCCGTTTTGCCCATCCGCCATATCCACATCACCTTCTCCTGCGACGTCCTTCTCCTTGGCTTCGGCGCTGTCAGTAGCAGGGGTGTCCTCCTCCGTCTTGGTCATCCCCCTCCAGAGCTGCCACATCACCAGACTCCGTCATCTCCACGTCTTCCTCGTTCTTCTCATCCGGAACATATTCTGCAGTTTCCTCCTCCCTGGTCTCCACCTCCGTCTCCTTCATCTCCACGTCGTCCGGCTGCTCTGCGGCTGCTGACGGCATCTCGGCGTCCTCCTCCTCCTGCTGCGGGGCATCAGTCGCCTCGCTGCTTTGCGAGTTATTCACCGACACGTCCGTGTCTTGACTCGAGCTCTGGCTGGGGCCGACCACTTCGTCCGAGGCAGCGGGCGGCGCGTCCTTGTCCGCAGTCGCCATGAATTGATTCGACGAAAGTGGCGGAGAGCGGGCCACATGAAAACACACAAACTAGTGTGAAACACGTAAATCGATTTGGGAAGGAAGTACTATTTTAATAGTAATAAGTACTGATACAACGAAAATAAGCAGAAAATAAAACAAAATATTTATTTTAACGCTAAATAAGTTGAAAAAAATCGTAACTTGACATTTCAAATATATTGTTTTTCTAAAACAAAATCCAATAAATTTTGAAATTTATCCAGTTTTTGAATTTTAAACTTTTAAAAAGTTTAAAAAAACTGGCTTATCCGGATACAACTTTAAATTGAAATTGAAACTGGCATATCCGGATTGTTTAGCAAATTCTTTCGCTTTGAAGCTGGAGATTCCAGAGATTCCGCGACCGACTGCGGAGAAGGCTTCGCTCACATTCGCAATTGCAAGCAAGACGACACCTTATTAGAGACCCACCATGCTGGACTCGCTTCTCACCCGCTTCTTCACGCAAGGGAGCACCTCCGCACGGAATGGCAAGGGTGCCACGAACAAGCTGGGCGAGCAAGTGTCCCAGGAGACGGCGTTCACGCGCGAGGCCGACGTGGAAGGCTGGGTGTTCCTTGCGGAGGAAAGGCTCTCGGAACCAGGCCCCAAGGCACGCAGCTACGCTGATGTGGTAGCGGGCCGGACATGAAGAACACACCTGCGCGAATTCTGCGCACCGCTACGTCAACAAGACCACTGTTCGTTGAGGAGACCGATGCTAAGCTACCGCAGATCCAACTGAGTGAGACGATAAGCATTTCCTTTTTGCTAGACGCTGTCACAGGACAACAAAAATACAAACCGAATCCAATTCCAATTGCGATGGAGCTCGCAACAAACTGGATTCCTATCGCACGCGTTATTAATCTACCTACCTACCTGTCTTGCTATCTACTCTTCGCTCTTCATTTCACACTCGGCTGGAAGGTGAGACAGCAGTTTATCTGGTACCATTTGCTTCAGCTCGCCGTAAGGTGCCTTGTGCAAATTCAATTTCTGCAAGATGTCGGCATCGTCGTGGATTTCGAACGGCGCGCTGAAGTTGAAGAAAATGTCCTGGCGATCTTCCGACATCTCACACTGGATGACGGTGTCCTTGCTGGTGTTCACAGCGATGAATGGCAAGAACACCCGCCCTTCGTCGCGTGCGATGGATGTCGACGAAGGGCTCTCGTTCTCTTTACGTTTACGTTCCGCGTTCCGCTTCAATAGGTTTTTCATACCAACTTGCTGTACCAGGAGGTCCTGCAGGTGCTGCTTCTTTTGCTCTACGCTTTTCATGCGCTCATTTCGTTCAGCCTGTTGCGACAACAAGAACAGTAAGTGCAACATTGATACACCAGATCTTACCAAGAATGGGACAAACCAGAAGCATTTCCGTGTCATGCTGTAAATTCGAGGGCAGCCCTTTCCATCGGATCTCCTTCCGCTCTTTCGATATGATGTCCATTGCCATCAGCACGTTCAACGCATCGTACACACGCCGACGGATATTTTTCTCATCATATACCTGCCAAAGCAAAGCCAGAAAGTAAGATACAACCGCATAATAAATCCACAATTGTCCCCAAATACGACTTACCGAATCATTTGGACGCATCGTAACAAACTCGCGCACCAGCTCATCAGCGACTTCATTGTACGATGTCACGTGCTTCTCTTCCACTTTCTGGCACACCTTCATGCTGAAATGCCGCAGACCTTTGTTGATTTTCAGGTATTTCTTTTTCTTCACCGGTGAGCTGGGTATACAGAGAAGACGAAATCAATTAGCAATCACCACACTGGATTGAACCACCCAAATATGCATACGTACGGGCTGGTGAACGCTGGAGTTGTCAGCGAAGATGGTGTTGCTGCGGCATTCGTGGATTTGACCGGCGTGGCCGACGGAGTTGGAGGCTGCACATGGACCAGCGCGCCATTCTTCAAAAGTCCTGCCTCTGTGGCCATCTTCTCCAGACCCTGTGTCTTCATCATGTTCACAAAGTCATCATGCAGACTCGTGGGCGTGATGGCTGAAGCCACTCCAAAGGGTGTGGGCTCCACTTTAATCACTGCAATACACCAGTCAAACACGCAAGACACATAAGCACCTCCAAGTCTTCAAACGTGCCCTATTCAACATACACAACAGCAGCAAACCAAACCTCTGGGGATGTCGTCCTTCTCCTCCAAATCGATCTCCGTCAGCTTCTTGAGCTCTCGACGCGTCGCCCGCTTGGTCGAACCATTGCCTGTACCTCCCGCCCTCCTCTTCCCTGCGACTTTAGCTGGCGTCTTCGGGTTGCTGGGTTTCGCAGCAGGAGACTGGAGGCCGTCGGGCACTGGAGTTCCCTGCCCCGACATGTTTTGGCCCTTGTGGCTGCTGTGGAGGTCGACAACGCGCCGTTCTTGCTGCAATAAATACGGTAACATAAGTTATACGTAAGCATGCTGTTACACTCCGTCTAATGTCACGCAGCAGCCAGTACACAGGAGGATATTCACCGCTTCGGACGGCGTTCTCCAGGGAGGCAATGCGAAATTATGTGGTTATTTCATTGGCTGAAATTACGATCTTTCATTGGCTGATAATAGGTAGGTACAGGACTTTTGAACGACAAGAGGCAGGAAACAAGGATGCCCCGCGACGACGACTTCTACGTGCGCTACTAGTGCGTACAGCGGTCACTTCTGTATGGAAATTGGTGGATGTGTTGCTGACTAAGACTGTTCGTCACTTGGACTATGCGTTTCCTCCCTACAGCGTCGGCCACCGAGGCAAGTTCGGCCATGAGTTTATGGAGTTCGAGTTCCGCGCCGACGGGAAGCTCCGCTACGCCAACAACTCCAACTACAAGAAGGACTCGATGATTCGCAAAGAAAGTGTGTGGCTGGCTGGCTGTTTATAGTGTACCTGTTGTGGTTATCGTCGCGTTTGAGCAGTGGATTAATGCGTGCGCTCTGGCTGCTGTTGCTTTTAGTCACGGTGTCCCAGTCGGTGGTCGACGAGGTGAAGCGGATCATTAGCGACAGCGAAGTCACAAAGTACGTGCTAAAGACGGCTTTAATAGTGCAGCGTGGAGTGCTGACCTGTGAATGTGCTGTTGTGGCCAACAGAGAAGATGACAAGGAGTGGCCCGAGCCGGACCGTGTCGGGCGGCAGGAGCTGGAGGTTGTGCTGGGCGACGACCACATTTCCTTCACGGTGCGTCTAGATTGAGTGCTTGTATATATCTTGGTTTCTTGTGCATCTGACGGAGGTTTTCTTTCTTGCAGTGCGCAAAGATTGGCTCTCTGCTGGACGTGCAGGATAGCAAGGACCCGGAAGGGTTGCGCGTGCTGTACTACTTGGTTCAGGATCTCAAGTGCCTGGTGTTCTCACTGATCACGCTGCACTTCAAGGTGCGTCTTATCCGCCGCTGTCTCCACTGTGGTCGCAGCTGTTTGCTCACGTCGTTTGTTGCTGCTGTCCAGATCAAGCCCATTCCGTAGGACGACGACACGGATCAAGTCAGCTCGCAGTCGAGCGAGCGATATGCAGACAAGTAGCAAGCGTCCACACAGCAATACAACAATTTTTGTGTTTCCTTGTTGCTGCGAGTCCTGCGTGGCAGGTTGCTTCTTCAAGCTGCATGTGTACCGTTCCAACTGGTACCGGTTCCGACGATCCCCGTCGAATCCGGTACCGAATTCGCCAAGCTTTTTCTCCCCACGGGCGGGCTGGGGGATCCATACAAAAACGCTGTCAGCACCGCGCGCCCTGCGAGAAAAGAAGCAGAACCAAAGCGAGAAGCAAGGAAGAAAGCGTCTTCCCAGTTTTCTAGCCGCAGCCAAGCCAACGCACCAACGCAGCACCAATTCGCCACCGACGTCCGTAGGGAATCAAACCCAGCGCCGACCGAATCGACGAGCAGAGAAGAGACAGCAGACAACAGGATCCCGAGGGTTCTTCGAGTCAGCGAGCGGAACAAGAGACTTTTAGTAAGCAGAGACCAGCAATATGTCGCAAGGCAAGACGTGCCATTTCAAGCTGGTTCTGCTAGGTGACACGGCCGTGGGCAAGTCCTGCCTCGTCGTGAGGTTCGTCCGCGACGAGTTCTTCGAGTTCCAGGAGCCCACGATCGGAGGTAGGCGAGCAAGAAGGGGCGAAGCTTGAGTTTGGCAGTCGAAGTAGATGCGAGGGAGGGGGTTCTCTAACATGTTTGATTGTGCTGCATCGGTTAATGATTTCTAGCTGCCTTTCTAACACAGACGGTCGGTCTTGAGGACGGATTGACGGTCAAGTTTGAGATCTGGGATACTGCAGGGCAAGGTGCGTCTTGTGTTGGCGCAATGCAGTGCAAAAGAGAAGACGGGATGGCTAACGTTCGTGTTTCCTTCGTTGACTGTAGAGAGATATCGCAGCTTGGCGCCGATGTATTACCGCGGTGCCGCGGCTGCTATTGTTGTGTACGACGTGACCAACAAGGTACGGGTCAGCGCTGGTCGTCACCCAGTGATTTGGCAATTGGGCGCAGGGTACTAAGGCTAATACTGTTGTTAAAGGACTCGTTCACTGGCGCCAAGTCTTGGGTGAAGGAGCTGCAGCGCCGCGGTGACCCCAATGTTGTGATCGCTCTGGCCGGCAACAAGGCCGATCTGGAGGCGCGCCGTAAGGTGGAGTTTGAAGAGGCTCACCAGTACGCCGAGGACAACGATATCCTGCACATGGAGACGTCGGCCAAGACGGCTGTGAACGTGAAGGACCTATTTGTGGCCATTGCCAAGAGGCTGCCAAAAAATCCGCCCCAGCCCGAGCGCGAGGCGTTCCCTATCACTCCGCCACAGGCTTCCAAGTCGAAGAGCGGATGCTGCTAGAGCCCTCACAGCTACTACCTACTGACTTATGGATCCTGCAGCTTCAATGCTCCAAGTTTCGCGACTCAAAAGGCCCCGAGAGTCCTTCTTCCTGGGGAAGGAGGAAGAGGACGTGAGAGGTGAGAAGGCAATCGGCAGAGAAAGGAAGAAACAGGAAGCTACCGCTGAAGATCAACGGTAGATGTAATGTGAGCTGTGTGGTTTTGGATAAGTACGGCCGCTCTAAGGATTTCATCAGCAAACTGCCCGAGCGTTTTTCAATTCGTGTGTGGCCGCGTCTTCCAAACCTCAGGAGCAGCAAAACAAAGCTCCTCCTCCGATCAGGGTGGGATCATAACAATCTTGTTTATTCGTCGCTGCAGGCAGCGGCGTAGCAAGGTAGCTAATCAAAGTTCAGGAAGGCAAGACGGCCGCCAGCTCCGTCTCGTCCCCTCCAGCTAATCATTCACGCAGTATGAGGCCGTCGCTGCTGGCGTGGCGCCGCCTCGATGCAAAAAGCCGCAGCTTGCGCTGTCCTCCTCACCGGTAGCGTGCTCGTGAGACGCTCCTGTGGTCGCTTAATTCTTCTTGTGGTCGTCAATGCCAACAGTCGAGTTGATGCCGAAGATTCGCACGCGGTCGAGCTCCGGCAGCTTGGCCAGGATGAGCGTCGCCCAGATGGGGAAGTTGATGAGCAGGTGGCGCGTGTCGTAATCCGTGGCGACCGAGGCGGCCAGGAAGAGGAACGTGGGGATCATCATGAGGAACTTCTTCGTGTTGGTCCACGGGTGGCCCTGGTCGATCTGCTCGTAGAACGTGAGCTCACGGTAGTCGCCCATTGAGTTGTCGTCGGGCGAGCCCTTAATCCAGTGCATGATGCCGAACGAGACCTGACAACGTCGCAATCAAATCAGTACAATCCCACGAAAACGATACTCACAAGGGAGGGAGGCAACGTACCACGCCGTGGATGACGTTCACCGCCGTTAGGGCGTCGCCATGGGAGGGAAGACGATGGGCATCGCCATGTACAGCGACGCCAGCAGCAAGATGTAGAAGGTCCAGAAGCCGCGGGAGTCCATCCAGTTGACGTTCTTGTTTGTGTCCACGTGGGCGGTCATGCTGGCTGCAGTCAGTGGGTATGTGTGTATGTACTCTTGGGGTTTGTTGTGCTTGGGGTGCGTGCTCTGCTGTGTCGCTTGCGGTGCTCGTGTCGGGAGCTGCTCAGCGATCTCTTCTTCTCTTCTGTTTCGTTTTTATTGTGAGAGATTGTCACCCAAGATGATTTCGACACGCTGATTGGCGGATGCAACAGGAGTGATGGTTGAGCCTTCCCTACGACATAAAATAACAAGATATATGCAGTAAGATAGGATTTGGTTTCGGCATGCGAATTGCATGCCGGATCCCACTGGAACGAAAGGCCAACACACTGTGTAAACGTACTTTCAGTGTCGAATCGAAAGCCCAGGGTGTCCTGTGACGATTAATACTACGTAGTATAGTGACGAGCCGTAACCTAGGTACAGCCCAATAGCAGTTCGCCGGGACACAGCACGCGCATGGGTAAGCAGAGCACCAAACTGCAACTTGTACATTTAGTTCCATCCCATTGCCCAGGCCTCGTGCGCCGGACACAACGGACTTCCGTTGGCCAAGTTCCGGCAGCCCCGGATATTGCATTCTTTAAGTCGGCCGTGGCTGATGATCACTGGTGGTTCAGTAGCGGTAAGACCTCTCGCCGCAAGAACTCTGTTGCACTATTGCTCTGCGGTCCGTTGCTGATAGCGGGCCGTCGTTTGAATGATAGGCCGGCTGCATGGATCGTCGCTTGTGCAATCGATGGCGGACTCTCCATCGTGTCCGAGAAAAACAAATAGCTCGGTGGTTCGAGCGGATTAAGTTACGTCACAGTACTACCGGGATTGCAGCTCTTGTTGTCGAGCAGGGACCTTAGCGTGCTTACCGGTATTCTGCACGGCAGACTCGTGGACTATGGGACTTTCGGGTATTATGAATCCACCGTTATGAATTAGTGCGTGCCGTGGTGGTGGGGCATTTCGGTGCGTCAGACACAAGCCGTTAGCGTGCACCAAGTTACGACCCCCAAGTAGCTGCACCGCGGCTTGACACTGTGGAACCGGCAGCGACCTTTCGACTCCGGGATGGCGGTGCACTGCATGACATCCTTTTGAATTACCTCGTCTGACAATTGGTCAAAATCGTGTCTTCTTTCTACCAATCACAATCCATCGAATTAATTCCTGACTTGACCCCCGAAGATGGAGTCCCTGGAGAGCTGGGTGCAGGACACGTTCGCGCCTGTGGTGCTCACGAGTGCCACGTCCGAGGCCGAGCGCATCGCGCAGAAGAACAACCTGTCCATCGCCGACCTGCTCAACGGCTTCGCGCGCTTGGAGGACGCCGACGCGCCGCTGCGCTCCGTGACGCACCCGATCCAACTCGCGCGCTTCAACTTTCGCTTCCTGGCCGCCAGCCAGTTCCGTCCGCTGGACGTGGGGAGGCCACCGAGCAGCTGAACGCCAGCATCAAGCGCCATCCGCCGCGCCACGACGCCGCGTCCGCCGTGGCGCTGGACATCCCGAGGGTCACGAGTGTAGACGACGTGCCCACGTACCTGCGAGAGGTCGGCGCTGATGAGAACAGCGACGACCCTATGCCCTGGTACCAGTCATTCAAGCACACGCTCATGGACACGTTCCGATGTGAAGAGTATAGTCTGCTGTGCCACCCCGTGGCCATGCTGATCGTCGTGAGCTCCACGGATCCGAACCCACGTCACAGCTTTGAAGAGTTGTCGGCGCCCAGGACACTCCCGCCACCGTTCCAGCAAGGGTTATATGATGCCACGTTGGTGCCCAAGTTTTCGTGGTGGTGCACGACGTTTTGAGACGGACGGTACGTCCATCGACCCGGACGCGATCTTACGAAGTATGAACATCACGACGGCGAATGGCGCCGTGCTGCGGATCAATTCACTGCCGGTTGAAGATGCCCCTGTGCCATCGCAATTCGTGTCGGCGTGGACGGAGAACCCGTACGTGAGACCCCGCTGTTTCCGAATCAGCTGGAAACGTTCCCGCAGGTGAGCGATGGAGTGGGGTCGTTGCTGTCTAGAGATGATGTAGCGCAGATCAAGGCGTTTGTACGTGATTTTGGGTTGCGGTTCATGCTGTCGTCGCTTGAGGGACGGATATTTCAGCTGAATGAAGTGGTCTCGGCGATGAAGAAGGGTGTCAAGAACGTGTTCAAGTCCTGGCTGCGCAAACCGAAGGACTTCTCGCGGCCGTCGACCAATATTACATCAGGCGGTGTTACATACAAAAGCGACTCGATTGAGTCGCAGACTCGCCTGCTGGCTGACACGGCGTTCCTAGTGCGAGACTACGAGCTGGCATTGCAGATGTATCGGTTGGTGCGCGACGATTTCAAATCGGACAAGTCAATGTTCCACTGTGCGAATGTCAACGAAATGATCGCGCTTTGCTTGCTGCTGACAAAGGGCTCGCCCATGCAAATGACGAACGCGCTGGATTCAGCCAACGCAATCTATGCCAAAACACCTTCTCCTTTGACCCAGCGACTGGCCATCCGTACTGCGATTATCGCCGGCGAGATCTACCATACACTGAGTAAGTCTGGTCTGTTCACAGACTACATGGACAATGCCTCTGCGGCGCTGATTCGCGGCTCGACAATGGAGCAGGGCGTCTGTGCAGCAGTCCTTATGGAGCGTGCAGCCCTTTGTGATCTTCGCGCTCGTCTGCCTAAATTTCGCAAATATGGCTTCCGAATGGTTATGGCAGGCCACGTGTACGATTCCTTGGGCCATGAGCAGCACTCTGCGAGGTGTTATTCTCTGGCACGAGCCATCTACGACTGCAGCGGATGGTTTCTTGTCGAAGATCATATTAACTTCATGCTTGCGCAACAGGCGAACAAACTGGACGACCGCATGGCGTCGATCAACCTCTTTCTTAAGCTTATTGGAACTGGTCGCAACTCGGCGAGTCAGCAAGAAGCCATGCTCTATGATTTTGGGTTAATGGTCAAAGATTTCTTGGCAACAGAACGAGGTGATGCCTCTCCGTCCTCCTTCTCTAGAGGCGGGCCGATATTGATAAAGAGGGGTGACGGCAGTGCCACGAAGCTTCTTGTGAGGGACTTGTGCATGCCTGAGTTGGATGATAAGTCGACAGTTGTGTTCGCTTCGAGCAATGCATTTGGTATCGACCGATCCATCGATGGTAATCATTCAGGAGCGGAGACATGGCGAGAGCTTGGAGAGGTGATCGACAAGCAAAACCGTTTGCATCTGTATGCTACATCAGCCAATAACGATGAAGCGAGGAGCTGGTTTGCACCTTCTCATATATACGCTGGCTACCGCAATAAGAAGAATGCTACAATCCAGAAACCCGAAGACTACGTTTTGGGAGAGCAGATCTATGTCGAATTCGTGATGAAGAACGCGCTTTCGTGTGCGGTGGATGTTGACGATATTCATTTGTTCGGAAATTTCGATACTACTGGGGAGGACACGGCGACATTTGACGTTCCCGAAAATCGGGAATCTGGCGAACAGCGTATTGTGATTGATAGTGTAAACCTCCAGCTTTTGCCATGCAGTCAAGAGCGCGTTCGCCTTGCCGTGTGCCCGAAAATCCGTGGAAAGCTTAGTTTGGTAGGTGTGCGCTGGTCGATATGCGGTGGGGACGTCCAAGGCGAGCACGCGTTCGATATTCCTGGCCCTCTGTTGCAAGATACAAGGGCACACCGAGAAGCCAGAGCTCGTGCACCAAACATGAGTCTCATTGCCAATGTTGTTGAGTCCATGCCTTGGCTCGGCGTGAAAGTCGAAGGCGTTCCCGCTGAAGCTTTTGTCGGTGAACTCATGAAGTTAAATATCTCGCTAATCAACTCTGGCACCGCAGCTTTAGCTGATCTACAAGTTTGCTGCAATGACCTGCTGCTGTGTGCATCGATAATAGGTAGCGCAGAAGTGTTGTGTGGGTACATCGGCGCCAATGGTAATGTCGTGGATTTGAGCGATGTTACTCTTGTCCCTGGAGAAACGAGGCAGGTGACTTTATGGGCACGAGGGTCAGTGTCTGGGCGGCGTCATTCAGCTCTCCTATTCAAGTACAAGTCTGCATCGAGCGAAGCGGGGGTCATATGAAGTCGGCACTTTCACGTACGTTGAAAATTAAGCTGGACCTGGACTTGCAGCCGTGTGTGGATGTGTCATACTCAATTGAGCCTAGCTTTGGTGCTAGCGGAGAGTACGTTCTCGGTGTCACCGTGTCTAATCAACGAGGGGACCACCACGAGATGAATGGGCCACTGGATGGTGTGGTCCAACTGCAAGAGCTACTTTGCGTAAGCAAATCCTGGACAGTTGAAAGCTTGACGCATCCGTCATCGGAACATGCTATGAACGTGCGTGATTCTCTGCACCTGGGATTTTCGAGGCGAGCACGAGTTACTTCCGTGTGATTCGTCGAGCCGATCCCGCTGCCACTGACACGCCTGAACTTTGCAAGTTGTCTCTCATTCCAGGACAAAATGGTTCAGATTTATCATCAAGCTTACCAATCGAACAGATTTTGTGCTTGGAAAATGCTGGACTGCTTGGTGGTACAGGGGGTGGCGATGGCTCGGGTAATGACGGTAAACGTGGTGGTGGTTTCCGGACAATTCAAAGTGTGAGGCGAGAGAATAAGGCGCTGAAAATTGTTGCCGGAGATGGAAATGACCAGAAACCTCAACGGAGCCGCAGCCGACATCGAAAGAGGCGTTGCTATCCCATTTGGACACAGATGGTCATATTGTGCTAGTGTGGTCGGCCGATTCCAGCTCATCGTACAGCGAGAACGCTGCTGGAGTGGCACATCACCGGGCCATTGGTCAGGTCAATCTAACCTCGGTGAAAATCCGTCCACCTGCCGACGAAAGCTCGTGCCCCCTGACTGTGACACTCAACTACAAGGACTCCGTGGAGCTACGGAGCTCCACGTATCCTGGGTCAACGTCGGGACTGAGCATCGCTGAGCTGGACATAATAATGCAAGTGTGCAACGATTCAGTACCCAGTTCGACACCACTTGACGTCACGGTCGAGATGCTGCATCCCGAAGAAGCCCAGGCCTCGCTCCCTGCTTCTTCGCCGCTGACCAAGCTGCACTCGGTATCATACTCCGGGGCTTCTCCGCCTAATGGTGCACCTCCACGTTTCTTCTGGACAGGGGTAACCAAGAAAACAGTGGCGCCTTTTTTGCCTAACACTCGGGTAACGATTAACCTGAAGGCTTGTTTTGTGGCGCCGGGCGTCTACAACCTGAACCGATTCCGGTTCATTGTGCAAGCTGCAACGCCGAACCAGCCGGCCAGTGTGTTCATGCTCGCTTCAGAGTTCCTAGTGTATGTGAAGAATCCGCAACAAGACTTATTGCAGCCACATGCCAAGCAAGCTATCGATGAGCTGCTTGTGCCCGTGCCGTGAGGTGCTCTATCTCGTCAAAACTGCACAGTACGGTACCTAGTTTTCGTTCACTACTGAAATACAACAGAAAGATTGAAAGAACAGGTCTACCTGTACGTGTACATGTGGTAGTGTAAGTTTTAAATACCTGCTGAAGAACATGGCAATGCTTCTACTTGGCAGGTTCAAGTCGCAGATGCTCACACCGCCATCAAGCGCTTGTATTTCTGCTCGATGAGACGAACTTCCTCGTCTTCCGAGTCGGAAGGTGAACATTCAGGTCCTTCACTGGAAAACTTGATTCGAGGCACGCAAAAACTGTGAAAGTCTAATGGGGTGTCGTGAAACAACCGCCGTGATGGTCAACAAAGCCGCCAACCTTCCGAAGATATGCGTCAGGTGAGAGCAGGCGTTCAACGATAGAGCAATTATTTCCACTACCGGTAGCATCGGCATCTGGAAAATCTGCATCATGATCGACAAGTGCTACCCTTGCATTGTCAGCGTCTCTGGTGGCTTTCTCATTCAATGAAGCGCTCAACTCATCAATGGATAGATCATGGGCACTGGTGTCCTTCTCATGTTCTTGGTCAGCCTCAATAAGCAGAGCGTCCACGTTAGTTTGGACTTCCACATGCTGCTTCTCCGCGCCCGCAGATAGATGAGATCGATTCAATCCTTCATCGCCACCTTGTTGGGTGCCAGCCTGTTTTCCTCCCAGTTGTTCTAACCGTTCGTCAGCAAGTGATAACGAGAGCGACGATAATTCAGCGCCGGAACCACTGCTTATCGAAGACAAGCCCAGCGAGCTAATCGAGACATCACTGTCTGATTTCCCTTCGTTTACTTTTTCTTCTTTCTCGTTTTCTTGGCGAGTATGAACAGAGGACTTGTCAGAGAATGGAGCATCACAACTTCGGCGAGCTGCAGAGACCATGGACGACTGAGAGCTCAGGTAACCATTTCCGTGTCTGCTTAAGGTGGTAGAAACGTCAGCTACAGCCCCGATACTTGAACTGCTAGCATCCGAATCGTAGCCATTAGCGTTTGGAGTAGGATGTGCTTCATTTTGTTTGTGGCTTCTTGCAGCTTTCAGAAGACGGCGAAGCTGGGTGATCTGCTCTTGCATCTTATGTAGTTGTCTTTGTTGGTTTTCAAGAATCTGCTGGTGTTGAATTGTCAGAAGCTGTTGAGTCTTACAACAATTTGGATAGCTGCTGACGTTGTTACCAAGCCGCTCACGGGATTTGGTAACGCCTTCCGTCTCATTCGGTGGCGATGTACCTGTACCGGTAGCAGCAAGCGTAGAGGTCATATCATGTGCATCATCAGTACTGGGTGACGCTGCTAGCTTATCTTCAACTTCTGGCGCCGTGGCTTCAGCACTAGTTGGCGCGTTACACGCGACTTCTTCGCTTTGCACTGATGTATGGCTGTGGTGATCAGATCTCCAGCAGCACTCTTTCGAATGTTATCTGCTGTGATCGTCCAACCACTTGTTACATCCCCGCTTTGCTCCTCGACTTCGACTTCAGACGGGATATCTCGTGATACCAGAGAGCGTTCATGTACATCGTTGTCAATGAAAATTCGCGTGTTGCCAGAATTGGGGTCTTGTGTATCTTCTAAACGCGGAGCCGTAGGGATTTGCGCTTGACGTCTTGCTGCTTCCCATTCGGTAGTTGGGGAAGCAGATACTGTAAGCTCAACGTCGGTCGAGAACTTCGACACGCCTACTAAGCAGGATCGCCGCTGAGAGTACAGCTCCATCGGTAAAGGCCTTGCAGGTGGCAACAGGTACTCAGAAAAACTGCACTCGAAAAATCGAGGCAAAGAACCAGCGGCGACACTATCATCAGGGTACAGAGCGACCAAAAAGGTGTTCTTCTCAGGTCCCACGCGCTCTTTAATTGCACCGGACATAAGGTAGCCAAGGCACGCGAAGTATAAGAACGGGTCAGCAAGTTGGCGACGTGCTGTTTCCTCATCCCAGGCGTCATCGATCTGCACTCCACATACCCAAACGCCCACAACCGGTTGCTGTAAAACGAGAGGGTCGACTTTCAGCAGCGGCACCGCCTTACGAGTGCGATCAAGCGTAACGTATCCAGATCGCATGTTTCTCGACCGAGTGCTGAATTCGCGTTTCGCCAAGCTTGCAGCGAGCGGTGTCATAAGCAACGGTAAATTTCTCACGAGCGAAAACTTAAACAGCACCGGTGAGGCGACGCATTCAAGTTGGAAGTCAATTGTGCAGCGTGAGATGGCGATCGAAAAATCAACAGCTTCGGCTGAAGCTTAGAAGCAACGTTGTCGCCATATTCGTCGCGATAGCTGCTCTGCACCGCCGCAATATTGGCAACATACCTCTCCTGTGAAAGTCCAGTATCGATCCCATCTTGAACAGGATGCACCGGTACGCACCACACTCCAGCAGCGCGCGCCTCTTCCCTCTTGAGCTTCACTCCCTCGAGAAACACCTTTTTCGCTCTGGGCGACGTGGTATTCCCAAACAAATAGCACAGCGGCGCTCCATTGGCCCGCACAGTACTCGTGTCCCCATACAACCTGTGAATCTCCTTGAGCGCCTCCGCCGACACAATGAAGTGGGGCAGCACCTGTCCCAACGACACGCCAATAGGCGCAGCCGACAGTGGCCGTCGATCCCTACAACATAGCAACAGAAAATTAGTTTAAAACTCCACTCTCGCCCCTTCTCAACTGCTCACCACAGCACGGAGCGAGTCACTGGGAAGTGAATGGTGTCCACATGGAGCCTCGGGGTGGGAACGCTCTCCCTGCTGCGTCTTCTGCGCTCTCCAGGGCCCGCACTCATGTGCAGCAGCGACCTGCTTGTATGCGCCTGGTCCCGTCGACTGTAGGCACTCATGGACAGATGGTTGCGCCCCTTTGGCCGCGAGAAATCATCGTCCGTCGAGTCCGAGAAGAAGGCGGAGGACGGGAAGCGGCGGCGCGCGGGCGTGAACAATCCCTCGCTGCTGCGGTCGCTGGCGCTCGCGACTGTGGGGAGACGCGCGCGTGGCTTCCCGTGTCGCGCGGGTGCTGAGAGCGTCTGGTCGCTGTCCTGCAGCTCGTCGTCGAACTCTGCGAACTGCCGGCGCATGGTGAGCGCGTTTTGAAGTTTTGACCAACGGCCGAAGACAAAGATTTGCGCGCTTAAGTTTTGAATTTGAATTTGGAGTGACTTGATTGGCGGAAAACTTCAATGACGATTGGGGATTGGATGAAAATAGGGCGAAGCTGAATACTTAATAGTAATAAAATAACCACGCATTGTTTTTAGGTGTTGCTGTTGCCTTTGGTCTTGACGTCCTGCTTGCAACTCAACTGCCTTGTACACACAGCGGATTGGCATCTACTAGCTGGTGACTTACTGCGCAGCGGTGACGACCAGGCCGATGGTCTCCTCGCCGACCTTTGAGATGCCGCACACATCGCATAGCGTGCCCTTACTCTCCGGGTGGTACGCGGCAGCGCAGTACGGGCAGCGCACGTCCTGCTCGCCCAGATAGATGGGCGTAAAGTTCCGAGCGTCCAGCACGAAGGGCTTCGAGTCTTGGTAGTCCACGGCGTACTCGTTGCGGGCCTCTTTTTCAGCCTTCTGCAGCACCTTGCGCGCCGTCAGACGCAGCTTCTCGTGACGCGGGTGCTGCGACACCTCCGGGATCTCCAGCAACCGCCGGCAGAACGAAGCCGCCGTGATGAAGTTGCCAGCCTTGAACGCGTTCGTCATGGCGATCTTGAGCGTCAGCACCAAGTGCGGCAGCTGCAACTCGCAGTGCGTAAAGTACGCACTCAGCTCGATGTTGCGCTTCGGGTCGCTGTCCAGCGGCACAGCAGCCACCTCCGTACGGATGCGACAGGCCAGCAAGTACTCGCGGCATACCGTAAGCAGCCCCTTGACCTTCTCGGCCTCTTCCTTGGAATCCACAGCCAGGAAAGGAATCTCGTGCAGGATCGACTGGCAGTGCGTCTTCACGTCGTCAAACTTGGCGCCAGTGAACGAACGGTACGCGTGCTTAAGCTCCTCTACAAGTGCCGAGAACGCCACCGCCACGGCAGGCTGGTTAGCATCGTTGCGCTGCAGCCAAGCGCGCAGCGGCGGCCCGTTGCCCTGCGTGGGCAGCGAAGCCGCACCACCCGAGAATACCTGAAGGAACACCGGCTTCAGAGGCTCAAAGTTAATGACACCGATCTGGCGGTGCAGCAGCTGCATTGCCGTCTGGAATGAGCCGGCGGCAACATGGTCGGCAGCGAGAGACGAGTTGCGGACCCACTGCACAGCAAGACTCGTGCCAGCAGTTGGAGCTGCCACGAAGCCGGAGTCCGTGCTGAGACCGGCAAAGTCGTTCTCCAAAGCAGTCGAGTCCATGCCCAGAGCTCCATCATCAATCGTCAGCGAGTCGTCCAGATCCAGATCGCCATCCATGTCCCAGGCGTCTCCAGCGGCATCCAGTGCAAGATCCATTGACGACTTGCGGGCGGGGCGCTCCTCCACCGAGCGGCGACCAGCGTCTTGCTGCTGCGGGTGCAGGCTACGCTCGGCCTCACGCTTCTCAGCAGCAATAGCATGGTCTTGGATCGTCGGCTCGTTAATCTCTACAAGAGCCCAGTTCTCGTTCTCCAGGCGGCTCACGCACGGCGGCGGGGAAAGAAGCGTCGGGTTCGCCAGCATCTCGCGAGCTAGGAAAGTATCCACATCGAAGGTAGGGTTCGTCTCCTCCAGCACAACACGCAGACGTTCCACATGCTCACCGAGACCATGCGTGGCTGCAGTCAGCAGTGCCAGACCAAATTGGCCAGCGGCCTCCAACGTCATCACGCGGACCTCGACATCGCCCAGATAAAGCGCATTGTGGAAGCGGGCCATGATATCATTACGCACTTCGGCGATCTTGAGCATTTTTGAGTTTGTCGCGGTTTCCTGTGACCAAGTACAGGAAGCTCAACCGCTCAAAGTTCTTGGTACGTTGGTAAGCCATCTCCACGACCTGGATGTTACCCTGGCGCAGCGCTTCCACACCCAGCTGGTACCAGCACTTAGTGTCGTCCAGCTCGTAGGCAGAGTTCAGAGCCACCTCCAGGTTACCACACGAAATGGCCAGCTTGAAGCGAGTCTTCTCGTCATTGACAAAGTGCAGCGCAACCTCGGGATAACCCTTCTTCGTCAGATAGGAGATGATAGCCTGTCCACATAGCCTAGAGTGGCGCACCATCCGCATAACCTCCGTGTAGTTCTTCTTGTTCAGCGCTATCTTGAACTCGCACTCAGTGAGGTCTACAGCCATGGTACGCATCTTAGCCTCACGGTCGAGGCAGTAGAGCTTAGAACCCTCCAGGTGAGTCAGGTACACCGGAACGTCCAGAGTGCGGATAATACCAGCGTCACCGTTCGTGAGCGAGTACTTGATGTGGTTGAGCGTCGTGTAGACAAAGATTTCAGCTGGGGCGTTGGCCCAGATACCGCTCTTGATACGCACCGACTCAGTGATGGTGGACAGGTGATTAAGCTGCTTGTCAGCCAACACGATGGAGTGCTTGCTGATGAGTGCCACGTACTCGTAGTTCGGGCTCCAAACCACGTACTTCACACGAGGCGCCTGCACGTCGGCCAGCACGCGACGGCTCTGAGTCTCATAGAGCACCATTTTGTCGTCGATGTGGAGCAACACGCGGCCCACCACACCACCAAAGAACAAACCATCCGCCGTCCCATTGGGCGGCGTGATTTTCTTGGTCACCTCGTTCTGGAAGTTCTTAATCACAATGTGGCGCGACTTGTCCAGCACAGCGAAGCGGTTGCGAGCCACGAACACGGCAAAGAGGCCCGGTCCACGGCTAGACTCCGACGTGTCGCCCCCGAGCCCTGGTTGAATGTCACTAGCTCGTAGGAGCCACCCTCAGCGTCGCTGGTCATGAGCACACTGTTGGTACCCGAGTTCTGGTCGTACGGGTTGAAGTTGAGGTGACGGGGAAGTTGCCCATGCCCGTACCGACAGTGCCCGTGCGGCGAACAGCGGCCACCGGCACGTCGCTACCGTCAATGAACGAGTACATGCGCACATAGCGCTCCTTGGCGTAGTACGCGCGACCCTCGTGGATGTCCATGGCCGGACGTTCGCGTTCCAGCTTAAATACAATCATACCGGAGTCGTGGCCGGCAGCCAGCAAGTTCTGCGTCGGGTGTGCTGCTAGCATCCAGAAACGGTCATTCTCGCGGCGGAAAGTCTGCAGACCCATGCGCTTGGAGATGTCCCAGACGCGGATGGAGCGGTCCTCGCTGTTGGAGATGATGAGCTCGTGGCGCGGGTGGAAGAGCACGCAGGAAATGTTGTTGGTGTGTCCGCGCATGGTGTCCACCTCCCAGGCCTTGGTCTCATTCATGCGCCAGAGCTTCACCTGGCGATCGTCAGCTCCGGACACGATCAGGGGAAGCGTCGGGTGGAAGCTGGCCCAGTTGACGCCGCGGTCGTGGCCTTCCAGCACGTACTTGACGATGGCGTCGCTGGCCCCAAAGATGTCGTGGTTGTTGGACCGAGACGTCGGGGGCCCACCACGTCGTCCATGGCAGTGGGTGCGCCACGCACAGTCTTCTTGCGGAGGCCCGTGGTGTCCCAGACCCGAACAGTCTGGTCCAGTGAGGCCGACACGATGAGGTCGTCCTTGGGGTGGAACTGCGCGCACATGACGTAATGGTTGTGGCCCGTGAGGATGGACACGCACGAGCGCGACTGCCAGTTCCAGATGCGGATGGTCTGGTCGTCGCTGCAGCTCAGGATCCACGGGTACTCGTGGTGGAACTGCACCGTGCGGATGTAGTCCAGGTGGCCCAGGAGTGTGAAGAGGCAGCGGCGAAGCTTGTAGTCCCACACCTTGAGCTTGTAGTCGTCTCCGCCCGACACGAACAGCGGCTGCGTGCGGTGGAAGTCCACGCCACGCACAGGTCCGTCGTGCTCGTCGAAGCGGTCGAGTAGCGTCCCCATGCGGTAGTCCCACAGCTGGATCACGCCATTGTGCAGGGACGTGAGGATCCAGGGTCGACTCACGTGGAACGCCAGCCCCTTGACGCGGTTGCTCTTGGACTCGAACTTGGTCAGCATCGTCTCAAGCCTGCGGATCGGATGCCCGAGAAGGTGGCGACGAAGGAGGATCCGGCTGTGAATATGAGGGGCCAATCTATACGTGGCCGTTTTGTTTGAGCAAGCGGATTGGCTGATTTAGGAGGGTAGTTATAGCCAATGATACGGAAGTGTATTATAGCCAATGGGATGGCGTTGAGTGGCACACATAGACGCTTTCTCATTCGGTTGTCAGCGACGTGTGTGGATGTATCGCTCACTTAACAGCATGGAGGCAGTCGAACTGCAGCCCAGGAGCTGCCAGAGTCCCTGCACGAGACGGAACAGCAGCAGGTTGCAGGCTTGACCGATTCCCAGGCGGCGCAGATCGCGCTGTACCAGTCCCAGCAGCTGCAGCAAATGGTGAATCGTGCAATGGTATTAATATCCTAGAGGTTCATACGTGGTGACTGACGTTTCGCCCAGCAACAGCAGCAGCCGGACAACGAGCAGCTCCGCCAATTGTACAGCAGTCAGATGATGTTCCTGGTAAGATTGAGCTCTTGACGGTTGGTGGGTCTCGGCTCACTAGTGGATCAATTGGCTTGGGGCAGTGCTTCTTTGCTTCCTTGCTGCAACTAAACTCGCCTTTCTTTTGAGCTATCTGGACGCAGGGAGCGACTACCCCATCGTTTCGGACGCCGTGGAGGAAGAACCTGTCTACGTGGACGCCAAGCAGTACCACCGCATCATGGAGCGACGGCAGCAGCGTGCCAAGCTTGAGGCCAAGCTAGGAAACAACCGCCAGCGGAAGGCGTACCTGCACCAGTCACGTCACAAACACGCCATGCGATGCCCGCGGAGACCTGGCGGTCGTTTCTTGACGCGCGCTGAGATCGCGATGCTCATTGGTGGCACTCTGCGTCTGGAAGATTTGCCAGCCAAGGCGAAAAGTAGAGCAGGTAATGGTGAAGTTAGCGCAGCTTTAGCGCATCTGTATATGTAGTATACTTCATTTTCTTCACGTTTTCGTACTCAGTTAGAGCTTACTCCCGTGGAATGACATGTACAGTTGCTGCTGCCACACTCGCGGATCACTACCGACGTAATCGCGCAGTTCGCTGGACTCGCGCTGAATCGTTTTCACATCATTGTACGGCAGCAACAGCAAATGCGTCGCCGTCTCGGCACGAACTGTGAAGGCCACCGGCTCATCGTTGAGTGACTCGCGCTCACCAAACGTGTGACCCTCGCACAGCGTGTACGGGTGCGCAGAGTGCACTCGTACTCTGCCGGATCTACAATACAATTAAGCTTAGTTAGTATTATTCCGTAGAGCCCAGAGTTTGAATTCAAACAGACAAACAGATTTTCCAACGTACGTAATGAAGTAGATGGCCGTGGGCAGAGATCCACGCGCACTTATCACGTCGCCAGCTCGAAAAACCTTGGCGAACAACGGCGTGTTGCGCTTGTCCTTCAAGCGCTCGATTTCTGAGGAAAGAGATCAAACACAACATTAGTCAAACATAACCCCCGTGTGCATGAACTAACTTGCTCTTACCATCGAGAATGACGCTTTCGGCTGGCCAAACAAGCCGAGCTACTGCAGGAGATACCGCCGCCAACGATTGACGTTTATACGAAATCGATGTCACGTCAATGGACGTCATGCAGTAGCGATAATTGATCATCATGGCCAACGCTGTCATCAATGAAGATGGCGTGGTGTCTGCCATAAAGTTGATCTGCTCAACTTGCGCCCCATTTTGAAGGTGGAAGTTTGCCACGGGGTCCAGAATTTTGTCCTGCCTTCTCTCAAAGAGAATGTACCGAGCACACGCAGCAGTTATTACATCCCGAATGTTCTCCACCAACTCGATATCCAAGTGCCACTCGGGATCGCTAATCTTTTCAGAAGCCATTTGTGCAGCACCAAATGGTTTACACCATACATCACGGTGAGGCGCTGCGCTTGCTCGGCAGTGAAAAACTTCTTTGAAGCGGCTCCAAACGCTGGAGTTTGCGGTCCATAAACTTAAACAGCTTCTTGTTCAGCACATTATTTGCATCTGATGGGCCTTGAGACTGTAGATCGCCATTAGCAAGTGCCGCCTTAAACCATCGCGCAAACCCTGGTACAGGTGATAATGTAGCTACAGTGGTGCACTGCGGAAACATACTGCTCATGCGTTGAATAGTGAGGAACAACAGGTGGCTCGCGATGTTTAGACCCCGAAGTCCAGTGTTGGACGTCGACACGGAGTAGAAGATGATATGGGATGGATTCTCCACCAGCGGCGTCTCGTCCTCCAGGACAGGCGTAATATTACTGCAAAGTTGATCCGTCACAACCACCTGCACAAATACGAGTGGTGCATGAGGCATGTGGATGTGGAATAGCCCAAAGCAGTAGCGTTGCTGGCTTGCAAGGCGACGTTGCAGGTCAGCCCAGCCTCGAACCTGGTGCACACGCTCATTTTCAGCACGAACGCAGCCAAGTCTTCCGAAGACAGGTCGATACGACGGAAGCGCATGCTGCCTTGTGTCGCAAACAGGTCTCGCATGATCAATTCCAACAACTCCAGTGCCTCCACGCTCGACATGGGTAGCTTCTCTCGATGCCTCGCAATCAATACCCCCAAATCAACTCTCAAGTTGAGCAGAAACAGCGGCCCGGGCTGAATCGTGCCGACAATTAGGAAAAACTGCTCGGCCAGCGGCACGAGCCCGCGCTTGACACTTTTGGAGATGTTGGGGTCGTTCTTCCGACTGAACCCGAGCGCCGCCGCCGCCACGTTCAGCACGAGGCCCGATCGCTTGATAGACGGGAGCGTCTTCATCATCAGCGCCAGGTCTCGTACCCCCAGATCCACCGCCAGAGCCAGCACGAGCTCCAGCTTCTGGGCCTCCGTAAACTTCTTGTATTCCTCGCACAGCTGCAGCGCGAACTCTCGGCGGCGCTTGAGGCCGATCACGAAGCCGTCGCTCACGTCCGCGTCCAGCAACTCCTACGCAGCCATGGAAATCATCAGAAACCTGACTTACACACGCTCCCAAAGCGCCCCATCGCACCTGGATCTGCCTGGTGAACTCGGCGCGGTCGAAGCGCACGGTCTCCACTGCCGTGTAGCCGCCGTCGGGGCTGCTCCGTCGCGCACGCTCTGCGTCTCGGTCCTTCATATGCTTGCGCACCCACTCGTCGTCCCCACAGAAGGCTGGCTGCGCTGCAAACGGCGCTACTGCCACCTGCAGATTCGCCATATTGGATACGTGCACTTCAAACTGATCCGCAAGTGGGACTTTCTATGGTACTGTAAATGAGCTGAAAAAAACATGAGCAGGAAAGAGGCGAAATCATAAGCAGAAAAGTGTCGAAAACAGAAGCAGAAACGGAGGGGGACTCACTTTTGCTCATTTCATAATCGCATTTAGCCGAGCGAGGAGTGTTGACGAAACAGTTCTCGAGAAGACCCCGGGGGGTTATCGGCAATGCCGAAGCTAAGTACTCGGCAGCGCCTTCTACGGGAGATTATCGACGTTGTGGCGGTCGCAGCGTTGGAGGAGGACGATGACGACATGCTGAGCGAGGCGAACAGTGACCAGGAAGAGGAGGAGCTCCTCTTTTCACAGACAAGTGATGCTTTGGATCTTCTGTTGTGCAGTCGTCTCGATATTTGGTGGACAGATTGCGTGCGATAAGGAGCACGGTGTTCCTTCCTGATGTATTTCGTTATTCAATACCGGACTCTCGATTCCGTGACATGACCAGAATGGATAGAAGCAGTTTTGAGCGTCTAGTCGACAAGATAGAAGTCCATTCAATATTTCACAGCAACGCGTACTACTCCCAACCTCCGCCATGGATACAGCTTGCTGTGGCGCTCGATCGCTTCGCGAATTACGGCACTGGGGCATCCCTTAAAAGATATCAACGACTTTGGGGTATCGGAAAAGGGACGGTTGATGACTACACGGATCGCGTCGTTGTTACCCTCAACGATCTATCAGAGCAGTACGTCAGATGGCCAAGCGCTTTGGAGCGCAGAATATCGTCTCGGTATATGGCATCGATGGGGTTTCGCGGTTGCGTGGGATTTATTGACGGCACGACATTTCCGTTCGCTCAGAAACCAGCAAAGGACAGCGAATGCTTTTTCGATCGTAAGCAGAGGCACAGCTTAAATTGCCAAGTGATTTGTGATCCCTGGCGCTGAATAATTGGTTTTCTAAGTGGTTGGCCAGGCTCCTGCGCAGATAGCACGATATACCAAGAAATGATGCTCTCTCAAAACGCGTTCAAGCATCGATTTTTCCAGTGGAGAGCATTTGCTTGCCGATTCTGCGTATCCCGCTGACCTGACTCACAACACAATTCTTCCTTCCTACAAATCGAACATGCGCGACACAGATATTGAGGACTGCAATACGTGTGTTGCGCACGCTCGTGTGGTCACCATCGGAGTTCTGAAAAACCGATGGGGTCTCTAAGAGTTGCGAACACAACTTAACGGCGAAGAGACCATGACGAGTATACTGAAGTGGTTGGCCGCATGCATTACGCTTCACAACATGCTGATTGATTTTCGTGACGAGTGGGACGACTCCGCAATTTCGTCAAGCGAAGAAGAAAACGAAGACTTAATCGGCGATTTCTCGAGATTGCGCAGCAGGCACAAATGACAGCTCCTCATTGCTCCAAAATTCGTTGTTGTAGTTTGTGTTTTCCAAGGCAGCATGCTCATCCTCTGAATTACCGTTTATGCCAATGCTCGAACAGGCAGGCGATGACGGCACACCAATCTCTAGCGTAGCAAATGGGGTCACGTTCGGCTTCTCACCAAACAGAATCTTCATCCGACTGTAGTGCGGACACATCTTCTCCGGGATAGACATTCCTTGCACAAGTTCTCTCTTGGAAGGCCTAGTCCAGTTTGTGTGTGATTCGCTCGAAGGGTCTTCTTGAACCAGCGTAGATATGTTTGCCATCGCTGCTGCATGTTTCGTCCAGACTCTTAATCTGTTGCGGCTGGAAGACGCGGAGGAAGGAAGTTGCTTTTGCAGTAGCAGGTATATTTGAAAGTGAGCTTCATACTCTCACTGACTTTGTTATCTCTGCTTTACGTATCGTTGGGTGGACATGAAATCAAGCTACGGGGCATCATACCTCTCATCATGGCAATATCCTGCAGTTTGACTGCTTGCTTTCCGTAGGACAGTACTCCAACACGCCCCCTTCAAGCTAGAGAGGGGTGTCAAATCATACATATTTTCAGGCTGTAATATACATATTTGAGTCCACAACATACGCGGCATGTCCAGGCATACAAATGAGCTAAAACGAGTAGTGACCACACATAGGTCTTGAACGTGATATACAACGACCACCTTGTGAAACCACTGCATTCTTATGGTAAAATTTGTAAATAGAACAGCAGTTCTAAAAACAAAAGCACCTCCTCATCGCAAGCTCCACCCGCGTCGTGACCAAATGCGATTGCATCCTCTAACCATTAGCGACATCTTTTCAAGTTCTCCGCATCGACAAAGCATGGCTACAACTTGGCATCGTGTGACCGTGCTCGATTCAGAAGAAGCCTATGATGACTACCGTGACGGTGACATATGTTGCTCAGCCATATTTCTCAAAAGAGAGTGTAACTCATGTCGGGTGTGTGTGGGGTGCCATACAATGGTAGAACGTCGGCTGCAATGCAAAAGCAGCACTTGCTGTGAATTTGGCAAGTGCGCGGTGGTATACAATGTTTTCCATTGCACTGCCTCGGACAAATGGCTGATCATGGTGAACAGCGCGTCTCATTCCCGCGGGCTTTACCATGCACTACTGTCCTCCCTGCCCGTCTTTCGAAGAAGATGGAATTTTTATCGGCGAGCAAGATGAGATTGGTAACCCTCCTCGCGTGATTCTGGTGAACTTGAAAAGCAGACCTCAATTCCAGCTCCAAGACGAGGATGGCCTACTCCTCTTCAGATTCAAAACTCACTGAAAAAATTCGCCAATGGTACTAAAAACTCAATCAGAGCAATTGAGGATATGGTTCGGTCGCACACTTACAACATCGACATCGATTCCAACAAAGCGTTTTTGTTTGGAAACAAACTAGACAAAGACGGATTCGCGTACGTTGGATCAGGAGAAGACGACGACCCGTTCATCATTGGAATTACCTCTCTTTCCCTGATTGACAGCTCTCTCAACTTTGCCACTACATCGACGTTCACTCTTTTACATGCAGATGCAACATTTAAATTAAGTGACATTGGCTATCCAGTGATTTCGTGTGGCTTTACGGATCAAGCACGGGCGTATTAACTTTGCGCCCTATTTGTCGTTAGCAGGCGCACAGCAAATGAATATGCCGAATGCTACAGGAGTTTTTCGCAGTTAGTTCGAAACTTAAGAGGTCGAGAGCTTCGGATTGACGCTGTCATGGGTGATGCAGAAGATTCTCAATTCAATGCGTTAGCAGCTGTACCGGAATTGGCGGATGCAACGGTTCTAATGTGCTACTTCCATGTCCTTTACAATGTTCGTAAAAAGACTCAACATTTTCTCCCAAACGATCGCTACATGCTGCTACGTTCAATTATGGACATGTACTACAATAGCAGTCAGCATGATTTCGACTTAGTGCAAGGAAAGGGAGTTAGAGAAGTGGCGCAAGTATACGCACCTCACAGCATTTGCTAATTATTTTGAAGACGAGTGGATCAAAGGTCGGTTTTGGAGGTGGCAAGTGTATCACACGCCACAAGTCTTTGTCACCACTAACAAGCCCTGTGAGAATTTCAACGCTGTCATCAAGGCATTCGTCCAGCGGCGCCGTTTTCATATGAGATTACTGCTGCAAAAACTGGTGGATCTAACAGAGACTATAGCACCAAAGCAGCCCGTTACATCTGAGTATGTCGCTGTGACTACAACAGAATTGGTGAAAGCAGCATGCCGTTTGATGGATACCAACAGAGTTACTGTTTGTAAAACCGACAGCCTCAACTGTGTGCAAGTGAAAGAACTCTTAACAGTATATCAACAGGACGCAGACGAAACCTTAGAGGACGCATTGGAGGATATTTCAGTTGCATTCGGAGAGAGTAATGTTTCAGGAATGGATAATATTCCTCCAGATGCCGTCGATCTTGATGAAGACGGCACTAACACTATCAACACCTTGGAGGAATTGGTAATCTCCAATGAAGGAAAGACCGGTGGCCAAAGTCAACTACTTCGTCCATGTGAAGACGAGGGCGAAGAGGACAACCTGCCAGCGAAAGATCTCAGATGGTTTGCGTAGAGCCCATCGCTTAGGTATGCCAGAGCATGGATGGACAGTTGATTTGGAGCGGCGTATTTGTGGATGCAAATACTACGGAAAAATGCTTACGTGTGCGCACATTGTTATAGCAGAACGGAGTCGAGGATTGAACAGAAGCAGACACAATCCAGCGGCTAAGCTCCAAAATCGGGTACAGCGTAAGAAACAATCCAAAAAGAAACAAGGAAACGCAAAAACGTGGCTAAAAGTCATCAGCAAACTCAACAACCTCGCACCAACGTCTCGATGACAGGAAGGCCGCCAAAGACGTCTACCGCACTGGACGTGCAGTTCATCCTTAACTAGGAACTCAGTTGAAACCCTTTCCGGTAATTAAAAATAAAAGTTGTATTTGTTTTACGTTAAACTGACTTGCCAGATTAATCGAAGTCAAATGTATCTCTGAAGAATTTGCGGCGGCTTAGAGGTAACAGACGGCCAGACTCTGCAGTAAAAGATCTGTCGAATGGTGAATTGCGCTTCCCGGGTTTGTAGTTATCACCAGCTTTTGGATTCGCGCTAACGCGAAATCTTCAGATGGAGCATCATCTTCACTAAACGGCGAGGGTTCAAATTTTGCCATACCCGTGATGACAACACAGGAGTCTGTAACACGTTCAGCAACAGCCTTGGATGCGTCATCGACTGACCTCGGATTATCCTTGAACCGAGCTACGTAAATCGAGCTCCCCACGGTTGCCAGAACAGTGTCCAGCAGTTGAACCATCCTTCCGTTGTCGTAGGCGAGTTGCATCAAAACACGCGACTCTTTGACGACGACCTCGTGGTACCGCAACTCGAGCAACGTGAAAGGCACGATTGTTTCCTTCAAGCTCTGTAGATCCGACAATTTGGCTCTCCACAAGTTCGCCGATTGCGCGTATTTTACGCTCCTTCTTGGGATGCCGAATGGTTTGATCACCCGATCTACAGTCCTCTTTGCTTTTCCCAAAAGGCGTGACTTATTCTTACTGGATCTCTCGTCAACAATTCCCGCTGTAGATTTATCCACGAAAGAATCCGGTGTCTTGGCCATTAAATCGAATCTTGTCTCTGGGGTTAACGCGAACCATGCCTCTCGAAGCCTGATCCCGCCTTTTCCTAGGAGCCACTTGCTGCCGCTAAGAAGTAGTGCCTCGCCCTGCAAACACTTTCTCTTCTCCACATAAGCTCCTGCGTACGAGTTCCCATTGATCAGAGCGAATTACCACACCGCTTCGTAGGCCCGCATTCGAAAGACGTACGTGCCAGTATTGAAACGCGGTTCGAAAAATGAAAGGCTGCTTCAATCGGAAGGCCAATGACAGGGTGTATCATAAGAGGCCGAGTCTTGGATCAGATAGCTTGGTTGGCCTAATTACGCCGGTGTAATTAGGCCACGATTATATACTACTCTGTGTATACTTTGATTGGCGTAATTACGCCGGCCAAAATAAGTAAAATGCAGGGTGAATGCATTTAGGTTTGCGTAAATACACCAAATCAATAACAGACTTCTTTTATCATCATCTTTTGCGTATCAGAATGAGAATACTGCGTGTTCTTCCAGAGAATATTAAGAGCGATGTAAATCATCAAGTCTTCTGATCTTCATAACCATTCCGCTGATATTGCATGTACTTATCGCGTTACGATCACGTAGCTAGCTTTTCGTGGCTACCACTGACAGCCACGAAAAGCTCGACACGCCGAATGAAAACAATTCCGACAATCCAAGACTTGTCGTACTCTTCCATTGAAATCTTTGGCTTTCCTTCATCATACACTTGCTTTTCTCCACGAAGAACATGAATTGTAAAGTAGTGAGTCATTCGTAGGGAGCTGAAGCAGCGCACACGTATGTTCCATCCAACAAAATCCATTGTTCAACGCGGTGGGTACTTGCTTGCCATTAACTCCTCCAAGCAAGTTTTTATCGAACGTCTTGATACTGATATGTTGCGCGGGAGACAAGCAGCGTGCGTTCACAAATTTTATATATTTGCGTAACTCACCAGTGGACAATCCCTTGGGGGATAAGGAGCGACCATTCTTGATACAATCGGCGCTAAATTCATCAAAACAACCATTATCTTGCCAAACTGCATTTCCAAGTAAGTTAGCCGAAACGTAAAGGGCATTAACTACGCACTTCCCTCAGGAGAATCCCCAATTTTCCGGGCATGGCCATGGGTGCGGCAAAAGTCATAAAAAGACAAAATATGGGAAGCCTTTCACTTATCCACCATATTACAAGCCACATCATGTCCATCTTCATGCCTGGCAGCCATGAATCGGGCCATCGATATCCATCAGGTTCATCTCGCCACTGAACGCGATACCACTTCTCTAAACCATACACCTTGCAATCCACAATTGCATACACGAATCCAACATCGTTGGTGTCCATTCGGGGTGCAGGTCTCGAATTCGAAACGCTGAGGCCGTTAGCAGAAGAATGCACGATATCGATTTGCTCCAATACGCCCCCACAATTATCGAGCGAAAAACCGGCGCATTTTGTTTTTCGCACGCAAACAGGAGTACTGCACATGGGACTTCCTTTTTCAACCCTGTGCACATTCGCTGCTACTTTTCGCTGCTTTCGTTGTCGAGCACGTGGACATCCTTTCGTTTCAAAGCGACCCGCCTTGTTAAAGCCAACGATGCCACGACAATAGCGACTGAAAGCAGATTTCGGTTGGGTTTGTAAATCGCGGGAACGAGCAGCGAGTAAATGCATAGTTGTCTTGGTACTGGTTTGTGAATGAGCGAAGAATGAAGAATGACCTCAGATCATGCTCCAGTGGTTAGATGGAAAGATTTTGACCTCTTTGATTGATTTTTAGAGATAAGAGAGATAATTCTTGATGAATTCGACAAACTACTACTGTATGCATGCTGCATCTGCATCTCACCTACCGCACTTTTCACGACACATTATAAGCCCATTATCGGGCTTTACCGGCCGGTCTACTTCACGGACGGTCGTTGGCTCTAGCTCAAACCACGGCATTCGCCCCTCAACCCACGTCGGAACAGGGACTATATTACTGGTATCAGTGAGAGCAAGCTTTTTATGGCGTCAGCCGTGAACTCATCGTCGTAATCGTCTTGAACGTCGCCGCCGTCTGGTGATCCAGATGGGCAGTGATGTATAGTTTGCACTGTATATTTCGTACTAACCGTCGTGTATGGTTTGCACCATTTAATATATAGTCTGGACCTTTCCTCCTCAAGCAATAGCTTGGGTGAGTGGTCTGAAAGGTTGAAATTCCTGTTCAACTTGGTCTGCTGAGGCCTGGGGAGCACTTTGGTGAGCGTGTCTGCCGGCATTTCTGCAGTAGGGCAATGCAGGATCTTGATTTGCTTGTTCTTCCACACATCGCGCAGGTAATGATACTTGACGTCGATGGTTTTCTGGCACCCTGACGACTTAGCAATTTGAATGCGCTGAATGACGGCCATGTCGTCTATGTAGCTCGTCACCTCAGGTAGGCTTGCTGCGCCAACGAGCTCGCGCACTAGGCTCTCGACCCATAGCGCCTCCTCGATGGCAGCGTCCGCGGCGACAATTTCAGCAGCGGTGCTGGACTTCGTCACTAGGGTCTGTTTCTTGCTCGCCCAGTGAACTGGCGACCCATAGACCTTGACCAGCACGCCGGAAATGCTTTTCCGATCACTAAGGCAGTTTGCCCAGTCCGCGTCTGAATACGCGATAACTGCGTCGGACCCGCGACGGAATTCAAGGCCCCGGTACATGCTCGTAGAGAGGTACCTTAGAATTCTTAGTACTTGCTCCCAGTGAGCTGGCCTTGGGTCAGAACAGACCTGGGTGGCTTGATTGACCGCAAACGCGATGTCTGGTCGTGTCATGCGGCTGATGTACAGCAACGCCCCGACTGCTTGTCGATAGGGGACTGTTGCCATCGTCTTCTTCATCTCGGCTGATGCAGGTGCAGGAGGTAGTACAAATCGAGTGACAGCTTCCATTGGAAGGTGGGCCGGCTTGCAGTGCTCAATCTGAAAACGGTGCAGTAGTTCGCGAACCTGTGTCAATTGGCTTAGACGGACTGGTCCATCAGGCAGTTGAGTCACTTCCATCCCGAGAAACTTTTGCGGGAGGCCAAGGTCCTTGACTCCGTATCGAGCTTCGAGTGCGTTCATTACGCGGGCCATGTCAGCGTCATGCTCGTACGCGATCAGGATGTCGTCCACGTAAAGCACCAGGATAAACTTGAATTCAGATCCAGGGCAGGTGTACACGCAGGCATCAACGCGTGTGGTTTCGAGTCCAATCGAGCGAAGAAAGCATCGATCTCACGATTCCACTCAGCCCCAGCTTGGCGTAGGCCGCAAAGAGCTTTGTTCAGCTTCCACACCCAATTTTCCTTGCCTGGCTGCTCGAAGCCTTTGACTTGCTTCATGTACACGACATCTTGCAGTGTAGCCTTCACGTAAGCACTGGGTACGTCCGCCTGACGCATCTTCAGCTTGAACCGCGCCACAATGGAGAATACGATGCGAATAGAGGATAGTGAAGCGACTGGTGCGTATACCTCAAGGTATCCGAGGATGCGGGGCTGCATATCTTTCGTGCGCAAATACGGGCCTTGTACAGGAGCTCCATGTCGACATCTTGCTTGAGTCTACATAGTCCAGTACAGTCTACACAGTCCAGTACAGACTCAAGCAAGATGTCGACATGGAGCTCCTGTCCAGTACAGTCTACACAGTCCAGTACAGACTCAAGCAAGATGTCGACATGGAGCTCCTGTACAAGGCCCGTATAAGCGATTGAAGGTCGCTGGGGCATTGGACAGGCCCTGTGGCATCACTAGCCACTCCCAAAGCATCCCGCTAGGGATGCTGACCGCGGTGAGCGGTATGTCGCTCTGACGCATCAGGATCTGGTACCAGATCCAGTGCGCTGTATAGCTCACAGCCGGCCATGTTGTTTAACAACACATCCTTTCGAGGGATGGGTGTCTGAGCCGGCACCGTCGCGCTGTTCAGCTTTTTATAGGCGTGAACCAGACGCCACTTCCCGTTCGGCTTGCGAACGCAGAATGTGGGCGTCGAGTGCGGAGACTTTGGTTCTCGCACCATGCCTGCCTTCGCCTTGGCGGCAAAGAAGGCATCAATGACCTCGCACTGCTCACGGGGCAGTGGCCACTGCCTGGTGACGCAGTATTTGTGCCAGGCACGAGGTCAATCTCGTGCCGCACTCCTCGGTCCGGAGGGAGTTGGGATGGTGGGTCCTTAGACACCACATCCGAGAATTCCCGGACCAAGGGGTAGGCCGGATCATTCAGGTTGTTGAGAATCTCAGAACCCAAGCGCGTTGCGCGCTGCTTCCTGAACTCCTCCAGGACGTCCTCGTCCATTACAGAGGAAGAGTTCGCTTCTTCAGGAGTGGACTCCGGTCGTAGGAGTACCATCTCCGAGATCCCGCCGGCCTTTAGATCGGCCAGAAAGTCGCTCATTGACATTTCTTCGAGATTCAGAAGCTCTGACATCTCTGGCAGGGTCTCTAGTTGCACCGACCCGGACTTGACCTTGCGGCCAGTCTCGCCGTCGAATATATGATAGCATTCTTCTGGCGGCGGCGCCGAGGGAGCCTTCACCGACTCCGAGCTTCGTCCCGAAGCTTCGGTCCTGACATCTTGACGAGACACCTGGCGTGGTTCGGTCCTGACATCTTGACGAGACACCTGGCGTGGTTCTTCGTTACCCACTATCTTATCTTGTCTCGGTTCAGCGCCTAAGACCTGTACTGGCCCGTGTGGAACTGTGTTACCCACACTAGAGGCGCTGCTAGCGACCTCCGCGCTGACCACGGTCGCGTACTGAGCGACCACGTGCCAAATCACGTCGTCGACGACCTCAATTGTCCTCAAACAACGTCCAACCATAGAAGATCTGAGTGGATTTCAGCTCGTCGGATTGGAACTGGGCTGGTAGCAGCAGGTGACGTCGTTCGTGAACCTCTTAACACGGGCGAAGCAAAGCGGAGCAAGCAGTGGCCATTCTGGCGCGAGGCTATCCAGAATGAAATGGCAGCACTGGAGGCAAACAACACGGGAACTCTGATGCCATTACCTGTCGGAGCCAAAGCCCTGGAATGCCCGTCTACGAGAGGGCAAAAGCCCACGTGAGACCGAAGAGGTCGTCAGGCCGCTCGCTTGTACGCTGTTCCGGTGAGGGATTAACACTGACATCTACAACGAACTTGAAGTCTCTTGTGCGCCACACCTTGGGCGATGGCGCTCGGGCGTAAGCGTAAATTCCGGTACGATCTTCTTGGAGGCCGATAAAGGCAGCCGTGAGACCACGCGGGTAAAACGCAGAGCTTTTGTCCTGTGTTTAGCAGGAACATGGACGATCACTGGGTCACCAAAAGTTCGCAGCGTAGTAACGGACGGCTTCGCGCCGAATATGCGCTCGTAGGGGTGACCGTTGTGCTGCGAGTGGTTGAGACTCGATTGTGGAGGCGTCGCACAGCTATATTTGTCGAATGCTGCTTGAGATGATTCGCTAATGCAATGAACGCGTCCATCTTTTGATCTTGGGCTCCCTCCAACCTTTGTCATGTCACCAGTACCGTGAATCGCCTAAAAGTTCTCCTTTACCTCCATCCAGCTGACTATAACGCGATAGTCATCGAACGACAAGTGAACATTCGACACTGACCCCTCATCTTCCACCCCAAGCTCGCATTCAGCGTCGTCTTCCTCGTCACTATCTCTTCTCCATCCCTCCTTCTCACCCAGCCCAGTTCCCCTTGTACTAGTATGAGCATCTTGCTCACCTATGCATGCCGTTCTTCCCTCATCAAGGCTTTTCATGACCTTGGTTTGTCGTGTATGCGAATTCGGTAGTGAACAGCGCCCATGGGGGCACGTGAACTTCACGGGAGGGAACGAGGGAGCAAGTAAGTTGAACTTAGAAATGAGTGCTTGACTGTCAAACAAGCCACCTCCCGAGGTGGCTTGTTTGAGAGTTAAGCAGAAAGTGATCGAAATCATGAGCAGGTTTTTGCTATGTTCGACCCCCTATTAGTCGTGCTTCGAATATAGTCATGCTTCTGTACTTTTCGGGGTATGGATACGCCCACCGGAACCCGGTACCACAAAGTGTGGGTCCGGTGTCAATCTGCTCTATGCTCCGGTACCATTATCACGACAGTTGCACTGTGTATCCTGGCGTGCGCGGCCATAACCGGAACGAAAAAACTGTCACCGTAAGATATGAATCTCTATAATTGAGAATCTGGGAGGGGATATTGGTTGGCTGCCCAAAACCAAAAAGAAAACCGGAAGCCGCAGCAGAAGCAGGAAGCCACCGCCGGACGCAGGAGCAGGAAGCCACAGCAGAAGCAGGAGCAGGGAGCCGCACGCCGGAGGAAGAAGCCGTAACCGCAGCAGAAGCAGGAAGCCTCCACCGGACGCAGAGGCAAGACGCCGCAGCAGAAGCTGGAACCCGCCGCCAAACGCAGTAAATATGGTACGTCACTCGACTCAGGCACTGGTGTGCATTGCATCTAATTAATAGCTCGAGTTACGATGCAGCCTCTAACACATGAGTTGGAGCCACGGATTCTGGCTGGGCCGTGGCATCATGATCCAAGCCGCCTGCGACCTCGACTTCCAAGAAACGATTGCGAGAGCGACTCATTGGCGGAGACTTGTGAAAAAGACGACTCTGGAGACAGCGATTTACCCCCTACGCAACCAAGTGGTGCGGCTCGCGGTAAAAGGCGCATGGTTTTTGCCAATGCTGAAGCCATTATGAAGCATTCGGGAAGCCCAGACGAAACTTCTATGTCGGAGGGGGACGCCTATACCCCAGACAGTTCTGGAGACGAAGCCAAGGACCTTGCCGACGATGTCGACCACGTTACGGTGATCGAGGCACAGGAGCAGGCACCAATGGAGCTACATGATCTCCAGGACACCGCTTCGGACGCTGTATCGACTGAAATTCCCAGAATTGTACCGGACATACGCCAATCCGGTACGATAAAATCCAAAGTCGTACCGGATCCAGTACCAGATATACAGCATTCCGGTAAGATAACATCCAAAGTCGTACCGGATCCAACAATAAACTCACTTACAATGAATATGGTTTTCTAGTCGACGAACAAGGGGCAAGCGACTGTGGGGAAGATGATGCAATTGCTGCGCTTGAGGCATCGCGGGCGTGTTGTGGAGGATGATGGGGTCTTTATGGCTGGATTTGGGCGCGTTTTCGACGACTGGGATGTTTTTAGCGTTGTCGAGGCGATGCTATCGGTAATCGATGCAAGGGTGGCGATGGACAAGGTTCAGCGAACGGTGCAGTGAATCGAAACGCTCGATATCACCAAGTTTGGACAAAAGGCCCCCTTCAACGACTGCGTTTGGTTCACGAAGGCGTGTACGCTTCGACCGGTATGGTTTTGTATCGTCCGGTACCAATCTAACATTTTGATACCGGATATGTGCGCTTCGTTGTGTAGGGCCAGTTCAAGGACATTGTCGTGAATATGACGCTCAACAAGTACACCATATGCGGCGAAGAGATTGCCGGAGTAAGTCTCCTTTCGTTTTGCCAAACGGCTCAACTCATCATGTATGCTGGCGGGACAGATATTTTTGTCAAGAGACTACGTTTCAAAGCATGTGGGACTGATCGGACCGGATTGGTATCCTTTCAATATTCTTCCCACAGAAGAAATGTGCTGCTTCCAACGGAGCCATCCACGCATCGGTTGAGTGCCAAATTGGCATTGTCAACCCCTCTGGGTTTCATTGGCTCGCGTTTTTCATTGACCTGACGTGTAATCTGGTCAAGTGTACACTGTTTGACTCCCAGCAATTGGATTCACATTACAAAATTTGGAGAAGTCTGTGAGATTCGTAATCATTTACCAGCTTGGCGGTCAGTCTGAGATCGTCGAATTTGAGCGATGGGGCGAATGCAAGCAAAAGACGGTCACTCATGTGGTAACTGGTGTCTGTTCTTCTTAGAGTCGATGTTGAGCGGCCACGAGTGGGATGATACTTGCTACGACATGGAGCAGTTCTACCGTCTACGTTACCTGCGGTACTGTGCGTACGACGCTGAGGGTGATCTCGTTTAAGGGCACAGTAGCAAAGAGGAAATTCAATTGTTGTTTTGCATTGGAGTTCGCTTTGTTTGTCGTTGAAGATTGAGGCCATTGTCATGGATCCACCAGATGTCGAAAGAACTATCTGTACAGGATCCGGTACGATATGGACATACTCGTACAGGATCCGGTACGATATGGACATACTCGTACCGGATGCTTACCGTACGCGCTTTTCTAAATTTAGACATAGCCTACTGGTAAACTACGTGCCTGTCGGTTTAAATACTGGATGGTAAGATAGTATTTAGGACGATCGCCATATGGAGAAGATTCGAGAAGATACTTCGAGGACGAGAAAGATACAAACGTGGGGTTGAAAATTAGTCCATGATTACACCATGATTAATCGGGGATGAATTATGGGCTGGACTATTGTGTGCGAGTTTGTACGCAACGTTGACAATAACGCGTGAACATGGAGTCTGGCGGAACCTCATGCAAGCAAGGACGCACAAGTTGATGCGAGTTCATGCGGAGAGTAATTTTCAACAACATCATAGCAATGCCTTCAAAGAAAGATGAAACTCAAAGCAGAATCGATAATCGGAAGCATTAGAATCTATCCTGCACTTAAAACTTGCCGCGACTTGGGTGGGAGGGACATCCTCTTCCTCGTGGTCGTTGCCTGTGTCTGGAGGCGCAGGCAACTTCTCTTCTTCCTCGTTGTGTTGCTCCACATCTTCCTTCGGGAGGAGTCGTTCGCTGAGTAAAAACTAAAAACGCTCGAAGCGGCGTCTCGGCAGCACCATCAAGCTCATGTCCAAGGGCGGCCCTTTCGCCACGTGCCGGACGAACATCCAGCACACGTACACGCCGCAGCTGAAGGCGTCAAACTGGATGGGGTTGTTCTGTGCGATGACATCGTACTTTTGTCCGCCAATTCGCTACAAATCAGATGAGTCGCTCTGACCGCTTCGCGGTAGCGCTGAGCTTGACTCCTCTTCTCTACCTTGCGCACAAGCTTAGAATCTGTCGAGAAGGTCTCATACGAGAACTGCTTCACGCGTTTCAATTCACTTGAGTTATTTTTTTCATCTATTAAAAATCATGGACAAATCATGGATAAAAACATGGGTTAGAGCACGATTAATCATGGTCGATCCAGGATTATAATCATGGACAAATTCTGAACATACAAAAAGCAAGATAAAAACTCGACGCACCTCGCATCGATGCGCACCCAAGGGATCAATGTGTTCCTTCCTTCGGTAGGCGATCGCGTGGCGACATGGGAGCATCGTCGTCATTCCAAACTCGCAGTCACACTCCCATGTGTCAATGCGAAGGCGATGCGTCTTCCTGGGCCCTTGAACCAAGACTTGACCTTTCGTCTCCGCTGGAAAATGTGAACTTGTGCCGTCCTGCACTGGAAAGGACTCTAGTGTACTGGTCTGCGATCTGAGCGGCCACGAAGTGCGACGTGAATCGAAGCACGTTGGACATCTCCTCGTCGAAGTTGCTGTTCACGAACTGTCCAATCCTGGCCAGCCGATAACCGTTCTCATTCTCCATGCGGCGATCGTACGCAACAAGGGCCTTGACGCACCCGGTCATGCCCATGAACCCGTCCACTGCATCCTTCAGCTTTCCAAAGAAATTCTCATCGTCCTTCACTTCCTCGTCCTCAGAAAATGCTTGAGTGTCCGGGTGATACTGGGTGTCAGAGAAACCCGGGCCTGGGCGCGGCCAGGGACGTCCTGCCGCTTTATCTCCTCCAGTACCGCTTCCGGAGTCCTTGCTGGCTTCTGCAACTGCTCTCGCCGCGCGCTTGCCTTCCGCTGCACCCTCGGCCATCTTATCTGGATGAAATGAAAGTGACAACCGTTTCTATCCCTGAATCGGAAATATGTGAATTGGAGGCGGTAAGAAAAATAAAAAACAATCATGGACAAATCATGTTTTCAAATCATGTATGTTTCCATGTTTAAAATCATGGCCTCCAACGGCGGCGCTTAAAAACACCATCCTCGTCATTTTCTTTCATATGGATCTACAGCGTTATTGATAAGCATATGATTGTTTATCATAAGGTTAGGAAGGTCCAGCATAATTTTTCTCCGGTGGATATATCACCGTCCACTTGTTCTTTACACCTTGGACGACAACTTTTTCCTAAACAGCTCAAAAGAGCACGAAGACAGCGGTTTTTGACAGATCTCACCGAACCGAAGCCAATCATGATCTTACTCTCAATCAAATTTAAATATTGTTATCACAAGATCAAATCAAAAATTTGGATTTCTACAACAAAACTCGTACACCATTATTAGTCAGGGTCAGACTAATTAGAGTGAATGGTGTACTACCTACCGGTACGGTAACGTTAGGGATGTTTCGTGCATTGGGTACCTCAAATGGGACCAGGATCATTTATGTAATAACAAATGTGTCATTGCCCAAATTCCGTACCCAAATTCAAACTTCAACGCGTGAGTGCTCGCACGAGAATATTTATTTTATCAAAGCCCGTGATAATAGTGCCTACCGGTATTATACTTCTTTCAAACCCCGTGACAAGTTGTTTGATTGGATAAAATGTAAAAGCCGTTCCGCCCAATCAATTCGTCGTACGTCTCCGCGCCCATATCCGGGTCGGTCAACAAGAAGAAGCCTCTGCACCAAGCTGTACATATTAATTTTGTTTTGCTGATTGCTGCTCTCTTTAGTTTCATCGTTGCTTCAAACTATGGAGCTAGCGGCTGAAGATGAACCTGGTGGCGATAGTGTAGTGATCCACCTAAATCTTGCAACACGACATGGTGAAGTACAATTGGTCTTGGGGATGTATTCACCGATCCTGGTGCGTGCAAGTAATTTCTACGAGAGCTCGCTTTCAACAACTGCAAATCGGTTATTCAAGCATATTCAAGTGGGAACTTGGTTAAGTGGGGATGTAATTCACTAGAGACGGAATGTTCATGGCACGTTTGGATTACTGAAAAGCGCGAATCCAAGTCAAAGACCCGTCGGAAGTCGAAGTACAGCTACGGCCCTTCTAAGGCTTGGTATGTTAGTCGAATCAGTTTGACATACAGTGAATTTTGCATGTCAATTGCGAAGCCCTCAGCGCAACTGTTGATCGACGTCAGAGGTTTTCAGAATGCATTCGTTGAAGGTCACAGTTCAGCATTTGCTCGTGTTGTCAATGCTTTAGAAAGAATTGAGAACGTAAGCATGGATGGACGTAAAGCAACATTGTACAGAGCCATACAGTTACGTCTGAAGCAGACCCAAGCTCCTGATGACTATAGTTTGTTGCCTGGTTATTTGGAAGCCTTTCAATTGCAGAATTCGAGCTCTCGGGTTTGTTGTCAGGTATATGAAAATGGTCGATTTTTTAGGTTGTTTCTTTCGATTGGACCACTGGTAGGGCAACAAGCGATGATGTCTCCTGTCCTTCAAACTGACGGGACACACATAAAAATGAAACTACAACTGTGTATGTTTGACGATGATTGGGTTAGATGGAGATGGAAAAGTTGTTCCGTTAGCTGTGCCATTTGTTCCTTCGGGAACAAATGAGTGCTTCAGTTGTTTTTTTGCCAACTGTATTGCCGCAAAAATTAACTTGGCATTTTACTGATCGAGGAAAGCAGCGTGGGGTTCAGGCGCACCTCGCTTCACTAAACCTACGAGTTAACTTAAAGTTTTGCACGTACCACATCATCTTGAACGTGAAGGATTTGTTCAAGACTGTTCAATCGAACATTGAATGCGTCGAGTCCTACATCTATTGGCTACAAAAGTCCGATACAATCGCGGAGTATGAAGCGACAATAAACGTTATTGATTCTGCTTTTCCAAATAAACGATCGGTCCGGAAAGCCAACGGCGCGGTAGAGCAGCAATCGGTTGCGCCGTATCTGATGAAGATTCATCCGACCAGTTGGACTCGACTTGGGAATTATAAAAGCAATGAGGCTGAGGAGCAATACCTTAAGACGAGTTGGCCTATTGCTGATTCTTATGGTGATTCCGTTCCGTTACATGGTGTTCGTACTATAAGTGCAGTAGAGGGCAATAACAATGGACTTCTGTGGAGCGGTGCTCGAGATAACGAGGTTCTGATGGTCACAGTTTTGTTTTGTTAAGCTGCGTCGGAATTTATTGCTCACAAAAGTGAATCAGCTAATCTGTAGACGGAGCACAAGTGCAATGTCACCCCACAGCTAAACAGCTATATGAAAACGAGATGAACAAAACTGTTAATTGCTCTGTCAGACCTGCATCCGACACGTCCAGTAATAAATTTTATGTTGATGACGAGAATCGCGAAGAATTTGGGGTTGATGTCAGCTCCGTTTCCAAAATACAGCGGACACATGTAGTCGACTTATCAGCTCTTACGTGTGAGCGTTGTATCAAACGTGAGCAGTCAAAAGTACCGTGTCGGCACCTATTAGCGACGCTATAAAGACGAAAAACCGCTCAAATACGAGTGTACTCTCACTTTTTCACGATTGTTACAAGGCTCAAACCTACAGTGCAGCATTCGAATTGACAATGATACAATTGCCTCTACTTCGTGAAGTCATCCCGTCAACTGTTCTACCACCACCACTGTATAAACAAGTTGGCGGAGGCAAGCGTATAAGTCGAAACGACAGAAGCGTATTCACAGTATAGGAAAGCGAGCACAGAAATCACACAAGGTAAACATATTAGGTTCCGCTTCAATCCTCCCACCCGATGCACACAGCGATACCGAGGTCGATGATGCCATGGAGGAGATGAATCAATCTATCGTGGGTATGACGAAGAAAAAAACGAGATTGTCAGTGCAGCATGTGTGGCAACGCGGATGGACACAACGCTACTACTTGTCCTAAAAGATGAGAAGTAACGGTGAGCCTGAAGCGGGCAGCGACGTCAAGCCAGGTATATACGTAGTGGACCAATGTGTGGTGTTGTGATTCACAGAAAACGTCGTTAGTTCGGCTTCCACGCAACAGCACAACAATTCGCCGAGTCAGGTCGGCGATGTTGGGCTTGCGCAGGGTTCCTGTCGGTTCCCTTTGCGATTCGCCCCAGCCGGGGTTCAGTTGAGTGTTGTTCCCGACGGGTACCAAGCTCCAAACTCTTAGAGACTCGCCTGAGCGGGGCAGTCTCCGTGCAAAACCCTGTGCCCTCCACCAAAGGATGGACGGCAGCGCGCGAGCGCGTTTACAGGTCACCAGGCACAGATTACGCCCAGCTAGGAGGTTACGGTGTCCTGGGTTGTGCAGACCCACCGGCTCGTCGAATCGACGAGGCTTGTCTTCGCTTGGTAGCGAGAAGTTCCCACCCCAGGCCGACCTTGATCTCTTGGCGCTACCAGACGGCTCCCCTACAAGCTATGCCTCTCGGGGAACAACGGCAGACATAATCCAGCCCACGCAGGGACTTACCGGAAAAGTGTACGCTGTTCTTGGACTTAGAAGATTCTGCTCTGATTGTTATCTCTATATCTTCGGAGAGCCCCTTCGGGCTCTTCCCTATGTTCTTCTATCGGTACTATACAAATATCTAATGAAATGGAGTCGTTACAGATCTCCCTGCGACTCTTCACTCAGCTCCGTCCCTTGGTGTCGAGCTGTTTCTTACCTTTCGGCGACTCTTCGCCCAGATCCTGATTTATCCCTTTAGGCATATTCTCGCCAAGTGGACTTTCGCCGAGTCCAACTTTCGCCGAGTCCGACTTTCGCCGAGTCGATTATCGCCGAGCCCATCCATCGCTGAGTCCGTTCTCGCTGAGTCCGGCTAAGTGCGGTTCCTGATTAAGTCCGTTCCCAGTTGAGTGCGATGTATCCATTTGGCGGTGTATCCACTTGATCCTCTTGAGTGTGATGTATCCACTTGGTCTAGCTTAGGCATCCCTAGAGTAGGTTTACCCAAAATCTGGATTTCCTACACCACAACTGCTGCCCCGGGCGTGATACGAGCCAGGCTGGTGAGTGTCTCGACCATCACTCCCTTCTCCAACTTTCCTTCGGTTGGAAATCTCGTCGAGTCAAGTGCTGTCATCTTCAGGAAGCCCGTCGAGGACACCGCTGCTTCTCTCGCTGACAAGGTAAGCTTCCCGCGCTTGGCATGCCCCTTATCCTCGCCGATGGTCATCTAACCCACCGTGTGTGTTCGCTTGACAGCTTCCCGTTGCGCCCCTACAGCTACCGCCGCCTCGTCGAGTCGGTACTTCACAGCGAGCTCATTTGCTCCTCAGGTGTCGTCATCTTCCTCGATCGCTGCCGTTCGCACGTCGTTGGACCTCCATGCCCAAGTTTCTTCGCTCGGACCCGCTGATCGACTCATCGATGGATTCTTAGGATTGATAAACTTGCTGGGCTCGCCGGAGCCTTCCGTCGTTGGGTCCGGTCAAGCTCCGACGCCCTCTGCTGAGGCAACCCAAGACCCCCACAGGCTGATACTTCGGATCGGCCGGGACCGCTGGACTCATCAGTCGCTATTGCTGATGGCTCAGCCACCCTAGCTGATCCAGTGGGTGACTCGGCGAATCTCGCGGCAGGTGATTCCGCTGGCCTCGCTGGTTTCCGTCGAGCTCTCGCTCAGCAGGGAGAAGAGCAGAGACAGCGTAATGCTTCTCTCGCTCAACTGGTCTCGTTCTTGTTGACCAGTTCTCCTCCACCCGCCGACGCTTTAACTCGCCAGGCCATTCTTGGGGCAAAATCACCAGCTTCCATCTTGGCTGCGTTGCAACGTGATGTTGTGCCTCTCCCGGATGTGTCTGCCGAAATCGCCGAACTTCGGACCAAGGTCGCCAAATCTGAGCCAGTGGCCTCTGCTCGGTACGAGAGAATGGAGTCAGCGATCGCTGAGTCAGCCTCCTTACGCCACCATCACAAAAGAGCTGGGAATTTATCGCTCGAGTTCTTTACGTGCAACTGAGATGACGGAATCGTTCAACAAGACGATCGCCCAGCTCACGGCGGACTCCCGGACCATCATTGCTCAGCAATGCGACCGGACCCGAGCTGCCGAGGCGACCATTCGGAAGCTTCAGGCTGAGCTCGAGAATCGTGATCGAACGTGTGCAAGCCTGGGTCAGAAGATCATTGAGATCAAGGCGGAGCTCACCACTCTCCACAGGTTGGCTTCAACATATTATCGCCAACTCCAGGAGGCCACGGTCTTGCTTTGCTCGGGTGGTGACCACGCTCTCCGCGAAGCTCGTCGAACGATCGAGTCGTTGCAAGGTACCGTCCTGCGGCAGAAGCGTATTATCGCTCACCGCGGTCGCTACCCCGTATACGACCCGCACTTGGCTGTCGCTGCTCTGGGTGGCGTGGACGTCCCGGGCCTGGATCCTAGGGATGTCCAGATTAACGCTCGTCTTTGTCCGCTACTCGCCGAGCGCTTCCCCGAGTCGTTGAAGCTTCGTTCTTCATGTCGGCCCTGTGAAGTTACTCTCTCTCTCCGCCCAGTGAACTCGTCGAGCGGAGTGTCTTCGGGCTCGGCGATTTCAACTTCGGCAAGCTCAGCTATCGTGACCCCGGCCAGCGCAGCGTTGGTGGTTTCTCCGACTTGCTCCGCAGTCCCACCTGTGTCTTCGTCGAGGTCTTCACACCGCAAGCGGTCCAAGTCGGAGTCGCGCCACCGGAGACACCGTTCGGTCTATCAGCTAAGGAGCACGCCGCTGAAGACATTGACTCCAGCCGAACGCCTCCGTCGGTATTCTAACCCAGCGAATCCGACGGCGGCCAGCCCCGACGGAGCCGTTCTAAGAGTGTTTCTCGCGGTGAGTTTAGCGTCCCGTACCTGGCGAGGAGGGTTTCGACGCATCGACGACTTTGTCCGAGCGGAAGTGGTCGCTGAGCATGCGCCTTCGCTGCCTATTCCAGGGCGGCGCTGCCTCTGCTCTCCGGCGGCTGGTCTTAGCCGCGCCAATTCAGTGGCTATTATCCTCAGCGACACTCGCTGAGTCCTCCCCACGACGAGGTTCCGGTCGAAGTTAATGAGGCTGAGGTTCATGTCGACGAGTCACCAGATCTTGGGGCAGACTCGTCGAGCTCCGTTGATCCGGACTTGGCGAGTTCGTCAGCCGTTCTGGTGAGTTTATCTCTGGCCACGAGCTATTCACTCGGTCGTATAAGTTCTTCGCCGAGTCCCGCATCTGGATCTGTGGCCTCCACTGACTCGTCGATAGAGTCGGCTCCAGCCGTGATCTCATCGAGTTAGTCTACTTCCGTGGCGACTCCTTCGCTGAGTTCCGTAGTCTCCGTTCCGGCTTCGACTAGCCCCACGGTGCCTATTTCTCCCGGTTCTCCTCGACGTCGTCCTTCTCAAGCAGCAGCAAAGAATTCTGCTTACAGTACTCAGGCTGTTCTCGCCGAGTTGGACGTTCTTGACGAAGATGCTTTGGATGGTTCGCCCAGTACAGCTTCGCCGAAGGTTACGGGATCCATCCCTCCTGGTGATATCGAGCTTGGAGTCCCGCCGAGTCAGACCAGTGGTCCGCTGTCTACTTCTCAGTCGTCACCAGTTGGTTCTCCTGTGAGCTCATCGAACGGGATGTCTCATCGAGATTTTCTTATGGACGTCGAAGCTGAGGATAGCTGTTCATTGTCAGCTAGCACCATTGTTATCACGGACCGGGCGCCTCCTCGCGGCAAGCTACAGAGCTATGCCGATGCTCGTCGAAAGCTCCACATTATGTCAAACGAGGAGTTGCACCGGCTCCTCGATCGAAGGGTTCGTCGAAGAAGCGAGCAGCTCCCAAGTCTTCTCGCCAGACTGCTAAGAATGCCAAGAACTCGTCGAACGTTAGTGATTCTGGTCCCAAGTCATCGAGCAAGGCTGCCCCGGTCTCCCAGGAGGACAAGCCTAAGACTTCAGTACCCAACACGACACGGGCAGATGCTCCTGTCGCCAAGTCGTCTGCGAAGGGCAAGGCTCCGGCTGCTTCCAAGCGTTCGACAGGTTCCAACTCATCGAAATCGTCCAAGAAGTCTCCAAGCGTCCTTCGCCAAGTCAGCCTCCGTCGACCCCTGGTATGGTGGAATTACACGCACCGTTGAAGCGTCCAATCGCAACACTGCGTGCTCGTGCGGCACAGGCTGTTGTGCGCGAGGCCCGGGAGACTCCTTCGATGAGTCAGACTCGCAGCGTGGAGTTCTTCCATTATGGGTCCGCTCGTTGCTGGGCGAAAATGTTGGCATGTCGTTCCCCAGTCAAGATGCTGGATATCGGAGGCAAGTCTAGTGTGGCTCCGACGCCAACTACTCTCGATGGGCTTCGGAAGTGGATGGATGTGTTTAATCCGTCTCACACATGCCAACAAGTCCTCGCCCAGTTCCCGGAGACTCTAATTTTCGTCTCGGCGAGCGAGATTGACGTCGCCCGCCAACGTCTGCATTCCAAGAAGAAGTCGGCGAAATCGACCACCCCGTTGATGATCGTTTGCGACGCTTGGGCTCGTTTCCTGGGCAATAGTCGGGAATTCGACGAGTCGCAACCTCACGATTCTCGTACCAAGATTTTCGTGGCTCTCTGGGAGATGAACCACTGGGTCGTGGACTCAAGTGTTTTGTTGGGTTTACATCCAGACCTGAACCCAAGCTCGCCAGAGTCGGAGTTCGCCGCCATCCACGAGTTGTGGGTAGTGTATACTCTTGAGCGTAAGCGCCGAGGTGACCTGTTGCGGATCGTCATGAAGTCTTACGAGGAGGCGCTCCGGGTTGCGGCCAGTTCTCGCTCAGCTCAAGGTCCGTCGCCGAGTCTCGACTCCGAACTCTATTTTGAGCCTACGGTCCCCACGTATTCGTTGATTAACCAGCCCATGTTCCCGTCTCGTTCGGATTGGTTCGCTGAGCTCAAGGATTTGGACGTTCAAGATCCCTGGCGAGTGTGGTGGGTGACTCGTCCAGAGTTGCACCCATACAACACGTGTTTTCGTCCGCGCAATCCCGAGTTCCCGGTATTTGCTCCTGGAGACTTTCCGTGGGCGACGTCGAGAGGGCTTTGCAGGAGGACACTGATCCCAACGAGCCAGAACCTCCGGCTTGTGGCGAGAGTGGTTAGCCTCCAGCTGATCGTACCGGTCTTCGCATTTTCAAGCAAATTTTCGACGAGGCCTAAGCCGTTGTTTCGCTGAGACTCCCAGTTCGCCCAGTTGCAGTTTTCGATGAGTCTTGGTAGTTGTTTCTTTTTCTTCATGTAGTCCGTACTCATCCATCTCGTAATATCAAAAATATAAGTTGACGCACTCTGCGACGGCTCATGTAATATAATAGGCCGTCCTCGCTGAGTACAAAGTTATCGGCTACTTTGCCGGCGTCGCCGGCTCTTCGCCGAGTGAGCTCATCGAATTCACCTCGCAAATATTTCTTCAGGTCAGACCATCGGCATTCTTCGTCTTGCGCCGTTGATATCCGGCCTCGTCGTTCAGCTTGGACCACTCGAGGGTTGACGTCTTCGGCACTTGGTAATTCCTGACGTTCTGAGCAAGCTCTGCCCTGCTCTACTACTCGCTGAGCTTCCGGAGGTTGGTACTCCATTTCGAACTCGTCGACAGGGCTGTCATTGTCGGGTTGACTCGGCAATTCGGACTCCACCGGCACGTCGGGTGCTGGTTAGCTCGCCGGGTCTAGTTCTTCGTCTTTGGCGAATCGAACTCGGCGAACTGGTTGAGTTTGACTTCGAGTAATCGCTGAGACTTTAGGAGGGACTTCCTCTGCTTCCTTCGTCGGGTTTCCCTCGACGTACAGCTTTTCTTGTATCCGATTCAACGTCTTTAGCTCAGCTCTGCGGTCACCGCTAAGAACGACACGCCCAGCTTTCGCTTCTAGCGCTTCCGTGGCTAACGTATCCGCCGCTGCGTTGTAGCACCGGACTACATGGAGGTAGCGTACGGAGTTGAGGCGATCAATGAGTTCCTTGTGGCGCGCTAACTGAATTTGCAACGTCTCCTTCCTGCATGCGATCACCCCCATGGATTGCTGGATTGCGAGCCTGGAATCGCCGACTATAATAAGGTCGGTGATGCCCCGGTCAAGGGCCGCGATTACGCCGTTATTCATTCCGGAATACTCGGCGATATTGACCTTGGTTTCAAGAGATGAGCACTCGCAGCGATCACAATGTCCCACATCGGCAACTGCCACAAGACCAACGAGCAACTACCTTAGCCGTCATACTTCTCCGTCTTCGCCGACCCGTCGAATGACAGGACGTAGCCCTCAAAGTCGTGTGGCACGTGCGCATATAGCAATTCTGGGTCGAGGCGGACACTCGCTGAGTTCTTAGATGATGGTGCAATGTGTGCTAACGACTCGTCGAGTCCAATGTGGAGTGCTAGAGGCTTGCAACAGCTGAGCGAATTCGATATCCCGTTCTCGCACTCGTTTAATTTTCAAGTGGTAAGGTGATAGCAGGACGGCGAAGCTCACTGGTCGTCCGTACAATGTCTTCGACGAGAAAACCCACTCTAACTTCAGCAATTGAAGCAACGCAAGCACTTCGAGCTCGGCTGGGTGGTAGTTGGCTTCGCTTTCTTTTAGCACTCTGCCACAGAACCGGACTGGGTGCAGTTTTCCATCATGCATCTGCATCAGGGTGCTACTCAACGCCCAGTCATTGGCAAAGACCATGACGTGGACGTCTCTCGCTGAGTCGAAGTGCCTTAGAATAGGCGCTTCTGTCACCTTCCGCGTTAGCTCAGCGAATGAAGCTCTGGCGGTCGATAAGTCGCTTCCACTGCCGAAATCATCTTCCTTGAGCTGATAAAGCACTGCTCCATACAACGCCAGGTTTTGAATGAACCGGCTGTAGTAATTGAGTGCGCCAAGGAATGCCTGCATCCCTTTTTCGATGACGGGAATGGAAGCTCAGCGATCGCGGCCAGCTTCTTGGGATACGCGGCAATTCCGTCAGCCGTCACTTCGTGAGACAAGAAGTCGACCATCGGCTGGACAAAGATGCTTTTGGTGAAACTCACGCTGATTCTGCACTCGGCGAATCGGTTTAGCAACCGGTCGAGCGTGTTGAGGCACTCGTCGAATGTTGCACCGCCAAAGCAAATATCGTCGACAAACGATCGTCGACCAAAACCGGAATTAACTGTGACTCATCTGGCTCACCCGTACTGAACATGTCATTCTCAGGACTGTTGATGAGCTCTTGCAGCGGGTCAGACTCATCGAGAGATCGGTAGTCGGCTTCAAATTTAGTGCTTAGACTCATCGAATAGGCCCCTTGCGTTAGCTGGGATGGTCGTTGCTTCCGCTGAGCAATTGCTGCAGTCTCAGCGAGCCGCATCTTTTCGGCGAATGTAGCCCAGCCACCACTCGGTTGCACGTAGCCCCAGAGAGCATTGTTGATGAGTCGCTGGTAAATCATGGGCGCGTTTTTAAGCCCAAACGGCATGCCAACCACTCGAAGTGGCCGAGAGCACACAAAAGCTGAAATTTCGCGAGCTCGTCGAGTCATCATTACGGCCCAGAATCCACTTGCAGCGTCGAGAGAACAGAACCATAAGTAGCTTTCGAGTTCCGTCAGCAAGTCGTCGACCAGCGGCATTGCGTATTCCATGCTGACCGTGATTGCGTTTACCAACTTGTAGTCGATGCAAAGCCTAATGTCCACACCGTTCTTTTTCATGACAATCACGATTGGCGAGGCCCAAGGACTCTTCGAAAATGACACAAGCCCTGCCTGAAGCAGTGCTTTCAAAAGCTCATAGAGTTTGCTCAAGTTCTTCAGCGGCACTCGCCGAGCTCTCTGCTTGATGGTTTCGTGCCCTTGGACATCAATATCGCAAACCACGCCGTATGCCGGTGGTGGAAGCGCATTTCCACTCGAGATCATGATATTTTCGTGTCGTTTCAAGGTTTCGACGAGCTTCTTTTGCCGTCGGTTATCATGCGCTGGGGATATAACGTTGTCGCCTTCGTAGTCTAGCTTCGTTGATAGTGATTCCGTCAAGTCAGGCAAAAGGCGAGCTCATGAGCGTAATCTGTTAGACTCTCATCGCTCGACGAGTGTTCAAACTCGGCGAGTTCTGACCCGCCTTCGAGAACGACATCAGCCGTCGAGAGGTACATCTCGTGTTCATCGGCGGCTGCGAGAAACCGCAACCGAAGGTCTTCGGTTGGATTTGGGCTCAATGGAGTATCTGATATCTCCAATTCTCCTGATTCGACGAGTCCTGGCTTCAGTCCAGGAGTATGTCGGTCTGGCTGCTGTTCGCCGGGGTGCCACTGGTCACCCCTGTCCATTTTGGTGGAACATCTTTTCTGATGTCCTTCGCTTTGGACAGTGGCTATCGCCGAGTCTTGTTGATCCAATGGCGGCAGCTGCCCGTCACTCATTTCCTTTTCCGTTATGTCGATTAGAGGATCGACAGTTTTGGTTTCCGAAATGGTTGAGTTGTCAGGTTTCGGCGGGTCTTCCTCCATGGCCTCACTCTGAGGTATTTCTCCGCTCGCTGAGTTAGATACACCCGTCTGATCTTCGTCGAGCTCGTCGACTTCTAGTGATTCACGAGCGTTGTCGTCCTCTGGTTGGACGGGTCTCGGTTTTATAGCCGTCGGCGTCTTGTACTGTGGTCTTTCGACAGCGGGAGGCTGTCGGCTAAGCCATTCCATATATAGCCGTTGCTCTTCCTTAGGAGTCGGTTGTCGAGAGCGCCCTCGTAGGCAAGCACTTGCCAGTCGCGATATTTCGCTGAGTTCACCCGCACATAACCATCATCCCGCGGCAGTACTCCGTGGGGCATCCATAGGACCACCGGGAAGTGGGCTGGACACCACGTCAGGCTCGCGGTGATGTTCGTCAGCAACACCCGCACGGCGCGTCCTGCAGCGTTGTGTTCGACTGTTGGAATCACCCCTTGCAATTGGCGAACCCACAGCTCATGCGTCGATTCGCTGGGATGTCGCCGTCTCAACTTGAACTGGGCGATTTCTCTCCCCATAATGTCCAATGTCTCCCGTGGGCCTCCTATCACTTCTCGACCGTACTCTGTGTCGTCAACATCCCTCGACGACTTGATTAGTGGCACCACGACTTCATCGGGCAGTTTGGCCATTGAATTGTACAAGTCCAGCCTGATACCGGCTGGTATCATGAAGTCGGTACCCAGGATCAGGTCGACTCCAGCATGATGAGGCATGATCCACACCTCGAATTCGTAAACCACTTCCCACCCCAGCGTAACTTTAACGATTGCGCGAGAGGTGGTCGCCACTTTGACTTGGCGATTCCTTGGACATCGATCTTCATGTCGTTGTTGGTGAGTCGCTTCAGTCGCAACTTTCTAGTGAACGCTTCGGTCACAGCCGACACGTTCGCTCCAATATCCAACAGGATTTTTGTCCGCTCATCATTCACAGCTCCCATCACTAGAGCTCTCATTCTCACTCGGCGATCGAATTTCCTCGATGACCACCATCCCAGTCGCTCACCAGGGAGCAACTTCCATCTCTTGCCTTGACCTATCGAAATCATCGGTCGCTGAGTTCCATCCATACTTCCAGTCGCTCGGTCTTCGTCTTCATTCGACTCGCCGAGCCCACAACTCTCGTCCACATCCTCATCCGCTCTCTTCATCACTCTCATTCTCACTCCACTCGTCGGGCCGTTCCGCTTCCCCAACAAAAGCAAACACGTAGTTCGCTTCGACTGCTGGTTCTGCTGACTGTGGCAGCCCGTTGTTGTCCAACCCAGTCATGGTTGGCGAGCCCACTAGTTTAAGTGGATTGACGAGTAGATGTCCTGAAGATCGTCCGGGACAATGGACTTGTCGACCGACGTCTTAACGAACTTGGCGAGTTTCTCGAAGCGTCGGAAGAGTTCGCACTGACCTACTTCGTGCACTAGCTTGTAGAACTTGCAGCGTCGGCGACAGAAGTGTGCATCGTGACCTGCTGCTCCGCAAGCTCCACACGGACCGTATGTCTTTCGCTCTCGGGACCCGTCTCGGCGATTAGCTTTGGGATTCGACGAGTTCTGCTGATATCGGTTGGAATCTCCGGTCGTATTACCGGCATCGATGCAGTTCAAGTCTTCTTCAGAGTCTTGGTTGAGAACTTCGCTCGCGTCGCTTTCGCCATTCGACGAGTCGTAGAGGTCAGTGCCGTAGCTCGGCGAGTGTCGAGTGCTGCCCACAGGTCGTCGATCGACGCATCTGCTAGCGTAACTCGGCGACTGCTGTCTTCACCCTGTCGACCACGACGTTCGTCCTGCTGTTTCTTGGAGTCGACTCGGCGATTTTGTTCTCCCTTCTTCTTAGCCCGTTTGGCATCCTTACTGCGACTTGTGCTCAGACGATCACCTTGTTTCTTGCGCTTCGCGCCGAGTAAACGCTGGTTGATCACCTTCTGGACCTTCGTAATATCGCTGAGTCGTTGTGGGTACAACAGATCCATGATGTCGACGTCTCCGCAATTGAGCAGGAAGTATTCGACGTGGTCGGCGGCGTCAGCTCCACCCTTATTGTACTGGATGTGGGCGGTTCGCGCGTAGCCAGTCAGTCGCAGCATGAAGTCGCAGACGCGTTCATTCTCCCTGCGTCTCGCTGAGTAGTAACGAGCTCGCGCCGACTGGTCGAATTGCAAGCAGTAGTAGTCCAGGAAGGCTTCACTGAGGAGATTCCACTTTCGCTGAGTCTTCTTGGGAAGCTGTCGGAACCAACCCTTAGCTGCCTTGCCCAAACTCAGCGAGAATGGTTCACACCACTCATCTTGCCTTTTGCACGTCCATTTCATCTCGTAGATGAAGCGTTTCATCCATTGTAACGCATCTTCCGACCGATAGCGCTTCCCATCAATGTCGTGATCTTCTCAAGCGGCGTATGCGTCCTGATTTCCAAGACTTGTCCTCGGTCGCTTTCAGCCCCATCGAAGCTGAGCTGACGGATGTGGTCATGTGGCGACTCATCGACATCGCGGTGTCCAGGGTAATCGTCTTCATCGCTGAGTTGGTCATCCCCTCCAGAGGCTGCAAGTGCTGCGGCGTCCGATCGGATCAAGCGACGGAGCTCGGCGGCTTCTTCAGCAGTGATGAAATCTGCCATCGGTCGTCGAGCTGGCTGATCACTGGCCCTCTTCGGAGTTTGCATCGGCGAAATACGGTGTCCCTCAGTGCTCCGGAATACGCCACGCTTCATCTCGGGCGTCTTCGGCAACGGAACTTTCGCTGGGTCTTCACTCGGCTCGAGGAAGACGTACGGCTCAGTGACGTACGGTTGTGGTGGAGCCAGTTTGGTCTCGTCGAGTTCTTCAGCCCGGCGAGCCTTGGGTAATTGTCCCTTTGGTCCACCTTGCATCCCGAACAAGTCTTTCAACTTGCGCTTCCACCTCATCAGCTCGACGCCAACCGCGTGCACACTCCAAGATGTCAGCGCTGGTTTTGAAGGCTTATGGCCGCACCGGTATCCCATCGCTCGGAGTAATATCACCGTGTCCTCGACGAGTTGGTCCATCGTTTGGCTATTGACGGGTTGACCCAGTTCCTCGCTGAGTTGAGCCCACTTCGCTTGACACATGTACATTGGAGCGAACATGTTGATCCACCGACTGTTGGTCTTCATTTCTTCGACGAGTCGGGCCAGGACTCGGTTTGCCTTCGGTGTTTCGACATTCTTCGTCGCCTTGGGAACAAGCGGCGGTCGGTCACCCGGTGCCACGGCTTGTTCGTCGTCATCATCATCGCCGAGTTCCGCTGCGAGGTTACGCTCAACTGGGCGAGGATCCCCATGCGGGTCACCTGCAGCGACAACTCGTCGACTTCTTCACGGAGATCGACGACTCTCTTCACGTCGTCATAATCCGTCCCTTCATCATCATCCTTCTCTTCTTCTTCTTCTTCCTCGCTTCCATGGTCTTCGTTATCGTCGAAATCGTCGAACTGGACGGAGCGCGTCACCTCTGCGTCCGCGGCGGTAATACTGGCTCTCGCCGAGTTCGACTCATCGAGCATCCTCCGGCCGTCGCCGGGCTTGGGTCGCTCAAACTTGGCGATCCCTTGACCATCTTCTCTCACTTGTTGCTCTTAGCTTGGTTGTTCTTGGTACCTGCGAAAACAAGGCACATCCCTGAATCCCGGGTCGCGGCACCAGTTGTGGTGTTGTGATTCACAGAAAACGTCGTTAGTTCGGCTTCCACGCAACAGCACAACAATTCGCCGAGTCAGGTCGGCGATGTTGGGCTTGCGCAGGGTTCCTGTCGGTTCCCTTTGCGGTTCGCCCCAGCCGGGGTTCAGTTGAGTGTTGTTCCCGACGGGTATCAAGCTCCAAACTCTTAGAGACTCGCCTGAGCGGGGCAGTCTCCGTGCAAAACCCTGTGCCCTCCACCAAAGGATGGACGGCAGCGCGCGAGCGCGTTTACAGGTCACCAGGCACAGATTACGCCCAGCTAGGAGGTTACGGTGTCCTGGGTTGTGCAGACCCACCGGCTCGTCGAATCGACGAGGCTTGTCTTCGCTTGGTAGCGAGAAGTTCCCACCCCAGGCCGACCTTGATCTCTTGGCGCTACCAGACGGCTCCCCTACAAGCTATGCCTCTCGGGGAACAACGGCAGACATAATCCAGCCCACGCAGGGACTTACCGGAAAAGTGTACGCTGTTCTTGGACTTAGAAGATTCTGCTCTGATTGTTATCTCTATATCTTCGGAGAGCCCCTTCGGGCTCTTCCCTATGTTCTTCTATCGGTCCTATACAAATATCTAATGAAATGGAGTCGTTACAGATCTCCCTGCGACTCTTCACTCAGCTCCGTCCCTTGGTGTCGAGCTGTTTCTTACCTTTCGGCGACTCTTCGCCCAGATCCTGATTTATCCCTTTAGGCATATTCTCGCCAAGTGGACTTTCGCCGAGTCCAACTTTCGCCGAGTCCGACTTTCGCCGAGTCGATTATCGCCGAGCCCATCCATCGCTGAGTCCGTTCTCGCTGAGTCCGGCTAAGTGCGGTTCCTGATTAAGTCCGTTCCCAGTTGAGTGCGATGTATCCATTTGGCGGTGTATCCACTTGATCCTCTTGAGTGTGATGTATCCACTTGGTCTAGCTTAGGCATCCCTAGAGTAGGTTTACCCAAAATCTGGATTTCCCTACACCACAAATGCCCTTTTACCGAGATTAATGCGCGTAACGCGTAACTCAAAGATAATATCAACGACTGATAATGCATTAATACATTAGTTCACCACAACCACGTACCGGTACATGCACTCGCCCTTGCATCATGTATTAGCCGTCTAGCAAAATATTAACTAAATCAACTACGTACTCCGCGGCTTGATGCAGTACTTCATCAGCTAAGTCATTTCTCGCTGGTGTGGCCACCCGAGAATGATGCTTCAGCAGCAGCTGCAAGTGCCTTTTGGCTCCACGTCGAACAACAATCATTAGCGGCATCCATCCATCTTTACTCGGAAGGCCGATCTTGACCACGTCGAAGAGATCGTCGTTCGTAGCGAGAAGCAGCGCCGTCTTCTAATCCTGGTCGCGAGTCTCCGTCTTCGATCCGTGAGGCAGCAATGAGATGTGGTGGCGATCTGCGTCCTTCGAACGGAAGTGGCAGTCACAAACCAGCACATGCACTTGTCAGTCTCAGATCGTTCACCACTCGAACTTCAAACCACGTATACTTCCTTGGACAACAGCTCACAACGCCTGGACGTCGTGCTGCTGGCATGCTGTGCCGACGCGCAGGTGGAAATAGTATGTATCCGGGCGCCGCCTCGTCGACCACCGTCTGCTTGTCACTGGCTGCTGCTTCTTGTTGACTGACCGGATACGCGCGCCGAGACGTACGGCGCTGCTCCTTCTTGTTGACTGACTCGGATATGCGCGCGGAGACGTACGACGAATTGATTGGGCGGAACGGCTTTTACATTTCATCCAATCAAACAGCTTGTCACGGGGTTTGAAAGCAGTACCCGAATATGATTTGTAGAGAGATACACCTTCCAGGGTGAAGGACCGATTATGTTCACAAAGGTGACCGCACACAAACACATCTCATCGTCTATAATTTATTACTAAACTAGGCACTCTTGGAGCATTGGATGCTCGTCATCTACATGCTCCTCGTCATCTACATGCTCCTCGTCATCTACATGCTCCACGTCATCTACTTCTTCCTCTTCCGCGTAGACTTCAATGTCTCGATCAGGTCTGATCTCTTCGACTTGCTGGTCAATCCAACCTAATTCACCCAACTCCAGCACAACGTCTGCCGCGAGGTCAGGCTCAGGCAATACATCTAAGCCGCACTTACGATACCCGCCCGAAATGATTGAGGCAGGCATATCCTGCCACGCTGTGCTCACCCAATTGCATACCATCGATCTTGCTGGAGGCTTTAGCTTAAACTTCGCCGTCGCATCCCTATTCAAAAGCTGCTCCCGCAAAGTCCCATCCACTTTGCACGCAACCGGTTCTTCAGCGGCCCGTTCCATGTTGCGTCCGCCGGTTGTCAGACTGACGTAGCTCCAGGAGGTGCTCCACGACAGCCTTCTTTGTCGCAGCTGTGTACAGGTGGAGGACGTGCTTGTGCTTCCATCGTCCATTGACGCCAGGCAAACGAGAGCGACCAACTGGTGGTCGCCGCCGTCCCATTCCAGAAATGATAAATTACTGGTTTTGGGCAGTTGTATCTCTCTACCGGCACAAGTAAAGTTCGGTGGGTTGAGCTGCTGAGCTGTGATTGGCTAACCCTGTCATGTATCCCATACGCAGGTATATCTCTCTACAAATCATATCGGTAGGCACTACATGTATTATCACAGGCTTTGATAAATGGCACGCGTTGCTGCACCCAACTGAGAAATCTGAGACGAGCCAATTGTGCCCAATCGCACCCAACCGCACCCAACCGACACCCAAACACGCCCAAGTGACGCCGTGTGACACCCAATTGGCCCCAATTCGATAGAGTCAGTTTGGAGCGTAAAGGTGCGGAGCTGTATAGCCAGATGATGTATACTAGCACTTAAGCGGATCGGTGATGATCTGAATGAATCATTCACCATGCCGGCCATTCACCGAGTCGACCATGCACCGAGTTGACAGAGTCAAAATTGACAAACAGACACCAAGTAGCCTAGTAGCGCACGCATTGACTAAGTAACATGTGGACACCCTGACCAGGAAGTCAAGGGTATCATTAACTAGTGCAATGAAATTTGATCGTGGACATAGAAGACGATCTACTCAACATAAGCTACCTTAAGCTTACACGCACATGCAAAGATAGCGGTATCGAAGACACTGCAGCGTCTTCTTGTCCAAATGGCCGAGCGGCTCCTCCGCGAAACGTCTCAAAGGCGAGTAGGACGTACACTCAGCAATGGTAGTTATCCGTCTGAATTCTCAATCCCGACTGGAAGTTTTGAACACGAAATCCTGTGTTGGCGCCTCTTGGTAGAAGGGTGGCCAGCGTTTGGGCTACGGTGCGAACCCCAAGCGTATAAGAAGACGCGCTAGAATCGTAGATGAATATCTTGCCCTTGTCGAGATCTATCACCACAGAGCATCAATGGTTGCCGCTACAGTTAACTGGCACAAGCACCTTCTCCTTTGAAAGCCCCGACAATGCTCGCCGAATAGCTTGTCTGCCTGCACTGATGGTTCCTTCTACGACGACGCCGAGGGTTGCAGCATCCAATACCACGATGTTGGAGTCGGAGACAAACTTCTTCGTCAGCACCATCTGCATTATATCGTCGCTAAGGCACTCTTTTGCAGTGAGGTCCAGCACACTTGCCTGCTCAATAAGAGCCAACATGTTAATACACTATGAATATTCAATGCAAAGCGATTAGTCTTACCTTCGTTGACAGAATGGAGATGTTCTTAAGAATCGTAGGCAGCTCTGGATTCTCTTTGATAATTAAATTTGCGTTACCACTGTGCGAAAACTCGAGCTGTTTAATCCAAGTCAATGTTTTTATCTTCAGCAAAATCGCACGTGCAAGGTGCCACTTTTTCATGAGCGCTACGGTTGAGTTGGTAAATACACCGACACCAACGATTTCAAGCGCAATGTCCAGCTCGCGCACGCCAGGGCGCTTGCGTTGGTACGCCGTCACTTTCGCCATGCACTTCTTCAGCATATCCATCAAAAATTATAACAATTTCTTCTTGTCTCACTAAGGGTTTGTTCGCGGGAAGTTTTGAAATCTCGTGAGCTATCGAAGGCTTTGGCTTGCTTAGGAACACGAACAGCTGAAACTGGAGTAGGTTTTCCTTAGACGAGTTGAAGGTTGGTCTGCTGTTCAGAATCTCGTTCACCACCAAGAGAATAAAAAACTTCTTCTCCTCTTCTGTCTGGTAGCACATGATCGACACAATACATTCGTCTACCCCCATGAAAGAATCGACGAGGTCTTTCAATTGTTTTCACGAGGCTTCAAGTCGATTATTTGTGTTGTTTCCCATGGTGACTGCATTCTGCCGCTCAAACGCACACCACATATGGCGACACTTATCCCAATTTTTGATGAAATAGCTCTCAAATGGGTGTTTGGGCGACCCATCACCGTCCTCGTCTTCTGAGCCCAACTGTTCACTTCCAGCACCCAACTGATCGGTACTCGCATCCAACGCCTCCGTGTCATCAACAACTCGACCCGAACGTGTCTCTCTTTGCGCCACACCACCAGACCCAACAGCCATAATGTGCCTCATAAATTCGCGATACCGCATAAATTGCCGCTCCGTCCTTGCATTAACAAGTCCCTGCAACTGTTGTTAAAATCCATACGCCGCCGATGCATGCTCCTCTCGAAGAAACTTGATCACATGGAACTGACAGAGTAACACGAGCACGTCAGGGAAATCCACCTTGAGCACGGACTTCTCTGTGAAGTCCTTGTCGATCAAAATGCACTTGGTGCGAGTCCATGCCGGGTTGTTTACTCTTGAATTCTTCCAGCGCCGTCCAGAGTAGCACGACGTTCATTTTGCACAATTGCATGTTGTACGAACTGCCCTTTTCCGAAAGGGTCGTGGGTCATAATTAAGAAGACCTTATACTTGGACGCGTTAGTTCCATGCGTGGCATTAATCATCAATAATTCTGGGAATCTGTCGAATAGCTCACGCATTTGCTTTGTCTGTAATGTGATGCACGTGGCGACAGAGTTCTCTTGAATGTACTTGAGGATCCGTTTCTTTCTGGCTCCCGTTTTCCGAAGTTCGTTCACAGTGCCCAACACTTCCGGTTCCAGCGCTGTCCTGTTGTGCGGATAGTGCCTGAATGTCTGCTCGTGCAAGGAGTGATTGTGCACTAACCTAGCCAAAGTAATCCGCAACACAAATTCTCCATCCGACACCTGAACGCAAGCATTGATCTAAAGAGTAGCACAAATAGCACGTTAACCCAATCATCACCATCGGAAGTCCAACTTCATCCAACCGACACCGAACTGGGTAAGGACAGAAAAACTGACCTGAGCATCGCTATCCAGGGCCCTTGATTGTATCCGCTTCCACTTTCCTTGACCACGCGACTTGTACTTGCCCGCATGTGTGCAGACAAACGTCTTGCCGTAGTTCTCCCACTCCTCCGGAAGTAACGGCGTCTTGGACCCCGACGAGCGTATGATTTTGTTCCTTGCAGCCACTGTGTTGTTTGTACGCACGCGGAAGCTCTACAACAATACCAAATAAATCAATATTAGCCCCATCTTCCTTTTACAACACGATGCGTGCGATGAATGCCTTCTGATAGCGTACCAGGTACGTTGCCTTCATGTATTCTTGTAGATACTCGTCCAGCTCCCTCCATGAGCCGAACTGCGTCCTCTCTAGTGGCACCGCTTCCGTTTCCTCGTCACCATCCGGCGGGACACTGGAAGGACGCTCAACTGGGCGGCTGTGCTTGGACTGCGAAGTGTAACTGCTCCCACTGGACGTCTCCTCTGCCGAATCGACCCACTCGTCATCACTGCACACAGCCGACGAGGCGTCGGTGCCCGCGTCGCCCCTGCCTGCGGCGGCGCCCGCACCACCGTTTTCACGCGCAGATTGCGCCTCATTTCGATTTCCCCCTCGCTGATTCTTTTCTAAATGAGTGGCGGGAGCGGGGTATACGTGGGGGTATACACAATTCTCGGACGGATAAATTCGAATCAGGTATAGGGGTAGGTAAAATTCTATCTTGATAAAAAGACCGCGTTTGGTACAAATGCACCGTCTCGTGGAACTCAGTCGGTTTTTTTACAAGTGCCTTTTGTAATGTCCAGCACCTGGGTTATTTGGGTTGTAGCCACTTGAAGCCCACTTGATATTTGTTTGGCGTAGACCACCCACGTATCATCCACCCAAATCCAGTCGATACAATGGGCGAGCGCAAGGGCATCTACTTCGGCGCCATTGACGCCAGCGCCGGCGACCTGGAGCCCAGCAGCCGGAATGGCGGGCGCATGGCCAGCAACCTGGAGGCGGCCATCCGCGCGGGCAACGTGAACGTGTCGGACAACGTGGAGACGGAGGTGCTGCAGCTGTCGGAGAGCAGTCGCGCCGCCCAGGAGAAGCACGCGCTGCTTCTGCGCCGCATTGAGGCCGAGAAGCGCGCGCGCAACATCTCCGTCCCCACAAGCGTGGACGAGGTGGTGCGGCGGCTGCGGCAGCTGGGAGAGCCCATCACGCTCTTCGGGGAGCGGCCGGCGGACCGACGCGAGCGACTGCGCGAGATCCTGTCGCGACTGGAGCTGGAGGCCGAGGAGACGGGCTTCGTGCATCAGGTGCTGGCAGATATCCAAAAGCAGGGGCTGGTGTTGGTGCTGGTGCAGCTGAGACGGGGGCTTCTGCCGAAGAGAATGTCGCTGGCAGAGCAGCCAGACCGCAGGCGGATCAGTTGTTCTACGTGCCTTTGAAGAACGAGAAGCTCAAGAAGGCGCGTGCTGCCATTTCACCCACACTTCGACTGTCGTGGGAGCGCGGCTCAAGCGAGAGAGGCAGGAGAAGCAGATGAGTGCCGAGGAGCGGGCGCGGACGGTGGATCACCACGCTGCTGAGCTCTATGCAACGGCGCTCAAAATGGCGAATGTTGCCAGTCAGAATGGCGATGTGCGACCACTTTCCAGTATTCGGTACTCGGCCGATGGTGCGCATGTGGCCACGGGCTCGTGGAGTAGTCTCGTGAAGGTCTGGGATGCAACGAGTGCTGCGGAGGTTAAGGTCTTCCGCGGGCATGAAGACCGAATCACGGGAGTGGCGTGGCACCCGAGCAATACATTCTCGAGATGACGGATGGTGCTGACTCCGTGTGCTTGTGCAGTGGCTCTGCTGACGGGACTGCACGACTCTGGAGTGCGTCTCGCAACGAGCCTCTGGCTGTGCTACAGGGGCACAAGGCACGACTGGGTAAGGTAGCTTTCCACCCGCTGGGCAACTACGTTGGCACCACGAGTTTCGATCACACATGGCGACTTTGGGACGTCGCAACGGCACAGGAACTTCTGCTACAGGAAGGACACTACAAGGAGGTGTATGCCATCGCGTTCCAGAAAGATGGCGCGCTCGCGGCTACAGGTGACCTTAATGGAAATGGACGCGTCTGGGACGTACGTTCGGGCAAGGCCGTGCTTCCATTGCAGGGCCACTCGAAGCAAATTTTGTCAATGGACTTTGCTGCTAATGGCGTGCAGTTGGCCTCGGGCAGTGATGACCGCAGCGTGCGCATCTGGGACCTACGACAGCAAAAGTGTTCATACATGCTTCCAGCGCACAGTAACTTGGTGAGCGACGTGCGCTTCTCGCCTGGGTCCAGCGAGCTGCTATTGAGTGCGTCGTACGATTCCTCCATTAAACTCTGGCGAACTCGGGACTGGAAGTTGATGACCACACTGCGCGGACACGACGGCAAGGTAATGTCAGCCGACTTCGCCTCGGACGAGAAGCACGTTGTATCCTGCGGCTTCGACCGCACCTTCAAGCTCTGGGCCCACGAGAATGAGTTCTAACGTACCAGACAAGTCAAATACCCACGCAGACCACTGGTGTGAAGCAATAGAGACGTGCGTGCCCTTTCACAAGCTACACTTAACCTTTGTATGGTGCCACTTGAAGTTGAAGTGAAACCATCAAAGATCGCGATGCTCTGCAGACTCCTTTCGCTTGTACTCGCTGTAGTGTCGACCCTTGTCCATGTGGGCGTTAGTGATACCGCAGCGACCGACTCCAAGTGTTCGCTGGAAGCGCAGCAGTTTTCGGTCGTGGTGGCAACGAGTGCACCGCTTGGGTTACGACTGAGTGAGAGGCTGGAAGTGCTGGAGTTTGTAGCGGACTCTGAAGGTCGAGGGCGAGCTGTGGAGGCCTCCGGTCTGGCGGAGATCGGTGACCGACTCGTTGGCGTCAACGAGGTGTCGCTCGAGGGCCTCACACTGCAAAAGGCGGTTGGAGAGCTGCAAACGGCGGAATTGCCACGCACGCTGCGCTTCCAGACTCACGATGGCCGCTGCATCCAACGTCCAGCTGCAGCGATAAAGGAAAGCGTCATTGAAGCAGAAACTGCGTCGACGGTCATTTATGACCCGACCGATGAAGAGAGCTTTGACTATGTGGTGCGGTGCTCTGTTCAGTGGGAGGTTACAGCGGAGAATTGGAGTTCTAAACGGTGTTTGACTGTGTGTGCAGGTATCAAGTGTCGGTGAAAAGTCTGAAGAGCTTAAGCTTTATGCGGTATTGTCTTCAGATGGTGCACCGCCGAGTTGTGCCTTCCGAGAGCTGGTTTTGGCTCGTCCTTTTGATGGGTGCGCTCCGCTTACGATCAATGCCACTGACAAATACGTTCTCGTCCCGGTAAGCAGCTCGATTGTCTTCGTGGTCGTATCCTCTAGACTCCTGACCACTTGGCTGTGTGGTTTGTAGACTGTATTTGGGTGCCCAATGCACCAGAAGGCAGCGATCGCGGATGAAGCTGGCGCCAAAGGCGTGGTGTTTGTCCAACGAGTGGGTGAGAAACCCCTCCGTGTGCGCATACCTCCGGCGTCTTCCTTACCGCACCCCATCAACATTCCGCTAGTGATGGTGTCTACAGACTCCGGAGCACGCCTTCTGGAGCAAATGGCTGCTGTGCGTCCGAAAGAATCTCAGCAGCTCCGATTTGTTTTCAGCGCCGCATGTGCAGCTGACCGCTTTGCGGTTCACCCGGAGGGTATTGACCCGCTTCGCCAATCTGCGGCATTTCTTATTGATGCAGCTAGTGCCGGATTTCTTTCCGTGTCCGTGGCAACCTCAGCGGAGACGGAGGTGATAGCCGACACCTACGAGTTTCTTAAACCTGCAGATTATGGCTCATCGAGCAGTAATGGAGTGAATCTCCCCATTGGAAGACATGACCTCATTTTCCCGAACTCTCGAATTATAAACCCGTGCGAAACAGACCCGATGCGAATTTCACCACTTGTGCATTCCCGGCAGGGGATATGGTGGATGCCTTCGTTGCGGTCAGACTGAGAGATCCTAAGAGCGCAAATGGGTGTTCACTACTGCGGCAATTAGCTTTCTTCGAGGTCAGGCGACCAGCAGGAATCATAATGGGCGATCAGCGTTTTCCACACGCTGCGAGCTCTCTTGCTGCTGCTGTAGCTGTTCAACAAATATCAGTGCCGGTTGTCTTCATCTCCATCAATGCCTTTCGGACCATTCGGTGAGTTGTTTTCACTCGTGCAAACGTTCGTTTCTGACTGGCAGTGATGTGCACTCAGTCGAAAGCTGAAAGAGCTGGAACTAAAGACCGACGAGGATAGCAACACGCATATTCACGTCGAGTTCAGCGGCGAAAGTACGTCATGATAATTCCTTATCTTGTTCAATACCTTATGTTTTGGGTTAATGTAGACGCTGGAGCACCAGTGGAAGGAGCTGGCGAGTTTAACAGTGGAATCAAACTGGCCTACGACCCAAGCAGCTCGAGATCGGTTATTTCATCGCATGCTGAAGAATCAAGCCACGCTGGATGACCACGACCTGCAGCTCTCTTGTCAGAATGAGCGCTACGAAACTTTAGTTGCGTCGTATTGGCATGCCCAGCGATTCTACAGCGCACATACTGATGATGGATCGAAAGACGAAGAGCAAGAAGATGACCGATAGATCACCAAACTACAAGTATTATGCTGGTCCTTACTAGCAAGGACCAGCATAAGACTTGCTTTTATAGTGATATGAGCCATCGAGGACAGATTGCTGCTGCTGCTGTCACTATTAATGTGGCTTGGTTGCGCACATGGCGTAGTTGATATCAGTGCACGTCGGGTGGATGCGCCAACTGCGGAAAATGGGATCGCCCACAATTCCCGACACGTCCTTAACAGTGAGTCCATCGTCGTTCAGCACGGCTTCAATCTCACTAGGTTTGACAAACTTGTTCCAATCATGCGTTCCTGAAAGTCAATTAAGCAAGCCGTGAGCAAACCGATACCAGATTTCAGACTCATAGTCGTAGCGGTGACATACCTGGCGGAACAATTTGCATCACATATTCAGCAGCCCCAATGACAAGTGCAGCGGACAACGCTGTACGGTTGATCGACGACATGAAGAGCAGGCCACCCGGCTTGAAAATTAATGGGCAACGAAACAAAGCACAGGTTTGTCAGATAAGTACATACCAGCACCGCTCCCCACACTCACCTTGACCAGTGGCGTGAGTGAGTGCAAGAAAGCCGTCACGTCCGACACATGCTCGATGACCTCCAACGAACACACCACATCGAACTGCTCTCCCTGGGCCACGAGATCATCTGCAAATTTCACACAAGCACCATAAAAATCGTTAGAATCTGATCATCAACACCAGAAGATAGCGCAGTCTCACCGGACGTGCAGCAGCGGTAGTCAATGCTGCTCGTATAGCGACTCAACGCTGCATGCTGCTTGGCCGCTGCAATGTTGTCCTCGCCCGGGTCGGCAGACACCAGGGTGCCGCCAATGCGACTCAGCGCCTCGGACAAGATGCCGCCGCCGCAGCCCACGTCCGCCACGCGCAGGCCTCGCAGCGGCGTGGGGTCGTCGTCAGTAGAGCGTCCAAAGTGTTCGATCACGTGGCTGCGGATGTACTTGACGCGCACAGGGTTGAGCTGGTGCAGAGGCCCCACGCCCGTCGTGCTCTTGGGTGCCCACCAGTCTCTACAGCCAGCACAAGCAAGAGGAAGCTCAGAGCGAGTGACACAAGTCACACATTACAGCACAGACGTACGAGGACGCGGCGTTGAACTTGCGCACTTCCTCCTCCACCACAGTGGACAGCGCGCGGGCGTTGCGCAGCGGCAGCGAGGCGCGCGTCACTTTGGCCAGCATCTTGCTAAATGCGTCGTTAGTTAGGTATCTTTTTCATCTACTTCAGCAAATGCGTCATTCATGTACGCCACTTCAGTTTTCCATTTTGCCCAAGATGAACGGGGGCGACGGGCCTGGAGACGCGGCGACGCAGCAGAAGCGCGCGGCGGAGGCGATCGACGAGGAGCGGGTGGCCAAACAGATGCGCACGGAGGCTTCAGACGACGCGATGGTCTCCCTGTTCGGCGGCGCGCAGCAGCAGAGCGGTCTCTTCTTCATGGGCTCGCAACCCATGACGCAGCCCCAAGCGCTGTCCATGCCCGCGCAGCTCTCGATGGCTTCAAACGTGCCCACCACACAGGCTCAGCACATGCAGATGCAGATGCAGCAGAGACAGCAGCAGCAGCAGTTCGCACAGGCGATGGCAGGTAGGATCGCTTGGCTCGTATGGACACCCGGAGTTTATTGAGGATTTGGTGTGTATTTGTGTGTTCTAGCACGACACAATGCACAGCAGATGATGGGCCAGCAGAATGAAGTGAAGACGGAGCAAGCAGGGGTGATCCTGCTGCGAACGTGCTGCTGGGTAGTCAAGGGATGGACTTTCAACCTGCACAGCAGCATCAAACGGCTGCTCCAGTTGGGATGCAGAACCTCATGCAGCTACAACAACAACGCGTGGATAATGGGGTTGCACAGATGCCAGTGACCCCAAACAAAACCGAAGAGGCTTGCGTCATATGTGGCAAAAAGGGCGATGTGTTTACATGCAACGGTGGCTGTGGTCTCCATGCGCACCATGCATGCATCGGCGAGAACGCGATCTTCCCGTTTGTTGGTACGATCTTGCCCTTCTGCATTGTAATCTGGATGAGGGTGGCGCCTAACGCTTTTTATGCTATTCACGGTTGTAAATGTGCAGTCGGCCAACTCTGCGGAAGTTGTTTTATCGTGCAGCAGAATCGTGCATCACCAGAAGATCTGACAAAGGGTGGACCAAATGCACTATCGGTAAGATGCAAACACTTTAAAATAAGCACGCCATTGGCGATTGACTGTCTTCTTCGACTTTTGGGTGACAGGTTCGAAGAGCAATTTTGTGCGTGAACTTAGAGACCAACAAAAACATGAACTTTGACAAGTTCGGCCATTTAGCGTCTTTGCGGCTGGGAGAGATTGGATCGGTGCGTGCTTGTTTGCCCTCAAATGTGCTAATATAGGAGCTTGAAGCAATGATCGACTAATGATTTTTGTGTGCTGACAACAGATTGCTGGATATCCAATTAAACCGTTCGCCGAGAAGTTTGTTGAGCCATATTTACAAGTGCGTACTGCATTTGCACCTTCAAGATGATATTATATTCGGAAAGGTTTGCTTCAGTACGCTAACTGTGCCTTCGTGGTGCTTCCTTGCAGCGTTGGGTACGCGAGAAGCTCACCACTACTGACAAGTGGATGCTGAACGTGCGCGAAGTGTTCACGGTGATGATTGGCCTCTACAGGTAACGGATGGCATCACCTTACATTTTCAATGCTACAGGATACACTAACCGGATAATTTTCTGTAGCCTAAAGCGAGCGTGTATTGCCCATGGACTGCACGCCAAAGTAATTGAGCTCATGAAGGCGCGCAAATTTACGGTGATGGACTACTTTGGGTGGCACCCTGCCATCGAAGGACCTAATGTGCGGTGTTCGAGCCTGTGTGCTATTTGCGGGATCCGCAGCGCACCTGAGACAGACGTATGTTCACGCTGCAACCACAAGCTCGTATTCCCGACGATGTTCACGAAGTATATTAGTACTCTCCTTGCTGCTTTCTACGCGGGTAAGTTTCGGTGTATCTCTTTCGTATCCAAAGCCAGTCGAATTTTACTGACTTGATTTGCGCCTTGTGTTGCTTATTATGCGCACTCTTTACAGAACAAGTTGGGATTCCGCTTGGAGCATCAACACTGGACGTATTTGCGCACACAAACACCGTTAGAGCCCTGTACAAGGGCTTCGGCCATTTGACACTGACGGTGTCGAATGGGCTGGGTTTACAGACCAGTTGAGTGACCCACAACTCTTAATTTTGCTTCTATCAACGCGAGCAGTGGCCCATCTAACCGTTGTCGCTTTGTGTTTATGCGTGCATTGGTTATGAACAGACTGCGAATGATTTTTGGCTTTTTGGACATTATGAGCAACTTTGGCACGCTGCAGCTGAACCCAGATCTGTTCGTACCAGAAATCAACATCCTTTTCAACGCTGCATACGTGAACCAAGCAATGATAAACAACGAGTTCGAGGTTGTGGGGAAGTTTCTCCAATGTATGAAGCTGTTTGGGCAAGTCAAAAGCACGGAGAATGTGAACCTGATCATGTCCTGCGAGCGTTACTTGCTGTTCAAACACCTCCCCAACGGGAGCTGGTGCAAGATTAATGGAACGACTGTGGACCAGTACAAAGCCACAGTCACCTGCTCGAAAGCACTTCTTGCCCCCGAGTTCCGAGGGTATGGCCCCGTTTCATACGACTTCCAACGTCTCCTCGAGAAGTGGGCACACAATGCTGCACCAAAACTTCCTTCGGCTGCGACCGTAGGTAAACAGTCAGCAGATGCGCCAAAACTCAAACTGCTTGCATCCGGGGCGACCGTAAAGACGACTACCCCGGCGAAGTTTAAACGCCTCGAGGCAATGTACAAGCGGCAAACTGCTCCGAAGGGCAGCAATGCCTCGTTGGAGTCTCAAATGGCCGTGAGGATGAAGCAACTTTTGAAGGCGAATAAATTCACCAAAACAGCAGCTGAAAATAACAAGAAGGAAGTCGACTCGAAGATTCAAAACGAAGAGGCTCAACCTGCTGGAAGCGACCCAACGTTGGTTAATGACGAAACGACTAAGAAAGAGGATGGGTCTGCTGGCGGTGTGACCGACTCGGAGGATGTAAAATCCGAGCATCCGACGACAGGTCCGAGTGACCCGGCTGCTACTGCGGACGACGATATGCTTACAAACATGAGTCTTCATGAAGATCTGGAGATCTTCGACGGTCTACAATTTGAGGACGGCGGAGGCATTATTGACATGAGCTTTCATTCGCTTGGACCTCACGGAGAAGTCGATGACGGCGGAGAACACGACATAGAGGATGGTGATGGCACAGACGCACCGGGTCAGGATGAGGAGGACGAGGCAATGGATGATCACATATGTGATGACGACGAGGATGATAACGAGGATAACAGTAGTCATGCTGCAGAAGAGGACGCGCAGGCTGCGACTGAGCAAGTGCTTTATCCGCCACCATCAGCCGAGGAAACTGCCGATGCTGCAGATTTTCCCGCAGAAGTGTAAATGCGCCTGAATTGGTTGGTCGCGAATCTCACAATTTCTTACGATAGTACAAAATCCAAGCTGCTCACAGCAGCCCGATGATTTGACCCGAATCCATCTCTCCTGGTTTCCTATACGTAATGGGGGACTGGGCTCTCTGCCGACTCTCGGTGACTTCTTCTTCACTCAGCTCGAGGAATGACCGCAAGCCTTCCCACGCTGCTCGGGACTACGGAAACAGGGCACAGTCAGTGATGACTAGAGTGCTACCATAAGAAAACAGTCATACCTGAACGTGATAGTCCAGCTCCAAATTCGCCAAAGACAGCAAAGCCGTCTTCAGGTTTGCTGTCTTTCCGGTATCCATGCGCCTCGTTTCCACCTTCAGACTGCTCGCGATGAAATGAACTTGTTCTTTGGCTTGATTCATCCGATCTTCCGCCTGCGTCAATAAAGTAAGTCGGACCCATGACCCCCACAATGGTATCATGTCATGCTGGCAACGAACCGAGGCCATTTTTTGCTCAGCTCGCATCGCAGACGCCGCTGCGCCGCTACTTGCCCGTGCAGCTGCAAACCGCTCTTTGTTGCGCTGCATGCTTGCATTCGCTTGCTGAACTTCGTGAATTGCTGATTCACGGTTGTGCATAACAGTCTATGACAAACGAAAGGCACACAAACGCACACAGTGATCATTACGGCGAAGAAAAATCACCAGATTACCATAGAAGGATCTCGCACCTTGACAGCATCCACTTTGCCGGCTTGATATCTGATAATCGAGACGTACATTGACAGCAGTTTATCGAGCTAAAACAGCAAAACACGTGGAAGTCAGTTCAGCTCCATAGTCCAATTGACCTCACTTTCGTTTCACATACCTGGTCTTGGTAGATGTTTGACACGGTCTCAAAATGGTCGCCAGCGACCTGATCAAACCCATGATACAATCCGTCGCATAAGAACTAGCCTCATGTGCAAAGATCATAACTGACAAAACGAACACACTTCAGCGAGCTGGTTCATGTCTCGATCTCTTTTCTCGTGCTCCGACAGGGCAGACAGGTAGCTGCCAAATCGCGACATCTCGTACCCTTCACTACGCTGAGCGGCGTAGACAATGTCGGAGCAGCGCGTCACCTCGCGGATCCGCTTTTCATATTCGTCTATATGTAGGCCAATCTGCAACCACCAACTATTGGTTAACATTACCAATTTTTAGATGAATGACAAAAGAAGTCAGACTCACTCTCGCGTAGTCGTCGTCGGTCTTAATCTCCACTTGCTGGACGTTTGAAGACAAAAACACTCCGTCTTTCAAGGAGCTCCATAGGGAGCTTACAGAAGCAGGCGTCGGAACATACGCGGCAGCAATGGACGCCACTTTCAGCAGCTCTTTTCCAGCAATCAGTCCCTGTAACCGCGAGGATGGTTCAGTATCGGGTTTGCAGTTACCGGTATTTCAGAAAACCAAGCACAAACCTCAGTACTTGCAGTAAGTAGGATCTGCAACTCCAGCGTCTGTGATAACTTTTCATGACTACACACTTCGTTCTACTCCAAGACAAACACCGTTACGAAAATACTTGCAACAATCTGGGCAGCGGAAGGATATTTCGGACGTACGATAAAGTGCTCAAGAGCTTGGCGGCGCTCTTCAACAAACGTCGCATCCATGTTTCCAGTCCAGCGTTTCTCGGGGAGCGGGGTATGATCGTGCCTGCCAATCCAAGCAATTAGTAATTTGCTCTTCAACTGATGCTGGCGTATTATCTGAGCCTCACCTCGAAAATGCGTCAGCAACCGCTGGTGAAGCCATTCCAAGTCACTAAATCGCCGCTTCACTTGCGCTGTAGTGCACGGGAAGTGCGGGCAATTCGTCTACGATCGATAATTCAGTGCGTCGGAAACAGAACAAATATGGAGGTATTGTAGCAATGCATCCTTCCAAAGAAACATTTTCAGAACTAACCTTCGTGGAGATCACGTACTGCGTGTAGCGCGAGTACCCAGACCCAACGACGACAGGGGTACTCACGGAGACGACAAAGGACCGTTCAAAACCTGGAGCTGCCTCTTCTGGTAGCTACAACCATAGCACTCCGATTACCATCTTTCACCACTTTGCGGATTTAGTCATCAAGCAGCGTTACCACATTGTCCACTGGCTGCTCGAGCTGGAAGTCGGCCAGCGGCAGGGGTTCCCCGAGTAGAGACTCTGCATCTGGCACTTGCCAGTGTTTTGCACCAGTGCCACGAGCTTCATGGCCACGAACCAGCAGTCCTTGTTCAGCTTCTCCTGCGACTTGCCCCCGCTCGCGAGGCGCCATATCTGCCCACAAATTTCGTCAGGTTTGTGTCTCCAATAATGAAGACAATTTCTGTTCTTTGCACCTCTCGATTGGCGTCGTTCATCAGCCGCGCACGTCGAATAAACGCCGCCCCTCTGTGCCTCCAATGTAGCCATCCGCGTCTGTGTCCACCTGAAGCAATGCATTAATAAATAATAAATACCATAATAAGGAAGGTTTCTGAGTTTTTCATAATGTGATACAGTAACCCTAGACGAAGGCGACGTACGATGTGGAAGAGGCGGGAGTAGAGCACGCCCTCCTCGCTCTGGAACTTGATGGGTCCGTTGACGAACGCGATGTTGAACTCGCCGCCGCCCGTCGAGGAACGCCCCATACTGAGCATTTCTTTTTCTTGTACGGCCGTTTTTCTTAACGTAACCGAGGGGTACACAACTCAAGACTTCAAGGTTACAGTCCGAGTTACTGTAGTACCGGTATTGCCGAAGAAAAGTCGGATTTCGCGCCCAGTTGAATAGAAATATGCGCACCTTCGGCCGCAACGTGACGCTCGGCAGCTCCAGCCACCGCCTCGGACCCGCAGCCGACGTGGGCTTCGGTGGCACCCCCGCCAATGAGCGCCGCTTCAATAAGAAGCGCGGGTCTCGTCGGCGCATGCGGATCTCCAAAGAGTGCGAACAGTTGAAGTTGGAGTGTCTTAGACCCAGTTACTGACGTTAAATGCAATCTATAGATCCATGCACCGCCTGGTGATGGACTACCTGGTAGGCAAGGGCTACCGAGAGGTAGCAGAGGCATTCTGGCGAGACTCGGCTACCAAACGTACGTGGTTTGGGACCTTTTCCGGTGTTTTGACAGCTTCAACTTGACTGATGATTGTGGTTTGGTAGCACATGTGGACCTGCAATCGGTGCAGGAGCGCATGAGCGTCCAGCAGCTGCTGCTCAAGGGCCAGATCCAGAAAGCGCGCGGCAAGCTGGCCAGTATCGACCCAGAGTTCCTGGAGAAGAACAGCGGCATGGACTTCTTGCTGGCCAAGCAGGAGCTCATCGAGCTGATCAAGGCCCACAACATTGAAGAGGCTCTGCAGTTTGCCATCAAGAACCTCGCCCCGTTCGGCCAGAAAAGTGTAAGTTGTTGTAGAGAGAGCTGCAGCTTAAGCCTTGGAGATTGCTGATTGTTTGTGTCTTGTTGTGGAGCAGCCTCAGTTCCTCCACGAGATTGAACGGACGATGTCCGTCATCGCCTTTAAGAACCCATCGGACTCTCCACTTGGACATTTGCTGGAGCAGGCACAGCGTCGTCGCGTGGCTGATGAAGTCAATTCTGCTATTCTGCGGAGTCAAAAGCAAGAGCTGGGTGCGTATCGGGTATTCGTGGCGTACTGGTAGATTCAGTACTCACATGGTCACGTGCATGATTTTACTCACTCCAGAGCCCATGCTGCCAACGATGGTAGAGCAGATCCATTACATGAAGGATCAGCTGGAGTCGCAAGGTTTTCACGTTGGAGACGCGACGCGCTAAGATAGTGTGCGATAACGTCTCCCACGCTTCTTCAGTGGTTGGGTGTCTTCAGATCTGATGTTCACGTCGCGCCACCAGTATTGTTTTTGCATGTGCTGCATTTGAACTCAATGTTTGCCGAGCCGGGTCAATGCCGCGCTGAAAATTCTCTAAAACACAAAATGATTTATACTTCCTCTGCATCATTACTTGCCTCACTTGGTTCTTCGTAAAGCTGCTCGATCTCCAGCAATCGCTTCGTGAGGGGTCCAGCGCGATACGGAAACAAGTCTGCGGCCGCGAGCCGATCGATCTCCAGTCGCAATCGAATGAGTACGCTCATCACGCATTCGAGTCGATCAGCAGTCTGTAGGTTTTGCTTGCTCGCGTTCCAGTCTGCACTTAGATGCCGCAGATATCTCAAGGTGTACTCGAGCATTTTAGTTTCTGATGAAACACCACACACGCTGATTAGAATTCAATTCGGAATGCGATAGCAATGCGCTTACCCCGTACCATTCGAAACGAGAAGATCGAGCAGAACTAAGTGGTCTCGTCCAAGCGTATCCACGAGATCGGCAAAAAGTAAGTCTGGGTCATATTCGGCCGCAAAATTCTCACGAACTTGTGCTAGCTGTTGCTGAGCTATACAGCCGGGCACCTTGCTACCAGCATCTACAAGCGTCACCAGGCGCGTAAGCCCATTCAATACTTCGATCATCACATCATCTTGTTCAGAGAGCACCGCGAAAAGCTGTTGTCGGCGCGGTAGCTGGACGTCACTCAAGCACATTCCCCGCTAGCCAGGTTCGCCGCCTCTGGTTTCACACTGTCACTTATCGTTCTCGTCGGCAAAGCTTCCAGAAGTGCGACTCCAAGACGGCTTAAGCACAGGAGCCACTGCTGTAAGAACGGATAGCGGCTTGATTGACCGATAAAGGCCTCTTGGCTCGCCACATTTGAGGGTTCAATTATGTTGAGTAACCGCACGGCCTCAGATGTGCATGATGATTGTATCAGCCACACCAAACACATATCCAACCACTGCAAGTACATAACTTCTACATCATCATCGTCCTCATCCTGTGTTTGCTCTTTCCATGATGCCATCAGCTCTTGGAAATCACCTAAAAGACCCTGGACTGCACTGGACACAAATGTCGGCTGTGAGGCGTAGCCCATCGTCATAAAGACGGTATTCATCAGCATCTTCATCTGGTTATACAACTCCACTACATGTAGTTGAGAAACCTCCACCACCTCCAAGCCGTGAACCCGTTTTATGAAATCGCTCAAAAACACCAGAACCTCGTATCGAACCGAGTACGGAGCTAGCGCGGGGCAATCATCTCCATCTTCAGAATGGACCACGAACACTCCACATAAAATCGCCTTCATCAGCTGCAGGTGCTCCAGCACAGCCTCCAAATAGGGATATTCCACCTCATCCTCACTGTCATCTCGTCGTGCAGCTTCCGTCTTGAGGAGCTGCCGCAGCAACTGGAAACGAAACCCACCAGCTTCTCGCCTCCAACTCACAGTCGGCACTGTCATGATAGCCCTGCAGAATTGAACATATTAGCAATTGTATCATTTTCTCAATTCAACTGCCCCTCTTACCCCACGACCTCAACGACGTCCTCTATTCTATCCCTCGCAAGCACATTCCTAAGCTCCTCTTTTGCAGCATACGCCACCAGTACATCTTCATGATCTAGAAGCTCTAACAGCGTCCTGAAGTCTGCAGTAAACGTCCCATTACGCCCTCGAGTCGCCCCAATGCGTTGGATCGCCACGCACCTGTCCATCAATAACCATATCTTTTCCACCAATCACAGCTTGCGATCTTGAAGAGCTGCATCGGATCTTGATCAATCATCGAGATGATGAACATGATGGAGGCGACAGACTCGGACGCAGAGTTCGCAGCCAAAGGCGCCAAGACGCCTCTCTGGTCGGGAGCAGCGTACTCCAGCGCCATCAGCAAGTCCATGCGCGCCATGGTGACGAGCAACAGGCGCAAGCAACAGACTGCGGACGGACAAGATACAGGCGCAGAGCTCTTCGCCGACGCCGTGGCTCGCAAGGACAAGGAGAAGATGCTGGACGCATTGGCGAAGGATCCCAGTGTTCTGCAACGCAGTGACGAGGTGGGAGGCTGCTTTGCATAGAGTTAGTTACATGGTTGTTGATTGGATTGTGTGTGCTAGGACGGCTGGCTGCCCCTGCATCACGTTTGTGCACTGCGGCCGAACTACCGCTACGTCGATTTGATGAACATGATGGTCAACACATACCCAGTGGCGGTTTGCTGTGAAGACAAGGTGGGAGCAAGATTCTGTTGACGGTAGGGTGATACGTGTTTAACGACTTCGGCATTTTGTGGGGGTGCAGAATGGACAAACTCCATTGCATATTTTGTGTGCAAACCAATGTGTGACAGTGCAGGCGCTTGGAGTGTTTGCTGCGTCGCTTGCGGAGCTCACGCTCACGCACGATAAAAGCGGGAACTTGCCACTGCATTGCCTCTGTCAAAACGTTTCGTGCGAAATTGGCGTGGTCAAGAAGCTGGGATCGGAAACTTCTGCCTACGCGACCATCAACGATGTACGTTTGGTTGAACTGCGACTTGATAGAGGGGCGTGTTGTTGATTGTCTTTCTGTCATTTAGGAAGGTCAAACGCCGTTGCATTGCTTGGCGATGGCCGACACCCCACTCAAAACGAATACTCTTTGTCATTTAATCGAAAGTTTCCCCAACACGGCGTTGATGCGAGATTTGGTACCGACAGCATTTTGTTCTACCAACATAGCATTTGTATATACTAACGCGTGAATGGTCTGTGATTAACCCAGATGGGGCGAACTGTTCTTCACTGGATTTGTGAACGCCGAGAACTAGACCAGAACATCATTCGAACACTGTTTGCTACCGTTGCCGACACCGCTTCTCTACCAGATGTCGTACGTGCTCGTTCTGCGGTCAATTATTGTTTAATTGTCGTCACCTATGTCACACTAATACTCCTTGCTAACTTTTGAACAGAACGGGGAATTGCCCCTTCACATATTGTGCCAGAACGAAAAGGTTACTCATGATTTACTTCGCTTGGCGTTAAAAGCCTATCCAGACAGCATATATTCGAACGCGAAGGTGTTAACCGTTCAACTTGTGGATGTTTTCAAAACACTTACTTCGTATTAACCATTCTACCGTTTTTTGTGCAGAACGAGTTATCACCACTCCACTTTATCTGCCTGAACGAAAGCTGTAGCGTCGACTTGCTGACTGAAATTTTCTCGTTTGACCACGAAAATTCAGCCTGTTCCACAGCTGATACAGTAAGTTTGTCGCGATGGTTCATATCATGCCCGGTATCAACTGATGTGCTTGGTTATTTCTCTGTGATACTCAGTTTGGAGCTACAGCTTTGCATTTGCTCTGCATAAATGGGATGATTTCCATCGATCTTTTGCGTACAATGCTGCTTATGTGCTCAGAAGGCTCCTTTACACAAGATACGGTATGTCCTGAATGTCATTACTATCGTCTTGGCTGAGTGCGATGAATTTCTCGTTTCTAGCACGGCCGGTCACCGCTTCATTATATGTGCATGAATCACGCGGTCTCGTCGGAGTTGTTGTGGCTTTTCTTCGATCGAGGCCACGACCTTGTTCGCCAAGTCGACAAAGTGAGGCACTGAAATGGATTCCATGCCACACCTTTTGGTTGTAACGTCTTGCTTTGTTAAACAGGATGAACGGACTCCGTTGCACTACCTCTGCAGCAATATTAAAGTAACACCCCGTGTGCTCGAAATCCTATTCGATAGCTGGCCAAGTGCTGCATTGGTCGCAGATCGGGTAAACTTCGTGGACAGCATATGCGTTTTTGAAAGTATGAATTCTGACGACTTTTCTTACAGGACTTCAAGCTTCCTGTTCAATATTTGGTGGACAACCCCTCTTCTTCATCTGAAATTACCGCACTACTGATATGCGGACCGGCATCGTATCGCCACCGATACGAGTTCCTTGGTGTAAACGGACAGTGCGTCTGTTTCACGCTGGGTGCTGAAGTGTCTTACGTTCAAACGAATGTGGCAATGGACGCCAATACGGCCTCAAAAGTGCTTGTGAACTTTTATTCATTGCCAGAGTTTGTGGACCACGAAAAAAATGCTTCTTCGCCTGAAAACAGCAGTACGTATGATCGTTCCATGTTCGGAAATGCTTTTTCCTAAGGTTGGCTTTGTGACTTCGTGTTTCAATTAGGACGAGATACGAGACGATCATGTAAACTACTCCCCTACGGTGCACGAGACGTTTGCAAATGCTAAACGACGCCTAACGCCGCGAAACATTGACATCGCGCCAGAAGATCACAACGGGTATGTTTATAACCGCATGCTTTGCTGTAGAGAAAGTATGACCGAGGAATCGATCGTTTTGTGCTAACTCATAGCGCCATTGTGGATGCGAGCAGCGATGCGAGCATAGTCTTAGACTTTGCGGTAGTAATGGAAGCCCCGTTGTACACACTGGAAGGTTTACGAGCAGAAAAGCTGTGCGACACGGAGTCAGTTCGCGCTATTACTACGGAGCTTGCTAACTGCCTGCTTTTCTGGCACGGCGATGCGCGCATGGTTCACGGAAACATAGTACGTTGGCAAGAAATCTACTTCATGCTGGATACTTGTTCATGGAGGTGGATCTGTTTCCAGACACTGCAAAACGTCGGCCAGTTTGAAGATCGGGGACTCTGCCTGTACAATATGAGCACTAGCCGAGAGCTTTACGAGCAGCGCACAATTGGTTCTCACGCCATTACGCTGAGCTCATGCCCACCAGAGGCTGCTAAAGCTTTTGTTTGGAAGGAGGAATTTTTGCCGAGCGTGGCGTCCGATATGTGGCAGTTCGGATGCCTTGTGTACGTAAGCAGTAAAGTTTGCCTGATGATCGAAGGGAACTGATGCTGCTTTGTTTGCGGGCAACTGCATCAGGTACCAGCTTCTTACTGGGAATACTCTGCTCGAGCGATTGGCGCCATGGAGCCAGTCAATTGGCCATGAACAGGGGCTGCATTTGATATGCTCACTCACAGAGGCGGTGCTCGATCCACTCATTTCTGAAGCCCCATCAGAGTTTCGGCTGCTGCTGCAGCGAACACTTGTCGTAAACCCAAGCTATCGCTGGAGCATTGATCGACTATTGGTTTGTAGCATCTTTTCCGGAGTGAACACGGTCGGTGGCTTACGCTATCGCGATTTGTTCTTTTGTCATCATAGCGCATCGAAGACGCGTCATTCGCGACTAGCGAAGCCCCTTCACACGATTCAGTTGGCAAAGCACTGCAGCAAAAGGCAGAAGATGCTTTGGTCGAAGGAACTGAGGGGGCTCGATCTGTGAAGCACGCACAGGAACAACTGGAGTTTATGATGAAGGAGCAGTCGCTCTTGCGTCATACGCTTCTTTCATCGAAGTCACAGCTTCGAGACGTCGATCAGGTACGTTCGAGAGATCAACCGACGCGCTTGATATACTCTTCAGTCACAATACTGTTGACCAATGCTCAGGCTCGCAGCAGGCTGCAACTGAGGATGGAGGAGCTCCAAATTCAGTTGGCAAGCGAGGCTCATCAAAGACAGGAGGCACAGCTTGAGGCTCAACTCTTGGCGCGCAACCACCAGTCAATGACGCTTCAGCTGCACACGACAGTGCAAATGCTACTCAACCTCGTCCCGTTGGCTCGCAAGGTAAGAAGAGTATGTGGAGCTATCATCCGAAGAAATCTAACAAATCTGCCAATGCAGGTGTACGGAGCTGCGGCAGATGACTTCTTATCTAGTGCGCTTGCACAGGCCACCGGAGAAGTTCCACCATCCAACTTTTCGACAGAGCCTACCAATCTCCGTCGGAAAAACGGACCCGTGCAACTCCTGAAAAGTCAACTGCAGCGCTCGGTGTTGGCCCACGGGTGCGTCTGGGCCAACAGCTCTCCGTCCAATACAACCGAGTCATTGATTCCCGACGAGAATGACGATACCAATTCATTGCCAACCAACGACAACGAAGACAAGTCTCGAGGCCAAGTGGAAGGAGGAGACCCAGACAGCTCCGCCGCGTGAATCCCAAATGGCTACATGTTTACCCTAAACACAGATTAAAAAACTTTGATTTTGAATCGTATTGCCACAATTTGAATTTGATAGCAATGGCGGGATGTCGCGCTGTGGAGACGTATCTGCGCAACTTCGCGGGCGAGAGGGCCCGCTACCAGGAGGTTCTCGACATCACGCTCTGCTACGGCGTGCAGTGCCTGGCTCGCAACTTCTCGCTCAAAGGAATGTCCTGCAACGAGCTGCGAACCATCACAGGTGTCGCGGAATAAAGTCTATCATCCACGTTTTAGTGAGCTAATCACTGCTCTTTTGACTGCAGGGTACGATGCAGCGAAGACGCGAGACTTTTACGTGCGCCATGCGTCGCGGCCGACCGGTAGAGAGCAGCGCGCGCCGATGGAAGTGCGGGCCAAGCCGTCGCACTCGTGGAGAGACGGAGAAGAGGAGATGCCAGACTTCCCAGAGCTCTCAGCTGCGGTTGACAATGACCCTAGCACTGTCAGAGATGAGACACAGTGTGTCTATCAGGATCAGTTAACAGAGCGTGCAGTGGATGAAGAAAGTGGCGATTCCACTGGAGAAGAAGACGAACAGGAGACCATTTACGGACGTGGAGGTGCTGGTTCGAGTCCTCGCAGTCTTCTATCGAAAGATATACCAGGTCGGAGTGGAAGCACTCCGCGTGCTGCAATGGGAAACACAGCTTCAGTGCGGTCAGGGATACCACGGAAGCAGCGGCCTCTGCATCCTCAACCCCAGCAGCGCCAACCACGACAAATCCCTCGCTCACTTCAGCAAGTGCAGTCCAAGATCCAGCCCGAGCTGGATGCCCGCCGACAGAAAGTGCTGCGTGTGAAGAAGACACAATCACAAAGAATGGCGGAGACTCTAGCGCGTGCCCGGTTGGCTGAGTACGATGCGCGACGAGAGTTACAGGATGTGCGTGATCGGCGTCTTGGTCCGAAGAAAATGCCCTTAGCGATATAACGAAGGGTAACGTAATTCGCTTCGCTCTTGAAGGGTCTGCCATGACTAATCATGCTGTGGTGGTGTAACAGGTGCTGCAGCGCTGGAAATCGTTGATGACTTCATGAAGAGCCCTTTAATGGAAAAATTCGGTCGCGATGAATCAGTTGGTGCTGGGCACTCAACGACGTCAGTTTTCCCGTAAATTTGATGTTGCCGCTATTTATCATTAGTCTAACATGTTGTGCACATCAGTGATCCTGTCCAGCAGCGTCCAGCTCAGAGGGACCCACTTAAAGAAGAACTGTACGGTACAGCGGCGTTGGACAGTTCGTTTCTTGGATGCAAGCCTGCACCGGAACCGCGACGACGGTCAGAGAGTAAACCAAAGCAGACAAAGCGAAGTACGAACCCGAATTAGCTGAGGGTGTTTTCGATAGAAGGTGATCGCTAATATGCTGAACTTGTTACGCAGATTACAACGGATGGCTTGGTGATTTTGGGCCGCTTCATACGAAAACGGTTCGGCCAGAGTGGGATGAAGTAGAGGAGGACCAGACCGCAGACTTGGACCCACGTACGTATTGTATTGACTGCGGAAAGCTAACTTTGGGCACCTGACAACCACGCTCGAATGAATGTAGGCGTCGGAGGCACCAAGTACGAGTGGAATTTCGAGCAGTAAGTGGGCACGCTGGTATGATCTCAGTGCTTTCGCATGATAGAACATTTAACGCTTTTCTCTTTTTCTTCTACACTTTACAAGTCTCCCTGGTGGGCGCCACGAACCTGTAAACCACGGTAAGGTCACGACTTGGACGCGCTTTGAAGGAGACACGACCACTGCTGGAATAGGAAAAGAAAACGATGCGCTCGATGCCGACTTGAGCGATGAGGTGAGTGTGAACTCAGACCCTGTATTCCGATGGCTTACAGAAGCCGTTTAGCTAACAAAAACAAAGGTGCGCCTATCTTACGCAAACACAACTTGAAATGCCACAGCAACATTCAGGAGCGAGTAGATGAAGTAGTATATCATGAGAACCTTGCCATACCATGCTGGGCAGTGATACTTGTGTTGTCGAAATACCAGCAACGTCGAGGTAAGGGAAACGAAAAGAAACCCCAACGAAATCCAAGCATGAATATCCAGTGAAAGTTCTTCGCCGCGCCCGCACACGAACGCGTAGGCCATGGGCAGTCCCAAACCAAGAAGAATATTGAAGACGGGTCCACCGAAACAACCAGCAATGGCCATTTGAGGAAACCCAGCTCGAGCCACTGAGACATCCGTAATGAAATCACCCACGGAATTTCCCCAGGCGAGGACGGTGAGCCCCAGCAAGCTGTTGCTGGCGTGGGTAATATAACCTACCGCAACCAGGAGAGCCATAAGCTCGTTTGCCACAGCATAGATCCAGCACACACAAGCTATGAAAGCTAGGGAGAGTAGTAGACTTGACGCCTTTAGAGATCGTGGTGCATGCGAACGGTGAGTGAAGAAGGAAACGATGCCACTCACACAGCCACCAACAACCGCAATAGCTTGCCACAGCGGCACGCGGTACGAATATCTACCAATATCAACATTGGCGTATCCACTTGTCAACACAACTAGCAAAGGAACAGTAACGGGCGATAAGCACGCCATGGGACGTGACCAGGATTCGTCATCGAACAGAGGGACTGTCATATCGCGAACGAGAACAAGTGTTGCTTGCGGGATGTAAAGCACCTTCACAATGAGGGATTCGTTGCTTGAGAACACCCGGATAACGCGACGTTTAAGACGCCATCTCCAGCGAAGGTACTGCTGCCATTCTGGAATCACAAGCTCGTCAGCATTATCGTGATCGCGCTCACTATCAGAAATCAATGGCGAAGATAATGAGTCCTCTTCTTCGACGTCAAAATGGTCATCAAACACTCGACTCGAAAATCTGAGGTCCCCTAGGAAGACATTTCAAGCACCTGAGGACCCACACCCTTCTCAGCAGCACCTTCACCTTCACGGTCTTTATCGCTCACATTCTCGCCATCCGATTTCGTGATGAAACCATATCTGTCTTCTTTCTGCTCGGTTCGCTGTATTCTCTTTTCACCTTTACCTCTGGGTGAAAGAGCATGCCAAAATGCCGAAATCATCAACGACGTTTTACCCGAAAACTTGGCGTCACGAATCTCATCTCCAGCTGCTCTGTATCGCGCCACACAAGCTGGGAGCACCACACTGCCGACGTAAATCCCGTACATCACCAATAACATCAAAGCAGCTACGGCCGTATCCCCTATGTCCCTCCACTGCTGCTCATAGCCAACAGTAGAAACAGCAGCAGCGAAGCGATCAAAGCTCCACATCCCTAACGAAGGCCCAACGCTGCACCTGCACTGCAGTCGCCACCGCCACCCCCGACCACCACCGTCGACACAAACATGGCCCCTCCCAGTAGCTCATTGACCCCCGTCTCCCCCACGCCGGAGCTGTAGGCGGCAATGGCCGAGAAAACGTCAGGAGCTCCGTTCCCAAAGGCGAGAAAGGTGACGCCCGCCACGTCGTGAGGAACCCGTAGGCGGTCGCTTAGACTCGCGAGCGTCGGTGAAAAGTATCCGTCCGCTGTGCTGCCCACTGGGAAATGCAGAGCGTTAGAACTTGGATTTACTAGGGAGTTCAGTCGAGAGACGTACGGAAGTAGAAGAGAGCGGCGAGCCAGAGGAAGAGCAACGAGAACGAGAGGGACGGCAGTCCCGGCAGCAAGCAGTAGTGAACGTGGACGTAGTCGATGCCTAGAGGGCCTAGCGTCATGTTCGCTACGAACGGGTACGCGTTGCATGCCGTCGGGAGTGTCGCGAGCTCCATTTTTATATCAGAGCTTGAAGCGAGAAAATCAGACACAAAAATACGCCATTCGGTTAGATTTAGTTTACCGTGATCGACAATAACATTGCCGCCAATGTCAACTTAAGCCAATGAAAATCCAATTCTTGGCTACCACTAATATTAATATATGTTGCTCAACGGTACTGACTTGCCTGTTGCCCTCAAATTTCGCTGAATAGCTGTCGTGCAGGCTGAATACCTGTTGCCAGGTATGAAAAGCTGTTACATTTGAAAACAACAGCACTGAAACCCTGTCATCTATCCATCTAATGCACGGCGTTATTCACAAAGTCAACACTCGAATTCAAAAAGTGCGCACTCAAAATCAAAAACCTGTGAGATTTATTACCTTTGCAAATGATACTAACTCTGATTTGATCTAAAGACTTGCCATACCTGCAAACGGCCCCCATTCGCAAGCGTCCTTCAAGACACAATGGACTACCACGCGCACCTGGATTGGTTCCCCATGTACTTGGTAGATGATATGATACCGGAATGGAAATGAAACTGTCAATTTACGCGGTCGCATGCTCCGCTCAAGTTTCTCGCCATCGCGAAGTGCATTGTCACCAACCAATACCCAATGAAAATGTATACTGATCTGACGATAAATTTATACAGTGCATTTTGATTTTGAGTGCGCACTTTTGAATTCAGTGTTGACTTTGTGAATAACGCCGTGCATTGGTGTAGACGCTGAAGGCCTGTTGTCACATGCAAAAGGTGAAACCAACGAGCCAAGCACAGGCGTTGGGAAACGGACGGACGCTCCCAGACTGTAGCTTGAAGAACAATACATCGTTTCTCCGCTTACTCATCGACCGCGTGGCAGGACAACCCTCTCCCTGCACGCCCGCCAGCTTTGAAACGGTCGCGAATCACAAACATTTGAGAAGATTGAGAAGGTGGAGACCAGCAGTGTCATGGATGCGTTTGGGTTCTTTTAAATCGACGACGGAGAGAAAACCGACGTCTTTCAGTATGAAGACGATAGCAGCGAGCAGTCTGATGAAGACATGCCCAGCGCAGCCACGTGGATGAATTCGGTGACGGCACAGCGCCTGACGACGAAATCATGGAGCATGAACGCGAAGCCAGTACTGTAGAAGACGACATTGTGCTTGACGATATCAACGATTCGGGCTCCGCCCACGACTCCAAATCATCGCTTGATTACGAGGCAGGCTGCACCAACGAGGATATACTTGACGACAATGAATCAACTAACAAAGAGGGGCATACTGTTGGTGCGCCTGGCTTAACTGGCGGTGTGCCTGGTTGTACGGATGTTCAGCTAGAATTCGAAGACATGTCAGGCGCGATGAATAGATGTACTCAGTCTATTGAAGGTACCATCGGGCGAACGTGCAATATGAGGCGAATATTGCACCGCCTTCTTTGCAAGTCACCTCTCCAGATCAAGTGATTTCAGCTCGATGTGACGCCTTCAGCGAACGGTGCGAGCCCGCGAGTCGTACGCTTTTCCAAAGCGCGTACAGCGCTGACAATCTAGTTCGTGGCTTCAACATGCACTATATATATGCGGATCGCAGATACACGATAAGATTCCACACTCCCTAAAACCCTATATAGCCTATCCATTCATTTCTATTCACGCCCATGCATCATTATCTAAAATACCCCCACGCAGACAACTTGGACGGCAGCATAATAGAGTTCCGACTCAAGCTCAAGGTCGACTACGGAAAGGCCGTGTACGCAGCGCTGGACATCATCTGCAATCAGGCGTTAGCTGCTCGCCTCTTCGGGTGGCCGCGGCCGCAGAACCCGAAAGAAGGAGTTGGGGACGAGACCGAGGTCGACGAGGATGCCGAGCTGAACACGGCCAACGATGACGACGGCCGGAAACTGCCTGATATTGAGGAAAACACACGAGAGTTGTATAGCAACCAGGTGCGCAGTGGCAAGGCCGCGGAGAACCAGTACGATCTGTTCAGAGCTAACAGCAGATGCTCATGAGCGCGGTGGATCCGCTGCCGTGGAAGACGGAGCTGGAGCACGTTGGGCCGCGTCTTAAAGAGATGGGCGGCGCTGCGGCTGCAGCCGCGGGCAAGGAGTGGCATGCGCACATTGAACGCTCGAGAGAGCACGACGCGGTTGTTTGTGTGCTGCTGTCTCGTGCAAACGGACAGCTGCGGGTGTTAGGCACGCAGTTGACGGAGGCACGGGGCGAATATGTGCGAAAGAGAAGATGTTGAACAACCCGTAAGAGCACTCACGGCAAAAATACATTGCGCTTAAGGAGAGCCTGCAAGAACGACAGGAGGCGACCGGATGAACGTAATGACCACAATGTACGCCGGGATGACGGAGTAGTTGAAGAAAGCCAAGAGCGTCATGAACGAGCGCAGAGCCAAGAAGATGGACACATCACCACTAGTGCATATCAAGGACGCACTTAAGACGCTCCCTGCAGAGATAAAGTACTTCGAGTTATGGATTAGTCTCGAAGCTGTACCAGAACTCTCGTTTGTTCATGTTCTCCGTGCCGAATTCCAAGGCCACCACTGGTCCTTTTCCAAATAAACAGGCTTCAGAAGTCCACGGATGAAGGCATAGCCCTACAACTTCTACGTCTACCACCATTAATCAGTATTTCTTTCTTTTTCAGCGATAGACTGTAGTACGATGCACGCCTGCACCGACAGGTGTGTCCACAACGGACCCTGTCGCGATGGCTAAGTCCACGACTTCTTCTTGTTTTTATTTTGCCTTTTATATGAGAGAAGTGAGAATGGTAGAAAAGAACTCCGTCTGGGGGCACGAAGTATGAATCACTGACTGAAATGCACCAAATACTGTTTTATTCTTACCAACGTCAACACGAATGGCCCGTCTATATCCTTACACGCGAGGAACACTTTTTACGAGAGACTCACTAGATCCGTGTTTTTCGGTGATTAAAATAGAACACACACCTAAAATGAACTTACCGGTATGAAACCAGTTACCGCCCCCGTTTTGGTTCTATTTTTATTCAAGTTTAGTAATACCGATATACTGGGTTCGGGGGTGGTTTCGTGACTTTTCATGAGCCAACTCGTGAAACGTTTGATCTTTGGGTCACGGTTTGGCGAAGGGTGTGTCTTGGGAGATGAAGCACAAAACAGCCGATTGGATAAAATACGCCTTCAGCGAAAGCCGCGCGAGTCTTCAAAATTGGCTATTCCGACCCTTCGCCTAATATTGCCTGTGTTTGGTTCCTTATACTCAAGCCGCAAAGATTCAGGAGTTGCATTCAAAATATTTGTATCCAATCCAAGGTGAATAAAGTGAATAACGTGAAGGTTCTATTTATTTAAACGGTGGGTCGCAAACCAAAAATTGAGCCTTGGAGGCTCTGAGTATTTATCAGAACCTTGGTTACAGATCGGTTCATTGTAGGCGTGGTAGAACATTCGTTTCACTGTGAAACACATCATCTTCAGGGATTTGCCAATACTTCCTGATTCATGAATCTCACTTGGGTTCAGTATACTACATGGATTACGCCTAGTACTGTTTATGATATGTTACAAAAGTAATTTGAATTTATGCTTAACGGGCGGGCGCCTTTTCGCATTATAAGGCGGGTGATTGTCTACCGTGTATTGGAAAGTTCTTACAGGCGAGACATGCTTGTATCGCGAAACGTTAACCCTTATTCAATTTCTCACTAAAGCATACCTACGAGATATACCTGCTCACCATATCTTCAAGTTAAGACCATGCTCATGAATTTTTAAAGCGAAAGCGCAAACGCCGATCGATTTACTTGCCTGGGTCTGCCGTATGACAACGATCATATCGCAAGTGTCGGTATTGTACCTTTTGTTATATTGACTAAAGCGTGTGATGCTTGTAACTCAGCGACACTTGTAACAGGGGGTACGGTAGCTGTAAATCGAATGCTTTTGTCGATTCAACCAGATTTATCAACAAAAACATTCCGACCAACCGACCGCCAGTAATGGACGAGTTGCTACAGGCAATGTATGCTAAAAGACAAAAAAACAAGTCGTGCGTTGCCTGAAGAAGCTCTGAAATGCAGGAAGATGACGAGGGAGTTGACAGATTACAATTACAGGAATTTCTTTCAGTTTGTGTGTATAATTATTGATAAATTCTCATTTGAAACGTCCGGCAACGACCGGGTCACCCAAACAACCCCGTGCCTCGTAAATCCTATCATGATACATGGTTATTCCGATGAAATTACGTGGGTACCGAATCATACTTTGCCAACTCCATTCTTGATGAAGAAGGATACCCTACTCAGTTATGAAGAAGGAGACCTAGAATGGCAACCAGTTTTTTAGGCCCACGTACCAGGCCCTTCCAGTTCGACCCACCAACGTTGGGCATCAAGTCGGCCGAGTGCTCGGCTGTCACGACAATTAACGAGATGAGCGCGCAGCTCATGATCGTGCTGACCCTCACCAGGTATAAGGCTGTAAAGGTCGCCAAGTACAAACCGACTGTGCCTGTCATGTGTAGCAAGGTCGCCCTGAGGGTGGGCCGTCAGCACCAGATTCATCTTGTTTGGGTGTCCCCGGACTATGTCGACAGTGACCCCACCACCGCCGATATCATTGCACACGATATGAAGGTGGGGGTCGCGTCGTTGTATTCAGCGGCGATAGGCTATCGAACGACCTCGATTAGGAAATTATCATTGGCGTCGCAGACTTCCTGTCCTGTAAGTGCCGTTCGACTGGAAGCTACTAAAAACGAGTAGCTTTCAGCCCACCGTCATGCTAGCGCATGAGATGAGAATACACAACTTTAGTATGTTTTGCCTTAGGGATTGTGCATTATTGGTGTCTACAAACTTCCTACATGTATAAGATCTTATGCGATCGCAATTTACGAGTCGATGTCGTCGCGTGCGCTGAGATAAAAACTATTGGACGAGCCAGTCGCACGATAGGTGTGCACTGAGAAGTGGACTGGGGGATGGCTTTGGGTGGCTCCAGGGGTACCACCAGATCTATAGTGCTCCGTCTCAACCCAATGGTGGGTATACTCCGTCGTATCGTAAGTGGATACTTCCACCTGTATAGTGCTTCTGTGCCTGGTAATTGGTGGTGTGAAGCCTCGTCCAGTGGTCACCGTCTTGGTGGGGTATTTGCGTTTGTCAATCTCACCGCTTAGCAATATGCAGTCAGATACTTGTTCTGCATGAACTCGAGCGTCTATGTGGACACGAAGACGGGATTGTCGGCGTAGATGTACCGACCCACCATTGATCTCGAGGTTCTCCACGTTGGAGCTGATCTTAGGGCCGCGTTTCACTGTGAGCGCGGCAGCACCACGATGCGGCTTCAGAGGATCGCCCTTGAAGTTACCAATCTTCTCTGTCTTGTTGATCACGCAGGTTATTTTTCTTGCCCTCGGTCGTATACGTTCGGACGAAGGCCGTCGGTCAGTAGCGCACATGTCTCTTACTTGATGGCATCGGCCTGCTGTAGTTATAATAGCTTCTGTGTTTTTGATTGCGACTGCTACTGAAAAACGATAAAACGGGTGCAACGTCAGTACGGTAATCGCGATAATTGTAAATTCGAAAATAATGATACCTCGGGATAGTTTTTAAAAACGTTTGGTTGAAAATAAGACCACTACGTGGTTTCAACACATTAGACGACTAGGTTATTGAACAAACAGATGTAATTGGTTGATAAACACTACCTGAACACCCTCTCAAAGTCTCATAGGAATTTAATTATCGTGGCATTTCTCCATTTATCGATATTATGGTGAAGACATGTCACCAAGCAGCATATACGTTAATAAGCAACATGTGGCCGATAATTCACGCTCTATTTGCTGGTGTTTTGTTGTGGCTGAGTCTTTAATAGAGGTATTTAGCACTTCTTGTCGAATGTTTTGCTCGATCGAACATTCGAGGTACAGGACCAGATGCTCTCGGTTGCTTTAGAAAAATATGTATACCCAACGATGGTCTTCTAACAATAACGCCGTGCATTTAAGAAAGTTAGATCATAGGTAGTTCATTTGAAAACAAGCCCCATCAACAACATTAGCAGGCCTTCTTCAACCAAGACATGGTCTTCCGCTTCACACTGCTTCAGGACTGCTCGATGCGGCGCTAGCTTAAACGGCTGAGGCATTTCGCTGCAAAACGGGGAGCGACACTTGACAGGTGGGATAAGGTCGCTGCTGCCCTGGCATCTGCATTCCAAACCCAAGTGAAGGCGAAGCAGATCAGAGACCAACTACGGATTCGTGTTTCGTTCAACTTCAACGCGCTTTCCGACGCAGTGTGCAAGAAGCGCTTCAGGTTCGACAAGTCAGATCTGTGTAAGCTCAGAGTTATCGATAAGCCATTTGCTAAACTTGTCTTCTTCAGCCACGAGGTTGCGGCTTCGTGGGGTAGGCACAAGCTGTGTTTGACAACGGGAGTCCATATACACATATATGGTGCTTCATAGATGGAGCGGTGCGTGGTGTATGCAGACCCACACCTCAACACGGATATCAAGCGCAAAAAGCTTCTGGGTCAGCAGTAGATATAGCATAGATAAGCGCAAACACGCATTGACATTTTAAACACTTGTCACTCCAGATGGCCTAATTTCACATCAATTCGACCCGTCCCCGTGCCGGAATCACGACATCAAAATGTACCGAGGGTCTCAACTTTCAACTATCGTGAGAAGTGATCCTCGCTTTCGGGGCTATCACATTTTTGATGACTACGCGTATGATCGTGACGATGCCATGTTGAGTCCATTTGATTGGGGTTTTTTAAGCTATAGAACAGCAAGATTCGAGTTTCCGTGGAGTGGTCGGACGTTTCGATGGCCAACTACTGGAAGGTACTCGACTTCAAATCCAACTTAAGAACTGGAACCCAGCCAGTCGGGCAAATGTATCACGTAGGTGTGCTGATATCTAATTGCATTACGTGTGTTAGAGGTGGCAATACGACTAGTGACTACTTCAGGACCTCTCCTCCCGATATTAGTGAGTATATTCTGTCTGAAAACTAGTTTATCTCTTCTTAGTCAAAGCAGCTCCAAAAGATTTTTGCGCACTCTAGTACCATGTCTCGATTGCTTAACTGAACGCGACTCTCGAATTGAAGTCTGTCTTCAGCCTGATTTTGCTCGAAAGCAAACCGTTTTTCAAATTGTTTTGGTTCTGCTCAAGTTCTCGCATCCGAAACTCCATTTGTTGTCTTTTATCTCTTTTCTTGTCTCTTGACCTCAGTGGAAAATGGACCGCTTTGGAGTGCGTTACGTTGCTAACATTACGCGTTTTGATTCGACACTCTCCTCAGTGAATGTTACGCTATCTGCGTCGCTCGAATGTCTCAAATCGCCAGACAACGTATCAAAGGTTATCAATCGCCAGACAACGTACCATAAAGGTTATCAAGAGCGGCTTCTCTTTTCTAAAGCTGAGCGAGTCGACAACTCTCCATGACAATATTTGCTGCGCACTGGGCTAGATATGTTCCCTCTCGCTCCTTTGATAGTTTAGCAGCGGTCGTGCAGTCGTGATGCAGACTCACTAACTCCATATACTCGCGCACGAGTCCGTCGGCGTTACGGTAATGATTCTTAATATTGACAGCGTGGGATGATTCTTCGACGCCGCTTGCAATAGCTGAAGCCCGCTCTGTCGCCTTAAACCGAGCCTTCAGCAGGTCCAACCTAGGTGGATGTTTACACGCAAAGATGGTTGGTTCTTTGAGAAAACGTACCGCCTCGATGCCACCGCTGCTGCAAGTAGGCATTGTTATAGTGACGGGGTACACCTCGTGACAGAGAGCGAACGAATCAAGTTACCTGGCTGCTCAATAAAGAGTCTTCAGGTAACGTCTGTGCAGCTCGCATCTCGTGCGAAGGTCGATTATGGAGTGACGGCAAGTCATGTCAATAATCAAGACAGACGAACCTCGGTTTTAGTGACGGCATAGAATCCGTGACTTTGATAAACCATACCGCAAAACGCTATTGTTGTGTCCGGTTCCATCTGAAGTTACCGATCAAAAGTGTATGCTGGGTTCTAAAGACCTCTAATGTGCACAATATGCCGTAAAGCATATTACAACCCAGCAGAGTCACAAGCCACCACCAATACTAGTCTATAAGAAGGTGGGGGCACGGCTCGTCAAATGACAAGCATGATTTCTGGGAATATAGGACTCTGTCATTGCGGTCACTTTCACACGAGTCGAAGGGCTGGTTGATGTTTTTTCAAGAGGGGCCCAACAGAAACGTGCGTTCCGACGGCGACTGAATCTACGCGACATGCAGAAGATCGTGTAAAACGGCTTCGTCTCGAGTGATGATGTTCTACTCGTCGTTTTCTAGATACTGCGTTGGAATGACACCGGGGATTTACAGGGCAAAACATATCTGTGTCAGAATGTGGCGCCTCAGCGACAACGTGTAACGGAAAGTTGATAGACAAACAGCAGGTAGATGAAGTCCACTTGGAATGATTGTGACTCGAACTGTCATGAGGACTAACATCACGTTTTTTTACCCTGAGAGGAATTTGCACTATTTTAACCCAAAATACCCGTCTTATCGGGTGGTCTTGTTATAATTCCAAAACCCAAAATCTAAATCCCTATTATGAACCTGTACACAGGAAGTATAAACCCACACCAAATACATTGCTGTAGCAGCAACAAGCCTGCAGGCATCTGCTGTCATTTTATAATATGGGTTGAATGCTCGTATGAATATCAAACCTACACAGACGGACGGAATCCATCGGCCACCCAACGCTTGATAATATTATAAAAATAAAAGTTAAATCTGATTAGCTGACAATTTCCAAAGAAAATCACATACAAAACATAAAGAGTGACCTTACAATTAGAGTGACCTAAGAATAGGAGCTCGAAATCAGAAAAATATAATACTCCTCGTTAAGAGCCTTGCTAAAGGTCTCCTCACAGCATCTTCGATAATCCCCTCCCACACGTGAATTAGTCGCCTAATAGTAACTAGACGCTTGTCTTTAGCAGTCACCCCGCTCTGGTATATACTAGCAACTAGCAGCCATGCTGACTTCAACTATGTTTTTAACGGCCCCATCACGCCCACATCTAAAGGATAACACACCGACGAAGCATTTTTAGGTAGTGGCAGATAGCGCTTTGACCCAACCGACTCCCCCGAGGCGTGGCTATCAAGATTGAGCACGGAAGCATCTTCGATTTCAGACAGCAACATGGTGCGACGTAACTGGCGCGGGACTTGGCCGTCCACTCATGCTTTTGGCTGCAACGTATACATATGCCCTATCACATTATACAGTTAGACATTTACACAATATATTTGACACGCATAAACTCTGAATAATATATGATGGGTACGTTGGCACTTCCAATGTGGTGGTTTAGCCATCTGGCTCACCGCGCATAATAAACGGAGTTTTTGTAACAAAATAATAAAATAAAACTGTTAGATTGAACATCGGTCATTCATAAATGTAGCGGTTTTTCTTCTAATAAAATAAAAATGAAACTGTTAGGTTGGACTTCGGTCAGTCATAAATAAGACTCGTTACCGTCACCACGAACAGAGCGCACCACTGTCATTCTCACTGAATGTTTTTGAGAGGTGGTAATGTTTAAAGGTTGACCACGCTCGCATATATTTCTTGAAGGTGTACCTTAGTACACTCGGTTTTGTCAACGTTAAAGATTGTCTGTGACGGCTTTAAACCATGGGATTTCTTTAACATTCAGTATGCAATAATGATTACGCTAAATACTGTTTATGAAATATTACAAAATTGGGTGCATACCAACCAATACCCACGTTATCTCTGTACCTATAAACCATGGGGAATATTATTTTGAACGAATCCATTGCGATATACAAAGCACCGCATGAGTAGGAGAAGCGAGTCGTACGCAACAGCACCGCTCGTTTTACCATAAAGGCAGCGCTCGTGATAATGAAGAATAAACTACGACATACTGGTAGTTGTCAGTACTTGATTAGAGCGCTGTAGGTCCTTCACATAGGTGACAAGCGGTGAGGGGTAATCAACCCCGACACCCCGGTCGTCCTCGCAAGCGTTTTCTCCGAGGCACGGAAAGAAAAACTGTTCTCCTTGTTAGCTCTCCCATCGTTAAATGTGCGACGAGGGACGCCCTTCGTACTATCGGCTGCACGCTCACTCATTCTCTCTTCAGGTTCAGTCAGATTCAGCCGCTTGATCCGAATAGAATAGTGCTTCCGACGAGTTAAAATGAACTTTGAACACTAAGTAGGAAACGCAAAAGAGTATCACCCTTACCTCTCTAATCGAATTAACTGCGTATGATCTAGACTCGTTCTCGGGGTGTGATGCAAACGAGGGAGTAAGCTCCTCTTCGGACTGCGTGCTCGACAGCTTCGCTCCTCAGCCTCTTATCGTCATCGCACTATTGGTGGCAGGGAGATCACTGCCGTACACTATCCAAACATCTGGGATATCCTATAGTACTTGAAATTTTTGTATTGTGAACATATTACAGAGGATATTCGGTGCTCCGCAAATCATTTTCCTTCTTCTTTTGGTCTGGACAGATAGGCGGATACATGCTGCCTACTTGGTGGCGGAGCCTACAGCTCACCGTTCAACACGAGCCACTAAGATGTAGGCGGCATCCTCAGATCATCAACACCTAGCTTCTCTCTTATTTTGACAAATTGTTCGGTTGGCAGTGCTTTCGTGAGAATGGCTGCTGTCATCTCTGTAGTTGCGCAAAACGTTATCTTGAGTCTAACCAGCTCGAAGAGGCCTCTCGTAAATAGAAACTGGATCTCAATATTCTTGATAATTTTTGGGTTCTATAGGTGGATAATGCCTGCGTTGCTATCGCACCAACCTGTGTAGGACTATTTCCCGGAAACAGAATTTCTCCTAGAAGATACCATAGCCAGTCACTCGCTTTGGATATTTCGCTCAGTGCGAAGAGTTCTGCTTCTGCCGTCGAGAGCACAACCCATCCCTTTATGCTACTGCACCACGATATGCTGATACCGGCCGTTTGGATAACGTACCCAGCTACTTTTAGTTCTTTTGGTTGACATGCGAAGCTCGCATCTGCATACACTTTGTTAGTCACATCACTCGGTTTTTCCTCGAGTAACAGGCCGTACGACGAGGTGTCTTTCAAGTATTTAAGTACTCGCCTACCCGCGTCCCAACGCGTGTGGTTGTAGCAAAATAGGCATTTGCTAATCTCTCCCACTTCGTTGGCAATGTTTGGTCTTGTTCCACGGACTAAATATTGGAGTGATCCCATAATTTCCCGTAGGCCAAAGATTGTGCATCAATTTATACTGCACTCAGCTTCGTTTCTTGCTCGAGTGTAAGACCATAAACTTGGGGTGTCATGACCGGCGTACATTCGATCATTTTATACTTTGTGATCTGTGCTACAATTCACGTGCTCTGTAAGATTCTCATCGCTCGTTGGTCTCTATTGCGGTGTACTTCCATGTTGAGGATATAGTGAATATCACCTACGTCCTTTATTAGGAATCACTTGACAGTTTGGCTTTCGGCCTGTTGATTAGTCGCATATCCCGCGACATGTTCGTTAGATCGTCACCATATACTTCGACTATGGGCCTGTCTTCTCCCACATTTTGCACGTAAACGCAATACTCTGTGTTACCGCGTGTAAAACCCATCGATATCCGACAGGTATGAAGGCCTCTATACCAAATATGAGGAGCTGGTTTCAGACCACAAATGCTCTTAAGAAGGTCACAGACCGGATTCGCGTCGCACTCGCTTCACAAAACCATATATCCGTCCCATATATATCTTTTATCTCCTTCCATGGTGCCGTTTAGGAAGGCAATGTGTATCCATTTGGTGGATTTGACAGTCTAGGATGATTCCAATAGCTAGGACAAAGCGTAGCGGCTCAAAGCTTGCCACGTGCCCAGGCCATACCAAACACTTGGTGGTTACCTTGTGCCACAAAGCGTGCTTTGAATCACTCGATACTTCCGTCGGCGTTAGATTTAGCTACTAGACCGTAATAGCAGTGCAATGCTTTTTGTCCAGGTGGAAGCGGGACGAGTCTCCAAGTTCCATTTCAATGAGGGAGTCGTACCCTTGCTCAAACGCCTACTTCCAGTAATTCGTTGAGTGACCGAAGAGTCGGAACTTTGTTCTCCAGTATATCGTGTGCAACGCACTCGTCAAGGATTGCCTAAAATCACTGATAGTTCCTGTAGCTCTTTGGTTTCTTTGTCTCTTGCCCCAGTCGAGGCTCACGACTAGTTGCCCCCACCAGCTCCGCACGGCGGCGTTTGTTATTGGCTTAAATTACTCCAGTAGGACTGGTGGTCAATTTTGTAGCTCCTACTCCGTCCATAGACTCTGGTGTTGATTCTGTATCCCCACTGAGCCGGTACACTTGATATCAAGTGCTTCGGCTCGCGCTGCTGTGGGTGACCCTCTCACAGCAAATTCAGTTGTGAGGTCAAGGTCGGTATTTCTGAATGCTTGTTGCACCATCAAGGCTACATTGGTGGTGTTGGTGTGCACATCTCTTGATACCATATGCTTTTGTTATAGACATCCCACAAGCGGTAACACTTGGTCTCTTCAAAAATCCCAAGAAACCGGCACTTAACAGCTCGGGCGGACAGTTTATTATCCTTTCGGAGCACAACTCGTATGTGCGCAAAGCCAACTGCTCCCCGCACTGTTAGCTCACTTACATTTGAAGGCGTCCCATATACCATCTCATATGGTGTCATATTTCCCGACCGATTCATAGGAATGCGATTTTGTACATATGCATGTACATTAGTGCTTCTGGCCACCACTTGTGGGTCATATTCGCATCCTTCAATGCACAGTGAACTCAGTCTAGTTGGCGCTGATGTCTCTCTCAGCTGCGCCGTTTTCTTCCGGGCTATAGACGTGGGAAGGTGATGCGCTTCTTCGTGCAGAGCGTTTTGAATGCTGTGCTCATAAATTTCATGCCACCATTGGATCCAATTCGTATAATTGTGAACTTTCCTTCGCGTTCCATGCGCAATAGTAACTCCTCGACTTTCTCATACGCCTTTCGTTTTGTGCGCAGAACTTTTGTCCATTACCACGACGTATTGTCAATGATAGTCACGAAGTATTTGATTTTCCCATGCTTTCGTAGATGCCATAGTTTTCATCGGGTCATAGTAATAGTATGTAATATGAATAGTCCTAATTGGCTGTGAGTTGTTACGGTAGGACATTCTCACCTTCTTCATATCTGCACGTGTTGAGCAAAAGAAGGGTGTGCCCCTGTTCTGCAGCAGATAGCACTGGCATTCCACGCACTAAGGGGCCTTACTCATCATGGCTATCGGCGTCTATTTATTGATGTAACCCAGCTTTATAGGCCACTATTTTAGTGTTTGGTCTAGTTTCCTGCACAAGGCTTTGCCACACTACACATTAGCTGACGCTTTTTAGTGTTTTACTCTGCACATAGTACGCTCATTAACACATTTAAATACAAACACTAGTTCACCTTCGTATAGGACAAAATTAAAGACTCCGCTTAGGGAACCGAAAATTTGCAACCCACTTCGCCTGAGCTAGAACTCGCTTAGAATATTCAAAGTAGCATGGAAACGGCCGAGTGCCATGTGGCCTCGTAAATACAATTTCTGGTACCATTGGGTGCATTGGAATGTTTGGGGTCCTGTACGAACGTGAACATGTACTGTGTATTGGGCTGTTTCTCCACAAAGAGTGCCGACTCTCTGATTCAACCGTGTCCGCACGCTGAGTTTAGCACCCTCTGTGGTTAGTCAATCATCACTATCCAGCAGAAACAGATTCAAGCTACGCACCTTGTCCTCGAGCACTTTCATCATCCCGGCGAACTGCTCAGTCGGCACACCAATCTCTTTCTTACTTCTCTCTGTCGCTGCATCCATGGCAACGTCACCGTCGAGCTGTTATCCAGTAGCCTTGACTGCCTGCTCGGTGCTAACATCCACAGCGTCGACCACTGAGTCCATCGACTCGTCTTCGTCGTCAAACGAAGAGATTTCTCTTACCGGCGTCAGCGGGATCTTCATGTTGCAAGGCGGTGGACTCACGTAACCGGCGGGACTTTTCAGCACCTCTTGTACGGCTTCACATGCTTCTACTGTCACCCTATCCGTCAGGCATTCATCCACGCGACAAGCCGGGGCCCGCGACAAGCCGGGACCATACCCTTTCCCTAGCCTATCATCTTGCGTCGGCTCGTTCGCTTCTTTCCCTGCCTGGTTCACCTCGACCAAATGTTGCGGCAAAAGACCTTGGCCGCTTCGTCCAAGGTATGCTTGGGACAGTCGATTCTTATGTGCGGACCTATGTTTTTCATATCGTTTGTCCGTCAAAATAATGACACTTCATCACATCAGTGACAATCCGGGTGCTTTCTCTTATTTAGCGCGGTGGGTATTTGGCCTCACAGGTGCACATTTGACGTGATTGACGAGCGCTCTTCTGTCCAGAGCGAAGGTCTCAGCCTTGCTATGGGTGCTAAAGATGACCCTCAGTTTGTCCAAAACCCTTGCATTAACCCCTCGGATGTAAACTTGATCGCTGATCCCCAGAATTGCTTTGGTAACACACTCTGCACCTTTTCTAGCATCGCCTAGGGCAATATAAGCCCCGTGTTCGCATAGACTTGCTTGTGAACAGCATTCAAATCTTGGAGAAGTAGCTGCACGCTCTTGAAGTCGCTGTTGGCAATCGTGTCAAACTTCCGCACCAGTCCTACGACCCCAGCAGCATTGCTGAGGCATACTGCTCCTCCACTCGGTGCCAAAACACGTACACGTGCTCGTCCTTCTGTGCATCAATTCCTTTGAAACTACTGGATAGTGTCTCGCACAGAAGCCTCTTGATGTACGACGCCTAATTTTTCAGCAGCGCCTCTGGTATATCGTGCTGTCATGTCGCATATTTGTCCTTGACATAACCAACCGGTGGCAGATCGGGTTGATACTCATGATATCTTCGTAACGCTTCAGCTGTCTCTCTCGCTTGACCGTAATTTCGTCGATTTTTTCTGTTCGCCCTTTGTACAGATGTAAATAATCACCTTGCTCTTCCGGGGCGCAAGTGCAGCGAATCTCCATTGAACTGGAGTGCGCCCACAGAGCTCTCGTCCACTTCAATCTTGCTCATGTTACTGGAAATGTTGAAATGAACTTTGAACTCTTAGTAGAAAACGCACAAAAATGGTAGTACCCTTATCCCCAAATTCTAGAGTCGTGCTCGGGGTCTAAAGCAAAAGAAGAAGTAAGCTCGTCTTCGGACTGCGTGCTCGTAGGCTTCGCTCGTCAGTCTCTTCTTATCATCGCACTATTGGGTTTAATTTTAAGCCGGTGTAAAGCCTAGACGATTACATTTATCAGAATGATAGCATACTCATGTACGAGTTCTTAATGTATTTGTAGGAAATATGACCATGTAAGTGACGCGAAATTTGGGTTTCAACGCGGCCACCCACTGCACCGAACACACCGACTTGGACAACGATATCAGGAGGCGGTTCCAATTATACATGGATACCTGTTGCCGTACGTTGAGAGTGGATCGCCCAACGAGTTTGATCGAAAGCGGGCTATTTTATCTTTAGTTTTGTTTAATCCATTTCGTTCGGTTGCTGAACTAATCGGCGGAGGAACTGTGAATGATGCCGCGTTGCTACTTGCATATAATCCGTGGGAAGACAGTCGAACAGACTTATGAATGACTACTTCAGTGATCTCAATGACGTCAACGAGCACCATGTATATAATAAAACATCAGCCCAGCAGCAGTGAAACACAGCCTATCATTACGCAAGACGGTCATGGATGAAGATGATCTATAGTGCACCTGATACGCTCGATTTTGACAATTGTGATGACAGTGGGGATGACATCAACGAGAATTATAGCATTTGGGATGCATGTGAAGATATCAAGGAGATTATCGGAAGCAGGTCTTTACATCCGTCAACATGTCCATCTACGGCGTCGCCGGACCGTATAGTTATGGATATCCTTGGTGCATTTGAGAAATTTCACTTGATTGAAAATGCGGCCACAAAGATGGCATTAGTGGCAACATCAGTAGGTGAGGACGTATATTCTGTCTCTCCGACTATCACTAGACAGTGAATTAATCATGCTAGCACGGATAATTTGCTGATTACGCCAAACCAAGAGTCTATTGACTTGCGCGAAACAAAAATGATTGATCTGTTTGAAGACATGACCGATGAATCAAACACGGCTTGGCACCCCGATGAGATGTCTCGATCACAATCTCCCAATCAAGTTAAGCCGTTCGCTAGTTTCTAAAACAGCATCTCGCACTCAAAACAATTGGATTTTTCTACTTACTAGATGGCGAAAAGAATGAGCTACTTAGAAGGAAGTACAGAAGACGCTCCCGGAGAGGACCAACTTCCTTTTTTATGTTGGAGAAGGCGGGGCCGGGAAAAGGCGCGATATGGATGCTGTCCAAAGCCTGTGTATAAGCTTGAGTCACCCTAGCTGTGTTGTCAAAACGGCTCTTACTGGAAAAGCGGCAACTTTAATTGAAGGAATAACTCTCAAAAGCTTCCCACTACTGCTAAATGCGTAGATGTCAATTTAAACCCTTAACAGAGCTGCATTGGTTAATAATTGACGAGGTATCCATGATAAAAAGCTCAATTAGAGCAACTAGACAGAAAGTTGCGCATTGTAAAGTTCCTTCCCAACGTACCTTTGTTGGACTTCATGTTGTATTAGTCAGGGGTGCTTTACAGCTTTCCCTTGTTGGTGCGGACCCAATTCATCGTGACCCATTGTCAAAGTGAAAGCGTACATATTCTGATTTCGCAGCATTTCATCTGAGACGCTCTTTAAAAAACAATTCCGTACGTTTTCAGTATGATTGTAGTCGTGATATGCGTTGTATATTATATTAATACAAACATCTGGAACAACCGAATCATATATTATTCGTCGAAGTTATGCTCTTTGCACGGTAGCTAACATACAACTTGTTTTCAACGCTGAAAGCACACTGTGAGATTACTTATATCAAACATCATATAATGAAAACAACAATTAGTTCACTCACTACTTGGGTTCTTGTCCTCGGCTAGATGCTACGGCGTGCTGTCGCGCGGCTGGTTTGTTAAAGTAAAACCTATGGTAGTTGGTGAGGTGCTTGCAGAGCGATTGCTTGGTCCCAGTGACATAGGCACTTCCATGCGAAGCAAAACATCTCATTAGCATCGCGGATGTCGTTTTGAACATTCATAATCTCAGGTCAGGACGGGCATATAGTGGCGTGTCAATGTAGGTCTGAATAAACATGTTAGGTTCTTGGCCACCAGCCATTGCAAAGATGCAATCACCTCGAAGCCTGAGAATGTCCCTTTTAAGCTCAATCAGCTGCTGGTTTGATTGCAGAGGGACGTAATTGTTCCAACCATAGACGTAAACGTATGTGCTATATTGATTCGCAAGAGTATACATCGAGGCTCTCCGATCCAGTATACACCGGCTCGAACTCGCTGCTAGGTAACAGGTCTGGAGCACCCCCAGATGCCTTTATGAAGCACACTTTGGTCATCAAGGAGTCGGGGTAAGTGTCCGATGATATCTCTTGAGATATTTCATCAAGTCAAGTGCAGGTTCGTCAGGCACGTATGCTCGAGGTCGGTGAACGTCATTAAACTCTCCATCCAATGTGCCGTAGATCCAAGTAGTTTTCCTCACGAGACAACGAACGGAAACCCTCAACCAGTTGCTCGGATACAGCGCGGTACATGCAGATATGGCCTTTGGTCTTGTGCTTATGGCGTGCAAACATGCCAGATCGCCGATGTAGATGTTTGTTTATAGAAGTATGATGTCACCAACGCAAATTGAGAAGTGATCAGCATTTATGCAGCGCTTAAGGGCCGTTCTTAACCGGAATCGCGATTCGAAGGGATAGGGGACTGGCCCGATCCGCTCATTCCTAAACGGATTGCGACCTTACCCACAAAGTGCGGTGAAGTAAGCAAAAGCCATTAAGAAAAGGATTTTATCTATTTTTATTATCTGCAGCATCAATATACATGTAAAAATATGCTTAAAAATTCAGAATGCAGCGCGCGGGACGTAGTACCCTACTGTAGCCTCCTATCATGCACATCTGTATTTAAGTTACCCCGATGCCGCTTTAAAGCCGACTCGCGATCCGACGATCCAACAAAGCTGGCGATCCGAAACCGGGATCGCATAGCTACCCATTCGGAAATAGGAGGGAGTCGATTGACCAATCACGGCGCGAGTTTCGGATCGCGATCCCGGTTAAGAACGGTCCTAAGACACTTTATGCAAACGGCTCGCTTTCGAGCCCTCTAGAATGGTCACTTAAGACGTTCTTGAGGAACAGGTGTGCATGGGTAACTTTTCTGCAGAAATTGCCACCTTCAAGATTATTTTCATGAAAAACTGACGCACACGGTAAACCTTTTAATTGGTCAGGTTGTTCGATATTTCGTATCATCGACAACAGTACCTATAGAGAGAAGCATGATGCCATCAACATATTTACAAAACAATAACATTGTGCAGTTCTTAATGCACTGTTTCGCAAGCAGACTCACTTACTTAACGCACTAAGTAGTTGTTCTGCAAACCATGCCGAGCAGTGAATACGACGCGTTACTTTGAAAGTGAGGAGTGAGGAACAGATGCTCATGGGTAACATTTTCACAGAAATTTCCACCTTCAAGCTTCGTTTATTTCTCTGCCACATACTTTAAACATAATAGTGAGACATGATATTTGGCAATAGAGCAATTGATCGCTCCCTTCGAGAACCTCTGCTTGCGCCGTGTAAATTCTGATATAGAGTTCCATTCTTATAAAACAGCATGATTTCAGCACGTCAACTGTGAAGGTGTGTGTCTAGTGCGGGTTTTGGACAAAGAACTCAAATATATACAGTAGACTTGCGAACAAATGTTTATCTAGTGTGTCAGCTAAGCAAATTCGACGATGGTAACCTAGGAAAAGAGTCTAGCAGCACTAGCCGCTACCGCTCTTTTTTAATTAGTCGCAAACGATAATGTTAAACTTGTATCATGTGGTCAACTAACAGTCCGCGACACCATCGATGAAGCCTTTTTAAGCAAACACTTGATATTTCTAATTAGAGCATAAGAAAAATGAATCGGTCAGTTTCATGGGCTTCTAGCAAGTACGTAAATAAAAAGATACGGATTTTATAATAATACGCCGTTCAGCTGTCTATCTGATCACTTTCAGAGTCACTCCTCACTATTTTTTCCTCGTGCACCGACATGGCAATGAATCACTCTGTTGTTTCAGACGAAAACCTTCTCAGCGCGCTTTTGAGTCTTTGCAGAGCGTCATTCATTGTAGTTCCGGTCGTGTACTGCCGCCCAACTCCTCCGTTGACGATAACCCAGGCCGTTTCAATAGGCTGTAGATCGCTGTGATAAGATTGTGTGTACCGGGCAGTATGCACTCGCTCAGATGCCCTGTCTGCTACCACAGAACAAGTATGGAGTTTGATGTGCTCCTTCAATTTTTGCCACTGATTTATGGTCGCGCTTGTCCACATTGATGCTGCGGTCATGACACGCGTTTTCAAGCCCCGTCCCTTTCCAATTTCCCTTCGGAGTAGTGGGTGGTTTCTTGGTATGGCACGCGGCGTTGTCCATTACTATGGTGGCGCCACTAATATCACGTGCATCTAGCACTCCCAGTAAACGCTCCATCCACGCCACGAAGTACTCGTGGTTTACCATCCGAGGTAGTCTTTGCTCGGCTTCTTACCGTTTTTGAACACGTCTATCGTGTCTTGCATGAGGTGTACCTGCTGGTAAGATAGTCGCTGCTCGGGCTTTAACATTTCATCAGCGTTAATGATGGCAGCTATGAAGCAGTACCTTTCACTCTTGTGCTTAGGTTTGACATTAGGGTCATGAACGTCATGTGGATCGTATAGAGAATCTTGATGGCAGTTGTAGCGGTTGTGCATATAGCTTTCGTCCATATAAACAACCCTGCCCTTAGCGGCTCTTACACCCATCATCGCACTCATCTATGAGTCGAGCAGCGCTGCATGCACGTCGGATAGGGTGTACCCGCCCTTTTGACCCCACGTCGAAAGCCTGAAACCTTGAGAAATCTCTGCACACCCCGCAGCGATGCGCTGTATGTCTTCTTTTCTACGGTGTTCACGGTGATGAAGTTTAAAGCAGCTAGGTGCTCCATAACGTCTCGGGCAACCGTGCGCATGCGTGACGCGCCACATCATGATAAAACGTTGCAAGACCGAGAGGGTGCACGGAGAGCGCGGGACGAAGCATACACGCGCCCTCTCGTTCGACGGGGATGAAACCGGCTGTGCCTCACTGGAAGCCCAGAACGTACTCCAAGCACTGGTCACGGTAGGATTTGACCGTCCCTGAAGCCGCATCACGCGTCCATTAGCGTCCGGTATCTTGACCTTCTTCCCGCTACGTTTGCAGCGAGCTTGGTAATGCTCATGACGCACCACAGCCTGGACCATCAGTATGTCTAGCCTAGCATCCAGCGTTAAAGCACGCAGTCGGTGTTCCTTGACGTACCTTATGAGTTTGTCAAAGCGCTTGGCATTCATTGGGACATAAGTGTACCATCTCACACTTGATGGCAAGCTGGACGACGACCGAGCACGGTTCGCAGCAATGATTCGTGTGCAGTGGCCACTTCAGGAAGGGAAGGGGCGAGGATGGCAACCAGCTCGGTCGAAGGCTTAGTGGTACAGATGTAGTTGATTGTGGGGCATTCATGGTTCTTGGGCGTATGTGGTGGAGGCGGTAGTTTGCCTTTTGAGAATAGCGGGAAGTCGACGGAGAATACGTTGGCGTCTGTTTGCAAACTTTATTTTTGTTTTAAACGCACAAACGTGATTTTTGTCGAGGATATCCCAACCTATGTTGCTGGCACTACGCGTCTCAGCCACACAATTGCCAGTGGACACGAAAGCCAAGTGTTTATTCTTTGATTTGTGCCGGTTTTAGTCCGATCGTATTAATATTGAAAGATATATGAGGAAAGATTTCCTCGATGGTGTCGCGGACTGTAAATAAACATTATTTATTTTTGTAGTTTGGGTATAAAAAGTATGGGCTTAAGCGGACTTGTCGCGTTCGAATATGAAGTAGCTGGTTTTCAGCAATACTGCATATATAGGCACCACTCACAATTGAATTTGACCCATGGTTAAGAAACCAAACTTCGATGGTGTAGCCAGTAGCACCGGTCGGGGTGTGAAAGCGAAGCCTGACACGGCGACAATACTTGCTGCCACTGATACAATTTTGGCATCGGAAAGCACTGTGAGAGCACCACATCAGACACCTTTCGAGCGACTGCGTCAACGTCTAGCTACTCAAAGGACGAATAGACGTGTTACTTGAGTGGAAGGTGTGTTGCCGCCTTCTACCTGGAACAGAGATTTAAATAACACTGGCAACAGAACTTCAGGCCATACTACAGAACAATGGTAATTCAACCGAGCGGTTGACCATTCGAATGAAATTGCAGTGAATCTCCGTGCACACCTACAAGCAATTCAATCTGGTGAGACGCCACGTTATTGATGAGGAATCACCAGAACCGTTGCAAGACTTGCTGGCGGTAAGTACATAGGTACATAAATGATTCTGGTCCCATTCTAACGACACATTTGCTGTGTTTTATTATAGCTCTTTTGGGATACGTACGATGAAAACCAAGACGACATTGATTCGACACCATTGACGACAACTCTGTGGGATATTGAATCGAACTCAAACGACTTACCACATCCAGGCCAGATCGTCGACACTAACAGCTTTTCCGCTTTGAAGTTGTTTCGTGAGGATCGTTGCCACAGAAAAGCTTCGGGATTTGACGTACAACAACAACCATCTGTAGTCAACACGTTGTAGTGACACATTAACAGTTTACACGGCGTATAATTGTGTAGTTTTCACATGAAATTTACGCGTCGCAGTAAAAACAAAATTGCCTACCCGAGCCTTTCCAACTCGGTGGGGTGCAGCTCTGTAAACAAACGGCTATTCGTTATCTGCCCTGGTTGGTCTGGAGCTCATCATAACCCGTGCATAACTAGACAGAAAACGGCTCCTGGCAAATTTATTCATTTTCTCGAGACTTAGAGGTCAGCAAAAGTTACTCAAAATTAGGTTGCACCAGCACTTCATCACGGCGCTAGATTACATTGCGACACCCAGCAATAATATTGCTCGATGCAGAGGTAGTTAGCAATCTTGAGCATTGTCCGCTTAAATTGTGGGGGAGAAGGAAAACGTCTGCCCACGACATCCAGCAAAATAGGCAAGGCGAAGCCAACTTGCACGTGCTCAAACTGTGAACAGTAGTTACAACAGAGGAATCTGATCAACGAAGGCGTTCTGTCTGAAAAGGTAGCTGGATGGTTGTAAATAAACCCACTAGGCTTTTCACTTTGCCCTATCACTTTTGTACTTTGCACTACCGTTGGATATGCTGTTGGATAGTGTTTTTCAAAAAATTCAAGTAGTATTGTTGTGTTGGCCAAAGTTGTATGTATGAATAACCGTCAGATGGAGCGGCAAATTCAAAAATGACTGCTGTCCCCAGCTCTTCATTCGGTTGGGGTTCTCTTTTCCTTAGTTGGCCTTGGTTGCCACTCAATAATATCTCTTGATCTCAGTAAACTTATAATAATACCAAATTCTAACCAACTGGCATCTGTTTCTAACTAATATTAGAAACCACATGTGTTTAGCAAGAGTTGGTACTTAATATTAACTACAACAAGTAGATTCTATAGTACTTTTACCGAATTTTCATAATTTGTAATTAATTACGACTTCACGCCGAAGCGGATGTGTAAGCTTAAAAGGCAGCTGCTAAATCCCAAAACTCGGCTTTTGAAGCAGAACCGCCAAGTTTACTTATATGGAAACGCAGAAATGTTCTCGGAGGGCAAAGCTAGTGTATCTCGGCCTTTTGCTTAGCGGAGCAAATCGAAACCGAGTTACTATTTTAGAGGTCTAAAACAGAGAGCAAAATAAAGGCGAGCGACATAAAAAAGACAATTGAATAATGTACAATTACAAATTTTGATTTATGAAACTACCGAGTGGATAAAAGCGAGTTGCCAGGTCTAATATAATAGAGTTTATCGAGCCTTTTGCCAAAATACATGCAAAGCACAATAATATCCCATTTAATATGACATACGCCGTCGACCATTATCGAGGTAATATAATAATTTGGCTGAGACACTAATTTTATTTGAAATATTCTCAGTGCCTAAAAGTCGTGCAGCCCTGTCATCCAACAGTGTTTTAAAAGCATTTCCAATTCTACCTTAAGTCGAAATCGAAAAATAGCTCGACGAGCAGCTTTGCGTAATGTATGGTTGAGTGAAGTTGACACTGCTTTTCCAATGAATGACAAAGTGGGAGTAATTGACATGGATGTGATTGAAGTAGTTGCTGTGGAGGTGGGCAACAAAACCTCACTTTGTAGGATACAGTATCTGCTGTTTCGTATGAGCTGGGTGTTGCTGCTATAGCTGAGCAGAGTGGAGGAAAGCAGGGTGGAGTAGAACCGAGTAGAGTGGAGTCGAGTAGTTTCGAGCAGGGTGGAGTGGAATGGAATCAGATGGAGTGAATTCCAGTGGAAAGGATGATCTTGCGTCTGTTGTATTGAGGGGACTGGGTGTTGCTGTTGTAGTAAAACATAGTGGGGTGGGGTGAGGCCGATAAGAGGGATGACGCTTCTAGGGAGGGGAGTTGATCAAGATCAAGCCCAACTCGCTACAAGCACCAGTGGTGGAGAGTTTGAAGTCCAACTGCGTGAGTTCGCACTCAACTTACTGTGGCGGCTGGCAGGGAGCGTCATTTTATCTGTCCAAATGAGCGAACGAATGCGCGATCATGTTATTAATCGATAACGAACACAGTATACATTTTGGTTTGAACTTCCTTTGTGCTACTGTTTGTCGATGGCGCCAACAACACAAACGCGAACGAATAGAAGGCGCTAACGGTTTACCAAAAGATTGGACAGGATGAAGTCGGCACAGTGTTGGAAGATACCTCGTGATTGTGCTGGGTCGACTTAAAAAAGTATGGCTACCCCACGGTTGGTGCGAAGCACAGAGTTTGGAGATACACTTCAGAGCAGCGAGATTGACTTTTCTGTGGACGAACTAACCGTTGTTGTGAAGAGCGCCCTGCCCCATCCATTACTTGTTGAATAAACAACTTAGAAAATACTAATGCGTGATTAATATGGGCTACTAGAACTCAAGCCCCAGTACGGAGGTCAAACAGGACTGAAATTCGCGAGGTTTCCCTCGATGACGATTGTAATTTAGTATGGGATACGTGTATGCATAGTGTTGCCGATTTAGCGCAATAATTTGACTCCAAATTGCTCGGAGAAGCAGAGACCGCGGGTATAGTTGGAAAATATCAGAGGATGATGACGGAGGAATGGCGGTGTCTCGAGGCTAAGAACGAGGCACAACGTAAAGCAAAGAGTCACTCACTCCTGTAGGAGAAAACCGTTGCATTCGCAGGACCTGCTGCAGTCATAAGAATTTGCCATGGAAGAGATGTCGCGTTCAAATGTAAATGCCAGGGTACTACGTGCAAGACGGGTAGGAAGGATGGATGAAGAATCCTATCTCCAACCTATATTGATGGTACAAACCGCAATGGAAGATCGTCGATATCAAAAGAGAAACGAACGATACTAGGAAAGCACGGGCACTAGCCCCTCCGATACAACGGCTGAGACGACGGAGATTTGGATAACGTACCGTTGCCCCCAGCTCTACAGTATTTCTCGTCCTCTTTACTCCAGCGGCAATACCTCCCAGTACAACAATCACATTATCCTGTGATGTGAAGATCGGTTACCCTGCATCCATTTCAACTACCTCAGCGGTCACTGCTGAGATACGCATGCTGCGCACTTCGGTTTACGGTGTAGCTGACCCATCCTGCGCCCCTGCAGCCGTCTCTGAGAAACATCCAAACGACACGCCATAATTACGCAGGTTTTGCTCACAGCGCAAAATACTGCGCGGTCTAGCGGCCATCATCGCCTTATATTGGACGAGATGCAATGCGCGTTGTTCGAGGAACAGGACCAAAACGCCGGTGAAGATGAAGGCATTGTGGCGGAGTGGGTCTCGTATTTATTGGGATCCATCCACGCACAGTACCCAGACGCCGACTAGCGGAGGGTATTTCGATATCTGTGTCGTTGCTGAGATGTTCACCTTGTGTACCCGTCGGTGGGCTGGGTCTCTCTCGTTGACGCGAGATGCGCATCAGGTAAGTATTGAATGTCCTTGTGGGCGCTCGGAGGTGGATTCGCTAGGATAATCCTGTAAATAGTTGTAGGTCTCTCCATCGATCTTGTGGATCGGTAATATAAATACTGGATCCGGAGTATTTGCCTTATTGAGGTATCTCTTTCCTTTTCGTTGCTTATTGCTTCCAATAGCCGGATCTTGGGTGTTGCGAGTGCCGAAGGAACTAGTTACTAGCCCAGCTATCTAGAAAAGTGACACGTAGTGCAAGGATGGTTTATTACTAAATTAAAGTATGGGCCAATTCAAATCCTAATACTATGAACAAGTGTGTGTACTTTTAAGCAAATTCGACACTTGTTTCGGTTATCCTATAGATTCTTATAGTCCCTACTTACCATCTAAACCGGGATCACTCTTTCTACTGGCTCTCAACCTCACCGGTCTTTCCTAGCCACTCCTTCCATGGATCCGAATTGACCGGATCCGGTATACCTAATACTAAGTCCGCATGCGGACCTACCGTATAATATTCGTGTCTAACCTAGAAGTGCTCGGAAGCTGCCAGATACCGTACCATCGGCCCGATTTCGATCTATCTGCTTTATCACAACCGCCCCTGGCGCACAGCTGGCGCCGACCAATGCCCAGAATGAGTGTTACATCGTGTTCACGTCTCAACTTATTGACTCACCCGACACCAGGAATCTCGCCATTTGCCCTGGTCGTCTGCCTTCCTTCCGCCATCGCTGAAAACGGAACTGCCTCGTCTTCTGGCGTCTGTGTGAGCCAATGCCCGTCCGAGCAACCACCACCTTCATGACCTTGGGCGCCATCGGATCCTACGGTCAACAGATCATTGAATCGGGTTACACGCGACCCACATGTCCATGTCAGCAGATTGTCCCTTTTCTGAAGTCATTATTCCAAAAGTTATTCGTTCAGTTCGCCCTTCGTACCGGCTCAAAAAGATCGATTATTTCCCGCACTATGTCGATCTGCTGGATCCCACATATGAAACGTATCATCCGTCATTCAAGCTCACAGCCTTCCTGTACACTTCTCTCCGGCTTCGTATGTCTCAACGATCAATGCGTTGGGCAGGGCGCCTTCATTCTATTTCCACACAGCCGTCAGGTGAGGCCGTCAAATCAACTTCATCATGCTAGCGACGAGCTCTACAACGTAGATCCTCCCCTCCACACTCCATCTGCGACCGCATAACCGGACAGCTGTTCGGTTTGTCTGGACCAAGAGGGATCTCGCGCAGCGAAGTGCAGGTATCCAGATCCGACCATTGTCACCCGTACAACGCCATAGTTCACACCTTGTCATCGACGGACCAACTGTAGCGGTACAGACCGTCAGCAAACACTTGAACCGAACTGGGGGATCCCGGTAATGGTGGATCCAACAGTGCGTCTTGATCCTTTTACCGTGCTGCCAGATCACCTCGATCCCTGGTCTCTGTAGCTGCAACCGCATGCATCGCAGACGTTTGACTCACAGGATCCTTGACATCGGCTCCTTGATAGCGTACGTCGTCACAATCTAAGGGACCTTCGGGTCGCTCGGGCGGCAAACCGTTCGAGTGTACATCTTCCACAAGTGCCGGATTCGTCCTTGAGAATGAAGCTCCACGCTGTGACGAGCGGATCCTCTCCCACGGAAGCGAGCGTTTCGCCGAGCACCACTGCATCCGGATCTTGGGTTGGCGCTTCAGGACCGAGTTCTTGATCCACCCGACGTCGCTGAGTCTTCGCCTCTCAGCAGCGGGTATTTGCCGTCAGCCGGAGTGTCGACCCTCGACGGTGGATAGAATCAATCGCGATGTAGGGCGTCTCAGTTTCTTTCTTGCCGCCTGGTGTAACTTTAACGCGTTTCTTTTGCTCGCCGCTGACGCCGGCGCTCGCTTCGGTCCGGTGAGATGTCTAAGTAGCTTGGGCTGTAAGACCCGCATCACTGGGTCCTCCCGGATGAAGTCGAGTAGCTCCATATGCTTCCTCGACTTTAAGCCTTGATTCAGAAGGCTTCAATACAGCACAATCTTCGGCATCGAAGTCCGGTGCCTTCTGTTTCTTCCGCATCTTGCCTTTTCTTGAAGGCGGCGCTGGAGGGTTGATGGATGAAAATCCTTTGGCTTTCGCCTTAGAATATTTATCTGGTGGATTTTGACATCCGACGGTCCCCGCAGAAACCTGAGGAGGGGAATCTCTTCGAAAAGATCATCTTCAGTTCCAGGGCTCCGACGATCAGTGGATCTTGTGTTCAGCAACGCCGTCGGCTATCCAAACTCCGTCGGTGCATCTCCTCCCGATTCGCTGCTCATATGCGCATCATCTTGGGATGCACGGTGAAATCCCGGGTCGCCAAGAGATCTGGCACGCGCATCATAGTGGTGGAATATTCTCATATTTATTTGGATCTATCCACTCACTGTGCGCAGACACCCACGAACGGAAGGGTACTCCGATATCTGTGTAGTTTATGAGAGATTCACCTTGTGTACCTGTCGGCGGGATGGGTCTCACTCGGTGACACGAGATGCGCAGCAGGTAAGTCTTGAATGACCTTGTGGGCACTGGGAGGTGGCTTCGCGAGGGTAATCCTGCGGACGGGATCCGTAAGTAGTTGTAGTTCTCGCCGTCGACCTTGTGTATCGGTAATATAAATACGGGATCCGGAGTATTTGTCTTATTGATGGCTCCTTTCCTTTTCGTAGCTTATCGTTTCCAATAGCGGGTCTTGGTTGTGAGTGCCGAAGGTTGTAGTTACTAGCCCATCTATCTAGCAAATTGACACGTAATTCAAGTATAGCACACCGTGCTCTTGTTTACGCTGCACACACCTCAACTCAACTAATATTCAGTACAGTATCATTACAACGCTGTAATACATGAGTGTGTTGAACAACCCTTACATTCTCGCGCAGTCTTGCCGCTTGTTTTGGGGTTACTGTCAACAGCGTCAAAGATAACATCAAAGGGGTCTAGCTTGGATGTCGTACGTACCCCCTTGCCTATTATATAGACGACTTTCTCAGTAGCCGCAGTAGGGTCTCTGATGCGATTTCATAGGGATTAAATATGGTACAAGAAAATGAGGGATTGAAATTCAGTAAACCACATGTGCAGTGACTGAGAGGGACCTATGTACTACAGTATCGGTACAGTTATCTGCGTAAATACCGAACTGGTGATCATCCTTAATCCCTGTATACTTTACCAGGTCCGCGTAACGACGAGACGAGAAGGGATTCATCATCCTATTATGAACTGTAAATCATTGTCTACCAGGCGTTCAGTATTGACACAGATTTACTGTAGTATCGAAGACTAGCCTTCAGACTATAACTCCTATAAATTCCGCATTTCTAACAATTGAAATCTGCCGGCAGAAATTTAGCTAAATGTCGCCATAATAACATCCAGCGTTTTATACAAAACTATAATGTGAGTGTAGTGTCAACATAAAAAAATCATACAAGTCGCGTTGGTCGGGTATTCTGTAGAAAGAGCCAGGAAATAAACGATTGGAGAGCCCAGCAAAAGAACGAATACAGGAGTTATGTGATTACATTATTTATTTTGTTTGTAGTGTCCTGTTTGTTGCTATATCTTGCATATATGTGCTCAAATCACCCGAAGGCTATCGGTTACGCAAATTAATAACGCAAATGTACATGTACAGCATGGCAAGCAAGAATGCTATGAACAAGTGCACACATCAATATCACTATAAAAGCGTTAGCACACTACGCCCCGAAGGCTTACACTAATCGGCAACTCAAATAGAACATCAGGTAACAGATAAAAGAGCGCGACAAGGGAATTGGGAGGTAAACGCTTGTCATTAAAAATCTATCAAAGACATGGGACAATGAAAACAAAATTTAACATCGGCAAAACAAAAAATAAACAATACGATAGTTCGTATCGTTTCCTGTTGATCCTGGTCAGTTTCTGCTCATCGATGGTTCTCTGAGTGCTGCATTGCATATATAAGTTAGCGGATAACTGAATGCCAAGATATATGTTGGTCGTTTGTTAACAGTTGAATGATTTACATCATACCTTATCCTTTTGTATTCGGGAGGTTGTCATACTTTCTTCAAATGACGAACATATTCAACTTTAGAGTGTTATCTCAATATATCCGTCATGACATTCCTCCTTTGGATTTTCCGCGACTTTCAAATTTTGACCAACTAGGTAACAGTATATATTGTGATTTGCCATGTTTTGTACTTTTCACTTAGCCGATTGCTATTATATTCGTGGTCGATTTTAGAAATACAGGTCTATAAAATGGACAAATCGATCTATCTAGGACAGCTAATACTACGGACTACGACAACCAAATCACATCGTGATCGATTTCCTGATCGATCTATAACAGATTGATCTCGATCTACCTAAAATCGACCCCTTTGGTGTTTCAGAACGGCAATTCGATCTCGATCTATTGAACACCTGATTTTATGGTCTGACCTTGCTTAATCTAGGCCATAAAACGGAGGGACATTTATCTGTAAAGCACAATATTTTAAAAATACACCGTGATTAACCGTAAATTAGTTACCGTATTCCTCAGTTACAATCGTCACCAGTCTGCAGTTGGGGGTAGAGCTCTTATTTATTTTATGTGGTAGTAACCCTCTTTCGACAAGACACCGTCTCGTACGCACTTATCGTCGTTTGAATTGTCGCGGCAAACATGTTTCATCTTCGGCATTCTCTGCTAGTAAATCGTGCTCTCCGACATCAACAGCAGCGGCATCCATACTGGTCAATCTCGATCAATAGCGGTTGCCGAGAAAATATAGGTAAGAGCTGAAAGACGGATCTCGGCAATATTAAACCAACAACTAAATACAAAAGCGCCACCGGTGAGGTTGCTCTAAACCAGGAGTAATGTTTTCAATTCACAGCTACACATACAAACGGAATCTAACGACCAGACACCCTAGCGATTACCCGCCTATGTTAGCCACCCGTCTATTAAAATCAATTCGGATTTGACCAATCCAAGCCTAGTCATAATTGCGTATTTCTGAGGTTTTGAGTCAGTAACACCCCCTCCCCGCATGGAGTCAGAACCCGGTGCAGCCGAGACACCCGTAGCCGGGCTGGCGGATGCTACGGGACCTAATGCCTTAGTAGCTCGTGCTAAATGAGCTGCAGGCTCCGCCGCCAAGTAGGCAGCATGCATGCGCCTCTCTGCCCAGAACAAAATAGGAATGAAGAATGAGGTGCGGTTCACCGAATACCCTCTCTAATCGGATGGCAATAAAAATTAGCAAGTACTAGAGGATATCCCAGATGTTTGGATAGTGCACGGCAGTGAGCTCACCAAACGCGTTGCTCTCCTTGCCAAGACGACACGAGTGCTCCTCTATTGTACACAACTGGCGAATAATATCACCCAATGGTAACGTTGTGCAAGTAGCGCTATAATAACAACATGTGCCGCGGTACAGATACAAAGCAGCCTGGGGGCCCGCAACTTCTTGTCTTTTTATCGTACTATACATCATAGACGCTGCTCGCTTTCGTCCGATCGCAAGTCTTTCGTCTGCATCACCAGCCAACGTCGCACTTTCAAGTAATTCGCGTTCTTGTCGACGTTTTAACGCCCCCAATGCGACCGCTACGACTGGAATCCGACCTTCTCTGTTGTTTTGCTACGTACTTGCAACAATATTGAATTCCCTGTGTAGCATCACGGCCTCCAATGAGCACCTAAATGTCATGGTTGCACTTAAACGTCATGTTTTCACGCTTTTTAACGATCCGTGTGGCCTCATGCAAGGAATTCCGACGTTTCCGCTAGCGATAAGCTTGTGCAAATATGAATATTGGGTCAGTGTGTACAGTATCACACTTCGCATCATATGCTGCAAGCTACATTTCATCTTACAAACACTGCATTCAACTAGAGTCGGATCGGTCAAATTCAACGTAACCCGTGCACTGTAGAGACCTGTCCGCGGGTCCTTTCTGGAAAATTCAGAAACCGGCAATAGACCTATGTGTGAAAAGAAGCTCCTTACCCAGAACAGCGAAACTTACTAAGATTCATAGGCAGTATGTTGCTCACTATTGAGTCAGTGTAGTCAACAACAGATTGACGAAAAATTTCGGAATCGCCACTTGCAAGCCTTTCATCCACCGCTACAGAGATGAGAGGACCAGCTAGTAGTCATACCAACAAGTGGATATGCAAAGTTCCGCGACCTTGAGTCTCCACCATACCAATGTAAGCTTCTACTTTGCCGAACAGTCTTGGTCTTGGGGTCAATTCCTAGAACAAACTTAAAAAAGCGTCAATCTGCCGCACAAATAAACGCGCTGAAGAACAAATCAATTTTACAGATGAGATAATCTTTGCATCTAACAGAATACTGAATATACATGGTTTCCAGTGATAGTCGATAAAATGCTTCCAACGTAAACAATTCATCCTCTGCGAACTGCCTACCACTCAATGCAATGTAGTACTTGATAGCCTCTTTCAGAGAAACGCTGGCCTGCGTTTTAAACGCGTCCAAAAGGAAATAAGTGTGGAAAAAGTATAGCGAATAAGGCTCCATCCAGATCATTAGCAAATTTAATGGACATTCGAACCATGAACGACCTCTCCTTACCCTATTTACCATCGCTTTCAGCAATATAGAGGTTCGGGGTAGCAGGTGCACGCAATGTATCGTCCCTTAATCCAACTCGTCGTTCCAGAACAGCAGATTCATCGTTTGAATTTACTTGCCATGTGTCAGTCTGGCCTCGAAAAGAGTCTAACTCAGTTGATATACGGTTAGACAGTGTTTCAGACGTATCTTGCACATGCTCAATAAAATGCGGATCAATCACTTCATCTGAATAAGCAACAACGCTACTATACAAGCAATTGTAAACCTTGTAGAAGGTGAACACGTCTGCTTTCGAATCCTATGCAGCTTCTTCACTTTAGTCACTTGGTCCTGCGTGAAATCTCCTACCATTACGACCCGATACGATGATACAGCGTCAAATCGACCGCGGCAACAACGCAATTGGGGTCCCTGGTGTGCAATCAAAGGCAAGACATTGTGGTTGTATGCAGCGGTGAAGCCCGCCTTGCATTACTCGTGTTACAGCAGCTAAACTTGTGAGATGGGTCATAGACCGCTCAGGTATGGTTTGTCCTCTTTGCCACTTCGGTAGTCGTCCAACGCAAAAACCATTGGGAATAGAAAACTTATGAAACATTCGGCCACTTATGCTGTTCATACAATGAGTGCAAATTTCAAGCACTAGGATATCCATCAGACAGTGTATACCACGAGGAGATACCAGCACGTTTTTCAGCCCGTCAGTGAAAGGCGGTGGACGGTATTGGTTTAACAGATTATCAGAAATAGTGTCATCGCAAACATCCAGGACTTCCCGAAACTTATCCACGAATTTCCAATCGTCACCTTCCTTTCGAACAATGTCATGTAGCAGAACCAATCGATCACATACACAGCAACCACTTTCGTCAAGTCCCTCTGCTCCAAACGCATCGCGCAGATTGCACATGCAACGCTTTGATCATCACTGCTCACAGATCGTAAAAAATGTTCAAGTTCATTTTTCATTTTCTAGCTAGCCCTCTCTCGTCGTTTTGTCTTTTTCCACCGCTCACGTTGAAAAGCAACATGAATGTGCTTAAAATCATCTTCGTCCGACGAGACCTCCCGATCTCGATTTCCCTTTACGCCATGATGCATGCCGATGCTCGCACGAAGGTGCCTATCCTCCAATCAATTATATACGCGCACTTCCTGCACCTGCAATACACAAAGAACCCCAGACTTCAATTAAGCGCCACTGCATCCGTCATGTGACATTGCGGTACTGAACGCGTACCAGCCCACGGACGACTGCAAGCAGCAGCAATTCTTCGCACAGTGGTACCTGCCGGCTCACCAGGACGCATATGTGGGACGCGGCAAGTAGGAGAATGGGGCTGCCGCCGCCATGGACGTCGGAGGTGTCAATTATCTGTCAGAAATGCTGATGAGCATCTCCTTTGCTCCGCACACGATTAAGCTTTGTATAGGGCGGTGGAACACTTTCCTGACAAAGTAGCGAAGGGTCACACGGCTGGCGCCATAATTTGTGAATCAGGAATGTGGAGCAAGATGCCGGCCCTAACTCGCTTGATGTTTGTATCTGCCCAGGAATATCTTGTGTTTTGTAACGAGAAAATAACTTGATGTTTGTATGCATCTCGACGACTTGACTTTTGCATTGAAACCGGTAAAATACGGTTGTTAGACATGAAGAGGATCTACTACAGTTCTTACGTACTGCGAATACAAGTAGCTATGCAGATCGAAAAAGCCAAAACACGCAATCTGCGCTGAAGTCAATAATACGCACAATACACACAAAAATCATTGATTCCAACGGTGTTCTATTTGGCTTCGTGTTGTCTGGAGAGGTCCGTGTCTGACGCGTATTTTGCTATTGGGCTTCGCCGTTTTAGGAGGAAAACATATAGATTGATAGCAAACGACCGCCAAAATGAACGGTTGGAGGGCAACATTAGATTGATTGCAAAATGGTCATCAAAATGAACGGTTGAGGGCAACATTAGATTGATTGCAAAATGGTCATCAAAATGAACGGTTCAACGTGACCATGAAATTTTACAATTTCTATTATCCTAAAAATGCGGTTCAACCGCTCCGGTAGAATCATGAGCTTGCGTCGAGCACACTGGAGGAGCCATAGCCATAGGTATACGATGTATACGCTCAGGTAGAATCATAAGCATGAGTCGAGTTGAAAACTGCACTTGGGGACTGATGCTTGTAACATGATGAATTTACCCTATTGCGACTGGTACCCTAAAACCCTGCAATATGCTTGGTTTTACAAATATTAACGAATCATAATGACAGGATTTTAATTTTGACCAATCATACCACTTGCGGTAAACCAAGCATATTGCTTGTTTAACTACAATAATTGCAATAAGTATTGTAAAACCACGCAAAATGATAATATTATGCTGCGAGGTGCGGGCTAATACCAAGCATTTATGCATGTTTAAATTTTTCTATGGAAATTAGGTTTACAAATTCCTAGTATAATGTTGGCCGCAATAGGCTTAATTAGTAGCTACGACCACAAATACTATATTTTGAGTTTCGACCTTTTTACCGCCCGTGCCGCACCGGTATCGTCAGTATCATACCCGTAGGCTATGACCATGCCTATGGATATAACCGTGGTCGAACCGGTATTGTCAGTATCATACCGGTTGGCTGTGATCATGCCATTTAACAGGGATTGATAGTCAAAAATGGCATATTAATACGTTTGAATATTTTTGAATATTCGATCTTTTTTACCGCCGGTGGCGCACCGACCACACTCACTGCTGCTCGTGCTGGACGCTATGCTGGACACGCGCTGGACGCCGTACAGGACTCTGTGCTGCACGCTACGCTGGCCGCCGCGTGGGCCGCTGTGTTGTCCCTCTGCCGCCACCCGCCGTGATTCCGACCGCCGGTTCCTGTGATGCTGCCAGTGTCGGACGCCGTGATGCTGCCCGTGCTGGACGTGATGCTGCCAGTGCTGGACGTGATGCTGCCCGTGGTGGCTGTGACGTTGCCGATTTGGTCCGTGGAGCTGCCGATTTGGTCCGTGATGATACCTAATTGGTCCGAGATGCTGCTCGTACTGGCTGTGATGGTGGCCGTGCTCCCCGTAGTGACTGTGATTCTGGTCGTGATGGCTAACCAGTGACGATCCTTCGGGATGAAGGAGCAGCTTGTGCTGCTGGCCGGTTCGAATCCGGTCATTGTCTTTTATTTAATTATGCTCTTTTGAATTTGCTTGTGTGTATGTGTTTACTATTGATGATTCAGCTGCAGGCAAATGAAGACTGGGTGAGCTGCTGGATGTGTTGGGTCAATGACACTACCAGTGTCGACGCGCTCGTGAAACTGGGTAATCTGCGCGTCGAGCTTTCCAGACTTGTGAAGCTTGCGGAGCGCCTTCAATGCCGTACTCGCTGCGATTGCTGAGGACCTGCTTGTTTTCAAGAAGGCAAGTGCATTGTCTTGAGCTTTTTCGCCAAGAGTCAGTACCTCGCTTTTGTATGCTGTGGACGCAGTGTCAAACTGGAATCCTGTCGGTAAGAACAGCATCATGTACCCTGTGATGTGTCTAAACTCGTAAAGCGTCGTCTTTTTTACAGAGCGGGATGTGGACACACGCGGCTCGGTGGTGAACCACTCGTACCAGACTGCTGCAAGCGACTGCGAGCATTTCTTCTTTTGGTGCACAGTTCGATGGTTCGGTGGGTTCGTCTGCGATTCTGCTGGAAGCTCTCCTGCAGAGTCCGCCGACTCGTCTCGGGTGCGTGTGGTTGAACTGTCTAATCGTGTGCACAGCTGTGCCTCCACGGCTAACATTCGCTCATCTAGTCTTTCGTTTTGAAGGATGAGTATATCGATCTGCTCGGACTGACTCTTCAAGAGGTCGAGAACAGCAGTAGTTTTGGTATCGTCGTCGTGACTATCCGCCAATACAGGCCCGGGATGGAAAGAACATTTGATGGTTTCGCACCACGCCAGCACTTCTGCTTCACTGATTGCCCGAGCCGACATGGCTTCCCTCGTTCTGATGACGAATGCATGTGTGTCCGACAGCAGCAGCATTTCAGGATAGTGCATGACGAGCGTAGCTGTCAGGACCTCAGCAACTTCCTCATATAGGTTGGGATTTGTATTAGCAAAGGCCATCGTGTTGGCGAAGAGCAGCGTCTGCAGCTTTTGAGCGCGCGCCAAAATCGGTTGATCAAGTGCACGCAATGAAGGAAGCCGAGCGCCTTCTATCGGCTTCCACCCGCTTAAAACGCGCGCAACTTGTTGATCGGCTTGCGTCGTGCCTAACATGTATCCGAAGGCCTTATTAACACGATCTAGCTGCCAGCCGCCCCGCTCGATTATCCAGGTTTCAGCGAGACTACCATCGTTGGCGTGCACAGCGCCACCACGACGAAATGAATGCGAGGTAAGTCCAGGTGTGAGTCTCACTTGTTTTGCATCCGCTATTTCCTTGATTCTAACTAATAACTTGTTAACGTAGGTTTGTGCGCCGGGACTGCTCGCTTGCTTGATGGATGCTCTACCGTTTTCTGTTGCTTGTCGGCCTCAAGAAGCTCTACAAGACTCAATCCTCCATATCCTCCACCTACGCTTCATAGCAAGAAATTGAGGGAACAAACGCTTGCATGGAGCCGTCTGCATTGAAAGAGCTGCCGCTAAAGCGAAAAGGGGACATGTTAACCCTTTAAGACCTGGAGAATCACTAGAGTCCCGATCTGGGCCTTCACCATCGCCAATAAAATAATGCACTGAAAAATAATAACCAATCAGGGCTGTAAATATTAATACGTGGCAGCACCACTAGTCGTCTGCGGCGGAGGTGACACAGCGAGATGAGCGACGAGGGCGGCGAGAGCGGTAGCGACAGCAACAACGACATCTGTGGCCTCTATGGTGGTACACCGTGCGACTGGGATGCAATGCATGAGCTGCTAATTGAACGGGGAGATAAGCTGAGCAGCAATACCGACGCTGGCAAGGTTCGCAAGGCTGTTTGCCAGTTGTACGTGTACCTCAAGTTCGGCAGTTTAGTCAAGACGCACATTGTTCGTGTGCCTGAGTGCGTCCTGCGCGAGATTCGCGCTCACTAGCTCGATTGAAGTGGAAGGTGAGAATGTATTGATGTACACGCAGTTATCGCTTTGATCGCCCTAGTTTGCTGGACTAAGTCGTCGTTTAGGCTGACTAGGTACGGGCTCTCTCAACAGCAGGGTCGGCAGCACGATATCACGAGGATCAACGATGCTGGCATTTTGACGGTGCCTTGTCTTCGTTATCGGCACCCCGCTTGTTGTGAGTATGACTCCATCTAGGGCGTCCATCACTGCGGAGTTCTCGATCATCTTGTGCTTGTAGTGGATAGCCATGAAGCATTCAACATGATATCCCCGCCTGCATCGCGTACACGCGTATTTTACTCGGTTCTTCCCTCCTCAAATCGAGCAAAGAAGACACAACAGCTTTCCTTGAGATCGCGTCAGCATGTGCTGCGATAGATCGCTACCAATGACATCTTGGATGCGCTCTCGATGGTTGGCTCTGTGCTTGAAAGTCTGCATGAGCTGCTGTTGGACTGACACAAGCCTGTTGACAATCTCCTCCTTTGCCTCTCGCAATGTTTTCACAGCAGATACGTCGCTAAGTCCGCCTTCGAGGGCCCCGTCATTCCCACCCGTAGGTCCATTGGCAGCAGCTGCGACAACCTGGTACATGGCGTATGCGTTGTGGATAGCGACGTCCAGTAGCCATGTGAACACACTCATTTGCAGCCGTCGTTCTCGGCGACGTGTCGGAATCGTACTGCGAAGCTGATCAAAACGATCCACCGCGTTCATGTACTTGTTGTACGCGCAGACGATAGCGGGCGCACTTACATCTGAGCTCCGAAAAACCTCCGTCCCGGTCCACCGCTGCACAAATCCCATGCCATTGCAGCATATTTGTGTTTCGCGCGTTGATCCATCGAGCACATTTGCTGTCGGGGTTGCAGCTAAATCATTCGTGTAAAACAGAACAACTTTCTTGTCACGGAAGGCGATATAACTAGCATGAGGTAATCGCTGTAGGGGAGGCACAAACGGTGTCCTCTGCGATTTTATCAAACCTTTCTCACGTTGCTTGTGTGCCTTTTCAGCCGCCTTCAGATCACCAGCCACCTCCAACGCCGCAACCAATTTCCAGGAACCTCGCTCCGCGTCATTCAAATCGAGAACAACAGCTGCAACTGCCGGCCGGGAAAAGCTATCAACATTATTCAGTCTGCATGTTCCAATCACACGCGTTTCTTCTTGATTCATTCCAAGTACATGCTTCGCCAGTGCATGCCGTGTATAGTACGAATCCATTACGACAACTCGCTTGCCGCTCGACGCCGGAAGCTGCTGATTTTGGCGAGCCAGCATTGCAACCCAGAGTGCGGTTGCACTCTTCGCGTCCAATCCAACTCCATCACAACGGCCTGCCATCGGCCGACGCATCTCTGGGAATATTGCAGTATAGCGCTCCAAATGGCCTGGGACCGTAGTGTTACCACTGCCGTTATCGAATAGGCCGTGGACATATAGTGACTTCCGGTCCACAAGAGCGTAGAAGCGTACAGCGTACTTGTCAGGCTTTGAGGGTATGAACGTCCGCGCTGCCGATCGAGCTTTTGTGCGAATTGAGCGTTCATCTAAAATCGAAACACCATGTGGAACTGCAAAAGAAGCACATTTTCTCAGGATTTTGTTGGGATACTGCGGCAATGCCACAGCGGGTCCCGAACTTTCACTTCTTCTGGTACGGTGTATGTGGGATGGAGAGTCAGCGCCGCCCTAATGCCAAGAAAGAGGTCTCGCTGCATGGTGGACTTGAAAAGCGGATGACCGTACAACTCATTCGTAGACCAGTAATACCGTAGTCGATTAAGTGGGCAGAGGCTCGTTGCGATCTCGAGACCAATGTATGCATTTAGCTCACGCAGTGTGATCATTGGCGTGTCGTTCTCTCGGAGACGAGGACTGATCCATTGCAGCAGCGTATCGAGCACTTTGCGCGTAAAAAACAGCGCGAATAGACCCATGATCCCCTTGTCACGGTACGCATGCGCCGTCTTCTCCTCTTGGAGTAGTGTGATTCCTCCTTCAGCTTCCAGTGTATTGATGTAGAGTTGACCAGCTTGAAGCATATCTTCGTCGATTTCGGGGCCGGTCGTCGTGGCGGGTGATCTAGCGTCATCTCGGCTGAGGTCCGCCGCATCGTCGTTTTAACTATCATCCTCACTGTCGTTGTTTTCTCCCCTTTGTCTCCGGGACTCGTTCTCAACAAGCTCCCATTCAGAGAGCAGCAGGTCGACGTCCACCTCAGCATCCATGTTTCTCGGCCGCGGGGATTTCGAAATGAGAGACAAGATTCGACAGAAGGATAAGGGAGAGCACGTCGCCCACCCTGATCGTTGGCTCGTGTCACATATGATTGGTCTGCTAGAAGTCCCTCTAAGGGTCTTTACCACGGTGTACTACTTGCCGTGACCTTTCGTGCACCATTTTGCTCCTCTAGACGAGCATGATACCGGTTTGTTAGAAGCCCTTTCAGGGACTTCAAAACTCAGGTGCTAAAGGGTTAAGAAGCTGGTTGTGTCTTTGAATAACGAAATGCCTTGCAGCAAAGCGGTTTTGACCCTCTTAAGGGTTAAATCGAAGAAAGATAACCCCACCTTATAGAACATCGCTTGTCAGCTACGCATAACCCATTTACGATAATTGTACCATAAAGTCAAAGCTTATCAGGCAGTAAGGAAAGCTGTTGATTTTCAAGTTGCTCTGCATCCGAGCTACGCCCGTACAAATACCACATCATGACGACCAGGGCAGCGTCGAGGTATACACCCTCCGCAAACGCAGAGGTGTACAGTAGACGCACGATATTTTCTAAGTCTTGCTTGGAGCATGGGGGTGCTTTCTTTTCGAACTCCTTCCTCGCGATTGCTGCAGTATTTTCCCAAATCAGATCGAATCTTTTGTAGCCTTGGTTTCACCGTTCCGCCTCGTTGGGGATACATATCTAGCAACCTGTTTTTCTCGTTTCCAAAATACGCAAGGCACGTATTTGTCGATCGAACTTTATCTGTCGATCTCGCTAAGGAATATGCATATTTATCTAATATAATTCGAAGCACCTTACCGGTCTTGTCAGCATCGATGAGTTGATGAGCTGCGTCGAGGGCCACGTTCTCGGAGGCAAGAAATGGGGCGAATGAGTTGATTGCAGTCACCCTGGACTTCTTGCTGTTAGCCGGAGCGAGAGACGCGATCGACATCGCACTACCGGTTGTTCCTTAGTTTTGGTCCCAAAGTAAGGCAACTGACACCACGTCGGAGACTTCGGGATATTTTAGAATATGTATTTATATGAAAGTTTTTATTGAATAAAACATATTCTCAAAATATTCCAACCAAATATGGTCGGAATAAGTCGGAAAACGACAGGTTTTCTAAATGATCGGTCATTGGTTAAATTACGAGGTATTTGTCATTGTTATTGGTTTAAAATGTGCGTGACAGGTTTTCATGTCAGACATGGACAAGCCTGGTTGGAATAGAGTGGAATTATACCATAGCGTAAAACCTCTGACCGCCGACTCGCTCCGACGCTGACATAAATTGTACAGAAAGTTGTGTTCGACACACAGAAATGTATAAACATGCGAGGGATCTAAAGTAGGATGTGTTTGCCCAGCAGGCGTGCCATAGGGTTGTTTGTACGACAAATTGTAGGCGGAGTATGAGGGCCTCAAACGGCCTGTGGGCCGAGAAAACGACGTTTTACTAATAAGCATGCTTTTCAACACTAAATCGCTACGTAGACATGCTCACTTGCCGCAGCAGATTGGCAAGTGAGGCCACTGATCCAAAATCGGCTTTTTACCTTAAGGAGTGGTTGGTTAGCGAGACGGACGTGGGTACAACCTACAAACGAGGTTAATTGTAAACTACTGTCCCGGGAGGCTCTCAGCCCCGCTGCTTTATATTCCACGCCATTCTCTATTTTTCTTCTCCCGAACAAGTCCTAGCTCCCTTATTTACCGACCAAGTGCCAGCGGCTCTTGTTAGGTCTAATTTTCATGTTTGTATGTATGCTAATGGTCTGCAGCCTCTGCTATCTGTGCAAGGTGTGCTTGCTCTGTGTCTGCTTAAACGCGAACTCTGTAACGAGGTTAACCTTGCTGTTCCGATAGGAGGCTAAGCTTGGTGTTCTGAACGGTGCTACCAATTCATAGTTTGCAACATGTTATTGTCTAAGCATGTAATACACCCTGCATTAGCTCTTATTGCTTTAGTGTTCGGTTTTGTTGAGCGAGTTGTCTTCCACAGCCTCGTACTCGATGTAGGTCTTGCGCACAAGCGCCCGACGCTCCCTCTCGACCTTGGCGATGGTCGTCTGACCCACGTGCTTGCGCGGTTCCCATGTCGGCTCCCAGTCCACAAGGTAGTACGACATGCCGACCATAGACTTGTGGTCAAGAACCTTGTGGACGGAGTACAGCACCTCAGCCGCTTGATCTTCGTCGGCGCTCCACTCGGCTTCGACGTCATAGGCAGCGTCGGTATCGGCAGCAGGGATCCGAGCTGCGATCCACTCGCGGATGTCCTCAAGATCGATGCGGCGCTTGCTTCTCTCTGCGAGGGACTTCGGTGGCTTCTGGCAGATGATTTGAAGTAGCGACGGTCGCGTTCATGGTGTCGGATGGTCTTGCCACTAACGCGGAACTTTTACGTCTTGAGCGCAGCAACACAGAGCAGCCAAAACTCTTTCGCGGAACTGACAGGGTTCGTCGTCGGCTTGGGTGCTGCCATAGTGTTGGGGCTGTATCTCTCAGATGTGAATTGTAGAATGAGCGAACAGAAGTCTGTCTCAATGATCTTGTGAAGCAATGGCTGATTATCAATGGAAGTTATTTTGCATCATTGTTAAGGGACGGTTTCTAAAGGGACGATGTCAGTTGTGTGTCGAGGTGCATGATCGACGATGCGGCCAGAAGCTTGGAGCTGATGATAGCGTCGGACATGGGTGTTCCGGAGGCCGGTCTTGTGCAGCTTCCGCAGCTTCTTGAGTACGATCTGACTTCCACGGGCTGTGATGTTGCGCTGCCAAAGATAGGAAAGAAGCTCGTGCTCAGCCCTCGTGTCGGCCTCTAGGACGTCGTCTCGGTAGCGTGGAAACGTTTCGTCTAGCTGGAATTCGTCCGCAAAAACAACTTCATGAAGGCGACTACGAGTTTGGCGGTGGACCTTGCGTGCTACGTAGCGCCGTCGACAGAGCTCCTGTGACGGAAGTCACACGCACCTTTGCCTTAGAGGAAGCGTTAACGCGTAACCACAACAGACGCCTGGCGTCTCTGTTGTAAGCTGGCCTTCCATTCGTTTCCTGGTACCGAGTACCAAACGACTTGCGAACTTCCGGGTTAGAGTTAAACTGACTGTATTAATCTCACTTATAAGGTTCTAACTACTGTTAACTATCTGCATACTAAACTTCTGTACTCCAAATGGATGGCTCTCCATCAACCGTCTACCTTAAGTCCGATTCGTATCTAGTGTTAAATACACAATCGTACTTAGCCGGGAGCCGGGTGTCACACACCAACTTATGTGGGGAATGTACTCGTACTTAGGCGGGCTTGTGTGGACCACACGGAAGAACATTGGGTCTCCCCTTTCATAAGTTCTTTTGCACGGCAAACGGTGACGGCCAGCGTGGCCCAGTTACAGCTCCATATGCGTGGTACCTGGACGTACCACGTGAATCAGACGTCTTTCAGGTTTGTTGGCGCTGATGCGGAACGTCTTCACTTGACTGGTGGCGCTTGGTATTTCTCTTCTGACGTTTGATGGTGTTGTTTATTGCGGTGTGTTGTAGACCTTAGCCTCCATTATAGCCATCCGGGCGTCAAGCTTTTGGTTGACTTGGATTAATTGCTCAATCAACGCGGTTTGATGAACAACCACTGGGTGCTTTGTGATGTTTGTTGTTGCGACTTGGGATTTTGTATGTTCTTCAGTGTCGCTGGGCTTCCGATCAAAGGTCAGGTGCGACGACCAAGCAAGCAAAGTGTTAGCGGTGAAGCCATTTTCGACGGCGCAAGCTTCGAGTCGCTGGATTACCAAGCCGCTTGGATTGACACCCTTTACGGATGGGTAGTGCCGCAACAGGTATGCCATGAGTGTGTCGAGTACGGACCCTTTAGAAGTCTTCAACCGGATAAACGCACGAAGAAGATGTTTCCAGACCCGATGGACAAGTTTGACTTCCGAAGCATGGTGAGGTCCGACGCGCGACCGACAAGGAACCAGAGTAAGCACACCAGCACTGCGTCTTGATAATCGGCAGGAGTATAGACAGCAGTCGAATACAGATGCGACATCATTTGCTTGAGTGCGTTCTTCGTACATGCGGGGGCCTTGTTAACAAACACGCCAGACTCGCGCTTCATGTCCAACTGCCCGGCCCACACGAAGACGCCAGCAGCCACAGCGACTCGGACGCCGACGTCACGAACCCTGGGCTCATCACTGGCGACGAGGACGTCAACATGGACACGGCTCCTGGAGCGAGCGACAAGCAACCGCCGCCGAACCCGATGGAAGAAGCTCCAAAGGAGCCGGTCGCTCATCCAAAAGCTCCGGGAGCCCACGACGACTCGCAAAAGCCTGATGCGGGGCTAAGCACGCAGAAACTTCCGAGGAGCCGTCCGCCACGGACATGGAGGTTGAGGAGAACCCGCCACGTACTATTCTCCGGATAACTGTTTCGACGAAGTCGACTACGGTGAGTCCGAGCTGGAAGAGGACGACCACGAGCAGGGAGAGGTCCACGACCCCAACAAGTTCCCATCGCTCACGGAGCAGCGACGCGCTTTGCATCCCGGGCCCTGCCACTCCTCGCAGCGCCGCTGCCGTTGCGCGGAGCGCAGAGCGCGAGAAGGCAGAGCGCGAGACCGCGCGGACCGCGGGGAGACCCAAGTCATTACGAACGTCGTGGAGGAAAAGAAGTGCCGGCAGAGATGCTCCGGTCTGACAACCGGCAGCACCTCGCCGACCGAGCCCGCGCCGGCCAAGTAGCTGCCGAGCAGTACCGCGACTCCAAGCGCGAACACGAGACCACGTCTCCCTGCACGCGAGAACAGCTGCTCGCATTGCGATATTGGTCCGTCCCTGAGTACCGCGGGTACCTGCGACTGAGTCGCGCGCCTGGACAGACCGTCTCTCACTACGACGAGTGTCCGGTCGTGCTGCTCGCCGACACAGGCCTGGCCCGACAGTCCAACGAGACCGACTTCAGGGCGTGGCTCCTACCCCCTGCCCGAGTTCTTGGCCTCGCCTTATCGAATCGATTGGCTGGCCCAGCGGCGTCTTCGCTTTCGCATGGCGAAGATGATTGTCGACGACCAGTGGCACAAGCGGCACTTCGACCGCAATATGCCCGCGCCGGGGTGATCCTCGAGGAGGTGTTGCAGAAGATAGAGAAGTCATGGCAGTCCCAGCCGATAGAACCTCGAAGTCGGTTAGCGCCGACCGGCTCAGTGGGTCGGGTGTGTGGCCATAGCCGACGGCAAGTCCAACGTGTACGCGTTGCCGTGAACCAATGACCGTGAACGGCCCCACAAACCGAGGACAGAGCTTCGTGCTGCCCACAGCGGTGACCGCCTGCATAGGAAGATTCTTCGCGTTTAAGAGGACCTGGTCCCTAATACAAACACCTGTGTGTTCTTACCCCCTGGCGATCACTGTTTTCTTTCTGTGTGTCTTGTGCCACCGCCATAGCATCTCGGACGCGCTGTCTTACCGCCTCTCCTGTCTCAATTAACGTGAGCAGTTTCCGTTTGACGGACGAGCGAAGGCCTTTGAGGCCACGGGGATCTTCGGCGACAGCCTCTCCCTCACCCAAATTTGAAGCCGGAGACAACGACAACGGCGTACGCGGTGCCGCAGCCCGTTAACGTAAAATGGGGTGAAAGCCGTCGACGCATGCACCGCATTGTTGAGTGCAAACTCCACTTGAGGCAGCAACGTGCTCCACATCGTGGGCAGACGCTGAGCAGCATGTCTTCCAACACGCGTTTCACCCGCTCGGTTTGACCGTCCGTCTGCGGATGATCCGACGTGGACATATCCAGTCTCGTACCGAGAAGGCGGAACAAGTGTGTCCAGAAGTGTGACACGAAGCGGGGACCCCGATCGCTTACGAACGCCTCCGGGAGGCCATGGTGGCGAAAGACATTATCGACAAAGAGCTGAGCCGCCTGCGGCGCTGTCACGCTCTTCTTCACCGTGGTCAGCCGTACCATCTTGCTCAGACGGCAGACGAAGACCAGAATGCCAGTATGACCGCGCGTATCTGCCGGAAGCTCAAAGATGAAGTCCATGCTCACCGAGCGCCACCAATCCGCCGGTACCGGCAACCTCATCAAAGGAGCGGACGGACGACGAGGGAGCGGGCTTCACACGCTGACACGTTTCACACGTTTGCACGTACGTACGTGCGCACCCACTTGTACATGTGAGGCCACCAAAAGTGACGGGCCACCGACGTGTACGTCTTCTCACGACCGAGGTGACCGCTTAGCGGAGTGTCATGTGCCTCATAGAGGACACGATGGCGCAAGTCTTCGTCGTTGGGAACGACAAGACGAGGTTCCTCCCGTCATCGACTTGGTAGTAGAGTAGGCCATCGGCCATCGAATAGCGGTGCAGCCATGATCGCTGCCGAGCAGTGAGCTTCACTGTCTTCTCAGCGCCTTCAACGCCGTGACCAGATCTGCAAGGTCATCATCGTCAGCATACGCCTCGCGTAGCAGCTCATGGAGCGGAGACTCGAGGTACGCAACGTGCGCCAGCTCGTAGTTCGGTCGTCGAGAGCGCGTCCGCGAGGACATTCTGCTTACCCGGCTTATACTCCACGGTGAAGTTGTACTCGGCGAAGAACGAGAGCCACCTCGCCATGCGCTGGGAAGGTGGGGCGACGACGTCGCAGTCCGCAAGGACGCATGATCTGTGTAGATCACAAAGGGTTTGCTGCCAAGCAGGTGCACCCGAAACTTCACAAGCGCGTACTTCATCGCGAGAAGCTCCTTGTCGTGGACAGGGTAGTCTTTTCAGCCGCCTTAAGCTGGCGCGACTGGAAAGAGACCACCCGCTCTCTGCCATCGGCATCAACCTGCAACAGGGCACAGCGTATGGCAAAGTCGGATGCGTCGCACACCATGCTGAATGGACGACTGTCGTCTGGCAACGCCAAAATCGGAGCGCTCTGCAGACTGCTTTTGATCGCTTCGAAAGCCTGCTGAGCCTTGTCGGTCCACGACCAGTCCACCTCCTTCTTCAGAAGATTCGTCAGCGGGCGTGCCATCTCCGCGTAGTTGGCACTGTACTTGTGCAAGTAGTTGGCGAGGCCGAGCCACTTGCGCAAATCCTTTTGGGACACCGGTGCCGGCCACTGTGCGATCGCGCATACCTTCTCAGGGTCCGCGCGGACACCGTCCTTGCCAAGGAAACATCCCAAGAAGGAATCTCTTCGGCGCCGAAGATGCACTTGGTGATGTTGGCATACAAGCGATTTTCGCGCATGCACGTCAACACCTCGCGGAGATGCTCGACGTGCACCTTGGCAGCCGTCTTGCCTTCCGCAGCGCGGCTGTGCACGAAAATGTCATCGAAGTACGTCTGTACAAACTGCCGCATCGGCCGGAAGAGCTGGGTCACCAGTCTATTGAACGTGGCTGGTGCATTTGATAGCCCTTGGGGCATCACCAGCCATTCCCATAGCATCCCGCTCGGGGTACTAACCGCTGTGAGCGGAATGTCCGACTCACGCATCAGCAGCTGATAGTAGCCATCGACCATGTCGAGCGCGCTGAAGATGGTGCATCCTGCCATGTTGTTCTGCAACACATCCTTTCGAGGGATTGGCGTGGACGCCGGGATGGTGGCCGAGTTCAGCTTGTTGAACGCATGCCCCATGCGCCACTTCCCGTTGGGTTTGCGAACGCAAAACGTCGGCGACGAATGCGGCGACTTCGACTCGCGCACCATGCCCGCGGCATACTTCGCTGTGAAGAAGGCGACGATCACATCGACTTGCTCCTTCGGCAGTGGTCATTGGCGCGTAGTGCAGTACTTAGTGCCTGGCACCAAGTCGATTTCGTGTCGGACACCTCGATCCGGAGGTAACACCGACGGTGGATTGTCGCTGACAACGTCCGAAACTTTACTTCAAGAGAGGGTAGTACGGGTCCGACGGATCCTTCAAGATGGCCGCGCCATACCGCTTCTGCCTCGAAGAGGCCCTCTCGTCTACCAGCACATCACAGAAGAGGTGTTTAGCTCGACCGAGTCGTGTTCACGGTGGATAAGGATCATCTCCTCAAGCTCGCCCGCCTTCAGCGAGTCGAGGAACAAGACATATGAGAGCTCCTCGAGTCCGAGTAGCTCGGCTACCGTAGGTAGCGGATCCAGGTCCACGCCTTCTTTGCGTTCTCCCGTGAGAACGTCTAGCACCCTGGGTGCAACCGCCTTGTCCTAGTGGTCCGCATCGCGGCGATCTCCGCCTTGACATAGTCTTGCCGTGGCTGACCCAGCCTTAGCGTCGTTCGTGGGAGCCTCCGCTCGACCATCTTCCTGTGCGCGAGACCCAGCTCCAGCGTCTTTCCCTGCGTAAGCTGCCTCAGCGCGTACGCGTTGCGTAGTGGGAGCCCCTACTCGACCACCTTCTTGTGCACGAGACCCAGCTCCAGCGGCTTTTCCTGCGTGGTCTGCCTCAGCTCCAACGCCTTGCGTAGTGGGAGCCCCTACTCGACCACTCTTGTCTGCGCGAGCACCGACTCTAGCGACTTGTCCTGCGTGGGCTGCCTCAGCTCCAACTCTTTGCGTAGTGGGAGACCCTACTCGACCACTCTTGGTTGCGCGAGCCTTAGCTCCGGCGCCTTGGACGTCATCTGCCCCGGGGCTAGAACGACGTTCTTGTTCTCGAGAGTACCCTGAGTCTCATCATGAGCAACACACGGGCCCCCTTCCATTCTCCCACATCCACCGAAGGCTCATGAGCTCTCGAAGAGGTAGGGCACACGGTCGACAAAGCCGAAGGCAGTTCAAGTACGTCCGAAATACCTGCGAAGTGCCGTTCGCCGCGTGGCACACGATGCTCGTGCACAAACCCGTCTCGGGAAGAGGAGGGGCATGACCCGCCAGGGCTCTGTCCACGAGGGGCTTGTGACTAGCACCAATGGTGCGACTTTTCCAATCAATCCACGGCTCATGCTTAGCAAGCCAGGGCATGCCGAGGATAAGATCGTACCGATCATCCATGTCCAGGACAATGAACGGTTCGACCGAGTTGAAGTCGTCAAACTTGACGTTTAAAGATATAAGAACCTTGCGTGTTGACACGATGGACCCAGTCGCCAGGCGAACAGATACACTTGTATTATGCTTAGAAGCTTCCAAAGCGCTAGCATATAATGCACTGTTCCTGGCCACACTGGCTTTCGTCGCGAAAGTGTAGGACGCACCCGAATCGATCAGGATGGTCAACGGTTCTTCATACCCTTTAACGCTGGCGGTGACGACCACGAGGTTAGACCGCGCGGCGGCCACGGAAAGACACAACAGTGTCGTCCCTGGGACTGGCTCCTTCGGAGGTGGAGGTGGCGGAACCACCGTCCTCGAAGAGGAGCGAAGTCTCCCAGCAGCGTCCCGCGCCTACTGGAAGTCGCCGTTTTCCGACCCCGTAGACTCGATCATGTTGAGGGACGGAGTGGCCTTGTCACGACCTGTCTTCCACGGGTTCGTCGGACAGTTTCGACGGAAATGACCAGGTTGGTTACAACCAAAGCAGCGACCACTCGCACGTTGGGTCCGCTGGGGACGAGCCGACTCGGCAGACGAGATCTCCATGGGAGTGGGACCTTCCGTAGCCTCCATGCGGCCCGCATAGCCCTGCGCCGAGCGCACACAATGGTCTTCCAACATGGCGATGTGTACTGCCTCGTTGAACGTCTTCGGCTGACGGCGGAAGAGTTCAATGCGAACCTCGCCCGGGCGGACACCGCCCATGAAGACCGTCACCTTGACGTCCTCAGAGAGGGAGCGCCAGCCATGGCGGCCTCGAGGTTTTGCAATTCCATGACGTAGTCTTGGAGCGTGCGCTTCCCTTGCTTGCACCGCAAGAATAGCGACCGATAACGGTAGGCCACATTGGCCAGAAGGAACGTCGTGCGCAGCTCTTGTTCCATGAACGCCCACGAGGTGAAATACCCCGGAGACGAAGTCTCTCGAGCCATCGCCCAAGCGCGAGCCCGACCTCCCAGGTTAGACAGCGCGAAAGCGACCTGATCCCGTGACTCGTAGATCTGTCCAGCGCTGAGCGCTATCTCGATCTCGCGAATCCAGAAGACAAGGCTGTCGGAGTCTTTGCCGCCAAACGTCGGAACCGACATCTTGACGGGCTTCGTAGCTCCTTGTCGCGAGGCGAACGGAGCAGAACCCGAGGGATTCGACTGCGCCGCACTCTGCACCTCAGCTCGCATGGTCGTGCGAGCAGCCTCCTGCGCGACGGCGCTCACGTGAGCAATCAGCGACGACTCGTACTTGTCGAAGCGTTCCACGCGCGCCCTTTGCTGCTCCGCAGGTAGGTTGGGAATCCAGCGAATGCTGATTCGCCCAGGAGACTGCCCATCTTCTCAAGAGTTGCCCAGTGGGCGTCCGTGAGATGAGGAAAGTCCTGCCTGCTCCCTGAGTCTTCCATACTCAAAGAGATCTTGATTGTAGAAAACCGCGCCGGTCGCGGGATTGACTACAAGTGCTACCAGGTGTGACGGGAGTCACACGCACCTTTGCCTTAGAGGAAGCGTTAACGCGTAACCACAACAGACGCCTGGCGTCTCTGTTGTAAGCTGGCCTTCCATTCGTTTCCTGGTACCGAGTACCAAACGACTTGCGAACTTCCGGGTTAGAGTTAAACTGACTGTATTAATCTCACTTATAAGGTTCTAACTACTGTTAACTATCTGCATACTAAACTTCTGTACTCCAAATGGATGGCTCTCCATCAACCGTCTACCTTAAGTCCGATTCGTATCTAGTGTTAAATACACAATCGTACTTAGCCGGGAGCCGGGTGTCACACACCAACTTATGTGGGAATGTACTCGTACTTAGGCGGGCTTGTGTGGACCACACGGAAGAACATTGGGTCTCCCCTTTCATAAGTTCTTTTGCACGGCAAACGGTGACGACCAGCGTGGCCCAGTTACAGCTCCATATGCGTGGTACCTGGACGTACCACGTGAATCAGACGTCTTTCAGGTTTGTTGGCGCTGATGCGGAACGTCTTCACTTGACTGGTGGCGCTTGGTATTTCTCTTCTGACGTTTGATGGTGTTGTTTATTGCGGTGTGTTGTAGACCTTAGCCTCCATTATAGCCATCCGGGCGTCAAGCTTTTGGTTGACTTGGATTAATTGCTCAATCAACGCGGTTTGATGAACAACCACTGGGTGCTTTGTGATGTTTGTTGTTGCGACTTGGGATTTTGTATGTTCTTCAGTGTCGCTGGGCTTCCGATCAAAGGTCAGGTGCGACGACCAAGCAAGCAAAGTGTTAGCGGTGAAGCCATTTTCGACGGCGCAAGCTTCGAGTCGCTGGATTACCAAGCCGCTTGGATTGACACCCTTTACGGATGGGTAGTGCCGCAACAGGTATGCCATGAGTGTGTCGAGTACGGACCCTTTAGAAGTCTTCAACCGGATAAACGCACGAAGAAGATGTTTCCAGACCCGATGGACAAGTTTGACTTCCGAAGCATGGTGAGGTCCGACGCGCGACCGACAAGGAACCAGAGTAAGCACACCAGCACTGCGTCTTGATAATCGGCAGGAGTATAGACAGCAGTCGAATACAGATGCGACATCATTTGCTTGAGTGCGTTCTTCGTACATGCGGGGGCCTTGTTAACAAACACGCCAGACTCGCGCTTCATGCAGTAGCGCTCCAGCACTTGTCCTTCCTTCAGCAACACCATTTCAACCGCCCCTCGATGCTGGGAAATTGGTCCAAGAGCCAGTTCTTGGCCTGGCGGTAGTACTGCATGATCGAGTGCCGCGCAAGAATATGTCCTTTGCGACCTTCCTTGATCGCGAGGTGCATGCCGAATTTGTCGACCACAGCTACCAGAACGAGTGGAGCGCTCTCACGCAGCATGCACGACTCCAGGTACGCCCAGCTAACGTTTTATTCGCCGAGGTAGAGCACGATGTGTTTTCGCGAGCTCGCTTCGTGCTGGCAGGTGCTAGGTCGCTCAGACTCATCTTGGGGTCGGAGATGTCGGAGCTTGGGGATATTCAGGAAATATTCTAATGACTGGGGATTTGTAGGGGTATATCAATAACTTTGCTGGTCCCTCCGACAGGATATGTCGGAGCTGTCGATAGACACACTCATCCAGTCAAATATCTCTCTGATATACGTATTACGTTTTCTAATTGGTCGACATTTGTACTCTTCTTCAGATCGCCATCCTATTGGCCAGTATTATCTAAAGGCAACACCAGTATAGTCGGATAGTTGATGATAACGTTATTCATCCATAGCGTATTACGAAAGGTATTTGAAATACAAGGATTCAGAGTGGGTCTGAATTTCAGACCCACTGGTAGACTCTGGATATAAAATCCAGAGAACACCTTTTCTTGTTTTACAGTTTTTATATTAAACTTACTTGAAGTATTTTAATACTTCAAGTTTAATATCTGTAAAACAAGACACTTTAAAAATAATACTGAAATTTCATGAGAAGGCCTTATAATCTGTCGGAAATTACTCACATATTATTCGCCCGCACAATCCAAAATGGAGCGCAACGGCGGGTGGCAGCCTCGAGGTGGCGGCCGTCGAGGTCGAGCGCGGAGGTCGTGGGCGCGGTCGTGGTCCTCCCAGCAGCTTCGCGTCCAGCGGCCACCGCGGAGGTTCCGCACCTCGAGGCGGGGGCGGCAATAGCAGCAACGGGGAGCCCGCCATCAGTCTGGACGAAAGCTTTTGCATGGAGATCCACGCGCTGCTGCAGACGCTGGTGGAGGACGGCGCGCGCTCAGAGATGAGCTTCCCAGCCAGCTACGACAACACGCAGCGGCGCTACATCCACTCGATGGCGCAGAAGTACGGACTCTTCTCCAAGAGCTCGGGCAAGAAAGGCGCGGGTCGCTTCATCCACGTGGCCAAAGTGAAGAAGAACGCGGCCATGCAGCAGGTCTCGCTGCGACTGCCTGCTGTAGCGCTCAACAGCTCGACGGTCGAGTGGTTCCCTCCTTCTGTGAGGGCCTATGGAGAGATACCCCGCTCTTGGCACGGACGGAGCTCTGCTGGACCCGTGGAGTGCACGGGACCTCAGTCCTTTGGCCTCCGTACCCAAGAGACAACAGACACGAGGAGGTGGCCCGCTCTTCAAGCCACTGCTTAGTCACTCCAAGGAGACGGCCCCCAAGACGGTGAGGACGCCCCTGTCGAGACCACCAAACTCCCGGTCTATGGATACCGAGAGCAGATTTTGGAACTCGTACAGAGCAACCAGCTCGTCGTGTTGTCGGGCGACACCGGGTGCGGGAAGTCGACGCAGATCCCGCAGTTTCTGCTGGATGATGCTCTGGCGCGAGGACGGGGACAGGAAACGAGAATCATTTGTACCCAACCACGCCGAATCAGTGCCATCTCTCTGGCGGAACGGGTTGCACGTGAACGTTTGGGGCCGCGCGGTGAAGACAGCAAGGAGGTGGGCCACGCTATTCGGTTTGACTCCTCGTTCGATGCGAAGCAGTCAAGCTTATATTTTGCACGACGGGAACGCTGCTCAAATGGCTCAACAATGACCCTCTCGCGCGAGGATTTTCCCACATCATCCTGGACGAAGTGCACGAGCGTGATCAATTCACGGACTTCTTGCTCATTTTGATCAAGACGTCCATACTCAAGCAGAGGCCGGACCTCAAGGTTATCCTCATGAGCGCTACCATCCAGGTGGAGAAGTTTTCGCAGTATTTCCAACCAGACTTCCCGCTCCTGTCTTGCAAATGGAGGGCGGCACCAATTTTCCTGTGACCACACTATTCCTTGAGGATATCCTCGCACTGCTCAACAGAGATCGTTCCTCCCCATTACCGATCATGAACGATTCACGTGTCGGGCGTATTGGTGCAGCATCTAGCAGTAGTAACAGTGGAAGAATTGTGGCAGCGACTGGTGGTCTTGACTGCCCATTGTGTGGCGGGGCTGGCTTTGCGGATGAAGAGTCATTTGGTATGCACGTCGCGACCTGCTTTGGTGAGCCCAGTGCTGATTTCGGAGTGCCACCTACCCCGGAACCGGAGATTCCTCCTATAGCGGTTCCCGTTGCTGCCATGGGAGACGTGTTACAAGATGCACTCAGCGAAGTAGGTGACACAGCAAAGGAAGCCTTGCTTTTATCATACATGAAGCAGCAAGATGCATTGCGTCGGGATCAAGCAGTGGACTATGACGTGTTGCTCCAGCTTCTCTTCCTGGTTAACCGTACGTTCCCCCTAGATAAAGATGGAAAAGGAGCCATTCTTGTATTCCTCCCTGGCTGGGAAGAAATCTCGTTCATGGAACGCGCTCTACTCAACTCTCCGACAACGGCAGCAACGTACGAGATCGCTCTCCTCCACTCACGGCTGTCGGCGCAGGAGCAACGCCGTGCGTTCATGACACCCCACGGAAAACGAAAACTGGTTCTTGCTACCAACATCGCAGAAACCAGTCTTACTATCGAAGATGTGGTGTTTGTCGTGGATTGTGGCAAGTCAAAACAGACGCATGCGCTTGCCGCGACTTCAAGCTCGTCATTTGTGATGGGGCTACAGACAACGTGGGTTGCTCGTGCAAACTGTGTCCAACGTACAGGACGCGCGGGACGTGTGCGTGCGGGTATCTGCTTCCGTCTCTTCTCAAAGGCACGATATGAAACAGCCATGAAGCAGTTCATGCTTCCAGAGCTGCTTACGACGCCCCTAGAGGAGCTGCTACTGCAAATTAAGCTTCTTCAGTTCGAGAAGAAGCTTCATATTCGCGACGCTAAGCAGTTTCTTTTGGAAGCTATGGACGCGCCTAGTGAGACCTCAATTGATGCTTCGCTACAACGCCTCGAGGATATGCGTGCACTAACAACCAAGGGAAGAGACCACCAAGCGCTGACGTTACTTGGGTGGCATTTAGGGCACATTTGCACGGGCGGTGTCGCCGTGCAAATGGCAAAGCTGTTACTATGGGGGCACACGTTCGGCTGCTTTGATGCGATTCTACAGACCACGTGCACACTGAACGGGTACCGTGATCCCTTCATTAGCTTTCTTGGCATGTCACCGGAAGAACAACGCCAGGTAGATGCGTCGAAGAAGGCATTTGCGCGCAACGGGTCACCTCCAGCACTTCCGCTGCAGAGCGATCATTTTGTGCTTTGGAAAGCATTTGAGGCTTACCTTGACGCGCGAGCTCGCGCCTCATTTAAGGCAAAGGACGCATTCTGTGCGCGGAACAAGCTGCACCGTCAGACGTTGGAGCAGCTTGTTTCCATTTACAAACAACTGCAGCAAGATATGGAGTCAATTGGTCTTTCGCCAGCGACTCAGCTTGTTCCCGCAGCGGTGCCAAGAACACCTGCTGCAATGGAAGGCGTTGCGCCATACTTGATGGCGCTCAGTATCGGCATGTTCCCAAATGCACTGTTCACTCGCTCAGGTGGAGTCAGCCGCAACTGGACCTCGAAAGAGAAGGTGAAAGTGAAGATTGACGGCGCGTCTATGGTAACGTGGACCGATGCTTATTCCCAGAAGCACAAGAAGAATCGTGGATCTGAGCCTGACGAGATTGGGCCTCCTGACGAGTGGCTAGTGTACCACGAAATGATGCAGTCAGAGCGTACTCGCGTCGCAAAATATGGTACGAAGCTGCCATCTTTTTGCTGCAAGCGCTTCTTATGGGGTCTGTGGAGACTCAAACTGTAGAAGAGCAAAAACCTGACGTGGAGGTAAACACCGATGGCTCGATAGCGACAAGCAAGTGGTTGCTCGTGCTAGACGACTGGGTTGTATTTCAGCTGAGTAGTGCCTACGAAGCGCGTTGGATAGCACTCCTGCGAGAACGCTTGCACGCTACGTTCATTCGACACCTGGAACGTTTGCACGATAATACCCAGCAAAGTGGCACCAGGACGTTGTCCGAGGTGGACCAACAGCTACGACAACACGACGCAGAGCTGCTCCATGCTTTGGTGGCGTGGGTTTCGTCAGATTTGCGCCGTGGTTCCAGACATTAAAGAGGTGTAATAGACTGGTGAAAGTGGGTGGATCACGTCACAAATGATACAACTGGGAGGAATACGTTAATTTTTCCAGTGCTCCATTTATCTTTCATCAGGTTCAAAACTTGGGCGATGTCAACGCTACATGTAGCGAGAGAGGTTACTGAAGCACTTCAGGAGAAAGATGATCGACGGCGCATCCGCATCTGCAAGCTATTGAGCATCGCGCCAGCTGATGTGGAATAACCGTTGTTTTTCCCGACTGGAGGCTGGACGGTCCCATAGTTGAGCTCCTCCGCAGCCTGAAGAAAGTCGTCGATGGAGAATTCGTACTTGTGCAAGTACTGCATGACGCATGTAAGCGCTTTGCGTTTACCACGGTCACCACCACCGTAGATCTCGACAATGTGGGTCAAAATGTTTTCGAACTCGCCAAGTGTAGAGTGCAGCTCAGAATCCTTCTCAGAACCTCCTACATCCACATTGCGGTAGCTGCTTACAGTCGAAGCTGCAAGTAGTCCGCTACGTTCACGTGTCTGCTTTACATCCTCCTGCACAAGAGAGCCTAGCTGCTTTACGGACGTTTGTTTGATGTGCGTGATCTTATTGCGAAACTCCTGAATGATGTTGTGCGCCATCTCAGGATAATGCAGAGATATCCGGTCGAGCCCGTTCAAGCTGAGCACAAACAGACTCATGTACGTCTTTGCGCGAATGCTTGCAGCTCGCTTTGACCGTGTAAGCATCGCGATCTCACCGAAGTAGCCTCCTTCCAACAGTGTCGCAACTACCTGTTCCTCGATCGTGCCAGCTTTGAGGACAACCTCGGCCACTCCTTTGACAAGAAAATACATGTGACGACCTACCTGACCTTCCTTGAACACATATTCACCTGGTGTGCAGAATTCTGGATCAAGGATGCCCATGAGATAACTTACACAGGCGTCGTCCTGCGTGGCAAAGAAACCAATTCTGCTTACGACATCTCGGTTCAAATGCAACACCAGTTGGCTACGAAGGTCATCTGAGAGAGCAGCTAGAATTGTTTCTTCATTTTCGTCATCGCGCTGCAGCAGATAGTATTCGTAGTATCGACGAAGACGCTCTGCCAATGGTTCGGAGATTTTCCTTTCGCGTAGGTAAGCTTTGAGTTGGTCCATTCGTGTTCGAAATGTGTCCGAGGCTTCGTTTAGCTCTTCGACCACAGAGCTCAAAGTTCCTACAACATAGGTAAACGTTGATGCCCCAACGAGAACTCCGACGGACACGTATATAATCTCAGGAATGTTGTGTGCTGGAGTATCTCCGTAGCCGACCGTCGTCATCGTTGTTACTGACCAATAGAGGAAGTAAACGTACATTTCTCCATTGGTTTGTTGTTCTCGGGGAAATACGACTGGATTCCTGTCCCACCGTCAGCGCTTCGTGCAACGCGCGCTACGAAAAAGTAGCCGCATGCCAACACGTGAGCGATGAAACCTACCCGAAACACGAGACGTACGACTCGCGCAATGGTGTGATGTGAAGATATCGTCGCTCCAAGAGCTGTCGAATTTTCCTCTCGCTGAAGTCTGTGAATGAACTTGAAAACACGCGACAGCTTAAGCAGCCGAAGTGAATGCATTAGAGCTAACAGCCAGGATCCAGAGGTACCCGATTCATCAAAGAGAGCAATAATTGCCGATATGGGTAGTGCTGAGAAGAGGTCCATACAAAACCAACCTCGTAGATATTCTCGCCACCTTGTACGCCGCTCTAACACAGCGGTGTGACCTTCACCAGGGAGGTCCGCTACCACTGCTATACGCAGATTGATAACTATGTCTAGCGAGAATACACATTCGACCAAAACATCCATGCCTAGGCACAGTGTTTCGCCATTATCCCCGAGAAATGCAGCCTCGTATGGGATGGCAAGAGCGCAGTACACGAGAAGCACCGTAGTGAAAATATCCCATGCGAGCTTAGACCAATGGAAAGGATTGATCGGCGTGAGTATTTGCCATTTGATGCGCTGCCACAGAGATTTCGAATCGCCAGAGTTGGCATCCTGAGCGAGAAGCCAAATCATGTTCAATTTTTCTGTTGAAGAGTTGAAGACCGAAACACCCATGGAGAGCTGAAGGTCGAGCGCTTGGAGGACTGAGAGGGGTAATGATCGATAACTTTGCAACGCTCCATCGAGTAGTACTGTCAATGTTGGATAGAAATTTTCAAGTCCAGTCACACCTGAAACAGGATCGTTGTTTTGAGAGACGATGAACACGCGATAGCGAGCAAGTGTCTGCTCGAACACAAGATCATACATTGCGCTGCGCTCTTGATGGTAGTCCATCAGTGCATGCTCAGCATCCGGAAATTCCTCAATTAGTCGATCAAAATCTTCTTTAGGTAGTGTGAAAAGATCACTCGTAGCCTTTGCTGTGTAAGAATTTGTGTGAGGGCATAATATAGCAGTGATGCCTCGCCGAAAACGCCTCGCTCTGTTAGGACTTCCAGCACAACTACCCAATCGGCATTTTCTAGGGATGTGCGTCGGACTTCAATAATGCCGGTATTCAAAATGAACATTTCGGTCCCAACAGAACCTTCGCGGGCAAGAACATCTCCTTTCACGACAATAAGCGGCTTAATGAACATAGCCATGTCCAACACGAATTGAGTGCTCAATCGCTTGAAGGCTGGAATGCGGAAAAAGTGTTCTTGTACGTCTCGTGCAAAATATCGCCCCGAAGAGACAAAGAGAACTCGCAAAGGAGTTCACGCTCATCAAAGGCGCTCGTCTTTGCTATGTAGTGGCGAAAGTAGCGCATGAGCCGAGCTTTTAGAGCTCGAGGAAGTCGTTTCTTGCGAATAAACGCCTGTATCATACTGAGTTTTCGAGCACGGGTCGTAGTTTCACGATGCCAATTCTCTAAAATCTTTGTGAGGCTCCCAATAATCAAGCCAAAACCACTGGCACCGACGACTGAAACGCCCATAGCAAATAGTCTTTCAGTTTTGTTGGTTGCGTGGAAATCTCCATAACCCACGCCGCATACTGTTGCCACGACCCAATAGAAGCTGTATACGTAGCGTTCACTAACACTCTTGTATCGTACGTCTGAATCGATCATCCACGTGTGACCTTCATCCTCGGTGGTAAAGCCTATCAAATGCCAGAAGCACGAAAAATGTGCGTCACTAACAGCACTTGCCCAATAAGCCTGGTCAACCGTGCTAAGACGGCATCCAGATCAAACGCGTCTTCAACTTTTGCGACAAAATGGCGCAACTTGATCAGCCGTGTCAATTTAGTAATACGCAGAAGCCGAACTAGTCTCGCGAGTCGCAACGAGAGAACCTGTGCGTTACTACTCGTGATGCTATCACCGTTGTTATTGACGCCGGAAACAGAAGAATCGCTTTGTACAAGAAAATAATCAAGCGGGATAAATGCAAACACATCCGGGACAAACCACGAAGCCAGATATCGCTTTGCAATAAGCCGCCGATCCCGAACCATGTTTTCGTCGTCGTCAGGGTAGTACCCCAGAAAAAGTTGTGCACCACGTCCACAAAGAATAGTATATCCGAGATCATCGCTATCGTCCGCGCAGCAACACCCAGCTGTATCTCTGGAAATCCCATTTGCACAGGCACAATAACAGCACTATAAAGAACGACGAGCATGATCACAGCATCCCACGCGAGCTTTTCGTTGCTGCGTGGGTCCAGCAGAAGGTGGGTCCAAGATGAATCCCAGTGGCCGCTTATAGTTGTGGTAGACCTGTGAAAGCCAAATCAAGATGCGAAGTCGGGGTCCTGGAGGGCCTGGTTGGGAAGCTAAAGCCGACCGTTGCTTGCGAAGGGTAGGCTTTCCATCTTGACCGACGGATCCGCGGTTATTGTTCATCGATGATGTAGATGACAAGCGACCAACTGATCCCATTCGTTGTGGTGCATGGTTGTGTACTGGAATTGTGCCTGTGAAAGATCCTCGTCGCACTGGGCCCCACCAATCTGAGGTTGCCGTGACAGAAGCTGATGTGCCAGACGACGTTTGTCGGGCTAGGGACTGGGCCTGGCATTGATGTCGAACATTTTCAGGAGCTGGTGCAACCTGCGATTTATGAGACGGACTTTTGGTGAGCAATAGCCCAGTCGAGAACGCATGTGGTTTTGCGAGGCGAGCAAGTGATCTTTGTGGCCCAGTGGACTCGGAATCATCAGCTCGTGACGGTGCGCTTCGGTTCATTATAAATCTTCACCGTCACCATTCAGTACTCAGCAAAACCTTCAACTCGTCGTCACGCCAACTTCCTGTGGCGAGTTCCTGAAGTCTTTTCTGTTGTGACGTTCACACCTGGCGTGGGCGGAGATGAAGCAGTGCAACAGCTTGGAATACGGTGTGCAATCCGTCACGGGTCGAGTCGTTTCGCTCTGTTCAATTAGTGTAAAACGTTTTCGGCCATGTATTCTTATCTTGTGAGCAGCGATTTCTACCTACCTAGGTATTAATAATGGTACGGATCATTACGTGTAGTGCGCTCAATTGTTTTCTTGATCAATGGGGAAGATGGTCTCGAAGATCCTTTTCTTGCAAAAGTCGACCAGCATTCGGTCACGCTCGCGAAAAATCGTACGAGGTTCGGGTGCGAAGAAAACGAGCCACGCCTTTGGTAGGAATGCTGCGGTGAGCCCCGTAATGGAGCAAAAAGAGTGAGCAGTAGTGCGTTCGTGACTGCACCGACATACAGGATGCCATAAAATTATCGCCCGAACGTTATCATGGACGAGATTACAAATGTCACGAGCCACCACAACAGTACGGAGGTCGTCGCGAGCAGGAGTAGCACACGGGAGCTGCTGGTTGCTTCGATTAGTAGACGGGCACTAGCGAGGACGACAACCGCGAGATTTTGGGCCATACCGAGTGCCCACCGGTCGTTGTCTTTCCCTGTTCCAGACCACGAAGCGAGAGGCAACAATTCTGCGGGGATCAAGGTGATCAATGCGGAGCCCAGCATGGCTTCAAACATCCAATAGGCAAAGCGTCTGCGGTTGAGGAAGACGTGGTTGAAACCGTCCTGGTAGAGTCTAGGGTAGAAGAGAACAGTTCGCGCAGATATGTCGTCGTCTTTCACCGAGAAGACAAGCACGGGAAGTGCCGTGAAACCAATGTTGAAAAGCTGCAATAGTGTATCGAAATACGTGCTTTGGCCTGAGTAGAGGCAATAGGCACCGAAGAAAAATTGCGAAAGCACTAGCAGTACGTTCTTGTAAAAGACGTACTGGGTCAACACAGCAATACGTCGATTCGTACCACGACCGTGAACGAGTACAAGGCGTTGTATAAATCGAAAAGCTGGTAGCGAATAATCGCTAGCATCTGAGGTTTGGTGGCCTTCCTCGCCAGCAATACCGACACCAATGTGAGCTCCTGGATCATGGCCACATCGTTGGCGCCGTCAGTGTTACTTTGTCGGGGCAAAAGCTTCGTACCATTCCCACGATCAGCTGCTTCTGCTTTGGGCTAATGCGAGCACAGAGCACCGACTCGCACTCCATACACAGCTCCAGAAATTCCTTTTCGATACCAAAGCCAGTGACCGCTTCTACCACCATATTATCGATCAAAAGAGCTAGCCCTTGTCTGCCATTGGCTCCACTTTTGGACGTCATTGAGTTGGTGTCACTTTCGTCCCTGTTATCATCACGAGCCCTACGGAGTTCTTTATGGAGAAAATCGATTGCATCTTGTTTTGAACTTTCCATCCATGAGCTCGCATTTTCGCACAATCGAAGCGATCGCATTTCAGCAGTCACTAAACGCACGGCATGAGCTACATTGGTTGCTGTGTTAGCACGGTCCCCAGTGAGCATCGAGACCCTAATGCCTGCCGCTCGGAATTTTCGAGTGCCTCTGGAGCTCCTTCTTGGATTTTATCTTCAATGGCTGACACTCCAACAAGTACAAGGCGACGTTCAAGCTCTGCGATAATTTTTGTCAGGTCATCCTCTGATGCCCCACGAGCAGAGCCTTGTTTGAGTGCCAGGTAGCGAGAATTCCAGGATCGATACTCGTCTGCAGTTATCTCTCGCTCAGCAATACAGAGTACCCGTAGTCCATTAGCAGAATAGAGCTTCATTTGATCTTTGGCTTGCAGCAGCACAGCACTCGGTTTGTTCGCAGACTCGCTCAGCGATTCCAGAATCACTGAGTCTGCTCCTCAGTCATCATAATGATCTTCCCTGATGACTCCCGAAAGACGATCGAGCTTTTTGCGGTCTCTCACGCGAACCACAACGCGTGTATTGTTGCGCTCTCGAAGCTCCACACCAGCTGGTGCTGCAGCGATAACCAACGCGCGCTCGTCCGGTGATGGGCCAGTGTATTCCACTGCAACAGGTCTTGTTTTCTGGCCCACTTGTGGTGTGGAAGCTGAACTAGGCCAAATCGAGTTGTTTGCAGCAAGGTTTAACAAAAATCGCTGCATTGGTGTGCTCTTGACTGGAAAGGATGAGAGAGCTATAGTGTTTCTTCGACGGGACGGAGGCCCTGGAGATTCTTCATCCGATGCACCCACAATTGACTCGTGAAGTTCCTCCTCCACAATCAGCAGTGAACCATCCTGCTCGTCAAAGTCGAATGTTTCCCCTGCCACGTGGCAAGAACGGAAAGTCATTTGGTTGCAGGTTAGCGTACCTGTCTTGTCTGTGAAAATGTGTTCGACGAGGCCAAGTTCTTCGTTTAACTCGGAAGACTGGACACAGACGACACGCTTTTTGTCTGTTCTGTGGTGTGACGCGATTAATGAAGGTCTATTCGGAGTCAAGCGCATGCCAGGGTCGTTCGCGATTGCTCGCGCTTGAAAATACCGAGTAAAATCGATTGTGACTTGCAAAGAAATGGGCACGAAGCGCTGCACGCTCGGCGACCTCACAAGCTGCGACTCAACAACTACCGCGATAATCAAAATAATGATTTGTACGATAACGATCCAAATGGTAACCTGGTTGATAAAGTGACTCAGCCAGCTAGACTTGATCGGCGTCTCGGAAGCATTTTGGCGCACTCGAGTATCTTCACCGGTGTATATAACGACACCGACGACACAAGGCGTGTCCTTTAGACGAGTGCCACGCAACAGCACGTGTGAAATGTCCAGGCTTGCTGAGCGTGTATCCGATAAAACGAGCGATCCCTTGAATTTGTCGATACACCGATTCGGTGGCTCACAGTCAATGAGAATGGCAGATAATTGCGTTGTTGCTTGCGGGGTCAAATGCTGACCATCACTTGAAAAGCAGTCACGATACGGTGAACGACACAGCTCTGGATGCACGAAGCGGGGTTTAAGTGAAGATTCACCGTCTAGGTTAGCCGTCATCACGTAGCATTCCCCATTAGGGGATCCCGATGCAAGCAAAGCGATATCAGCCGGTAATTCTTCGTTCTCAGCAACTCGGACCAGCTCCCCCACCTTCAGTTCTTCGCACGTCCCCGGTTTAAACACACTTGTTTGTTCGCCTGTAAAAGTTAGCTTTCGTGTTTGAGCTTGGTTCTGGTCGGCATCCGCTCGATGGCGCTGTAGGTCTTCCATGATATCTCGAACGCCACTAACCACGATAATAAACGTCAGCGGGACAATCATCGTAGGCACACCGTTGGAAGATGTCACTTGTGGCAGTAATTGCAACACTGTAATCACGAGGAAATATATATTGGAGAACCGCGTGAACTGCTTGAACATATTCTTCGGGAGAAAGCTGAATGGTGTTTGGATAGCAGTCTTGACAGCATTCGACGGGAACGGCTGAGATTGATCTTTGGTTCCGAGGATTATTGAACGAAAAGAATTATCGCCATCCTGGAATTCCTTCGGTGTGGGTTTAGAAGACATGACAATGTGACTGATGCTGCGCACGAACGAATTGGTGGACATATCTTCCTCTTCTAGCAAGTCAAACTGGCGCGACCTTTTCAAACGGTCAAGCCGCTTTCGAAATGCGTTCTCCTCTGACTATGGAGAAATACTACAGTTGAAGCAAAATGAGGACATGCCGCCAGCAGCAGGCTGCTTCAGCAAGAGTGTGCAGCTCGATATATCGGTTCTTGGTGGATGTCCAGTCCAGATATAGGACAATAACTCGTGTGATCATTTCGGTTCGTGTACATGTATTTGAAGGTCCTTCCGGAAAAATGTGATGCGACGGATTTGAAAAATCGCGAAAGTCTAGGTCAGGTCTAATTCATGGGAGGTAGCGACAGCAAGCTCAGTGCCCATGCACAAGCACAGCAAGAAGAACAGTATGCTCTTCAAATGAAGAATCCAGCGGTGGCTGCGGCCATGGAGGCACTCGAGAGTAATATGGCATTTTAACTGACTCATGCGGCGAGTTACAAGAAGTAACTTACTAAGGACTAACTGGTTGTGAATTGATTCGTAGTTGACAAACCCACGACGGGCCTTCAGTTCTACCAACTCTTCGCAGCTATGGACACTGAGTAAGAAAATGACTGCTGTATGAACATGAATTTCAATGATGGGGTCTGACCGGTGCTGCTTGAATTAATCAGTGAAAGCAAATCAATCGACTTGGAAGAGTTCCACCACTTTTTCATGCTTCCGCATACTGCGTTCTCCGATCTGGTTTTTAGTAACTTGGGAAACAGACTCCTGTCCGTGGTGTGGCGTTTGATGGTAAGGTGGATTGCAACAGTGATAAACTTGTACATGTGTGCAAGATGATGCTGATGGCGCCTCTCTCTTGCTAGATTTTGTGTTGAACATTTGGAACTTTTGCACGATGTCTCTGCAAGACATCTATGCGCATGTCTTTCGACTTTATGGTGAGCTCGTAATATGCACTGATGAGATAATACGGGTGCACTAACGCTTTCATTCATTCATCTAATAGATGATGAACACAATGGGACCTTAGACGCTGCGGAGTGTGAGAGTCTCTTTCGTCTTCTGTATCATACAGACACCCTTCCTAGTATAGTGAAGAGCCAGCTAAAATCCATGACTTCAAATGAGGATGGGGTGATAACTCTTGGTTTGTACTGGTGAGTGGACGAAGGCAACTCGAGCAGCAACTAACAATTTTATTTATCTCGCTTGCAGATGCTTTTCTAGCCATGTGCACAAGCAAGACCAACTTGTTCAAACCAATCTTTGATCTGCAAACAAGAGCGCGAACGAAGGCAAGTTACGGTCTGTTTGCTACTGCAGAGTACCATAGCGCTGACCATGGCTAGTCGTGGGACAGAGTCTAGGAGTAAACTACTGGTCAAGTGCCAGCAAGAAGCGGGCAAAATTGCTTAGTAGTGACAAGGACGTATTTGAACTCGCAAATAGCCGGCTACAGGCTAACCAACGCCAATCAGGAAGTGCCGCACCTCGATCCACCATTCTACCGGGTAGCCCAAGCCGTAAGATATCTTCTAACACGACACCTCCAGTGAATGAAGAGCAGAGCTCTACCACAACTTCAGATGACACTACTGAGATCGAGGATAAAAAATCGCTGGAAACGTGGGTGCAGACTGAATCGCAACGCGAGCCTCTGGTTCAGAACTTCTTGACTGCTTTCAGTCAAGCGTACGTAGCTGAGCAACAGTTGAAGGAACAACTTCAAAAGGTCTCGGCTTCACCTGGTCAAGATCAACTGTTGCTTGACTTGCGGTATAGCGTAGCCGTCTCATCAAAGAGTACGTACCTGTTTTGGTGTGCGTCGCCCATGTTCGTGCTCACAGATGATACGAAATGCAGGGCGAGACGAGGCTAAAAGCGTTCTAGAGGAATTGTGGGAGCAGGAGCAGTCTTCTCTCATTGCAAAGCGCCACGAAGCCGTCACAACTTTAGTCAAAAGCATCTCGACAAGGACCCTCCACAAACAAACGGGCAAAAAGGTTGGTGATGATCTCTGTCCAATAGCTCGCGTTGGCATAAACTTACACAAACACGTTAAATTCCAGTCTGCTGACAAGGTGGTTAGGAGATACACACAGAAAAAGTTGACAATCGAAGAGAACGTCATCCGAAGTCGCATCAGTGAGCGTTGGCAGACCTTGGAACGCGCAGCCGAGCTTCGAGCCCAGCGAGACCTTGAATTATCCAGGAAAACATCTACAACTTCGCTAGTACCAAATTTGAGTAGTAAAACATTGTAGAAATGACCTAAAATTCTGCTGGTTAGGAAGAGGTGATTTTACGGCTGCTGAGTTGCAGCGGCAGCCGTGTGACAGTGCGACTGCACGCGGATCTCGTAGCCCTTCCACACTTGGCATGTGAAGGTCAAGTCTTCCCGGAACGAGTCGCTTTTCTAAAGTTTTTAACACAATTGTGAGCTAATGAATGATGAAAAAGGAGTAAAAAAACTCGACGTACCTCTATTTGCGTGTTAATCTCTTTCAGAACCTCGTGAAGACGAGCCACAGAGCCCGTGATGCGCTGCAGCAGCGCCTTCTGCTTCTCCTCGTGCGGGTCTTGTGCAATAAGAAGACACACAAGCGGCTGTTAGTTACGGAGGGCTGAGGTGGGTGTTGGACGGCGCGTACTCTCCATATTAGGGGCAGTTTACGAATGAAATGCAAATCGAATTTTTGGGATTACAGATAGCTACATTTTGAACACAGATGGCTACATTTTGTGAATGCCTACTTGGGTGGCACGATGGCGCTGAACGGTGGCACTACTTTCTCTTTCGGTCGCGACTGCGCTAGCGACTCCTCTAGCATGGACATGATGGTCTGCAATTGCGTTTCTTGGCGGCTTAGTTGCGCTTGGAGCTGAACCTGCAATTAAGTTACTTCAGTATTAGTTTTTGGTGAACGATTGGGATCGCAACGTTGAACAGATTGAGTCGAACCTGCGTGGATGTGAGCTTGTCGACTTGTTCTTGAAGGCGCACAATTGGGGGAGCAGGCGCCACGAACGAAGAATAATTGTGTGGGGTTGAGAAAGACCGCGGCGGAAGTGAATCAAAATCCATTTTCGGGAGTCCAAACTGCCTGTGCAGCACCGAGTCCAGGACGGAGTTTATAAACATCAACATGTAGGGTATCATGGTCGGGTGCAGCGAACGCACGCACCTGCAAACGCGATGTTGCTTGAGCTGAGCGACCGCAGCTCCGTGTCAACGAGATGCGAATGGACTCCTCCATCTGCTCGCTCTTTTGCTCCTGCTTCTTAAGCATAACCTCAACGAATCCAGAGCCCAACACTGCACCGGGGATTGTAAACAAGATGATACCGAACAGTGCCAGCAAGGACGAGAAAGCTCGGCCCGCCGCGGTGATTGGTACAATGTCGCCGTAACCGAGAGATGTGATGGTCTCAATGGCCCACCACCCGCACGTTCCAATACTGAAAATACTTCAGGTTGCGCTGGGTTCTCGAGGAAGAAACTATGGCACAAAAACAAGAGTCAGCATTCTACAAAACCAACAAAAAAATCGTCTATTCACTCACATGGTTGTGGAAGATGTTAGCAAGATGACAATGGTGAGATAGCTCACGACACCAAGCTCCTCCTTTTTCGCCGCGAAAATCTCACGCAGATTCTTCATCGCTTGGTACGACCGCTCCAGATGCAAGAACGACATGATCCGCAGAAGGCGAAAGCCTCGCAGCGTCAAAACGCCTCGTGACGACACAACCACCCTGCAATCCAACGCATCAGCACCCAATTCACTAACCCTTCACTACGCACCTCGAGCCACTTACTCTTGTTTCTCCAGCAATATCTCCACGTAGAATGGGATGAGCACAATGAGGTCGATCACTGACATGGGTCGGATCATCCACTTGAGCCTCCCGCAGAGCGGATGCGTGAATCGGTCGTCCTCCACACACGACCACAGCCGCAGCACGTACTCCACAGTGAACAGCGCCGTTGACACGTACAGGAACATTTCGTACCAATCGGTTGTCGTCACCGCTGCACCCACACAGCAGCAACACTATCAATCAACACCCTACACCTTCTCCAGCTTGCAGCTCTTCAACGTACGCGCAGGACCGAGCGGGGAGGCTGACACATACATGGCTAGCACCACGTTGAGCGAGATGAGCACGAGCACGCACAGCTCCAGGATGTAGGACGCGCTGCAGCCCCGAGCGCTGCTTGAGCGACGAGCGGTAGTGCAGCAGCGTCCACACGTCGCTGCGCACCGCCGCGCAGGAGCGAACTCGTCGCTTGGATGTCAGCATCGGAGCTTCTCGTACGGACAATTGTACGTCGGTGTCGTCTTCTCGGGGCAGCAAATGCAGCCGTTCACCTCGCGTCATTAGGATACTTACCAAGTGGCGACTCTGCCGGCTTGAAATTTCGGTGCGCGTCCCCAACTCAAAACTTTCGTAAGCCTACGCTTTCCGTCAAAACTACAATGTGGTGTACCGTTCGTGTGGTGCGAGAGTCTAAGGGGGTAGTCGCGCCATACATTTGGACTGTTGCGGAGACGTTCACGCGACGTACGTGGGGCGAGTGAGCGATGGAGAGTTACCACGCGAGCGACGGCAAGGCCAGCAGCAGCAGCCGCGCCGCCAGCGCCTACAAGGACCGCGGCTCTTCTTCGCGCAGCTACCAGTCGTCGGCCGGATCGTCGGGCCGCGGGCTGCCGCGTCGCAACGCAGCGGGCGGCGCGTCCTCGAGAGACCGCGACCGGGACAGAGACAGGGACAGAGACGGCCGCAGTCGCCCGCGCTCGCGCTCGGGACGGCCGGGAGCGACGCAACAGCGGCGGCAGTCGCAGCGCCTTCGGGGCGTCCGGCAGTCCGGCGCTGCGGCTGCGCGAGCGCAAAAACCTGCTGCTGATGCACCGCACAGGGGCCAGGAGGAACGACCTGCCGCCTGCAGATGCGGCCGTGCGCGTCATCGGCATGGACACGAAGTACATGAAGGTGAACTAGGGGTTGTAGTAGGGTTTTGTGGTCGATTTTTTTACAGATGCCGTGTTTTTTTGGTGTGGGACCTAATAGGACGCGGAGCATCCGTACTGACGGACAAATTGGCCATGTTCCCGAGTGTTTTCCCGACGAACGCCAACTTTCCAGAGGAGAAATTCCGCTTCCATGCGTTGCGCAACGCGGCGTTTGTGAGTCCGCTGCCCAGAGGCTTCAACCAGCAGTGGCATCTGCAGTATTCGGCGTTTTCAGAGAAAAAATTGGCCATTTTTGACGATCTCACGAGGGCGACGCGCGCCATTGCGCGGTTACGGGATGATGCAGAGGAATCCAAGGGCGCTACTGTTGCGTCGGGGGTGAAGATGGGGCTGCAACGGCTGTACAGCGGGTGTTTACGAACTATTTGATGCGTCATGTGCGACGAGTGGATGACCGCACGAGTCACATCTGGATGACCGATCTCTCGAGTGGGACGCGCACTGCTGCCGAGCTTACGCAGGCTTACGGTGTGCCATTCCAACAGTGGCGAGCAGTGCCAGGTGTGTCAAAGTGTCCGCTGCTGGAGTTTGTGGTTCGGTATCGCCCCGGATACGCTAATGCGACGTGGTTTGTGCGGATTAATGTCGTGTACACGGAGATGCGAGAACTTGAGCGCGATAGCGCTATTCGAACAGGAGACTGGTTTTTAGTCCGAGGAGAAATCAGCGGCGAAATCAGGGGTGGACCGACAAGCTTGTGGATTACTTGCATTCATTAGCACGCCAGGCAGCACTGGAATCGAGTACAGGGGTTGACAGATCGGTGGACCCGAACTCTAGACCAGCGGTGAATGGCAACCAGATAGCTAGCAATAATAATGGTGCATCATTACCTTCAACAGGCGCCAGTAGAGGACCTGTACGGCGCACTCAAATGACCCCGAGGCTACGCCATGGCGAGACGCAACTAGCGCCAACGAATTCTGGAAATGTTGCTCCCCCAGTAGTGGAGGGATTGACATGTCGCCATCAGTGCCACTATTGTGGCATGAAAAGTGGTCGTACGTGCTGAAGTTGTCGGAGTATCAGTTCAAGATGGGACTTTTAGACCGTGCGCACTACTTTGATGGTCTCCTGTCGCTGTTGCAAAAGTCTCTAACTCCAAGATCACGTGGAGTAAATGTCTCAGCTCGATGTTCGGCCGTGCTGGCACTCGGAGTGAATGGCATTATGGAGCTAATGTCTGTGGTGCAAAAACTTCTGCCAGAGATATTGCTTTCCGCCGATGCTGTTCTATTGCTTGTTAAAACAGTTTTGCAGCATCTACGCTATCTGCTACCTCCTGGCTGTCCTGTGCCCCCAGAAACGACAAGAAGCGCACTCCAGGAAGAGCTCCTCGTGTCTCTGTGCCAGTTGCTGCGTGATATCCTGCTCAACGGCAATGACGTCCTCGTTCGTCTTGAAGATAATGGTACGTGTATGTCGAGCTGATTCTGTGTGAAAAGTATGGTAATTCTGATTTGTGCTTACATGTCCAGCCTCTCCGTTGTGGCCGGCCTTCATATTCACCGATCGATTCTTCAATCGGGACGTGTACGGCGCGACTGCTATCCAGACGTGTATTGACACTTGTCAGCGAAAGAACAGAGAGGTTGCCGGGCGTATTCTTCGGCTGCAGCAGGCATGTCCGTCTCTAAGTTCTGTGGGTGGGGTCAGGTGCTTGCAGCTACTATGCGCAATGAAGCACAGATCCTGCAGACGCTCGACCGATTTCATCGTGTGGACTCAACCTCAGATTTACACCGTGTATATAGCGAAGTGTTCAGCCCACTCCCCACTGTGAACCCAAGCTATAGTGGGTCCTCTGTGGAGCTCCCCGTTGATGTAGCTGCACTATTCCTTGTGTGCGAGTGGGCAGTGACAAATCAGCGACCTGCAGAGTACCGGTGCCTATCTGCGCTTGCGTTAATCGAGATGCACAGCAACACACTTCTGGAATACGGCAAAGAGTACGTGCTTAACTCGATCGTGGTGCGTTCTGGCGCTAGATGTGCATTCGTTCTGACGGTATGTCTGTGATTAACTTATAGTAAGGGGCTGCTACCTCACTGCGGACCGAAGGACCACCAAGTTGTGCTACAGAGCGCTCTTCAAAACTTCTTGCATCGTTATGAGCCGAAGGCCATTACAGAGGTCACTCAGGTTATCGAGCTGTTCTGTCTGCTCGTCCGGCGTCGGCTGTTCAGTGTTCCAAGTTTTGTGGAGTTTGCATCATGTTGCAATGAGGCATCGGCTAGTATGAGCAACAGCCCGTTGTTAACTTTAGCTGCAGGCGCTGGTGGCAATGGTGGCATTACCAAGAGGAGAGAGTCGGCACCGGTGGTTCATACTGCCTACAACATCGAATGTTCACCGGGACGAGGATACAAGTCTAGTGACATCCATCTGCTTTCCTCGAGTGACCGACTCAAGTTGTATCTGTGGCAGCTTCCAAGGAGTCCATTTCCGCTTCCGACGTGTGTGCCAATGATGCCAGGCGAGAGCTATGATGCCGAGTTGAACTATTTACGCTGGCTCGAGGTCATGGAACTCCGTCGTGAGCACCTAAATTACTCGAAGACACTGGAGCGCGCTCAATCACTTTGCATCTACGTGTTTCACACGCACGGCCAGGCTATTGACACACCGACTGTTGGAACCCCTGGAGCTGCGGTGGGAATTGCTAGTTCTGGAGATACAAACCGAGTACTAAAGGAGGTGGAGTACCAGGGTAAAGTGGGCGAGTTAGTTTCAGCTGTGAAGACCATGTGCGGTCACGACAAAGGACGGTTCACACGCTGGTTTCTGCACAACATTTACGAAGAGGCCACCTTTTCCGGTTTTCAGACTACGGGAGTGTGGAGCAGGTGATGCGGCTCGTGTGCCTTGTGCTCGAAATCGTGGATATTTTAGCCCTTCTTGAGGTGCTTGTGCACTTTCTCCGGCGCTCTCCGTGTTTCCTTGTCAAGAACGTAGTCCTGGCCATGATCGAACGTCATGAACTTGCATTTTGTGCCACGGACCAAATACCGTTCTTGCTTCAGTCATTTGTGGATCGCTTTCACTGTATCCCAAAGAATGCTGATGATAAGGCTGGAAACGTAGCTCAGTTCTTCTGCAAGATGTACTATGCACATATCAAGAAGAAAGAAATTGCCAAGTTGGACCTGCCGATTGCGCTGCTCAAACCAATTGCTGAGACCGCAAGAAAGAACCAAGACGCGGCTACAGCAGGCGGCACAGCGATTGGAGCCGCCAATGCGAATGGAGCTAATGGGAGTCAAAAGGCTAAAGAGTTGTCGCTAGAGGCTACGAACCCAATCGTGCGCATTCCACCACCTCGCGAGGTGCTTCCTCCAGAACTAAAAAGCGCGTTGTCGCGGTCATTCAAAGCTTTGCAAGCCCGATCCTTTGATGGCCTGGTGCTGATGGCAAGCAGACACCAGCGATACCTGGTGCTGGAAGCAGCACTCCGCTACAGAGTCCTAACAGCATGCAAGAAGCCTCGACATCTACTGAGTCTGTAGCAGCCTTTGAGCCCAGCTACGCAAGCTTATCGTGGCAAGAGGTTGTAAGTGAAGCTACCCCTGCAGCGGAAGCTAAGTGCCGTGACAGTGCCATCGACTTCGCGGTGTCCGCCATTAATATGAGCATGACGTCCTCTTCTGTGGGATCAACTAATGCGAATGCCACGCGGAGCGGCGCACGCCTAACTACGTGTTCTTCTTCCGAGCTGTGCTGAGCGAGGCTATGGACAAATGGATGGCAAATATTTCGGCACGGGTGAAGTCAAACTGCAAGCGACCCATCACTACGCCTCATTACCTGCATCGTTGCGTGCGCTTTATTCGCGAGGTTGTGGAACAACATCCTGACAACGGTGAAGAGTTCAACGAAAAGTTCTCGAACACGTTGGTTGTGTGGTTACAGAAGGAAGTGCTACCCGGCTTTGCTGGTAGCGATACACCCAAGCGCTCACGGAACCCATTTTTGAATGCTGATAACAGCAAGGAGGCGTATGCGCTCAACCAAAGGGCCGTCTGGACCGGCTGCAATACGGTCTCAAGAGCTTCCTTGTGTCTCTTGTTGTGCATAAAGTACTGGATCTCTCCCAGGTGCTCCGATTGGTGCTCGTGCCACTCTTCCCGCGATTGGTATGACATTTCTTCCACATCGCCATGCTTTGAACAACAACTAACATTTCATTTGTTGCTTGTCGTGAACCTAGCGCCGCGCCTCGCGTGATCCGCCGCCCAACTTGCCGACGCAGCTACTAGCCATGGCTCTCGTTTTCCAGCTCTTTTCGGAGCCTCCTCAGAATCTTCTGCTTGACCCTCAAAAGCTGGTCATGTTTGACGAACCGTTGGTGAGTTTTATATGCTACATGTGCATTCTCGAGATTGTGCTCATTCTTGCTCAAACTCTGCGATACTAACAATTTGTGAACGTATCGAAAATGCAGACGAAATATCACCTGCGATTCTTACGCACACAGGTACCGGCATGCTTGATGTTCCCGTTGTGTTTCCTGCTCTGCCAGATCTCCTACCAAATGGAGGACAACTTATTGCGCAAGCGTGAGGAGCGTGGCACCTTAGCAAGTCTCACGCTGTTCAACTTGACGTCAGACGGCATTGTTCGCGATACAATCTTCCACGATACGAAAGAGGCCCGCGAAAAGCACATTCTTCCGGTTTATCACAAAAGCAGTGGCATACTGCCGTACTGCTGACACACTTTCCGACTCCCTACATCTCCTGCTGAGGACTCATTGGGACAAGTGCAATTACTCAAGGTGGACCAAATCATCGATCAGATGAACGTCTGGACGCTTCATCGCGGCGGTTCTATCTACCTCGACTTGCAGATGAGTCGGCAACAACAGAAAGTCAAACGCTCTAAACGACGTCCACGACTCCAGCACCAGCAAATGCAAAATCAGTATCAGGCAGGATCTAACAAACGAAAAGCTCCTCAGGCGGACTTGTCTTCACGTTCGAGCAAGCGAACAGCCGTTGATAATGGTGACGGTGCTGTAGCAGCAGCAGTGAACGGCTTTGTCGATGGTAAATCGACTCAAGCAGAAAAACAGACTTCATTTGGCGGCAGTCTACTGGGTAGCAACTTTTCTGATGGAGAGGATGAGGCTGATGAGGATGATCTCGAGCTCGAGTTAGGATTTGACGAGGCAAGTAGCGCCACTGAGATTTTGTCCAGCCTGATCGTACTTCGCACGCTCAAGCGCAGCTCGCGCCCGCCTCCCGGGGTAGGATCGACTTCGTTGACATCATCTTCTTCGACGTCGTCATCCGTGCCAGTGCCACAAACAACATCCGCGACTATTACCACGCTTTCATCATCATCACCTCTGGCTACGCCCAAACTATACGGCACCCCGCATCATGTGCACCACGGAGAAGGCGGCGACGGAAAACACCGTGGAGGCACACCAGGTCCAAACGATGCACTCAAAAGAAAACACCAACACCATCGCTGCCAATGACTCTTGCAGCGATGCAGAATCATTGACTCCATGCGAAGCCCGCATGCTTGAAGCAGCACGAGAAGCCCAAGATTCAGCGGTGGCATCTCTGTATGCTGCCACGGTGTGCAGTATTTCGAGGCGTGCAATGGGGTCAGTAATCGCGAAGATCTTACAGATTCTCGAAGATGATGTCAAGCACACACAGCTGGATAAGTTCGCGCGACAGCTGAACACGACGTCGGTTGTGCATCTCGTAGGCGGTATTATGTGCACGCCACCAGGCAATGCGTTTTTGCCGCGCTACATGATGTCGTTGGCTACTCAACTGGAATGGCTGTACGAAGGTTGTACGCTTTACGACAAGCAACAACAGTCAGTGTCGTCGGACCCATCGGTGCGCAACTGCCTCTTTCAGCGTCGACTGCGCTGCAAGTTGGCTGTGCGACTACAGCTTGTGGGTGTGATCGGGCCCAGCAAGCATGCTGTTTTGACTATTTGTTATCGCGATCGCATAGTGAAACGCTGTTTGCGTTGCTTGGAACATCGGTTGTCTCCACGGGCCCCGGAAGGTCCCTTTTCAGCTGGATTCTAGACCTCATTCCGGTTGTCAACGCTTCTGTCCTCCATGACAAACAATTCGTAAGTACTTCAGTATCTTGCTGTCTTGTATAGGTGCAGCATGGTTAACCGACTTTGACACATTGATTACAGGAACTCGTAGAGGCTTTGCAGCTACCGGATGAGCTCAAACGGCGTGTTTGGTCCGTGTTGCCACGCCCGATGAACTTGTTCGGGGCAGCAAATGTGTTTGTTGGTCGCTGTGCGACATCCTCGACGCCAAGCGATGCTAGTAAGAAGGGCGAAAAACTGAAATACGCAGCCGTGGATCCGTGGGGTTTGCTGGAGCACGTGCCACAGCTGCCTAGCGATCCCCTTGTTCCAGCACTGCCTAACCAGATTCCGAAGCGACCTCGCAGGGTCTTCCGGTGCGTGTAAGCCGTCTACCCAAAAGCTTTGGACAACATTTGTGCAAACCACTAGGTGCCTCAGAAATCATCATATAATATGGTCTTGAGACCCATGCGAAGCGCGAAGCAATGCAAGAACATATTTAAAAGCAAAAATACATTTTTTCGCCTTGCAGTATCGTTCGTATCAGCGTAGAGTAACCCCAGTGAAATTTATCCTAGGAAAAGGGATCAAACCTGTCCAGACTAAGAATAGCCGGCCCTATGGCGTCGAAAGCCGTAGGATAAAAAATTCACTCTTCCGCGCTCACTTCAACTTTGCCAGTTCGCGCGCGAAGGCCATCGCCAACACACCTTCTGGCTCTCAGCCGGACTCTCGCGATCATCACGTAAGTGCTAGTCTCGTTCAAGATGAGCTGGTGTATAGATTCTCTACTAATAGGCAGCTGGATGATGTCAAATGGCAGTAACAGCCTTTGTTACAGCGTCAATCTTCAACTGCTGCGGCGAGAAGCTGTGAAGCCACCTAGACTACGATGCCAGGCGCTGAACGGACTGATTTACTGTCGGAGACCGATGGTAGTGACGACGAGCTGAATAATACTGCGTCTGGGGCACTTCCAAAATGGAAGTTTACGGAAGCGGCCTCAGTTGAGCTCGGAGTCGATGATGTGGAGGTGTATCTGCTGAAGAAGGCCAGGACGGAGATTCCGCACGTGATCGAACGCCTTATGAAGCGAATGTTTGGAAAGAAACGGCGACCACTTCCATCGGAAGTATCGGTAGCGGACATCATGCAAGTATGGATGGATCCAAGCGTACTGATGTTGACAAAAACACATCAACGCGAACCTCGACGACAGTGAATTTACTACAGTGTCTGAAATCAAGGCATTCTTGCAAGTAGAACTCTGGCTGTGTTTTTACAACGTGTCGCCAACCAAGTTTTACGACCCTTTAAACAAGGCGCTCTACCCTCCGGTAAAAAACTATGAAGTCTCGAAGATATTTTGCTCTTCTCAACGCGCTTGGAACTCAAAGTGGGAGGCCCTCTCTTCATCGGAAACGTGGAATACCCCTTTGAACATGATCGTCAGTTGGCGCTTGCCATGGATGCGATGCACAGACTGTGCTCCGAGATTGGATTTGTGAATGAAGTTTCAAGTGCTAGTCTGGATGATGATTTGTTGAGACTTCGATCAAGCACCGTCGACGATCTGGGGTTGACGCGAACCAGAAATCCAGCTAAAGGGTATGCGTGCATTCCATTCTTTTGCTGGACGAACATGACAAACTTATACCTTCACGATTTTGTTTTGTAGCATTGGACCAGTACAACATGATATTGTCTCGGTTGTGACTAGTTTGCTCTTGTGCAGCCACATAGCATCGCGTGGCGAGTCTGTCGTAGACGTAGTTCGGATTTTGATGCGAGCACTGTGCGGTGTATCTACCGATTGCCAAATTCGGCTACCTGGAGTCGTGTTTGCCCTTGACAGAGGATATCAGTCGAAGGAAGTAAACAAGCAAATTGTCGAGTGTGGAGCGGCAATAATTGGTACTCATAAGCGAAACATGAGTTTTCCTTTTACGTACGGAAAGCCAGGTGGCCACCTGCAGAAAGAGGTGAGCGAGAAAGGTGCTAAAACGACAAAGTGGGCGACTTCAAAATACTCTGTTCGCTCAGCAGCGAGTACATACGCTACATCGATGCACGCATTAGCGTATCGGTCGGGCCTCGGTAATGTCGTACTGTGCAACACTTCCCTCATTGCTGCAGGGCCTGGTAAATGGTCGTACTTGCCCAAGCCTGGGTACCGTGGAAGAACTAGCAACAATAACGGAGAACGGTTTGACGGATTTGAAAGCGTCGTGGAGATATTGACGGAGCGCCAACGCACGCCAGATTGGTTCTGATGCGGCAATTTCGGATAACTGGACTCGTAGCAATTCAGATTCTCCGCGCAATCGCTAAGATATCGAGTAGATGTGATGATGGAAGCGATGAGGAGGAGATGGATCCGCCTGTGTACTACAATTTGGCGCAGCAGACTTCGATTCAACTTGTCCTAAAGCTACTGGGGATGGCAAACGACACGCCACCCGCTGTGTCAACTGAACGCGATCAGCTTTCCGAATTCATTCTCGACAAGAAGAAAAATAAGGAGCTAAAGCAACTGTGTCGAGATCGCGGGTTTGCAATTTCTGGAAACGAAACCGAGTTGATCAGTCGACTTTTGAGATCGGACAGCTCGCAGACTAGACAGAAGGGTGTCACTCAAACCCCTGCGGCCGCACTGATTAGTGCATGGTTCCTCTCCCCAAAGTCGTCGTCAGACATGAAGATTGGCTCCAAGAACGAGGAGAATATTAGTTCACGCGTGGGTGGTTTTCTTGATCGGCACTCAAGGTTTCATATTATTGAAGCAAAGTCGTACGGACTACTATGTCGGCACGTTGCGAGGAGTACTTTGGATAATGGTGACATGAACTCACGGTTGCATTACTGGAGGCAGACTCGATCAAAAGTATCTCGCGTTTTCACCAGACGACATTGCTCTCGTGGTTCTGCCATCTCGTGAGGGTGCATTTTTTCTGTACTCGAATACAAAACCAGAACCAGACCGAGCACGATTGCTGCAGAACAAACCCTCGCTGAACGTTGGGGGTCGTTTGCAACGTTGAAGTTAGAATGTGAAGCCGATAGTCTTCATCTGAAGCAACTGATCCCAGATCAAGGCCATCGGTCCCAGATTCTTCACAACATCATCTGCGCTTCACTTCGACATGGATTTATCGTATACTCGTCGCCAACATCGATTATTCGCGTGGTCCATTGTTGGGGATGACATTGTGGACGCATACCTCCTTGCATTCGCAGCTGTGAAGGAGGCATGCATGGAGTGGATTTATTCTCTCGATATACCAATCCCGCATTTTACAACTGATGAACTTGGTCATTGTGGTGATATATCGACGCTGAAGCAGCATCTCGCGTTGTGGCGCGTACTGGTCGCAAAGATCGAAGAGCGTGGTCGACCGCTCCCACCTGCAAAACACATAATCCCTACGGTCATTGCGACGTGGAATCGAGTAAAAGGCGGGATTGATGTCTATTCACGCTTTCTAAAAAATGTGAAGTCTGGTCACGAACATTTGCCCCACTTGCGGCAATTTGGCTGCGATTTTTGATGACGCTGGTCTACAACGCGTTCCAGAGCACCCAACTTCTGCAAGTAAGTCACGTCAACCAACAACAAACACTGAGGCACCGACTTTCCTCGGGATTTTCTGACCCGCCAGCGACTCTGTGCCTAGTTTCATTGAGACACGTCGGGGATTGCAGCAAAGCTTCTCGGCCACGAACTTACGGAGCGTCATGCCCTCGGGCAAGTCTAGCAGACCTTCCAGGAAGTACGACACGAGTGCTGCGGCGTACTCTTCCTCTGCACGAGACCATACCCCGCTACGCAGATGCTGTGGCGACGACGGCACCTTCTTCGGGCGGCGTCGCTTGATGATGGCGTCCGCCTGGAATAGCAGGTCCAGCTTGGACATATCGTCCCCATCTGCCGTGGAGGAGGACAAGTGCTGTGACTTTACCCCTTTGCTTCCCTTTACACGCTTGCGGCCATTTGCCACAGCGTCGTCTGAACGAGTGACAGTCGGCTTAACATTAACGTGCTGTTCCTGGTTGAACCGCAGCGCAGGGTAGTAGAATGGCTCAACGCCATCTCTGCCACCGAGTGCGGGTTCGCTCAAAGGCTGCTGGAAGTCCTGGAGGATCGCCACGGCGCACTGGAGCTCGTCAGCACTCCACTTGCGACTGGGTTCTCGGTGAGGAGGGTACGGAGGAGGAGGAAGCACGCGCCCCTCTTCCTCGAGGGCGGGGCTGAGTATCATGGAGAGATCCATGAGTGTTTGTGCCTGTGTTTGGTTCTCTCGCTCTTCTTGGCTCTGCTGTTTGCGCCGCTGGGGAGAACTGGAACTGAAGGCAGAGCAGAAAAGCGAACAACCCACCAACCAGCAGCACCTGCCCCCTCTCTGATGGCGATGCTGCGACCCACAAACAGGAGCCATACAGCAGGTACAGATGTACGAACGTGTGTCGCGTCACGCTTCATCTCGAATTCTTGCGTCTAATGTCGATACCACAGAGCTACTCATTTCTGAAGAATGAGGCGCGTTGCATGTCATACACTGCGTATCAACAGCACAAGAGCGAGGACATTTCGTTTCGTGACTTTTGTCGAGATGCAGCAAGGTGTTTGCCGATGACATTTGACGAGGAGGACGAGGAACCGAGGCATGCACTATCAGAAATTGATCAAAACACTGCTCGTGAGGAAGAGATGGGCATCTTGAGTCCACGACCCCACTCCTTCGCATATCGAGTGCGTGATCACTTTGATGGTGAAGCTGAATGGAGGAAGTTACGACTGAAAAACAGTGAGAAGCACAACGAGGTGGGGTAATGGCATGATTGTTCCATTCGTGGGCGTCGCTAATCTAATGTCACTCGATGAAAGCAGAAATTGCTGCCAGATGGGAAGCAGCGTCGCTGCATCTTGTGCTGCGAACATGGGCATGAAGAAGAGGATTTCCCACATTCTCGTCTGGGCCACAAGACAAGATATCACTGTCCGTTTTGCAATGTAGTACTGTGCTATGCTCGACGCTGGGAGAATGGTGAATTGTCCGGAATACACCGGATGCCGTCGGTTATATTGTAGCCGTCGTCAGGAGATCGCGTCCTGAAAATTCTGATAAGTGACTTCTCGTGTTGAATACAATCTTCTATATAACCGACCCTTGGATGATGATAGCAGCAGATTTCACCGGATGCCATTCCTGAACACGATGGAGTCAGACCTCGACGATTTACCCGCTTTGGAAGAGGAGGTTACGAATGCGCGTGCTAGCACGATTTCAGCAAACTCTCGTGCTTCCTACCTAAGCTCTAATACTCGTTTTATACAGTGAATGCTCAAATACAAACGCGTGTTGGTTCTTGACAGCTTCGCTAACTCTATTGTTTACAATGCTCATGGGGCAGCAAACAAGAAGTCAATCCAGAGTTCTTTGTCCGCAGCACCCGCGAACCCACCTATTCACTTTGATCGAATCACGGCGCGCGATTTTATGACTTGGATTGTCTCTATGAAGAAAAGCAATGGCCACTACCACAGTTTTTCGAACTACGCTGGTCATCGTTCGGCTTTCTACAACTTGTTCCAAGACTACCATCGCGTAATGTCGGCAGAATTAGCTCATGAACTAGGCCGACATTTCAAAGGCCTGCAGCACAAGATTGCAGCCGCCATCAGCCAGGGTCTCGGCCAAATTAAAGTCTGGAAAGATCCGATGCCACTCGGTTTGTACAGACAAGTTGCAATGGCAATGTTACAAGGCACTACGCGGGACATGGTGTTTGCAAGGACGTTCATGATAATGTCATGGAACCTGATGTCGCGCGCTGCTAATACCGTATCGATTTGCTACGACCACCTTGAGTGGCGAGAAGATGCCCCGTGTGTGTACTTTGCCCACATGAAGAACGACCAACGTGGAGCACGACCACGAGATCCACGTCACGCATATGCAAATCCACTGTCACCAGAGATATGCCCCATTCTCGCACTCGGTAAGTTACAATTGCTACTATATGTGGGCTAAAGCAATATCACTTAGACTCTACTCTCCTGTTTCCAGGTGTTTATTGGGCTGCATATGGTGTGGATACGACGAACACCCATTTGTTCCCTGGTAATGACCAATACGAGCGTTTCCGGAAGGTATTAGGTCGGGTCTTAAAGTCACCAGACGTTGCTGCTGAGCTCGAACGTCGTGGTACTGTAGCTGAAGATATTGGCACGCATTCGATGCGTAAGGGTGCATCCACATTTTGCTCGTCTGGCTCTACTGCATGTCCACCATCCGTGGCTGTCCACCTTCGTGCAGGATGGTCGATGGGGGTGTTCAGGATCGATACCTACGTCATGATGCAGCCGGAAATATGTTCGTAGGTCGTACAGTCAGTTGACTTCAATCCTACAGACAGAATTTGCTGCTCTTCCGCCCCATTTTGCTAGAGGTGATGACGATGTTCAGAAGGCGAAGCGTCTATGCTTTCCGAGTTTGCATGGGTAAGTTGAATTTGCTGGCGAGTTTGCATTGGCATCACTGATTTATCACTTGGACTTCTTGCATCAACATTTAGCAGAAGATCACCCGCTTTTCAATCCCCCTGTTTGCCGATGCAGAACTCTTATTACGGTTACGATCCCTGGTACGGTCAGACTTTGTAGAGTCTGAAATGCAACCTACAGGTGTTCCACCACACGTCACAATTTTAAGTGAAATTCGTGCAGCTCGAAATGATCTCAAAGATGATGTGGCGTCACGGAAAGCGGATATGAAGGAAATTGCTGATTCGCAGAATGCGATGTGTGAGCGGTTGATGACCGGAATTTCAACAATATTAGAGGAGCGTGCGATTCAGACCGGTGTCCCTACATGTGATAGCATGGAAACTTCCCTTATGAAGCGGTTAGAGGATGAAGGGGTTCTGCAGCTCCTTCGTTCCCGAGACAGCGCCGTTATTGAAGGTGGAGGTGATGTCCTGAATACGGAAGGTGACTTGGCCATCCAATCTCATGGAGAGATCGATGAAGCTGATGATATCGCCTATCCTATTTATCATTGGGGTGGTAGTATGCATTTGTTTCCACTCGGCATGAAGCTTCCAACAGGAACAGCTGATCAAGCTTGGGTGTATTGGTGTTGCGGTGACGCGTCCAAAAATCTACCACCTTTTCGACAAATTCGCCCACCGGATTTAAGTGATACAAACCAACGGAAGTGCCTGTGCGAGCTGAAGTTTTTGATAATCGAGCAGAAATCAAACGATCTTGCATTATCAACAGCAAAGTAACTTTTGCGGAGGCCGCAGATATATTTCAACAGTGCAAAAGTGCTATTGAGCTGCCGAATGAGACGCAACACAGCAGAAAGAGACGCCGTGGGCAGCTTGTGTGGGTATCAGTTGCAACAATTTTGCGTAAGAAAGCAAAACATCCTGGTGATGTCGGTCAGCAAGTACTTGCACGTGTTGGAGAGCAAAACCTCGAGCGCAACCCTCCTTCTTGATACCGACCAGCACCAGTTTTCGTGCTCGACTATGAAGTCCACCAACTAGCACTTATTGACTATCTCGCTCTAGCGACACATCACCTCTGGGGCTGGCTTATGCCCGCGCTTCTCAACGTGTGTATGGTCTCCTCCTCCGGCTAGCACACTGTTTTCTTTAGGGAGCCGCGACATTAAATCTGAACAATACAAATAAAATTACACGGGGTACAATACTGTGCCAACATCTCACGCCAATGCAGCTTACCGTGAAGTCAGGTTCTAGTTAAGTCCCCTCACGGCTACCATCAGCGATAGCGACGACCACCCACTGCTGAATGGTAGTTGTGTCACCAACGACAGCAGCTGTAGTTGCAATTCCTTCGTCTTCGAAGCCTTCCGTTATCTTATGGATGAATATGATCACTTATCGGACCATACTTAATTTTTGTATGGGAGGGATTGTGCCAATCAATTCCCATAAATGTATATCAGCCAATGATATGATAGATAAAACTTACTTTCATCCAATCAGATCTGGTAGGGTTCGGTGAGTCGTCTAAACCAGTCGATCAGACGTATCAAGTCCGATAAAAACGTAAAATATGTGTGCGCTCTTACGAGTGTCAAGTGTTGGACGTATCACTTTCATATTTCTCTTTATCGGACCACGACGATGGGTTTGGAGGAACTACAGCCCGGTAATACACTACGTGCCAAGGCGACTGCTATCGCAGCGTTTTCCAAGTTTCTGAAGGGTGAGGAAGTTGAGGAGGAGTATATAAGGAAATGCATTGAGGCAGACGAGAGCGGGAAAAGTTTTGTGTGTGTCATGGATAAGTTTGGTATGTATCTTGCATTTAGCGAAGGAAAGAAGGGCAAACTGCTAGCACGAAACACTGCAATGCAGTACTATCGTCAAGCCAAGATTTGGCTCCTAGAGCAATTTCCTAAACACAGAGCGTCGCTAGAATCGCGGCTGCTTAAAATGGGGAAGACTCTTGATAAGTTCTGCTTGAAAAGAAATGGTGGTGGTTTCGTATCAAAAGCTCCACCATGCACAAAGGCTGACTTGAAAAAATGATAGTGTATTTGTATAGCAATGCGAGTTTGGAAAGTGACTACCAAGATGCTGCTCTCCTGTGTCTCCTCTGGTACCTTTTCGGCCGGGCGTCAGACTTGTCCATGATCCGGAAACGAAACCTCTCCATCGACGCCGCCGCCGACGTGACTGGTCCGCGTGAAGACGTCCGAAGAGCAAGGGCTGTCACTCTTCCCTGATGCTGACTTTGGCACGTGCCCCCTGCTCGCCGTCGCTCTCGCACTGATCGTCCAAGCCGCGCCGTGCGCAGCTCTCATCGAGAATCTCCCAGACCAAGCCGAGCAAACTCCTGTCACGCTGTCCCCTGATGTGCCGCTCGTAGAGCTCCTCAACGCACCGCCAGCGACCCTCGGCCTTGCGACTCCAACCGCTGTTCCTCGTGTGAACAGGACGCCGACGATTTACGCGCATGTTAACCGCGTGCTGGACCGCGTTGCACCTGTCGCTGGTGTATCATCCATGCTGACGTCGCATTCCTTCCGCCGCGGCGGCTCAGCATGCCAATGGCTGCGAGAAGATGACAGCGCGCTGGATATTCGACCGCCGATCGTGGAACCTGAGCACGACAAACAAAGGCTTCAACTACATTTTCAACACCAGCAGAGAAGATCACATGATTTCCAAGGTACTTAGCGGATACAAACCCACGACTGATGTCCCGCTCCAAGGCCTCTCCAGCTTCGACGCCGAGACGCTTGAGTCAATCGGTAGGCTTCGGCGTACGCTGTTCGCCACGTGCTCACAGCACGTGGCGAACAGCACAGAGACAGAAGCTTCAACGTCGAGAAGGTCCTCGACGTCCTTACCGTGCGCCGTCCGTCATTACCCCGTTTTGAAGACCTTGAGTCCGGAGAGTCCGGCAGTGAAGCGCCTCGAATCTTGCGTCGTACTCGCTGGCTGTTCGTTGGCAGACCTCCTCGCATGGTCGACGCACCTCGTAGAATCGGCAGCTTCCTGTACAAACAAGTCTCAGTCTGCTCCACCACCAAGCGACCACGAAATTAAACCAAGAGGTCCAAGCCATGAGCAGAAGATCATCGATCACCAAGCCGCTGTCATTAAACACCTTATCGACAATTCCAAGCGACAAGATGCTCGCATGGATATGCTTGAGGCAAAGCTGAATGGCGATCCTGCGCCAGCTACGAACAAAGGAGCCAGCTAGACGAAGACATCGGAAGTGAGTACACCCAAGAAGAAACAGCGCAGAGCATCGGTAACGCACCTGTACGCGACTTGGTTTACCTGGTACGCGCACGAGCCACGTTGGCAACTGGGGCGCCAAAACAGCAGCGGTCCAAGGCGAAGCTGCTCGTTGCGTTCATGAAGATCTTCCTCACCGACGGCTTCGTGCTCAACCAAGACGCTGCAGACTACCGTAATCGAGTGTTGGAGGTTGGTCATCGCGCTGAGGCGGCCGTGCTGACGTACCTGAAGTCCGAGCACAGCATCACCTCCTGTGGCTCCAGCGCCGTTCTCAAGCATCTCCAGCGACTGCATAGCGCTGGTGCTCTCAACTCCGCCATCCAGCGCCATCGTCTGCTGCTAAACACAGTGGCAATTCAAGACCCGTCTCCTGGCTACACGCAAGACGTACTCGAGGTTGTTAGCAAGTAAGCAGATAAGCGAGACACATATGCATACACCCTATCCTTCGTAGCACGTAGATAGCACCATCGACACAAACGCAATCCATCGCAGGCGGGCTATCAAAGCGATTTCTGGAAATCGCCAGCCTTTGTTATCCGGACAGATGCCTAATTATCCGAACGGTCGCCGAAATCGGGTCTCATTGTTGAATTCACCGGCTCGAGAGCCATGTGCTCTCGAGCCAAAATCCACACAAATAGAAATGATCGATTTTCTCAGCCCAGATGGCGTTTCAGGCCATTTCCTGCTGCCTATAAACTAGGCGGAAACAGACTCTTTGAATTTTCACATCATATTTGGTCTCCCTAAACGCGACAAAAGTTAGTACCAACTAAAAGTTTTGGCACGTTGCTTATCCTGAGATAATCTGTGTACCGTACATAGGTCCGCTAGGTCCTCTAGGTCGGATATTTTATGGCTCTCGAGCCGGTGAATTCAACAATGAGACCCGATTTCGGCGACCGTTCGGATAATTAGGCATCTGTCGGATAACAAAGGCTGGCGATTTCCGAAATCGCTGCCCGCTCTGCGATGGTTGCGTTTGTGTCGATGGTGCTATCCCGTGCTTTACAGATATCTATAATGTCCTTTATCTTGCTAACAACCTCGAGTACATCTGCGTGTAGCCAGGCAGGTCTTGAATTGCCTGTTTTGGCAGCAGATGGCGATGGATGAGCACCAGCTCTGGAGAATGCTGGAAACTCACAGGTGATGCTGTGCTCCAGCACGTCAGCACGGCCGCTCAGCACTCCCTCGAGCCTGACAACGTCTGGCGTCTGTTGGCGGCGAATCATTGAAGATCTTCATGAACGCAACGAGCAGCTGCTGGATTTTTGGCGCCCCCAGCTTCATCGCGGCTTACAGGCCAAGTCGCATACAGGTGGTTACTGATGCCTGCCTGTTTCTTCTTGGTGTACCCGTGTGTCTTCGTCTAGCTGGCTCCTGGTTCGTAGCTGGCGCAGGATCGCCATTCAGCTTTGCCTCAAGCATATCCATGCGAGCATCTTGTCGCTTGGAATCGTCGTAATGTTCGGCGGCTGATCGATGATCTTCTGCTCATGGCTTGGACCTTTGGTTTAATTCGTGGTCTGGGCTGAGACTGTTTGTACAGGAAAGCCTGATGCACGACCCGTCTGCCAACAACAGGCGAGTGACGTGCGGGCTTCACTGCCGGACTCTCCGGACTGGTCTTCAAACGAGAACGGACGGCTTTGCAGTAGAAAGGTTTCTCGTTGACGTAACTCTCTGTCTGTGCTGTTCGCCACGTGCTGTGAGCGTGGCAGCGTGCGAAGCCTACCGACTCAAGCGTCTCGGCGTCGCTGGAAGGCCTGGAGCGGGATCAGTTGTATTGCCAAGCTGCTTCATGTGATCTTCTCTGCTGGTGTTAATGTAGTTGGCCTTTGTTTGTCGTGCCGGAATTCCGGCAGTCGGGCATCAGCTGTCTCTTCCTCGCAGCTGGCAGCATGCTCTGCAGCCGGCGGAAAAATGCGACGAGCATGAATACGCGACAGGTGCAACGCGGTCCAGCACGCGATGCGCGTAAATCGGCGTCGAGCTGAGTGCAGGGTAAGCGGCGGCTACGGCATCGGGGCGGCGACAGGCTGGCCGGCTGTCTGAAATTCTCGAGCTGCGCGCGGCACGGCACTGCTTGATCAGTGCGAGGCGACGGCGGCACGTGCTTAAAGTCATCAGGGAAGAGTCAGAGCCTTGCTCTCTCGGACGTCTTCCGCGGACCAGTCGTCGGCGGTGATTTCCGGATCATGGACGTCTGACGCCCGGCCGAAGTACCGGAGGAGACACAGGGGCAGCATCAGTCACTTTCCAAACTCGCATGCTATACACTATCATTTTTCAAGTCGGCTGCCGTGCATGGTGGAGCTTTGATACGAAAACCATTTCTTTCAAGCAGAGAACTTATCAGAGTCTTCCCCATTTTAAGCAGCCGCGATTCTGACACTCTGTTCAAGGAAATTGCTCTGAGCCAAATCTTGGCTTGACTAGTACTGCATTGCAGTGTTTCGTGCTCCACTTCTTTAATACAAGATCTCAAACATCCATGACACCTGAAACTTTCCCTTCTCGTCTGCCTCAATGCATCTCCCACTCCTCATTTCACCTCAGAAACTTGGAAAACTGCGATAACAGTCGCCTTGGCGTAGTGTATTACCGGGCTGTAGTTCCTCCAAACCCATCGTCGTGGTCCGATAAAGAGAGTATGAGTGATACGTCCAACACTTGACACTCAGGGCACCATATTTTACGTTTTATCGGACTTATACGTCTGGTCGACTGGTTTAGACGACTCTGAACCGAATCTGATTGGATAGTAAGCTTTATCTATCATATCATTGGCTGATATATTTATGAAACCATCCCCCATACAAAAAGGTATGGTCCGATAAGTGATCATATTCATCCATAACGCCGTCAATTTTCATGAGCGCCATGTCATCTAGCACATAGCTGTCTTCTCAGCAACATGGTACATCAATTTCGTTCAAAAGACAACTGGTCTCGCCAAGGCTGACGCTCAAAACTTGGTCCTTCCGTTTATCCTACCAAAATAGCTCACTGGGGGTAATGTTAGTACTGTATGAACGTCACTTAAAAGTCTCCTTCTCAGTCTCGTGGCGTGTTTCATCTCATTACTGACCCAAGAGTCAGTCCCAGGTTGACCAGTTCGTTGAGTACTGGACATCTGATCGTTTTGGGCTTTTTACAACGAGAATACTATAATACGTTACTATGTACGTAATTCAAGAAGTAGTTACGAACGACTGGGGCTCTGGTTGACAGTTACACCAGCAAGTGTGGTCATTGTGAAGGTTTTCAGCAGAATTATTGAGAATCACAGTTGTGGAACTAATGAACGGCATTTGCGGTCGCGCTATCATCGTCTTCAAGTCCCACCCAGGACTCAAAAGCCATGAGGAACTCCTTGAAGTGAATGTTGCCGTCTCCATTCCAGTCCATTTCCATGAATCGCTGTTCCCAGATGGCCTGGTTGCTCGAGTCGTCACTCGTGCCTACGAATAGCGTTTATCACAAATCAGCGCAACCCAAAACAAACAAAACCCGAGAAAGATAGTCACCTTTGTTGAGATCTCTGGTAGACATCTTTTTCGTTGGAAATGCAGAGCCATTGAAGATTGCAGCTTCGTCGACATCTCGACGCTGCACAAATCACACAAGTAAAAATACAGTGTGCCTGCAGCATTCCCATAAAGGAGGTTGCCCACTTACCGATTAATCACGCCATCCCCATCTACGTCAAACCACATGAATGCATCCACTGCCAGCTGGAACGCTAGCCGCAGCTTATTTCCCTACACAAGACGTTAATTAAGCAAAGGAACGATAACGTAAGTATTTAGCCGATAAACTGTTATGCTTGTCAAGAGTATCACCTGTCCGAACAAAATGGACTGCCTTGGGCCAGCAGGTGGAGCCTTGTTGCTGTTGGTTCGAGACCTTTATACGCAAGAGAAACAAGGTGAGACTCGCTCGTGGATTTCCATCAAGCGTAGTGTGCATTTACATGGGGGAGTAAAAATGCTGAGTTGCTGTTTTTGTTCACCCTCTAGAGAAGGGATTTTCTGCATGGCATAGTCATCGCATTGAAAACGCCGTCAGTATGGCTCTGCTAGGCAAAATCCCCCTCCTATAGAAGGTGATAATTGGTACGTACGTGAAGAACGAAGCCGATCGCAAGGCACACAAGGAACTCCTTAAACGTCAACTTTCCGTTCTCCAGCATATCCGACTCCTGGAACACTTGTCAATTTCTTCTCCCGAAGTTGGCGCCCAGTTGCTCAAACACCCTGGAGAGGTCACTGAACTCGATGTAGCCTTTATTTTCTTTGTCGAACGCGGAGAATGTAGCGCGCACACTATCAAAGGCATCCTACACAACACCAGTCAGCATTATCCCCAAAAATTCACCAACGAGTCCAATAACATACCGCAGCCTGAGGAAGTTTCAGCAGAATCCTCGTAAACTGACTGCAGACAAGCACCAAATTCAAACATTAGCGCTAGGGCCACACTCCGAGCCCTCGTCTCTCCTACTTGTCCTTGTCTTGATGCTCCCGCTCCGCCCATCGCTCCCTGAGTGCGTTTGTGATCCTGCAACACCCAAAACCTTCAGCACAAAACACCAAAAACATTTATTCATTGCACTTCCTACTTCTGATCCAGTGGTGTAGGCTGACGTGACGTCTGCTCCACTGGTCGAATGCTCGCGATGTTGGCTGTCAGCAGCTTGGCGACGGGTCCGCTGGGCGGCGCTCCTGGCTGCTGAATGTCCGCCACGGCCGGCGATGAGGCCGGACCGCCTACTGCCACGCGTGGGGTGGTGCCAGGCTCGTCGGCGCGCGAGGAGCTCCTCAGAATCGACGGCTTGTTGCCCATTTATCTATCTACTCGGAATGCGACAGTGATGTTCGGTCAGTTCAAGTTGAAGCTATCTTTAGCGGACCAATCAGCGTGGAGAGCATACTCCGTTCAAGTTACTTTTTCGACCAGTAGTCTATCACCAGAGTGATGGTCATTGCAACACCAAAGCTACCAGTGTTATATTTTAGCATGAGCAAGAACGAGGCCAACGGCGCCAAGAAGAAGGCAGCGCCCAAGTCGCGCAAGCGCAAGACCAGCGACGTTGGCGCTGGCGCCAGGGCGAGCAGCTCCCCGGCGAAGCGTGCGGCGCTAGAGACGGGGGCGGCCAACGGCTCGGGCGCTGAGCACGTGGCCCAGGCGGCGCTCAAGCCTTTTGTGCGTGGGGAGCTGGTGGAGAGCAGTAGGTGGACGCAATTGAGGCCGTTGAGCAGATCCAAAGAGACTAAAATACTATTCATAAATGCAGTCAAGAACATGCTGTTCGGCTTCGGTGACGAGGCCGAGCCGCTGGACGAAACGGCCGAGCTCATGGAGGACCTCGTGGTCGAGCACGTGCACGCCATGGTACGTTGAGCTAATGCAGGTATGTGGATACGAGTGCTGTATTGATGACATTCTCATTTGCCTCTTTGCAGACCAAGAAGGCCATGGAGCTGGCGGCTGTCAAGGGAAGCTGGACACCGAGTGCTTCATCTTCCCCATCCGCAAGGACCCAGAGCGCTACGACCGCATCGCTGAGCTGCTGCGCGCGAACGACGAGTTCCGCGCCGCGCTCAACAGCGGCTTCGACCCGAGCGATGAGAAAATGTACTGAAGAATAGCGTAAAAGTTGATGCCATGCTGGAGTTGTGGTTGAACCCACTTGGACTGTGTAAGCGTGAGTATTCAATGGGCCCCCACACCGCAACTTAGACGAGCGCAACAGTACCTCCCCCGCTAGAGTGCCATATGCACTGGACAGACGTATGCGTCACTCTTTAAAGCGCCTGTTTCTGAATGTTGAGCCAAGTTCTGGGCGTTGTAACGAGGCTTGTGATTTTCCTCTTCTGTTTGTGCATGCCGCATGCTCCTGGAACCGCAGGACGACGTCGTGGGCGAGCTGCCCCTCCCAGTTCGACTCCAAAGCCCCGCCGCCATGATAGCCGCCCAGGTACCACGTCTGCCTCGGGTGCTGGAAAAGACGCGATCACTTTCCGAGGGTCCAGCAGCAGCGGTACTGGTAGTGGCGTCCGCTCGCACATGCAGCGGGACGAGGACGAGCCGCCCAGATGCGCCACTAGCGAGTGGAAGTGCAGGAACTCGCAGCAGATCAGAGCGCGGCCGTCCGCGTCCGCCATGGTGCTGGCCCGCAAGCGCAAGCGCGATGAGCAGCGCAAGCTCCTGAACGGCAAGAAACAGTGCACAGAAAGCGATAGCAGCGACTACAATGCTGGAGACAGCGAGAGAGAGAGTCTGGACATGGAGAACCAACTCACGGCGTTCGTGGAATATGTGCGTGGGCAGTTTTATTATTTTATATTCTTACCAATTGTGGTATAATGTGGACGGGGAACTCGTTGACGAGCAGAATGCGACGGATATGGACAGCTTGGACATTAACCCGAGCCAAGACTTTGACGGTATGTGGGGGTCAGGCTGCAAGAGTTCATGGAGCTGATGCAGGCATGCTTTTTTCATTTTCATAGGCGATGAAGAGCATGATATAGCGACCCAAGCGTCTCAGTGTATGCTGACTTGTGGGTGGGAAGACGTCACGGATGGTAGGGATGGTCACTGGTGAAGAAATGGAAGCGGTGGAAAGTGGCTCTAAAGGTTGTGCTTGTTTCTGTGTTGGGGTTGCAGTGAATCAGTTTCATGAAGAAGCATCGGAAGTTTTTGACAGTGCGTGGAGCTGCATATTTCTATCAATTGACCCATTGATGCAAACATTAGCACTCATCGCCTATCTTGCTGTAGACGTAATTTATGCTCCGCGGCCCGCTTCGGTCCCTGTTGCAAGTACATCTACTCACCGTCGGCCACAAGGAGTGAATGCTCTTTCTGCTTTTCGACCGATGCCCACATCTATCCCAGAAATGAGAGCCGTGGTTGACCATGCTTCCGATGACAGTGAGGGCTCGCTTAGCGGTACGTAAAGATACAGGCTGTCCGCTTCACTCGTTTCGTGGAATCTCCTAAAACTGTGTTTTCGTGTTTATGCTCGGATGGTTTTAACGTAGCAACAAACCTTGCAATTAAGAATAAACCGACGCCTCGAGCTCCAACCTTGGATACAAACCGAAGTCCGGAGCCAGAATCTAAGGTGAGTGTGTGTAGCATTGCTATGGGTGTCGCGAGATGGAATTAATTAATTTGTTACACCAGCCACAATGGAGACAACGGCGCTCAGTGAAGCGCGATTGCTCGTTTTTAGACAACTCCAGCTATTCTGCGAATGGGCGACTCCTGTTGATGCCTTCGC